>CM018521.1:18641619-19241619 GCA_008932095.1 Pyrus ussuriensis x Pyrus communis | reverse complement strand
TCATATAACAAACTCTTTGCATGGATTTCAAAGTTAGAAGGAGACAAGTAAGAAGCCCTAGAATGCTTATGTTGGAAATGGAAATAAAGTTCTTGTTGAAGCAGTTGATCTTGTTAAATTAAGATTGTCATCTAGTTACATTTTGACTTTGAACTAGGGGCGGGCAAACGGGTCCTGGACCCACGAGTCAGGACGGGTCAGGGCGGGTACAAATTTTTTAAATCTGAAACAGGATAGGGCGGGGCGGGGTGGGGCGGATCCATGCTAATGGCGAGGCGAAGGGGGGGGGGGGGGGGGGGCAGGTCCAAATATCTGAAAAATCGGGTACCCGTTCCGGATCGTATCCATAGTTTGCATTTCATAAGTCAGTCTTTCTCTCAGTTTCTCGGTCTCTCCACACTTCCAGAGTTGGACTCTCTTTTCAACTCTCGGACTCATTTCTCGATCGTGCTTCCAGGCTAGCTCGGTTTGTTACTTCAACTCGATAGCTCCATCCCTCAGCTCCCCTCAACTTTATTGGATATCTTCCTCCCTGCCACCACCTAACCATCCTAAGTCTTCTTTACCAGTCTATCTATGTTCCAAATCTTCAAAAAAGGTATTTGATTTTAGGGATTTAGAATTGAAATAAATTAGGGGTTTCTAGATTTAGGGATTTTGGGTAATGAAGCAGTAGATAAATTTTGAGGGAATTGCTCCTCGATCTGATATCTCAGTCTGTAAGACCTGGGTGGAAATTGCATCTTTGCCTGTGTGCGTCTATTTTCATTGATGTTTCACTTGCACTTTTCATTTGTGTTATGCGTGTTTGTGAAATACCTTTTGGGTTTTGTGCATGGTGTTTGCAGCAATAATCAGTTTTCCTTTTGTATTTTCCATTCTTGTTTGTTCGTTTAATTATCGTTTATTTCTCTGTTCAATTTTGATTTGCAGCACACTCTTGAAGTCCATGATACAGAAACCCAAACAAGGAGGTTTCTTCCTTTTTCTTTCTTTCCCTTACCCAGCAATTTAACAATTTAAAATACAATACTGATACAACAATAAAAAAAAAAAAATTGAGCAAAAAGAGAAAATAGAACATAAGTTTTCTATTTCCATGCTAATCTCCTCTTGTTAATGTGACTTGTTCAAAATTTGACTTGAGATCGACTGGCAAGAAACGAACGGTGATTCATTTCATCCATTTAGAATAACAGCAGTCACAGTCCTACAGTTTTTGCAATTTGACAAAAATGTTATTTAAAAAAAAAAAAAAACACCAAATTGGACCTATGGCCCTGTAGGAATCAACCGGTTCCGTGCAATTTTCAAATGGGTCCGGTCCAGTTCCTCTAATTTTGGGCATGGCACGGGCCGGCCCGTGCCCACCCCTACTTTGAACAATGTTCTTTGTGTATTTTCAAGAAGAAGGATTTTGTTTTCTGTGACTCAATTTATTAAAGATGGTTTCTCTTACAATGGAGATGGCAATCAAATAAAATTTGATCTTAAGGATCAATTTGACAATTTTATTGGTTATGCATTTCCAAACGGTGATCTTTGGCAAATTGAATGCACATACTATCGTCTCACTGTTGTACATTCTGCTTCAAAACAAATGCTCACTGATGATACATCTTCCATGCCTTGGCATAGAAGACTAGGGCATGTATGAGAAGATAGAATGATGAGACTTGTAAAAGATGGTCTATTGTCAAATGTTAACCCAAATGAACTAATTCATAGACTTTTTTAAGGGCATTACCACTTATTCAACTAACAAGATCAATACCAAAAGAAGTCGTGATCTCTTAGAGATCATTCACACTGATTTTTTGGTCCATTCCAACAAGAGCAATATGTGGAAATTCTTATTTGGTACTCTTTATTGATGGTTTTTCAAGATTCACTTGTTTTTATCAAACACAAAAGGATGCAATAATATAGGTACAATGAGCTGTATTAAAGTTAGACTTAATTAGGGTTTCATAGCCGGATTAAAAACCATGTTGGAGGGAATCTAATGATTTCAATTAAGTTTAAAATAGGACAGATATGGTTTGAACAATAACTGATGACAACCACTTCCTTAATGGGTGGAAGCAGTTAGCATGATATAAATATGGGAAACTTTATTTTGACCTTTATATCTTCTCTGTACATACAACTAAAGTTTTATCTACCAAACTTCCAAGTTTACCCTTAAATAAATAAGAATAAGAAAATAAAATAAAATAAAATAAACATTGGTGTTTTTATCTTTACACTACATAACTCCAAAACTGGCACACGAGTGCAGTCCTTCATTATTACCGGCAAAACCCACCCAAAGAACAGCAAAATATTCTCTTGAGTTCATCAACGAGTCAGCTTGCTGGAAACCCTTATCAGCCCTCATTTATGATTTCAACGTAGGTTTTCAGCTGACATAATTTCAACGTAGGTTTTTAGCTGACATGTTTGTTTGTTTGAACCATTATCTGTGATTTGGCTACTTGCTAAATTATTAAAACTAACAAGTCGGGTTGCATAAACTATTAAAGCTTCCATGTCAGTCAGTGTCTATTTAGAAGAGAAAGCAACAAGGATTTCGTAAACGAAATCCTTGTTGCTTTCTCTTCTAAATAGACACTAACTGACATGGAAGCTTTTTTCTCATATTGTAGGAATTTGTTTCATGTCCAATGAATTGGTAAGAAGTTTTCTCCATTGAAATTATAACTGAGGGCCGCTAAGAGTTTCATGCAAAGAAGGGTTTCTAGCAAGCTTACTTGTTGATGAACTCGGGAGAATATTTTGTTGTCATTTGGGTGTGTTTCACGGGAAATAATGGAGGAGTGCAGATGTGTGCCCTTTTTTTTGAGTTATTGGGTATAGAGATAAAAAAATCCAATGTTTATTTTCTTTTATTTTCTTATTCTTATTTATTTAAGGGCAAACTTGAAAGTTTAGTAGAGAAATTTTTTTAGTTGGGTGTAGAGATAGGATTGCTGGTCCAAATAAAATTTCTCTATAAATATAAGGTTGGTCCCTCTTCTCGGTGTTGTGTTGTTTTCTCGTTTGTATGCTTCCCCCATGGAGAGCTTGGAAACCTTTCGGTGAGTACTAGAGGAGACTCAATGTATGTGTAGGTTAGGCTCAAAGTTTCTGCATAATTGTTTTTTATGGTTTAGTTTGATGATATATTGCCATCTCAGTCATGCATTAGTCTAGGGTTTGGTTGAGTCGATCTCTGAAAAGGCCAACATACCTATCTCCAATTCTCAAACAAAGAGTAGCTACCAACCATAAACAGCAGTACAAATAAATAATTTCAATCAAGAAAGGAACGAGCTTACCCATTTGGCAGGACTAGAATGGAACAAATGAGCACTCGATAAGTTTCTCAGATATTGGCAATTCTCAGATATTGGTTATCGCGGCTGGTCTGCCCTGTCATAACGGCAATGCCATGACCAGTTTCTGTTGAAGCTTGCGGTTAGCTGAACACTTTTGCTAATACTCCTTTGATTCTCAAATGCCATGATATTGACAGCCTTGAGCATGCGAGAAATGGTAGCTTGCAAATCATTTGGCTCTTGATTTCCCTGAGAACCAGGAGACTTCTCGGGAGAGGACTGAGGAACATAGCCATTATTAGTCATTCTTTTGTCTGAGGTTCTACTTGCCACACATATTGCTCAAAAACTTAGTTTAATAGAATAAGAAGAGGTGATTCTCAGTCTACCTTTAAGACTTCGTTTCCAATGTCTAAAGTCACGTGTGGAAACTTAGGCATACAAAATTTTCACACTATCCCACTGGGCATGCCAAAAAACTATGTTGATGCCAAAACTGGAATAGAGGTCGGACACTCGGTAGTGAGCACATATGTACCCCAAGTGTTGTTTTCCGTCTTGGTACCACAAGATGGCTCAAGAGAAAGAGAGAATAGGTGCCACTGTTGAAGGATGACGACAAACAATAATTGTTTGTGAGTGAGTGCAAAGGAGCGCGAAATGACTTCTAGACCAAAAAATTATGAGCCTAGTGGGACACCGATTCAACTAGGTTTCTTTCTATGTCCCAAACGAACAAGGACTTAAATTCATTGTGAGATTGTGTGTTATTCCCCAAAGTAATAAATGATAAATAGAAACTATAGAGAGGAAGGAACATAATCATTTTGTGATTAAGTCAAGATTGCAACATTCATTAAGGTAAAATCAAAGCCGATGGGCCAATCTACATGTAAGACTCTAGCAAGATTCAAGCCATGAAGGGTAGAATAATACTAGAGAAGTCCATTAAGATCGTCGTCTTTAGACTAGTCTGGTTACAAAACATTTGCCTCATAGAGGTTCTTCGGGTGGCTAGAATTGTACCTTTACCAAAAATCATACCATGTGGTGGCAAAACGAAAATAGTTTGAGATCTTAGGGATGCACGCAGGGTTTTTCTTTAAATGAAGGCTTTAGTGTTTGTAGCTGATGAGCTGAAGACCTGGTTGCTGAAGAGCAATTGGTTTTGTGTTGAAAAGCAGTTTTGGGTTAATTGAAGAATCACTTAAAGGTTTTGTACA
Source organism: Pyrus ussuriensis x Pyrus communis (assembly GCA_008932095.1). NCBI lineage: Eukaryota > Viridiplantae > Streptophyta > Magnoliopsida > Rosales > Rosaceae > Pyrus > Pyrus ussuriensis x Pyrus communis. The sequence goes on along the minus strand of CM018521.1, from coordinate 19,237,076 downwards.
ATCCAAAGAGATTGAATTTGATGAATATCCTGAGCTTGAAGTTCTATTTATAGGCAGCAGAGAAGAAGCAACCTCGATCATCTCGCTGAGCTGATGGAAGAGTAGATCGATCCTTTGGCGCTAGTAATAATTGCAATTCTTGGTTGGTAGCCTTTAGTTGTCTTTCAAGGCAGTTTGAGAGGTGGTAATGTGGCATGGAAAATGTGATAAGAATAGTATTTTTGTTCAAAAATTAAGACTAGGACGATTGAATTGATTTAGGTCACTCTTTGTAGTGATCACAACTGAACGCAGTTCAAACACTGCCCCCACCGATTCAAACAATCATCACGATATTTATGCCCTGCCAAAGGTATCTAGCATTAATATATATATATATATGTATGTATGTATGTATGTATGTATGTATGTATGTATAATGAAGTTCAGAAATTAGGGGTGCATGGGAGGCTATGGTTAGGGTGTAGAAAGGGTTGGTCTTTGTGTCGTGTGTATTTTTGGAAGAAATGTGGTGAATTTAGAAAGGTTTAAATTTTAAAATTTTAACGGAGTGTAGATAAAATTTGGGGTAAACTTAGATGAAAAGTGGTTATGTGATTGTATTTCTAATTAAAACTCTATGAATTAGTTAAATTAAAAGGAAAACTAACGAAAAGTTCTTAAAAACTTTAGTTTTAATGAAAATGACGAAATAAATGTGTAAATCATGTGATGTTACACATTAGCCCATATACGGATATCATGTGATTTTTCCTTTCTTAGGTAATCTAGTTTAGAATTAAAAGGTAAAATTTGAATGGTTGATTTTGTATCAATAAAAATATTAAAATACTAAAATTTGAACGAATGATCCTCCGAAAAACTCGAAACTGATTGGATCTCCTTGTTTTCTTTGATAGTTATATATGTTGTGGTTGTGGAAGTCCAATTTTATTTAATGCTGTTGGATTTTAGTATCTCAAACTAGTGGTGCTCATTCCTGTGTACATATTCGTGTAAAGAATTCATGTGGAACAAAACTTTCGAAATGTCCCAGATGCGTGAAAGTGAAAGTCTTGAAGATAAGGTGGTCGAAATCTTGTCCAGGTTGCCGCCCAAGTCTCTGATGCGATTCAAATGCACACGCAGGTCTTGGTGCACTCTCATCAATAGTTCAAGTTTTGTTGCCCAACACCTCAGCAATTCCGTAGACAACAAACTCTCATCCTCCACTTGTATCCTTCTCAACCGTTCTCAGATGCCGGTTTTTCCAGACAAAAGTTGGAAATATGAAATTTTATGGTCCATGATTTATCTTTCCATTTATAGTGATGAGCACAACCATCATTATGATGTTGAGGACCTAAATATACCATTTCCATTAGAAGATCATCATCCTGTACAGATACACGGTTATTGCAATGGGATTGTCTGTGTAATAGCAGGTAAAACTGTTATTATTTTATGCAATCCTGGAACTAGGGAATTCAGGCAACTTCCCGATTCATGCCTTCTTGTACCCCTTCCCAAGGAAAAATTCCAATTGGAGACGATTTTTGGAGGATTGGGATTTGGTTATGATTGCAAAGCTAAAGAATACAAGGTTGTGCAAATTATAGAAAATTGTGAGTATTCAGATGATGAGCGAACATTTTATCATAGTATTCCTCTTCCTCACACGGCTGAGGTATACACCATAGCTACTAACTCTTGGAAGGAGATTAAGATTGATATATCAACTAAAACCTATCCCAGTTCTTGTTCAGTGTACTTGAAGGGATTTTGTTATTGGTTTGCAAGCGATGGCGAGGAGTACATACTCTCATTTGATTTAGGTGATGAGATATTTCATAGAATACAATTGCCTTCTAGGAAATTCAGTTTTAAGTTTTATGATATTTTTCTGTATAATGAATCCATCACTTCTTATTGCTCTCATTATGATCCAAGTGAGGATTCTAAACTATTTGAAATATGGGTAATGGACGACTGTGATGGAATTAAGAGTTCATGGACAAATCTCCTAACCATTGGACCCTTTAAAGGCATTGAGTATCCATTGACACTTTGGAAATGTGATGAGCTTCTTATGCTTGCCTCTGATGGAAGAGCCATCTCTTATAATTCTAGTATCAGAAATCTCAAGTATCTTCATATTCCTCCTATTATCAATGAGGTTATTGATTTCGAAGCACTTAGTTATGTGGAAAGTATTGTTCCGATCAAGTGAGTTGAGGGCAAAGTTTCATTTTTCTCCTTTTAATTTAATTTGCTTTGTGGTCATTGTAGTATGTTTGCTTATCATGGGCTACCATTAGTTTTTGTGATTTCCACATTTTGTAATGTTTTTTAAACCTTTAGTTTTTGTGATTTCCACATTTTGTAATGTTTATGAAAGTGTACTATAACTATCTTTTTGGAGTTAATTAATAATTTATCAATACCCTTATGTTTTTTTTTTCCCGAAATTCCCTTCTTAAAAACCTAATAAGTTTTTACTCATTTAATATAGCCAAGTTAAACCTTCTATCGTAGGCATAACTGCTCTCTTAAATTCAAAGTACAAAGGTGTCCTCTTAGTCGAGATAGAGTTCAACTGTTACAGCAACATCTACCCTTTGGCTTTTGACATAGGCGATACAGAGAATGATGATTGTTGGGAGTGAATTTTCAAGCAACTCCATGGAATGATTGGGGATGTACCGAATTTGGTTATAATTTCAGACTGCAACGTAAGCATCACAAACGTGGTCAATAAAGTTTTCAAAAAATATTAACATGTTTATACATGTATCACTTGAAAGGGAATATCAAGGCCAAGTTTCGCCTACAAGGCAGTGAAATCCTATTCTTGTGCCGAGTTCGACACACAGTTCGTCAAGATCATGTTGGAAGCCAATCATATGATGATGCTTTACAGACATTTTAAATGTTAAACTAATCTAGTTTAATATAAGGGGAAAATATTATTGTTTAAAGCCGTCACATATAAATGTTATATGCTTAAACGATAAGTCCAAGGAATATGTAATTGGGAGAATGTGATCTAAAGAAGTTAGATTCATGAGACCATTCTCTTTTGTATACATATCCTAAACGTTCCTGATCATAGGTTTGCCAATTGGGCATTAATAGTCTGTTCATATCAGTACGTGCCATGTCTTCTCTTAGAAAGAGTGACTGGTCTCGAGTCATTGGTGTGACTGACACCAAGACAAGCATGTAGGTGCTCAATAAAGAATGAATCCACTGAACGTGATCAACAAGGAGTTCTCATACTCATGTCACATGAGAACTCATGGTTGGGATATGCAAAGTAGTCCTTTGACCTGAGGCATCATAGTGGTCTTGTGGTTAGGTCCTTGATCTTTGACTATGTCTAGGTGTCACTCATGGTTTGTGGAAGCCCTTTAGGTGTATAATTACTAAAGGGGGAATTGAAAGGTAGTTTCAATTCACAATCGATTTGAAGAGTTCTAATCACCCATTGCCTCGCTAAAAGGAACCTAATGGATCGCACACCGTGTAAGGTAATGTTTGAAGGATTTGACAAAGATGAGTAAGGACAATTAAATGGTTTAATTGTTTATGGCAAGGATTAATTAATATGTTAATTAATCAAACGAATAAGTTCCTTTTTTAAACCTTGAGTTAGTGTTGGGCCTTAAAGCCCAATGTGCTTCGAATCATCAAGCCCATTAAGTTGTATGACAACTTAACAACCAAAATACAAGAAGCTCAAAATAGCCCAAAGGCTTTGGAAAATCAGCCATAGAGAGAGGAAGGGCGATTTGGTCTAATATGCACACAAGAGTTGAAAGCATAGAATGGGTTTCTAAACTCCATCCTCATTAGGGTAGGTCTAAGGATGAAAAGTGAGAATAACTCTCTCTCTTTTCTTTCTAGAACAACCGGCCATCATGAGAGAATTTACTAGCATCTAATTCTTTCATGGTCACTCATCTTCTTCCTCAACCATCATTGGTGTCGAAACTTAGAGGTCTCCAACTTTGGGGACTTTTGGAGAACCCAATTCTTCCATCCATATCCAAGAAGACATGGAGCCAAGAAGCAAAGTTCCTCCATCCAAATCCATGGAGCCAAGGAGCAAGGTGACAAAGGCAAGAAGGCCCTCACATGGGTAATTAACCTTTGCTAAGCAAAGAGGTGCTTCAAAGGTATAAAGTTTCTCAACTCACTTTGGTTTTTTAGTTGAGTCTTGGTTCACCACAACTACTAGGCTTTGAGTTTAAAGGGTAAAGTTTGGTTTTTGAGTACATACAAGCATGATTCCCCCTTTAATTGTTAATTGCAAGCATAGATGTTGCTCAAATGAACTTGTTTTTCACAAATTTTCCTTCAAGTGGTATCAGAGCCTAGGTCTAGTAGTTGGTGAATCCTTTTGGGTTTTGTAGTTCATAGTCTTTGATTTGAATGTTGTAATTGTTACAAGCTTTATTCTTACTTCTTTGAATGTAAATTTTGCTTGAAAATTTGGCATCTCAAATGTTGTAGATGTAGTTCATATGAGCATGAATTTTGGAGCTAAAATTTGGTGCGTTTTGTTTGGGGAAATTCGGCCAAATCCATGGGTGGATTTTTTGGGTTCTTGTTTGTCTTGTTAAAAGTATTTTAAAGTGACATTAGGAACCCTTGGGTACACTAGCATGGGTTTTCATGGAGCTCTTATGGGGTTTTGGGGTGTCTTTAGGTGAAAAATGTTTATGGAGCTCTTATGGGTTTTCATGGATGTTCTTCATTGTTCTTGATGTTCATAACCAAGAACATAAAGTTTTGGGTGTTTGATTCAAAGTTGTTTTTTAATTTGTTTGTAATAGTTGATGTGAGATGATTTGCACTGTTCACATAACTATTCATGTCAAAACTTTTTCCATGTTTCATGGACATCACCTATCACCTTTTTTTCTTTAAAACTTGCAAAAGTGTCTCACCCACACTCCTCTATACCAAAACCGGCCACCCTATTAAAGTAGGGTACTTTTGGGGATTTTTTGCAATTACATAAAGTTTTAATACTTTTATGTATTTGCACTTTGACCCAAAAGTTAACGTTTTTACTTAAAGGCCCAAAATCACTAAAGGACAAAATGTTTTGCTCCTTTAATGAAGTTTTTGTATTTGATGAAATTTTTGGGTTCTAGTTGTAATTACATGAAGTAGTGGACTTTTGTGTTTTTACAAAGTGACCCCAAAAGTTTGTGTTTTGCATTATAGCCCAAGAGTTGAGGTTATTTGTGACAACCCGTCCCAAATTTTACGTTTTTATTAATTTTAGAAGCGTGAATTTACGAAAATGCCCTAGAGGTAAAGACTTTGACTTCCATTGATCATCGGTTAGAGTGACGCATGATTTATTCTTTTAGCATATCCTTGTAGTACTTGCCACTACAAACACATAGGCGAAAACCGTTTGCAAGTCTGAATTATAAAGGTATAATTACGGACGTTTGAAGTTGGTTATGTAGTTAAACTATTTGAACTCCCACCTTGTGGGAAGACTAACTAATCAGCCTAAAGTAAAGAGAAAAAGGGACCAATCAAATTAAAAGGGATGGAGGACCAATGAGAAATCAGAAAAAAAAAGAAAAAAAAAAAAAAGAAAGAAAAAAAAAAGGGGAGTAGCTTTCCCGTCAACCCACACCCACTGCAAGCTCCCATTTTCCAAGGCCGATTCCGGCCAATTCCGGTGAAGATTTTCGACGCCGCCACCACCATCTTGGAGCTCTTATTCCCCTCTACAAAACCCACCCATGAACCACCTTGATTAACCACGGTATGTGGCAGTTTGAGGCCACGAAAGTCGACGAAAATCAATAGTACTCCGACCACCTTTTTCAATTTTCCGGCAAATCGGCAAAGCGATGGCCGATACCACTAATTGGGCTTTGTAGCCCATCATCCTAGGAGAAAATCCCAACCAACCTTGACCCTGTTGGACCACCGTAGACGACGAATCGACGTCGGGAAGTTTTAAGCACCAGCCGACTTTGCCGGAAAAATTGACCCTCTTTCGTCCACTTTTGGACTTTGTGGCAGGTATGAAAGTTGTTCCTCTCTTTGAGGTCTTCATTCATGTAAATTTTGGTAATTTTTGGAAATAGTTGGATTTTTCGGCGAGTTGGGGCGGTCGACCGCCACCTACGGCAGCGCGTGGCCAATGGGCCGCCAATGCTATTTTTAGGCTATGTTAAATGTCTTGAATTTATTCTTGATATTTGAATGGCGTAGGTTGATCGTTGGAACCTAAATTCTCTACGATACGTTAATAGGTATTTATGTGAATCGACGATCCAACCGTTGGATTGTCACCAAACTTTGTTACATTGTAGTACATAATATTTGAAGAATGTAGGAACTACGGATTGGGAATCCGATGTACAGATCTTTCCAAATTGGATTTGTAAGTTCATAAAATAAAACGTTAACCGTTAATCAGTTTTGGGAATTGGCGAGGATCCAACCGTTGGATCGTAATAAAATTTTAGTATGTTATTCTAGAAGCATAATGTGGATCTTTGGAAGTTACAGATTGGAAAGCTGATATGCAGATCTTCCAAATCGAGTTATACAGGGTTGTAGACCCTACCGTTGAACAAAGATCGACGGTTGACTTTTGGTCAATAAGTCTCAAATTATTCTTGAAGGTCCTTGAGGATATGTTTTATGTAAATTATGTATTCTCTCGGTAAGAACTTTGAGACATGATTTGATAATTGGTCACAGGCGACGATAAATCGTGATGTCTCGATGCGCGTTCAAGATAATCATAGCGTGGACTCCAGGTGAGTGGGTCTTTTTCTTTAATAGGCATATAATTGATAATTCCACAAAGACTTCTAAAGTGATCTGTGCTTGTTACCCACAATTTATCATTGCGAACTACAAATGGCTTGATCTCTGTTTAGGGTACGTAGATGCGGTTTCAGATCACCTCGAGCTTGATTTTGATGATGTATTTGGCCCTCTACCAGTTCAGACCTCAGTAGAAGTGAATTTGGCTAATTCTGCCTCGACTGAAGATGCTACTGAGCTTATTTATGACGATCCAGTTTAATAAGACGTTAGATGCAGCCATATAATAAATAAGATTAAATAATTAAGACAATAGCCTTGTTTAGTGAATTGAGCAATGTGAGGGACATTGGTGGGAAGTGTGAGATTTAGCTTTATGATTTGGTGATTAAATGTTGACCATAAATCAATGCGTGAAGAATCAAGAAATTGAAGTACGGAAAAGTAAGTAATGATAGTTAATTTAACTAGTGTCTAATTGAGCTTATCACTGATGATTATTCTCAAAAGTAAATAGTTTGGGAGTAAGGTGTTATTGATTGTACATGTTATGCTGTATTATATATTTTGGGAATATCATGAAATGTTTGGGTTTAGATTGCATCATGGCATATTCATATGGATATTACATGAACCTAACTATTGTGAATGCTTTGAAGTGCTAAATGACGCCGCAGACGCCCAGGTAAGCTTCAGGTGAGTACATGTTGATGATAGTGATGGTAGTGAGTATGATTATGTTGACATATATTATAGCTCATAAACCTGCACCCCGGTGTTAGTGTTCCCGCCTGTGGCCAGAGCACAGTCCTTCACGTGATGTTCACCTCCCGCACCTTACGCTTGTTGGAAATGTGCCCTAAAACCAATCATATGATGATACTTTATGGACATTTCACATGTTAAACTAATCTAGTTTAATATTAAGGGCAAACATTATTGTTTGAGCCGTCTCATATAAATGTTATATGCTTAAACGATAAGTCCAAGGAATATGTGATTGGAAGAATGCGATCTAAAGAAGTTAGATTCATGAGACCATTCTTTCGTTGACACATCCTAAACGTTCCTGATCATAGGATTGTCAATTGGGCATTGACAGTCCGTTAAGATCAGTACGTGCTATGTCTTCTCTCAGGGAGAGTGACTAGTCTCGAGTCATTGGTGTGTGTGACATCAAGACAAGTACGTAGGTGCTCAATAGAGAATGAGTTCACTGAACACGATCAACGAAGAGTTCTCATATTCATGTCACATGAGAACTCATGGTTGGGATAATGCAAATTAGTCTTTTGACCTGAGGCATCACAGTTGTCTTGTGGTTAGGTCCTTAATCTTTGATTATGTCAAAGTCACTCCATCAGGAGGGTGTCCATGGCATCGTTGGGGTTAAGCCACTTAGCCATGGAGGCAAGTGAATGCGCAACAAGGGATCTCTAACCTTCAAACTGTTTGAGGGAGAATACTCTATGATATGATTAAGAATCTTTGGCCAAAGTATGAATGAGATTTAGGAATGTGTTCCAAATCACATTCAAGGTAATCATATAAGCACAAGACTCACATTGGATAGTAGACATGAATAAACTATCAAACCAAACAATGTGGTCAAGAGTATTGTATTAGAGAAAGACCGTATTGCATTTGTAATCCTAAAACTGAATAGGTTCTCCACCTCTTCTGATTAGCTTGGGTAACCATGACATGCTGCTAGGCGTCAACCATGGTTTGTGGAAGCCCTAAAAGTGTATTATCACTAACGGGAGAATTGAAAGTAAGTTTCAATTCACAATCGATTAGAAAGAGTTTTAATCGCCCACTGCCTCGCTAAAAGGAACCTAATGGATCGTTCACCGAGTAAGGTAGAGTTTGAAGAAACAACGGAGATGAGTAAGAATAATTAAATGGTTTAATTATTTATCTAAGGCTAGGATTAATTAATATGTTAATTAATCAAACGAATAAGTTCGTTAAAGACCTCGGGTTAGTTTTGGGCCGCAAGGCCCAATGGGATTTGAATGTCAAGCCCATTAACTCAAGTTGTATGACAACTTGAATAAACAAAGGGCTTGAAAGCCCAATAAACCCTATAGGCTTGCCATGTTAGAAGAATAGGGCTTTTGGTCCATTAGGTCACTTATTTGAAGGGACTATATAAAGGACTTTATAGCCTAAAATTTACATATGGTAATTTTTGGGGAAAGGATGAGAACACAAGCTCTCCTTTCTCTCTAAAATTTAGGCCACCTTGGAGGGATCATCTAGCAATCAAACTCCTCCAAGGTCACTCATTTCTTCTTCATTATGCCTTGGTGATGAATCATTAGAGGTTCTCAATTTTGGGAACTTGGAGAAACCTTTTCATCCATCCAAATCCATGGATCTAAGATGCAAGGAATGAAGGCCCTCTCTTTGGGTGATTAGCCTTTGCTTATGCAAAGAGGAATCTACAAAGGTATTGATTTCTCAACTCACTTTGTTTTGAGTTGAGTTTTGGTTCACCTATCTACTAGGCTTTGAATTTCATGGGTAAATGTTTTGTTTTAAGTGCATACAAGCATGATTCCGCCTTTAATTGTTAATTGCATGCTATTGATGTTGCTTAAATGAACATGTTTTTCACAAATCTTCCTTCAAGTGGTATCAAAGCCTAAGTCTAGTAGTTGGTGAATCCTTTTGGGTTTTGTAGTTCATAGTTTGTGATTTGAATGTTGTAATTGTTACAAGCTTTATTCTTGCTTCTTTGAATGTAAATTTTGTTAGAAAATTTGCCATCTCAAATGTTGTAGATGTAGTTCATATGAGCATGAATTTTGGAGCTAAAATTTGGTGCCATGTTTTTGGGGAAATTCGGCCAAATCCAAAGGGTGGATTTTTGGGTTCTTGTTTGACTTGTTAAAAGTGTTTTAAAGTGACTTTTGGAACCCCTATGTACCCTAGTATGGTTGTATGTTATTTCCCTTAAGTTTGAGTGGTTTTGGTATGTTTTTGGGTGAAGAATGTTCATGGAGCTCTTATGGGTTTTCATGGATGTTCTTCATTGTTCTTGATATGTTCTTGCCAAGAACAAAAGGTTTGGTGTTTTGATTCAAAGTTTTGATTTATTTCATAAAGTTTTTGTTTTGAAATATTTCTTATGTTTAAATATATTAGATATTTGTTTTGAAAAATTAAAGAAATTTTAGTGGGTAGGTATGTAATGATTTATTCCATTACACACACCCCACTTACAAAAAACTTTGAAATTTTTTTTATTACTTTGCTTCAAAATCAGCCACCCTACTCAATTAGGGTCCTTGTGGGGCTTTTATGCAATTATATAAAGTTTTGATACTTTTGTGTATTTGCATTTTGACCCAAAAGTTTACGTTTTTACGTAAAGGTCCAAAATCACTAAAAGGACAAATTGTTTTGCTCCTTTAATGAAGTTTTAGCTTTTGTGGAAATTTTTGGGTTCTAGTTGTAATTACATGAAGTAGTGGACTTTTGTGTTTTTACAAAGTGACCCCAAAAGTTTAAGTTTTTGCAAAATAGCCCAAAAGTTGAGGTTAATTGCACTATGGCCCAAACAAGTTGAGGTCATAGCATTTTGGCCCAAATTAGGTAGAGAACAAAATTGTTTTGTCTCTTTAAATGAGAATTGGATTTTCATTTCATTTAGCTCCATTTAAATCAATTCTATGGATACAAAAACCAAATGAAAATGTTGCATTCAAGTTTAATTAGTTAAAGCGTTAATTAATTAAAGAAAGGGTGATTATGAACCTTAGCCTACGATAATTGAGCTATGTGAAAGGCCGTTTCAAATTTGTTTGAACCATGGGAATGTGTAGATTAAATTTTGGTTGTAATTTGATATGATCAATTGTTGTAAAAGAGCATAAGCTCTTCTTTACTTTAAAGTAATTTGATTTGATCAATTGTTGTAAAAGAGCATAAGCTCTTATTTACTTTGAAGTACTCCTTTCTTGTTTTATTCGATATGCATGAAATTGGAGTAGTTGGGTCCAACGCCCAATAAGACAACACGCCTTAATGTGATTAAACGCGTAACTAAAATCAATCACCATCCCTAGACCGAGATTCAACACTAGGCTCGTGTTGAATCGAATCAAAGGTTCATAGTCATCCTAAGGCCCTAAGGCAACTATATAGTCCATCAATGAATGCAAATCTTATGTTAGTAGTACCATATAGTCTTGCTTTAAAAAACCGTTTTAAAAGCATAGTGGGAGTATTATATACTACTAAATCAATCATATGGACCAATAGTTGTAATAGGACCAAAATGTTTTAATTGGATTAAAATGTATGTTTATATGTGATGAGACCTAAAAACCCTCAACCAAATCAATATTAAGTTGATAAGCGAGAGATGCTTTGAATATCTCTTCGTGGCCTTCCACCGTGGTAGGCTCCAATCGTTTGTGACTTGTACACCGGCTTCACCCTATAATGGGGGAGTACAAAGTGCATGCTTACATTCAGGAGGAGTCTATACGCATATGATGAGGTGAGTGTAGACAACGAGTATGACCAACATGATATAATTCTGAGGTTGTGCTTGAACCTCTACATAAACTAAGCATGGTGGGAATAACTTAACTAAGTGCAATGGTGCCAACATGATATAATTCTGAGGCATTCATTCTCTAGAGGCCAAACTAGATGGGTAATTACAAGAGTTGTAAATGACTAAAGTGTTATTCTCTCATCATTATTTTTGCTAACCAAAATGATATAATTCTGAGGTGGGCTTGGTAATGGTGAGTCTCCCATACCCCGCTAAGAGTTCAACAAAACTCTCGAATTCCGATGAGGGATATGGAATTTGCCAAAAATAGTGGGTGGTGCTATTTGATTTAAAGACCCGAATCAAATGGCTTAAAATCAATCAATTTATATTCGTTATGTATTTGTTTACCAATATATTTGCAAACGCTATCCAAAACTTGACAAAGAAAAGCCGAATGCTTTAATTTCCGGACTTAGTTCTACAATCCCATAGATTGTCTTTAATGGCTTGTAGATGTAACTAAGTAGTCTCATCCTCACAATCTTCCTATTGATAATGTATCATTGGAAGAATATGTTAGATAAGTCTAACATGAGAAGGACAACACTTTTAATGTCATAATTCTTCAAATACAAATTGTTGTATGAAGAAATAAGAGTTGCTTTGAACAACCCTTAATCAACACAAACTTTAGTGCTTGTCTCTTTGTTACACGAACAAGGAACTTGAGAAGTAAGCACAAGGGCATGGACACTTTATGTGCCATGATTCTTCACTTACAAATTGTTGTATGAAGAAATGAGAGTTGCCTTGAACAACTCTTGAAAGTTTGTTATTATGTTTAGAACATAATGGTTGGTTGACAAAAATAGTCCATTTATATGGACTTATGATGATTTTGAATCATTGAGTGTTGAAGTGTTAAACCACTTAACGAGACGGAAACTAGGCAAGGACTTCACCTTTGTGTCCCTATCCTAATGGTTCACTAAGTTTATTGTAAACTATATAGTGAACAATAACCGCACGCTCTCCAAATCGTTTGATGTGTATAACACATTTGAAATAAGTTTCAAGAGAGATAGTGGGAGTTTAGGGACCATGACTATTGTAATCAAAAGGGAAGTCAAATGAAGAAGGCAAAATAACTCCAAGGGAACAAACTTTCTTTATGAAAGGATGGACATTGGAAGGGGTATTTGCAAGAAATGTCTTGCAAGTGTCAAGAACACACCTTTCGAAGGTGTTGTAAAATGTTCTTGAAAAGTTCATAACAGTTGGTTCTTCTACTTGAATGCATGATTCTGTATTAGTAACTATGTTTTACAATTGTTGTAAAAGTGTGCTAATAAGAAGTAGAAGATTAATGAGAGAAGAGAAAGTACTTCACATTCCAAACGTGAATCGAATATAGATCTCTGCGAAAGCGGATTGTACTTACTTCCTCATATGAACTACCAAAGAAATTGGAAAATAGTAAAGATTGTCTTTACATTCCAATTTTAAGGAACTTAAATCCGTCACTATACTAGAGATGGATGAATGTTTTGACAATAATTAGATTATTGTAATTTAATTGGTTGTCTCTATAGTAGAGATGATGTGGTAGTTTAACTGTTTAGAATACGATGATGCTTAAAACCCAAAAGGTTGCAAGGGAGTGACTAATCCCAACTGAGTTGTGATACCTCTAAAACATAAGTTACGAGTTGGTCATAGATGGATGCTTTGGATCGTTAGATCCGGATCCAATACCTTCTTGTTAAAATTGTATAGAGGCGAAATGTTCGAATCTTTATTCTTTTGGAAAGAAGAAAGAATCACAAAGTTGTTGAGGTTAATTCACTTAGATGTTAGTGGCACTTGTCCACAACATAATACTACTCATGTTGTATGACATTCACCGAAGATCACTCTCGGTTGGACTATAGTTTATTTTGAATAAACACAAGTCCGAATACTTTGCAAAAGGTTTCAAAGAATTCAAGAAATGTAAGTAGATGAGTAAGACGTCTAAAGTATTTACCTCCTTAGATTTGATCCAAGGAAAAGTAACACTTTAGATTAATTTCCTTGAAAAATATCAAGGAAAGTAGCATCGTAAGATAATGAATTTCTCCATTAGGAGAAGAATGAACATGAATAAGATTTAGTTCGTTGGACATTATCAATTACCCATATATATATGATATATACTTCTAAGACAACCTAGTTCCTATACCACAAGCTCCAAGGTTTATAAACCGTCTCAGTTGAATGGTTTGGACATAATATGGGTTTCCGAAACCATTATTAAGATAGTCTTGATAATATATGTCTAAAACAATAAATCACAAGACAGGTTAGTTGTAGAGATCCATCCATCATGGATCTTAGCAAGCTAGTGGGAGCTATAAGCGTCTTATGAGAAAAGATCAATTGTTTGATTTCTCATAAAGATGTAAATGAATCTTTTGTTTACTAGGTTTACAAAAGATTAGTGGGAGTTGATCATATTCCTAAATTTGAATATATATACATGATATATATTAATTTTGAAAATGAAAGGAATTCTTCATCGTTAAAGTTATGACTTTAAACATTCTATAATGATAGAATGTATATGGGAGACATAGTCTATATACATGGGATGGAAATCTATAATGATAGATTTCAAGATATAATTGGATTATATCAATCCCTAAAATAGACAATGAGATGCTAGGAAGTTTCTCATATGATGATAAACTTCAATTAGAATGACAATTCTAGTGAGACTAGGAAGTTGTTCTTCTCAAAGGGAATGTACCCTTTGACTCCCAAAGAAATAATGCGTAAATAGAATCCTTTATGCATACGCAGAAAGGTGATTTATGTATTTCATATTGTTGAAAACATTGATATAAGTTGTACCTAGAACGGTACAAGATGATATCAGTGCAAGCCCAGGATCAGAACCATGGCAACTGTCAAGTGAATCCTTAGGTATTTAAGAAATACTAAGGATGGATTCCTCAAGAATGAGGAAGAATTAGAGTAACGTAATGGAAGCGTAAATGTATTAGATTATGAATCTAATCCATCATAGAATATCTCTTCATTATGAATGAAGTGATAATGAGATATCTCTTTATTATGACTAAAGAGATATTTGGGTGGAAACGTTAAAAGTAAATGACTTTAATGTGTTCCATCATGTATGCAAAATATATTGCCATATAGAAGCTTACAACATTGTTGTTTGGATGGGAAAGTTCATTCATGAACTCTCCATTCGGTTCCAACCAGAAAGTGTATGACACTAATGGGGCGATAGCTCAAGCCAGGGAATCAAGGTCTCATCAAGGTCCGAACTCAAATGAGAGACTGAACCACATGATTGAGAATCATGTATAATGGTGACGTCGTTATTCTCAAGGTTGCTTCTATGGATAACATATAGATATCCATTGTCTAGGCCTACTACTCAGCCATTTATGAAATGACTACAGAAGAGGTATCATCACTGATGACTAAGCTGATTGGCTCTAGTGCAAGTGGGAGATTGTTGGAAATGTGCCCTAAAACCAATCATATGATGATACTTTATGGACATTTCACATGTTAAACTAATCTAGTTTAATATTAAGGGCAAACATTATTGTTTGAGCCGTCTCATATAAATGTTATATGCTTAAACGATAAGTCCAAGGAATATGTGATTGGAAGAATGCGATCTAAAGAAGTTAGATTCATGAGACCATTCTTTCGTTGACACATCCTAAACGTTCCTGATCATAGGATTGTCAATTGGGCATTGACAGTCCGTTAAGATCAGTACGTGCTATGTCTTCTCTCAGGAGAGTGACTAGTCTCGAGTCATTGGTGTGTGTGACATCAAGACAAGTACGTAGGTGCTCAATAGAGAATGAGTTCACTGAACACGATCAACGAAGAGTTCTCATATTCATGTCACATGAGAACTCATGGTTGGGATAATGCAAATTAGTCTTTTGACCTGAGGCATCACAGTTGTCTTGTGGTTAGGTCCTTAATCTTTGATTATGTCAAAGTCACTCCATCAGGAGGGTGTCCATGGCATCGTTGGGGTTAAGCCACTTAGCCATGGAGGCAAGTGAATGCGCAACAAGGGATCTCTAACCTTCAAACTGTTTGAGGGAGAATACTCTATGATATGATTAAGAATCTTTGGCCAAAGTATGAATGAGATTTAGGAATGTGTTCCAAATCACATTCAAGGTAATCATATAAGCACAAGACTCACATTGGATAGTAGACATGAATAAACTATCAAACCAAACAATGTGGTCAAGAGTATTGTATTAGAGAAAGACCGTATTGCATTTGTAATCCTAAAACTGAATAGGTTCTCCACCTCTTCTGATTAGCTTGGGTAACCATGACATGCTGCTAGGCGTCAACCATGGTTTGTGGAAGCCCTAAAAGTGTATTATCACTAACGGGAGAATTGAAAGTAAGTTTCAATTCACAATCGATTAGAAAGAGTTTTAATCGCCCACTGCCTCGCTAAAAGGAACCTAATGGATCGTTCACCGAGTAAGGTAGAGTTTGAAGAAACAACGGAGATGAGTAAGAATAATTAAATGGTTTAATTATTTATCTAAGGCTAGGATTAATTAATATGTTAATTAATCAAACGAATAAGTTCGTTAAAGACCTCGGGTTAGTTTTGGGCCGCAAGGCCCAATGGGATTTGAATGTCAAGCCCATTAACTTAAGTTGTATGACAACTTGAATAAACAAAGGGCTTGAAAGCCCAATAAACCCTATAGGCTTGCCATGTTAGAAGAATAGGGCTTTTGGTCCATTAGGTCACTTATTTGAAGGGACTATATAAAGGACTTTATAGCCTAAAATTTACATATGGTAATTTTTGGGGAAAGGATGAGAACACAAGCTCTCCTTTCTCTCTAAAATTTAGGCCACCTTGGAGGGATCATCTAGCAATCAAACTCCTCCAAGGTCACTCATTTCTTCTTCATTATGCCTTGGTGATGAATCATTAGAGGTTCTCAATTTTGGGAACTTGGAGAAACCTTTTCATCCATCCAAATCCATGGATCTAAGATGCAAGGAATGAAGGCCCTCTCTTTGGGTGATTAGCCTTTGCTTATGCAAAGAGGAATCTACAAAGGTATTGATTTCTCAACTCACTTTGTTTTGAGTTGAGTTTTGGTTCACCTATCTACTAGGCTTTGAATTTCATGGGTAAATGTTACAAGCATGATTCCGCCTTTAATTGTTAATTGCATGCTATTGATGTTGCTTAAATGAACATGTTTTTCACAAATCTTCCTTCAACGCTCACCTTGGATCCAAGGTAGGTGCACAGTCCTGTCGTACAGACCACTTTAGGTGGTTCCGACTCGTAGGTGACCCACAATTATTCGCACAGTCTTCACGTGATCGTAGTACTTGAGCGTATTTATTTACACCAGTCTTGTCGTACAAACCACTTTAAGTGGTTCCGACTTGTGTGTAGGTATACTTATTAAGCTATTGGCTAGCATGTTATTGAGCTATTGGCTAGCATGATTGATAAGATATGTGATGAGATATGGATAAGTCGTACAGGTCACAAGAGGTGACTCCGACTTATATGCTACCCATGATTGATGAGATATGTGATGAGATATGGATAAGTCGTACAAGTCACTAATGGTGACTCTGACTTATGTGCTAGCATTGATTGATGAGATATGGGTGCAGTCGTACAGGTCATATTAGATGACTCCAACTGATATATCATTTTGTATTGATTAAGTTCATTTAGCCTACTTATTAATGCATGGTGGAGTTGATGGACATGGAAAACCGTGGTTTTGGCCATTTTTTAGTATGGTTTGGATATATGTATATATGTTGTATTGTCTTATGGAAAACGATATGGGTTTTACATTGATGGGCATTACTTTTAGAGAGGTAATAACTTTGTGAAGCTTGCTTTTATTGCTCAGTCACACTCTCTGTTTGGTGCCCTCTAGGTTTCAGCTGCTGAGTTTGCATCAACAAGGATCTGTGGCGAATCTTAGTATTGATGGATACTTCTGAGGGTATGATTCTTACCCACACTTCTGTACCTTACTTATGCTTTGACGTCGTGTGTGAAATGGGTTCGCTCCCGCTCACAACGCACTCTGATATTTAAAATTTTTAGGTTCAAATTATTCACATTTTTCTACACTCTATCACATTTTATGGCTTCATCACCTTTCTAGTGTCGGCCAGCACAACTCAATTTAGGGTCCAAGTGGACTTTCTGGGTCGAGGTGTGTCATTATTGCATTTTGGCCCAAATTAGTTGAGAACAAAATAGTTTTGTCTCTTTAAATGAGAATTGGATTTTCATTTCATTTAGCTCGATTTAAATCAATTCTATGGATACAAAAACCAAATGAAAATGTTGCATTCAAGTTTAATTAGTTAAAGCGTTAATTAATTAAAGAAAGGGTGATTATGAACCTAAGCCTACGATAATTGAACTATGTGAAAGGTTGTCTCTCAAATTTGTTTGAACCATGGGAGTGTGTAGATTAGATTTTGGTTGTAATTTGATATGATCAAATGTTGTAAAAGAGTATAAGCTCTTCTTTATAGTACTCATTTATTGTTTTACTTGATATGCATGAAATTGGAGTAGTAGGGTCCAACGCCCAATAAGAAAACACGCCTTAATGTGATTAAACGCGTAACTAAAATCAATCACCATCCCTAGACCGAGATCCAACACTAGGCTCGTGTTGGATCGAATCAAAGGTTCATAGTCATCTTAAGGCTCTAAGGCAACTATATAGTCCATCAATGAATGCAAAGCTTATGCTAGTAGTACCATATACTCTTGCTTTCAAAATCGTTTTACAAGCATAGTGGGAGTATCATATACTACTAAATCAATCACAAGGACCAATAGTTGTGATAGGACCAAATTGTTTTAAGGGTAAATTACACTTTCATATATTAGGTTTGGATTCTATTTCAACTTCTTACAACATCTTCAAAACACTTCACTTTCATACCTTAAGTACTATTTTATTTCAAAATAATACCTCTGTTACATTTTCCATCCGTTGATCCGTTAAATGCTAACGTAGTTGTCACATATATGCCACGTGGCTACCAAATGTCTGACACATGGCAAAAAAAAAATTAAATTTTTAATTTTTTTTAAAACCTTAATCTTCTAAATATAAATAATAATTATTTAAAAAAAATTGAAATAAACCACCCCCGTCAACCCCCCAAACCAAAACCCAGATACCTAATAACCCCCCCTAAAACCAGAAACCTAGAAAGAACCCCCACCCGCCCACGACCCTCCTTCCGCACCCCCAACCCGTGACCCTCCCTCCCTTCGCACCCACCTTCTTCCCTTCTCTACACACCCCCCACTCCTAAAATCCACACCCATTCCACGAACCCGGTGATGGTAAGATAGGATGTGGGTTTTTTTTTTCCTGGGTTGCAGGGAAGATGAAGATAGGGGAGATGGGTTTGGGAGTTACGGGGAGAAGAGTGGAAGATGAGGGGGATAAGATGGGGGGGGGGGTGGGAGGAACTGGGTTTTGGGATTTTTTTTTTCCTCCTTTCTACCTCTTCTTCTTCTTCTTGCTGCTGCATCAGGTTTTTTGGGTTTTGGGTTAGGGATAGGGATTTGGGTCGCTGGGGGGGGGGGAGGTGAGGGATAGTGGGTTTAATTATTATTATTTTTTTCATTTTTTTGTTTTTTTGGAGAAAATTCAGGTTTTTTAAAATTATTTTATTTGCCATGTGGCAGACATTTGCCAGCCACGTGGCATATATTTGGCAACCACGTCAGCATTTAACGGATCAATGGATGGAAAATGTAATGGAGGTATTATTTTGAAATAAAATAGTACTTAAGGTATAAAAGTGAAATGTTTCGAAGATGTTGTAAGGAATTGAAATAGATCCCAAACCTGATGTATGAAAGTGTAATTTACCCTTGTTTTAATGAGATTAAAATGCATGCTTATATATGATGAGACCTATAAACCCTCAACCAAATTGTTATTAAGTTGACAAGCATGAGAATGCTTTGAACACTATTTCATGCCTTCCACCGTGGTAGGCTTTAATCTTTTGTGACTTATACACCGACTTCACCCTATCATGGGGGAGTACAAAGTATGTGCTTACACTTAGGATGAGTTCTATACGTATACATGATGTTGTGAAGGTAGGCAATGAGAATGATCAACATCTCATCATTGTGAGGTTGTTCTTGAACCCCTACCCGAACTTGCATGGTGGGAATGACTTAGCTAAGTGCAATGGAGCCAACATCATATCATTGTGAGGCATCATTCTCTAGAGGCCAAATAAGATGGGTACTTACATGAGATGTAAATGAGTAAGCGTACTCTCTCATTATTATTGACACTAGCCAACGTCATATCATTGTGAGATGGGCTAGGTAATAGTGAGCCTCCCATACCCTACTAGGAGTTTCCTCCAAAACTCTCGAATTCCAATGAAGGATATGGAATTTTCTAAAAATAATGGGTGGTGCTATTTGATTTAAAGACCCAGATCAAATAGTTTAAAATCAATTAATTTATATTCATTATGTATTTTTTTACCGACATATTTGCAAACGTGATCCAAAACTTGACAAAGAAAAGCCAAAGGCTTTAGTTTCCGGACTTGGTACCGCAATCTAATAGATTGTATATGTACCTAAGTAGTCTCATCCTCACAATCTTCCTATTGATAATGTATTAATAGAAGAACATGTTAGACAAGTCTATCATAAAGAGGATAACACAAACAAACAAGGAACTTGAGAAGTAAGCACAAGGGCATGGATACTTTATGTGCCATGATTCTTCACTTACAAATTGTTGTATGAAGAAATAAGAGTTGCCTTGAACAACTTTTGAAAGTTTGTAATTATGTTTAGAACATAATGGTTGATTGACAAAAATAGTCCATCAACATGGACTTATGATGATTTTGAATCATTGAGTGTTGAAGTGTTAAACCACTTTAGGAGACGGAAACTAGGCAAAGACTTCAACTTTGAGTCCCTATCCAAATGGTTCACTGAGTTTATTGTAAACTACATAGCGAACAATAACCGCACGCTCTCCAAATCGTTTTGATGTGTATAACATAACTAAAATAAGTTTTCAAGAGAGATAGTGGTAGTTTAGGGACCATGACTATTGTAGTCAAAAGAGAAGTCAAATGAAGAAGGCCAAATAACTCCAAGGGAACAAACTTTCTTTATGAAAGAATGGACATTGGAAGGGGTATTTGCAAGAAATGTCTTGCAAGTGTCAAGAACACACATTTCGAAGGTGTTGTAAATTGTTCTTGAATAGTTCAAAACAGTTGTTCTTCTACTTGAATGCTTGATTCCACATTAGTAACTATGTTTTACAATCATTGTAAAAGTGTGGCTAATAAGAAGTAGAAGATTAATGAGAGAAGAGAAAGTACTTCACATTCGGAATGTGAATAAAATATAGATCTCTGCGAAAGCTGATAATACTTACTTCCTCATATGAACTGCCAAAAAAATTGGAAAAACAAAGATTTTCTATACATTCCAATTTGAATAAGGAACTTAATTCCGTCACTGTAAGAAATGGATGAATGTTTTGTTTGACAAACATTGTTCTTTATTAATGAATGATTAGATTATTGTAATTTGATTTATTGTCTCTATAGTAGAGATGATACGGTAGTGTTAACTGTTTAGAATATAACGATGCTTAAAATCCAAAAGGTTGCAAGGTAGTGACTAATCCCACTGAGTTGCGACACCTCTAAAACATAAATTACAAGTTGGTCATAGATGGATGTTTTGGACTGTTAGATTCAGATCCAATGCCTTCTTGTTAAAATTGTATAGAGGCAAAATGTTCGAATCTTTATTCTTTTGAAAAGAAAAAAGAATCACAAAGTTGTTGAAGTTAATTCACTTAGATGTTAGTCGTACTTGTCCACAACACAATACTACTCATGTTATATGTCATTCACCGAAGATCGCTCTCGGTTGGACTATCGTTTATTTTGAATAAACACAAGTCCGAATACTTTGCAAAAGGTTTCAAAGAATTCAAGAATGTAAGTTGATGAGTAAGACATCTAAAGTATTTACCTCCTTAGATTTGATCCAAGGAAAAATAACACTTTAGAAGAGTTTCCTTGAAAGATATCAAGGAAAGTAGCATCATAAGATAATGGATTTCTCCACTGGGAGAAGAATGAACTCAAATAAGATTTAGTTCATTGGATGTTATCAATTATCCATATATAGGATATATACTTTTTAGACAATATGATTGTCAATTAGAAGATCTTCCAAAATGTTTCATGACTCCATAGGATGTAGTTGGAAAGAAAAACAAGTCTTAATCGTGTTAAGATTTGGGGTTGTGTGCTAATAAGCAATATTTGTTTGAGAACAATCTTGTGGGATATCCTTAAATTAACCTTTAGACATCACTTCTATAAATCAACTAGCATATGTTATTTGTTGGGTAGTTCATTGTAATCCTACAATGGGATTTGCCTAAGATAGAGCAAATGAACGAGAGATAGAACTCAAAGAATGTTTTCTTTGAAAGACAAGATGATAATCAACAAATATAACCACCACCTAGTTCCTACATCACTAGCTCCAAATTAGTCGAGAAAGATCTATAAACGGTATAAGTTGAATGGTTTGAACTTTATGACTATGTCATAGAGTTACACCTCTTAATTTGAAAGAAATAAGAACGAAAATCCTTATGACTACATTGAGTGTATATACGACATATATTCAAGGAAATGTTATAATACCATTCGACCCGAAATAGTGAAACCTTCATAGCTAATTGGTAGCTTAAGGTGACTACAATCAACGAGATTGGTTGACTTGGAAGAAACCATCTTTGATGTAGTCTTGGTTTCAATTAATTCGAAGATTGCTAGCTACAACTAAACGGTGATTCAATGTTTGGACATAATATGGGCTTCTGAAACCATTATCAAGATAGTCTTGATAATATATGTCTAAGACTAGGAATCACAAGACATGTAAGTTGTAGAGATCCATCCATCATGAATCTTAGCAAGCTAGTGGGAGCTATGGGCGTCTTATGAGAGAAAGATCAAATCGTTTGATTTCTCATTAATATGTAAATGAATCTTTTGTTTTCTAGGTTTACAAAAGATTAGTGGGAGTTAATCATATTCCTAAATTTGAACATATATATGATATATTAATTTTTGGAAATGAAAGGAATTATTCTTCGTTAAAGTTATGACTTTAAACATTCTATAACGATAGAATAAATATGAGAGACATAGTCTTTATACATGGGATGGAAATCTATAATGATAGATTTCAAGATATAATTGGATTATCTCAATCCCTATTGATAGACGATAGATGTAGGAAGTTTCTCGAATGATAAACTTCAAATGAAAGGACAATTCCAATCATACTGGGAAATTGCTCTTCTAAAAGGGAATGTACTCTTTTGACTCCCAAAGAAGCATAATGCGTAAATAGAATCCTTTATGCATGCACAGAAAGGTGATTTATGTATTTCATATTGTATGAAAAACGTTGACATGAGTTGTACCAAGATCGGTACAAGACGATATCAATGCAAGCCCAGGATCAGAACCATGGCAACTGTCAAGTGAGTCCTTAAGTATTTAAGAAATATTAAAGGATAGATTCCTCAAGAATGAGGAAGAATTAGAGTAACGCAATGGAAGCGTAAATGTATTAGATTATGAATCTAGTATCGTATCCATCATTGGATATCTCTTATTTTTTTAATGAAGAGATAATTGGATATCTCTTTCTTATGACTAAAGAGATATTTGGGTGGAAACGTTAAAAGTAATGACTTTAGTGTGTTCCATCATGCAAAATATATTGCCATATAGAAGCTTACAACAATGTTGTTTGGATGGGAAAGTTCATTTATGAACTCTCCATTCAGTTCCAACCAGAAAGTGTCTCTAGTGTACCCACACTACCACACTAATGGGGCGATATCTCAAGCTAGGGAATCAAGGTCTCATCAAGATTCGAACTCAAATGAGAGACTGAACCACATGATTGAGAATCATGTATAATGGTGACGTTGTTATTCTCAAGGTTGCTTCTATGGATAACGTATAGATATCCATTGTCTAGGCCTACTACTTAGCCAATTTTGAAATAACTATAGAAGAGGTATCATTACTGATGACGAAGTTGATTGGCTTTAGTGCAAGTGGGAGATTGTTGGAAATGTGCCCTAAAGCCAATTATATGATGAAACTTTACGGACATTTCAAATGTTAAACTAATCTAGTTTAATAAAAAGGGCAAATATTATTGTTTAAAGACATCTCATATAATTGTTATATGCTTAAACGATAAGTCCAAGGAATATGTAATTGGGAGAATGTGATCTAAAGAAGTTAGATTCATGAGACCATTCTCTTACGTATACATATCCTAAACATTCCTAATCATAGGATTGCCAATTGGGCATTGACAGTTCATTTAGATCAATACGTGTTATGTCTTCTCTTAAAGAGAGTGACTGGTCTCGAGTCATTGGTGTGATTGACATCAAGACAAGCATGAAGGTGCTTAATAGAGAATAAGTCCACTAAACGCGATCAACAAGGAGTTCTCATACTCATGTCACATGAGAACTCATGGTTGGGATAATGCAAAGTAGTCATTTGACCTGAGGCATCATAATTGTCTTGTGGTTAGGTCCTTGATCTTTGACTATGTCAAAGTCCCTCCATCAAAAGGTGTCCATGGCATAGTTGGGGTTAAGCCACTTAGCCATAGAGGCAAGTGAATGCACAATAAGGGATCTCTAACCTTTAAACTGTTTGAGGGAGAATACTCTATGATATGATTAAGAATCTCTGGCCAGAGTATGAATGAGATTTAGGAAGTCGTTCCAAATCACATTCAAGGTAATCATATAAGTAAAAAAATCACATTGGATAGTAGACATGAATAAACTATCAAACCAAACAATGTGGTCAAGAGTATTGTATTAGAGAAAGACTGTATTGCATTGTAATCCCAAACTGAATAGGTTCTCCAACCTCTTCTGATTAGCTTGGGTAGCCATGACATACTGGTAGGTGTCACTTATGGTTTATGGAAGCCCTAAAGGTTTATAATCACTAAAGGGAGAATTGAAAGGAAGTTTCAATTCACAATCAATTTGAAGAGTTCTAATCTCCCACTGCCTTGCTAAAAGGAACCTAATGGATCGCACACCATGTAAGGTAATGTTTAACCGATTTGACGGAGATCAGTAAGGACAATTAAATGGTTTAATTGTTTATGGCAATGATTAATTAATATCTTAATTAATCAAACGAATAAGTTCATTTTTTAAACCTTGAGTTATAGTTGGGCCTTAAAGCCCAATGGGCTTCGAGTCGTCAAGCTCAATAGCTTAAGTTGTATGACAACTTAACAACCAAAATACAAGAAGCTCAAAACAACCCAAAGGCTTTGGAAAATCAATCATAGAGAGAGGAAGGGCGATTTGGTCCAATATGCACACAAGAGTTGAAAGCATAGAATGGGTTTCTAAGCTCCATCCTCATTAGGGTAGGTCTAAGGATGAAAAGTGAGAATAACTCTCTTTCTTTTCTCTCTAGAACAGCCGGCCACCATGGGAGAATTTACTAGCATCTAATTCTTCCATGGTCACTCACCTTCTTCCTCAACCATCATTGGTGTCGAAACTTAGAGGTCTCCAACTTTGGGGACTTTTAGAGAACCCAATTCTTCCATCCATATCCAAGATGACATGGAGCCAAGAAGCAAAGTTCCTCCATCCAAATCCATGGAGCCAAGGAGCAAGGTGACAAAGGCAAGAAGACCCTCACATGGGTGATTAACCTTTGCCAAGCAAAGAGGTGCTTCAAAGGTATAAAGTTTCTCAACTCACTTTGTTTTTGAGTTGAGTCTTGGTTCACCACAACTACTAGGCTGTGAATTTCATGGGTAAAGTTTTGTTTTTGAGTATATACAAGCATGATTCCGCCTTTAATTGTTAATTGCATGTACAGATGTTGCTCAAATGAACTTTTTTTTCACAAATTTTCCTTTAGATCAGAGACTTCGTAACAAAGTACCTAAATGATATGGGTGTGGAGAAGTGGTCGCAGGCTCGAATGAATGGGAAGAGGTACAATGTAATGACCACTAACATTACTGAGAGCATTAATGCGATGTTGCGCTTTGCGAAGGGGCTACCTTTACTTGATCGATTTCATTAGCCAGTGTTGCAAAAATGGTTTTCAGAAAGGCGGGATATAGCACATATGACCACTACCATGTGCCCCGATCTCGGTAAGAAAAAAAAGTACAAGATGCAAGGCACATACATGTCTATAAAGTAAGTGACATCAAGTTTCATGTTTACCATGAAGACCGTGAAGATGTGGTTGATATACGTAACAAGACTTGTACTTGCTGGAAATTTGATCTTGAGCAATTACCCTGCAAACGCGCCATTCCAGCTTACTTATTTGCAAATTACAACTTCTATGAGTTGGCTTCAAGGTACTACAATCCTACTGATAGGAGCATATTCATGCGACTTAAATGGCTTGTTCTCGTGCATTTACGTTATGTTTCTTTAGTTATTTTAGTCCTTTATGCTTCTTTTGTGTGTTTTCAGGTTCTAAGGGCAAAGTATGCAAAAGGATGCCTTTTGGAGCCTTTTGGAGCAAATTAGAGATTGGAATGGATTGCATATGCTAAAAGCCAAGTAGATGGACGAAATTGAAGACCAAACCATTCACTTATCACTTATCAAACCATTCACTTATCACTTCCATTCACTTATCACTTATCATAACCATTCACTTATCACTTCCATTTCACTTATCACTTATCATAACCATTCACTTATCACTTCCATTCACTTATCACTTATCAAAACCATTCACTTATCACTTCCATTCACTTATCACTTATCACTTCCATTCACTTATCACTTATCATAACCACAACCATACCTTCCCCCTTTAATCCATATGCACTCCCATCCATTTCATCATTGCAACCATTGCAAATTTACACCAACAAACATCTCTTTGCAGTGCCTTTCCCTTAGCCTAGTTGTTTTATGCCATTTTCAGATTTCCACCATTCACACACACATGCACTCTTAATCATTCATCCATTTCACCACAAATCATTCTTTGCCGTGCACATGGTCTTCCCTTTCACATTCACCCACATGCACACACATGCAATTACACACACCATCTTCCCTTTTACAAAACACTTGTGCCGTGCTTATACATCCTTTATCCCATCCCATTTCCAACCTTTCCACATGCATTCCCACTTTCCTAGTTGTCACTCACATGCATTCACACACACTTCACACAAACAAAATTCACATGCAAAACAGCAATCATTCCAACACAAAACAGCCTACACATTGCCGTGCATTCCTTTCCATTTTCTGCACCTTTCCTCCTTGCAATTCCACATGCATTCACTTCATCATTACACCACCACTCATTCTTTAATCCACATGCACATTCAATCATTCACTCAAGCACCCTTGTGCCATGTTTCCCCCTTTGTTCCCACTCATCACATGCATCATCATCAAACAAACAAGCCTAACCCGTGGCATTCACTCCCATTTCCAGCATAAACACATGCCTTTCCAGCTTTCCCTTTCATTTCCAGCTCTCATTCTTCATCATTGCAGCCACCTACATGCATTATTTATTAAATTCTTCATCATGCATCCAGAAAATCATCAAAAACTTCCCAAACACATGCACACACATGCAATTCCAGCACCAACAACAAGTCATGCCGTGGGATCCTTATGCTTTCCAGCTTTTCACATGTTTTCCTAGTTGTTTTTCCACCACATTTCAGCCACATAAATGCTTAAACAAACAGCCATTCTCACCCGTTCTCTCCCTATAAAAACCCTTGCATTCCCATTCATTCAACACATCTCATTTTCATACACAACACACCACATTCACTCTCCACCTTCCTTAGCCGTGAGTTCCCCTTCCCTTATAATCCAAACACCACTCCTCTTCCATTTCCATCACTCCTCACTCCATTCCACACTTCCATTCCCCCAAACCAACTATCCTTAGACCTTATGCTACAACGAAGAGGAAGAGAAGAGGGCCTAAACGTTCATACAATTCAAGTTTGAGTTGTTGGAATGTTTAGGTGTTTCTTTGATTTCAATGTTTAATTTCAATTCTCTTTATTTTGTACGTATGAGGAACTAAACCCCCCTTAGCTAGGGGGTGATTCGAAATATATGTTTATGCTTGCAATATGATTTGATTACTTTTAATTACGTTTCGTAAGTTGTGAATTCAATTTATTTAACTGTTTGATTGATAACCTATTTATGTATGTTTATTAAGAATGAACGCTTAATTTTCATGCATGAATTTGACGCTAGAATATAAGTGAGTTTCACGTAATAGTTATGAACTTATATTCACAAGTAGTGGAGGTTGCTTATAAACAATCGCGTTAAACAAATTCTTGGCATAAGTTTCATGCAATCATAGTAACGAATGCCTCGTCAACACTTATAGTTTTCATGTTGCTTAATGATTCTTGCTTGTATCTCTATTATGCAATTCATGTAGGGAACTTGTGAGGAATGCTTTGGGTTGTCGTATGCAATCATCCAATTCATTAACTTAAGGAAAACTTGACGGTTAATTTAAGTGGACCTAATTAACCCGGAGCGTTGAGAATTCATGGTTTATTGAAATGCAATTAGAAATCTTTTTATTATGCAAGTGTAACATGTGTGGAGATGAACCCCTTGGCTAGCATCCATTCATTCCATTTCATCAATTTCATATTTACATTCTGTTTTAATTGCAATTTGTTCATTTAGTTTAATTCCTTCCAAAAACTCAATCCCCCTTTACTTTATTGTTCAATTTAGTTAGAAATCAATTTAGTTTGTGTTTTTAAAGCATTTTGAGTCTTTGGTTTGTCTTAGTGTTTTAAAGTTTAGTTTTGCATTCTTTGAGTCTAGTATAGTGTTTTATATTGTGTTTTTACGTTTTTGAGTCAAATCCAAGTGATTAACAATCCCTCCTAATCCCCGGTCCAGAATGATCCCTACTTACATTCTTCACTACAATTGACAAAAAGAGGGTTTAATTTGTGTGCGTATAATTCTCGCATCACCTACAGCATGAGAGGTAGCATATTCTGATTCCATATACTCGGTATTTCCCGCTCTGCAATGGAATGAAAAACTGCAACCGAATGCACGTTAGTCCTACCTCTAATAAGGAAGGTACTGGTCGGGAAATCCAAGAAGCAGCGTATCCCGTCACAAGGAGAACATATAGTCTATTGGAAATGCAAGCATTGTCGGAAGCTTGGTCATAACCAACAAACTTGCAGGGAAATTATTGATATCCCCAACACCACATGATTGTTTCCCTTGCATAGGGTGTCCCTGTAATGTGCATGTATTCTACATGTTATGGTATTTTTGGATTAAATGTTTGTTTTTGAAAAATGGTAGAAACAACTCCTTGTGCATGGGTTGTAATATACTATGCATGCATTGAGTTGTGCATTTGTTGTGCAAATAAGAAGGATATTCAGTTGTCATGTTTATAACCCAGATGGAATGGGGTTGGGGTCTATGTGAAAAAAGGATATTTATACAAGTCTACCATGATCTGGATGAAAACCCATTGGGTCAAATTAAGTGGCCAAATAAAACCCTAATTAAAACCTTTTTTTTTTTTTGTAATATATTATTATTAAACATTTATGAGTAGACACGAGAAGAAAGGACATCTTACACATTTACATGGTATGCACACCTCAAGTAGGTTAAGACAAGACATAAAGGTAAGAAGAATCCTAAAGCATACAATACATTGCTCTTTATCACATTTTTAGTTAAAACATTGTGGAAAGTATCCCACCAAGGTTTTTTTTTTTTTTTGTGCTATCCGTCCTTTCTTTGGGGAACCAGAATCACCTATTCATCCACAACATTTCGCATTACTAACTCTGCACATGTATGCACGCATACACACACTAACACATTCCAGACTTCATCACATAATCAGCCTCCACGCTTGCAATGTTCAATAATGTTTGATTCTACGACACCGATCGGGGAATTCGACCACGAGAACGAAATCAATAGCAACTTCAATTTTAATGCAGCAAACCTCGTGGCTAAGGAACATGCCGCATTTTTCAAGACTCTGATTGCAGACGTTGAAAAGGAAAAAGAGGTACATATGGAAAACTTGTATGTACTGTGCACGGGACGTGCATAGCATGTGCACGAAAATTATAAATACTAAATTTTCACAATTTTCCTAGACAGGAAATTCAAACCATTTCCAAGATTTGGGCCCAATTTTGAATTTTGGGAAATATACGAAACACACAATTTTTTTTATTAATTTAGTTGTCCTTTCATTTTGGTGATTTTGGTGTGTATACAAGGAAAGGAAACACAACACATCTCATTCTCTTATCCCTTTAACGAAGAAATGCATACCACAGTCAAGCAATGAAACTTTCATCTTCCTGTTCCCAGCCTTGCTCCCCTCACACCTCCCCCTCATAGATCTTCTTCTTCATGTTCCCACTCATGCTCACCTCCCTCCTCCCTCGGACGGAAGACATAGGTTCGTTCGAGTAGTATGAGCTTGAAACAACTGTAGGGAGGATCACTAAGCACAAGGAAGATCATGCAAAGAACATTGCATCCTTGAAGCGGAAATTGAAAATGGCTCGTCAACCTGTGGAGATGTTAGTGAGAAAAGAGAACGACAAGTTCATATCACTCAAAGCATACAAAAACGCATTTGGCGAGCAATACAAACAAGGCTTTCAGTAGGGACTCAGTGAGGGGTTTGAGATATTTCGCTGGTATGCAATCAAAGTGGATGTCAACAAGAAATGGCCGACCATTGACTACTACAAGGCACTTACCGTTTAGACCACTCACCAAGGAAAATTTAATTTGAATTTGGGCCACTCACCAAGGAAAATTTAATTTGAACTCTTTTGTGGGCCCCTTAAAGTTTGTTATATTTTAACATTTCGCATGTGGTTTGTCATAAGAAGGACCTTAATGTTTAATTAGTTCAATGCTATCTACGTATATTAATGGAATTCCACTATCGTTTTCGATGTTGCTTTTTTACATACAATACAATAACTGGTACTAGACATTTCATCTTCAAGTCATGCACAACCTTAGAAGTAGAAATGCCAACACAAGGCCCTTGATTGCTAACTAATAAAATAAAGATTATATGCTCAATACTGAAACCATGTCATTACAAAGTGTACTAAAATTACACTAACACGCTAATTACAACCAATGGCAACAAAAGTCCCTTAATAGCTAAGTAATAAAATTAAGAATACATAATGAATACTAAAACAATGCAATGGCAAAGTGTATTGAAATTACAATTACATACTAAGTACTCAAATTACGATTTTAATGGTAATTATTTGGTTCTAACAATAAATCTACTAAAATAAATGGTGTCCACATAATGATTCACACAAATGCACGACCTCTACTGAACTTGATGGCAAGCTTGAGTATGAAAAAATGCATGCTCTCAGGTTGTACGTGGTCAATGTCCAAGCCCGATGATAGGTAGTCAGCAAATTTGAGTAAGAAAACTCCATAATTTGCCCTACCAGAAACCAATAACTCCATTTTACAACACATTTGATATTTAAGACATTTACAATTAAGTTTGAGATAAGTACGAAAGGAACGTACCTATTGTTCTGCAGGCCATAGTGCACCTTTGTCTAAATCTTAAACAGTATCGATTTCAAGGTTAGCTTCAAATCGCTTCTTGCAGCTTGGAATCTTGTCGCCTTTAGAAGTTGAGGTATTACGAAATGCATTTGAGCAAGTTGTTTCTTTATTTTTGCCCACCCCGACCTTGATGGATGTGAATCGTAAATCATGATCTTGCAACGTAGAAGATGGACATTAGCTAACATCCAAGATCACCATTCACATGACATGAGATGAATACTTGGTCAACATCATTCCATGCACTGTGTGTGGCATCGCACGTGCATCGGCTGACATGACCTTCATCAAGGACTTCGAAGGTGTAAAAATCAGAGCTTCTTTTGCCTTTACATTGCACTTACCCTTATCATTTCCTCCACCAAGGGTCTGAAATTACACATATTCTTGCTCATATTTTCCTGCACCGATGCGTTGCAGCAC
The DNA here is from genome assembly GCA_008932095.1 of Pyrus ussuriensis x Pyrus communis. Lineage (NCBI taxonomy): Eukaryota > Viridiplantae > Streptophyta > Magnoliopsida > Rosales > Rosaceae > Pyrus > Pyrus ussuriensis x Pyrus communis. The sequence continues at coordinate 19,205,498 of CM018521.1, read as the reverse complement.
AATTTCATATTTTCCCACATAAAACAAAAACTGAGGATATATGTGCCTATTTGTAAATGGGGTGCAAAACCGTATTACGAACATAAGCACACGGATTAGGGGGTAATAATAATAACATAACACTTACCCGGAAATAAAAGTCAGCAGTTATCCACTGCGCCCCGAAATTTGTAAGACGCTCCATCGAATGCTTCCTCAGAAGGTAAAAGCTGACATTGATGTGCTGAATCCAAGGTCAAATGCATTGTAAAAAGCCAAAATAAAACTCTTGTACACGTTTATAATGTCGTAAACAGAAACAAGTTACAAATGAAGAACAATTGCTTACATTGCTGTTTAGAGTACCCCAGACTGGAGAAGTTTGTAAAAAAATCCCAACCCATAGTTGCCAATCCGTATAGGTCCAGTTTATCCCTAATACATACAAAAAACCCACAGGTTGTTATGGATATATGGACATCGAGTTCATATTCAATTGTTTGAATGACGACCAAAAATGAACTTACCTAGGCGAACCCACCAACATGTCAAGACATCAACGAAATCTCCACATCAGGCTTTGGGATGGTTTGCATGGGATCTAGGTCAACAACAAAATCCTCGATGGAATGACCATCACCAAATTTTCTTCTTTTATAGGATTCAAGAGGGATGAAATGGTGCATTAGTTGCATTCCTCTACGCTTATGCTACATTCCTTTACCAAGAAGGGGCTCCAAATCAAATAGATCAGCCACCTCGTTCATGTCAACGCGTTCCTTAGTGTGGGTACTATGCTCGCTGACCTCCGTGTCCTCGTATTCCTTTTGAAGATAGAGGACTTGCCCTTCTCCCAACTCACCCTTCACCTTAAACTCCAATATACGTAGTAATGATTGGGCGACATTGTTTGCATTCTAGGCCTTAACTATCTCTAGCAAGTCAACATCAAAAGTAGGCAAATTAGCAGTGAGCTATCCCTTTGATTATGTCTTTTCCCTCAAGCAACTTCCCTTCACTGGTAGAGGTTTTAGGTTGCAGGGAAAGTGCAGTGAGATCTTCATAACTTGGTGGATGTTTAGGGGAACTATCAACCTTCTCATCCTCGAGGACATTATCTACATATCGCCCTGATCCTATCGACTTATCAAGGGTCGAGGGTCTGGCAAACAATTTTCCAGCTACGTGGCCTCAGTGATGCTCAAGCTTGATAGCAAACTCCATGCGGCCACGCCACTCATCCTCTAATGCCTCTACAATTGTCCTGAACCAGATATTCATCGTCACTGAAAATTCTTTAGCTTATCAATTACAAACAAACTCAAACTCCTGCATATAAAAAACAATGATTTCATATCATAAGTCCACTAAAACCGATGTTCGTTCAGAAAAAGTAGATTCATCTAAATTGAAACTACAATTTACTGGGGTTTATGTGCTCACTGCTAACCGAGATGATGATGGCAACGCTCCTACACAAGTGTGGTATCCCTTCTTTTCCTTCCCTTTCAATTCGGATGAAGGAGTGGCATCGATGATCAGCATTCACAACACCTTTACTTTCATCCACCAGTGTTGCATCCCCACCAGCCTCAACATCATCAAACATGACGTTCTAGTAAGCCACCATCTTTTCTTCCTCGATCGGAGTAATCGGGTGGACAACAACCTACATCGGACAAAATTAGTGTTGCATACCTAAGTACAACCAATTTGTAATACAAAATTTAGTAAGTTTATTAAAATTTGAACAAACATGTATCAATTTTTGAGCAAAAAGACTACCCTTCAGCTTATGATGGGACATATTTAAATTGGTGTCCCAACGGCAAATCCGGGGCAATAACTGAGGGTTCTTCGTGCGCACCCTTGCATAGTTTTTGGACCTTAAGTACGACAAAGTTTCAAACAGCTAGATCTACAAAATTTAAAGCAATAATGTCAATAAGTTATAGTGGAAATGAATGCAAAAGTGTGTTCAACTTATAACAACTAAATAAAAGGGAAATTGCCTAAAAAACATACGGAAACCCCCTCAACTTATAGGAGTTCCGGATAGCACCCCCAGTTTCTCTACAACTTTTTCTTTTACAACTTGGTGGCATGTCAAAGCAGTCGCGGATATGCTTGGCACTAACACTTGGAATGATACGAATCAGGAGGGATATGTCTCTCACTTTCCTTCATCATCTACCAACTGAAACAGGTGGTAGTCAATAGCTGACTCATTCTCCTTGCCCAAAACAACAAAGTGGGTTAAGTATAGTAGGCTGAACTTGTATGTATCTTCTGGATGTTGGCACATGTTGAATTGATCCTCCAATTGTTTCAGGGTTATCTTCTTCTTCCCCTGAAATAGATGTCTTTAAGATGAAATTCATCTTCTTCTCTTTTGGGGGAAAGGGGGAGGGGGAATTTTTTGAAACTGAGTCCCGTCACCAAACAAAATTCACAGCTCTCAAAAGTCGCAACATGTTCCCCAAAAAGGAAGGAGATGGAATCATCACTCACCCTATCCTTAATAGCCTTAAGGATAGCGTAGTGGGTGAGTTGCCTGAACCAGTCCACACGGTCCACATCAACCAAGTGGTCAGAACATGAAGCCTCAAATATTACCCAGATACCCCAAGGCGTATGACATAGGAGATGTTTGTAGGAAACACCTCATCCGGCAAACACATGAGTTCTGTCAGAGACGTAGATTTGACTTTTGGCCTGCAATATTTAGAACATAAGCAAATCAATTATATAAGATAAGCATTGACATAGGATATGCACAATATATGCATATTGTCTGGCCAAATTAAACCAGTTCATCAACCAAATATAACCAAGTATGGCCAACATTAACGCGTGCATAGAAAATGCACATATTATACAGAAAATATGCACATAGTATCTACCAATTCATGAACAAAATTCAATCAAATATTTGCAGCAATATCATAAGGATATGCAAAGAATATACATATAGTATGCACAAATTTAACGAATTCATCAACCAAATTCAAGCATGCCTAATATATAGACACGCAAGGATTATGCACGAAGTATGCACGAATTGATGAACATGTTTCAATCAATTAATTTCCACCAACCTCTAAACCACATGCACAACACAAATTAACATCAAAGAACTAAACAGTACAAAACACTAATTCGCACCCAAAACCCAAAATTCCCAATTTTACAAAGCCTAGGTTCAAATAATGAAATTTCATTTCAAAGCGTACATCTTTTTGGATTTTCCATTGAAATCTTTTGGAAAGGATGTGCAAATGCTAGGGTGGAAACAACTTTTTCAAATATTTCGAAAGGATGTGCAAATGCACAGCACACATCCTAAATATATAGAGTGGACATAAAAGGTTGCATCGGTCGGAAACTGGGGTGGAAAAGAGTTGCATCGGCCAGAAATGGCGTGGAAAAGATTATGTCAATCGAAAATGGGGTGGAAAAGGATCATGCGGTTTGGGGTTAGGGTTGTTGGAGCTAAGGGTTGGGCGCCATAGATTTTTGAACAAGGAGGAAGAAATGTTGACTTGGTTTTACAAATTGTTGTGCATCACATGTGCATATTTGAAATGTCTTATTATGTCACAAGATTAAAAAATTATCCTATTTTTGGATATTCTCCAACAAGTTAAGAAATCTTTGCTTGCAAGCGCCAGCTTTGAGCAAGACTTGCCTTGGCACTAAGTTGGGTGTATCAGGACCTACTAATTGCCCTTCAACTTTTAGGCGGTGGAGCAGTGTTTTTTAGTTTTGGACAAGATTTGTTCCCCTTACCTTCCAATCTAGAACTGCTCTACTGAAGTACAAAAATTGGGGGTGCATGGGAAGCTGCATTAAGGTGTTTGTGGATGCGGTGTTGGTGTTTGATGGTATTTATGGAAGAAAAGTGGGTGAGATTAAATTTTTTCCAAACACATTAAAGATACAAAGCAATTTAAACTTACCGAAGCACGTTTAAAAAATTCATAATAATTCATTTACAAGTGTGAAAAATGTGAAAAAAAAAAAGAAAAAAAAAGGCAAATGCTCGTGATCGCATCCTCTGTGCTTTGACGATGGGTACATCATTGTTTGAATTTTTTTAAACCATACAAACCCTCACGAATTGTGTTTTTAGGAGGAGATCAAAAAAAAAAATTCATAATAATTAATGTTCAAGTTAAAAAATGTGAAAGAATATATAAACATTTGTGATTGCATCCTCCATACTTAGACAATGGTTACATTATCGTTTAGATTTTTAAAACCCTCCAAACCGTCATGAATAGTTTTTTGTTTGAGTGCAAAGTTGATAAAAATTAATGTAAAAGTGTGAAATGTAAAAAAAAAAAAAAAAAATTATATCTATATATACACGCACACTCACAATTACTCGTAATGACAAGTTTTACAGCTTTCGTGAAGGGCTCAACTCCGAAATGCGCACCATTATCCATAAACCTAGATTTATATTTAACCATTGATTGTTGTTTACACTCTATTCTTCTCCTAGATTTCATTTTTCAAATTTTCTTTTTTAAAAACCTAATTTTTAAGCGGATGTAGAAAAATTAATGGCTCAACTTCCTTCGTTGTGCATATCCTTGAACGTTTGATATTTTGTAGTAATGTAATAATCTTTTTTCATTAGGCTCTTATTTTGGTCTATGTGGTACTTGAAAGACAAATATGTTTTTATGTTTTGAGGTAATATTTATGTGACAATGTAGTATATATGTAGATACTAATTTAGTATTATGTTTTTCATTTGATTATTTATTGATTTAATAAATATTATCTTTAAGGGTAATGGGTTGGGTCACATTACCCATTTATTTTAACTTGTGTTACACGACACAATCCGTTAAGGTACCTGATATGTCACGAAATTAAACGACATGAACACAGAAAATTCATTAAGGTATCTGATGTAATATAACTCGTGTAATATATGAATTTTCCTATGTTAATTAAAATCATGTGATGTTACACACTGGCTCATATACGAATATCATGCTCACCTTATCATCAATTTAACTTTAGATTAAAAAGTAGAAATTTGAATGGTTATTTTTGTATCAATAAAAAAATTCTAAAAATATAAAAATGTAAACATATGATTCTCCATAAAACTCGAAACTGACTGGATCGCCCCCGTTTTCTTTGATAGCTAAATATGTTGTGGTTGTGGAACTCCAAGTTTATTTAGTACTGTTGCACTTTGGCATCTTATGTGGTAATATGTTTATTAATTGAACCTCGACCTACCAGGCCTTAGGGATTTGGAGTTTGATTTAGTTTTGCTCTCAAACTTGTGCTGCTCTTTCCTCTGTATATATACGTAAGAAGAATTCCTGTCGGACAAAACTGCCAAAATGTCTCAGGGGCATGAAAATGAAGCTCCTGAAGATAGGGTGGTTGAAATCCTGTCTAGGTTACCACCCAAGTCTCTAATGCGATTCAAATGCATACGCAAGTCTTGGTGCACCCTCATCAATAGTCCTCGTTTTGTGGCCAAACACCTCAACAATTCCGTGGACAACGAATTATCATCCTCCACATGTATCCTTCTCCACCGTTCTCAGATGCCCATTTTCCCTTACGACAGTTGGAAACCAGAATTTTTCTGGTCCATGATTAATTTTTCCATTGATAGTGATGAGAGCAACCTTCATTATGATGTTGAGGACCTAACTAAAGTACCGTTATTGCAATGGGAAGACCATCATGAAGTAGAGATTCACGGTTATTGCAATGGGATTGTCTGTATAACAGTAGGGGAATACTTTTTTTTGTGCAATCCTGCAACGGGGGAATTCAGTCAACTTCCCAATTCACGCTTTCTCCTACCCCTTCCCAGGGGAAAAGGAAAATTTGGATTGGAAACGACCGTTAAAGGATTGGGATTTGGCTATGATTGTAAAGCTAAAGAATACAAGGTTGTGCGAATTATAGAAAATTATGATTGTGAGTATTCAGATGGTGAAGAAACATATATTAAACACACTGCTCTTCCTCACACGGCTGAAGTATACACAACAACTGCTAACTCTTGGAAAGAGATTAAGATAAATTTATCAAGTAAAATATTATCATTTTATAGCTATCCCTATTCTTGTTCAGTGTACTTGAAGGGATTTTGTTATTGGTTGTCAAGCGATGACGAGGAATACATATGTTCATTTGATTTAGCTGATGAGATATTCGATAGGATAGAATTGCCTTCTAGGAGAGAATCTGGTTTTAAGCTTGATGGTATTTTTCTGCATAATGAATTCATCACTTATTATTGCACTAGTTACGAAGAGCATTCCAGAATATTTGAAATATGGGTAATGGATAACTATGACGGAGTTAAGAGTTCATGGACAAAACACCTAACAGCTGGACCCTTTAAAGGCATTGAGTTTCCATTGACACTTTGGAAACATGATGAGCTTCTTATGATTGCTTCTGATGGAAGAGTTACCTCTTATAATTCTAGTACCGGAAATCTCAAGTATCTTCGTATTCCTATTATTATCTATAGGAATAGGGTGATAGATTACGCGAAAAGTATTGTTTCAGTTAAGTGAGTTGAGGGAAAAATTCCATTTTCTCCTATTTAATTCGTATGCTTGATATACGGCTTGAGTTCGCATCTTCTAATTTTTCTTTGTGGCCTTTGAACTATGTCTGCTTATCATGGGCTGCATTTCGCTTTTGGGCTTTTCACATTTTGTAATGTTATTAAGTGTATGACAACTATTTTTTAAAGTTAATTAATACTAAGAATTCCCTTATGTTTTCATTTTTTTTCCTTCATAATTCCTTTCTTAAAAAGCTAGTAAATTTTAATCATTTAACATGATCAAATTAAACCTTCTAGCTAGACCTGCATTTGTGTTGTGTTTTCCATATTTATGTCGTTTTCATGACATACCAATACCTTAACTGATCGTGTCGTATAATAGACATTAAAATGAACGAGTAGTATAACCTGATCCGAACTTGATCAGTTAATATTAATGGGTAATATGACCCAACTGTTACTCGTTAAGAAAACATTTTAAATCAATAAATAATTAAATGAAAAACATAGTTGTATGGAAGAAAAATTGGTAAATTACATTTTACTACCTCAATTTTGTGTTGCATAACAATTTCATACCTTATCTTTTAGACAATGCAACATCATACATCAACTTAAGAATTCATTGCAATGTAATACACCCGTTAACTTTTCTGTGAATCTATTAAATGCTGACGTGGTAGACCCGAGCCCCACATTTTGCTAATATGGATATCATGTTTGAGCCACGTGGAAAAGAAAGTAACAAAAATTGATATTATTTTAAAATGTTTGGAATTAATAAAAATATTGTAAAATTATAATTTAAAAAAAATTAAAAATTAAAAAAAAGGTTGAAGAGGATGGGACCAAACGACATAGTTTGGCCCAAGGTTTTATCTTTTTCCTTCTTCTTCTTCTTCCTTCATCTAGCCCAACTTTATCCTCAAGATTTTGATCGTATGAACTTCATAAATCTTCCAATTCATCTTGACAATTGCATTCACGATATGAAGATACATAGTAAGTTTTCATCATTGAAAAGAATTGGTGGTCATGCAAAGGAGTTGGTAAAGACCGGAAGGTGTGCAAGTATATGTTAGTGTATAAGCTTCTTACATTGGCTTTGATGTTACCGGTTGCAATCGTTTCAGTAGAGAGAGTTTTTTTTGCTATTAAGATTGTGAAAACACTATTGCATAACAAAATAAGAGATCAATGGTTGAGCGATAGCATGTTTATTTACATTAAGAGATATGTATTTGCATTTATTGATAATGAGCCTATTATGCGACGTTTTCATAACATAAAACCTCACCGGCAACAATTATAAAAATGATTTGGTTGTTGCTATTCTTTTGAACATTTCACTCTTTTAACTTTGTCTCTCCTCTGTCAATTCCTGCTTAGCCACTGAGCGTAGCCGTTGCTTTGCCCAGTCGCCACTTCTTCTCAAGCAAGTTTCAGGTTCTTTGGGTGGGCAAACTGGGTTCTGGTTAAGGGGTTTTCCGGTTTCTGGATGCCATCGGTCCCTTTCTTCTTGTGGTTGAGCTGCTGCCAATTTGGTGAAAACAACGTCGTCGTGGACCGCAGTATCCCATTTTCACGTTATCAACCGACGCACAGTATCCCAATCTTGAACCAGTTCATTCTTCCAATGATTTCTTCGTCGTCCATCTGCTATGCCGAACTGTGATTTGCAATCGTCTCGATTCGATTGTCTACGCTGATGGCAACTACCTGATGAGCTTGGTCCTGAGATCCACGGTTCGATCCACCATGAACGACAACCAAACAACGTGAACTATAGGTGGGTCCTATTCGTGGCACCGAGAGCAGTGGAACAATGGTGGTGGCGACGGTGCTTGTTGTCGGAGTTCGCCGTAAACTCAGCTGGGAAGCTTGCCCAGGAATGGGTTGGGGAGAAATCCAAGTTATGGTAGACACTAGGGTCTGTGGGATTGGTCCAGGGAGAGAGGGTACCAATCCAAGCTACCCACGTAGATTCCCTAAACGGAAAACAGGGGGTGGGGGTGGTGGTGGTGAACCTAATCTTGAACGTGGGTGATTGATGAATATGAGGTGGTTGCGGGTGAGTGCGGCAGTGGGGAAGTGAGTTGTGATTTTGATGGCGAAGGAACGAGGGTTAATATAAAGGGTGAGGGTGGATCCCACCCTTTTTAATAAAAATATTTAAAAAAAGTTATTCTTTAATTTATTAATATTTAATTAATATTTTTGACCAGTTGGGCTAGGTAGTGGGTCCCACTTCAAGTCATGTCAACATTTAACAGAGAAATGAACATACAAACTGACGAAGATCTGACATTGCAACAAATTCGTTAGATGAGGTATGATATTTTAATGTTTAAAACATAAAGTATGAGATTGTGGTTCCACCTATATTTGGGGCAATTTTGTGTAATTTACCCAGGAAAAAAAATATAGAAATGCTTGTATTGACAAGCTCAACAACTTTAGTGAAGAGGTCAACTCCAAAATTCGCCATCATAATTCCATAAACAATATATTTAAATTTAACTGTTGATTGTCGTTTACGGTTATGCTTCATTCTTCTAAACAAAATTTTTTTTTTTTTTTCCAAATTAATGATTCTTGTTAGGCGTCCTTAGAAGTCATGGATGACACTCTTTCAACTTCATAAAAAAATCTAAAAAGACACCCACAAAAATGATGCTAAACCTTTGCGTCATTAAACTTTTAGCATGACCCATAAACTGCGTCATGTATGAAAAAATTTGTAGTAGTGATTTTCTTTTTTAGAAACATTAACTTTTAACGAATGCAGAAAGATGAGTGATTTAGATTGTTGATATCAAGTTCAGATTTTTACGGTTAGTGAAAGTATTGCTCTGAGTTTTTAAAGTCTCTAGAATCTATATAACATTGACTTATATTTCAGTTTACCATAAACATCGGAACATGATATCAACGATCCGAACTATTCATTTTCTTGCATCAACTAAAAGATTATGTTGTCAAAAAAGACAATCTAAAAAATGAAATCTTGTGTGAAGAGTAGAATATAAACGACAACGCATTATGATGTCAAATTTCAAAGTTGATCCTTTCACAAAAAGTGAAAAACTTGTCATACAAGTGATTGTATACCTTTTTTTTTTAACATTTTTTTTACACTTCTACAAAATTATTCATGAATTTGTATTCATGAGGGTTGGTGGGTTTCAAAAATCTAAATGATGATGTATGCATCGTCTACGTGTAAGGGATGCAATCACGAGCTTGTATATTCTTTCACTTCTTTCACACTAGTACATTAATTATTATGAATTTGATTTATTTTAAACTCCTCTAAAACAATATACACGAGGGTTTGTAGGGTTTTAAAAATTCAATTTTTGATGTACCCATTGTCAAAGCAAAAAGGATGCAATCATAAGCGTTTGCATATTTTTCATACTTGTAAATTAATTATGGTAAATTACACAAAACTACCTTAAATATGGGTCGAACCACAATTTCATACCTCATGTTTTAAACATTGCAATGTCATATCTCAACTTATGAATTCGTTGCAATGTCAGACGTCCGTTAAATTTTCTATCAATCTGGCTATTAAATGATGAGTGGCAAGAGCAGGGCCTACTCCTTTGCCATTAGAATAATAGTGAAAATCTCATCAATCTCTACAATAAAAAACATTCAATCCAAGTTCAGAAATCGTACCTGAACTCAATCAGTCATGCTACCGTCCTCTATCAGAAGTATAATAAGCAGGATATACTAGCATCAACTAGCTAAACACAATATCGATAATAATCAATAATCCTAGTGTTTACCAGGATAAAATATCAGCTGTAAATAATCTACGGCCATAAATAGCTATACAAAATATCACATGATGACCATGTCGTGAGAATAAATCACCAACGATCTCAAGATATTGTCAAATATCATCATAAGTCTCATTAGAGACTAACATAGTAATATGCATTCGCATATAAAACATATATAATATAAAACGTTTAGTTTTCGAATGGGTACACTCACAGGTAAGCAGAGCGTCCCTCGCCACTAGGCTCCTTGCCTAAATCCTTTCGGTCTTATAATAAACCTATAATAGTTAATATGTCATGCCCCGATCTTGACATACTTCCAAGATAGACATGTGACGTCACCAAAAATCTGTATCTAACTCACCCTGCCTCTGGGATATGGGCAAAGCACAACTCAAGAATCGAATCGCATAGTAATTTTTCACTTTATGGCTGCCTCTAACCTCCTCATTAGACTGCCTATATACTCTAAACAGGGATCAAGCAACTCGTAGTTCGTCATTCACTACACTCAAACATTCATCACAAAAACCACTATGTCCCAACATAATACCATGATGCAGGCATGCAATATCTCAAGGATGTTCGACGAAACACAATAATATTCTCTAGTCATCTTGCCATTCACACACACATATGCTTTCCAACACCATCCAATAATCACACCAATTAATAACACATACAATACATCGAAATGCAAGGCTAGAGCGACACAGTTCGACCAAAGCCTATATCTCTGAGGTTGAAATTGAATCCAAGGAACCAACAAGTCAAATAATACGATTTCGGACCACTCAACGAAATCCATAAACATTGGGTTCCAGACCTTCAATGAAACCAAAACACCAAGTGGGATTCCGAACCACTCAACAGAACCAAAACACCATGTGGGATTCCGAACCACTCAACAGAATCTAACGAAACTATGATCGACTATTTCATATGCGCCAAGTACAACTAATCCTTATCACCCCTAGAATGCGTATGGTCCCCCATTGCGAATATACCAAGCAGAACCATAAGCATAATCTCATAGTGCAGGCAGTGACCACCCATCGCGAATATACCAAGTATGATCACCCCAGAATATGTATGATCCCCCATCGCGGATATACCAAGTAAGACCACATCCTAACTCTAAGTAGTGATCACCCAATGCAGATATACCAAGCATGATCACTCCTAAAATGCGTATAGTCCCCCAATGTAGATATACCAAGCAAAACCATATGCATAGTCTAATAACATAGGTAGTGATCACCCAACGTGGACATACCAAGCATGATTACCCCTAACAATCCCTCAACGCAGATACACCAAGCAGGATTGTATCCTATAGGTCTAGGTAATGATCACCCAATGAAGATATACCAAGCATGATCACTCCTAGAATACGTGTGGTCCCCCAACGCGGATATACCAAGAAAAACCATATGCATAGTCTAATAACATAGGCAGTCATCACCAACACAGATATACCAAGCAGGACTGTATCTTATAGCTCCAAGTAGTGATCACCCAATATGGATATATCAAGCATGATCACTCTTAAAATGCGTATGGTCCCTAAATGTGGATATACCAAGCATAACCATATGCATAGTCTAATAACATAGGCAATGATCACCAAACGCGGATATACCAAGCATGATCACCCCTAACAGTCCCTCAACGCGGAAATACCAAGCAGGACTGTATCCTATAGCTCTAAGTAGTGATCACCCAATGCGAATATGCCAAACATGATCATTCCTAGAATGTATATAGTCATTTAACGCATATATACTAAGCAGAACCATATGCATAGTCTAATAACATAGGCAGTGATCACCCAACACGGATATACCAAGCATGATCACCCCTAACGGTCCCCAAACGCGAATATACCAAGCAGGACTATATCCTATAGCTCTAGGTAGTGATCACCGAACGCGGATATGCTAAGCATGATCACTCTTAGAATGCGTATAGTCTCTCAATGTGGATATACCAAGCAGAACCATATGCATAATCTAATAACATAGCCAGTGATCACCCAACGCAGATATACCAAGCATGATCATCCTTAATGGTCCCACAACGCGAATATACCAAGCAGGACTGTATCCTATAGCTCTAGGTAGTGATCACCCAACGCGAAGATACCAAGCATGATCACTCCTAAAATGTGTATGTTCCCTTATTGCGGATATAGCAAGCAGAACCATCCATGTACCACTTTTACGTGGTGCAGTAAATTCAACACACAACCTACCCACACCTCAACACCCATGGGTTACAACGTAGTCACCTACATCATAAAACTTCTCATGGCCACTAACTAATATGTCACTCAAGCATATATGTTCTACCGAATACTTCTAATATAATTCTAGGATCACATTGTCGTAACATCTATCCGTACACCCCAAAAATGGAGGAATTTAGTCGTACACCCCACGAACTCGCCAGTGAGTTTATCATGAAATCAAAGCCATTTTAACTTGCTTTATGATGAAATTGGAAGACGAAGGGGTTCTAGGTTAATTCCAGGTGGTGTGTGGCTCTTGATTGCCGGAGAAAACGTTGTTAAAAGCATTGAAATCATGGCTATTGCCGGGTTGGGCCACGGGTCAAGGGATGACCCGGTTTGGGTTGATTCCCCCAGTTCCTCTCCTTTTCTTCTCTCTCATTTCTCTCTTTTCTCCTGTCTCTCATTGGTCATTTCCATTCTTCTCCTCTCATTCCCTAGGCCCCTCCCTTTCTTCTCCTTTTTTTTTCCTCCGTCCTTTTCTCCTCAACACAGCATCTCAGCCACACACGTGGCACTTCCTCTTTGTGCCAAAATTTCTGGAGCCTTCTAGAAATGAAGGTTAAATTTACTAAAATACCCCAAGCTTTAAACGTTAATAACTCTTTCGCTGTAGCTCCAAATTGCATTCCGTTTGTGCTCACGCGCTCATATCGTTGAGTATTGTCCAAGTATGTAAAGAAATCAGGAAAATAATGATAGGATCAAATACGTCCACGAAAAATCCGTTTAATACAACAGGGGCAATTTTGTCATTTTACTTTCGAAAATTTCTACGCTGCAAAACATGCGTGTCGAAACTAAGAATACGAAATACGTAATTTTAAATAGTGAGATCCAGGGATGTGATTTCACATGATATAAGCTATATCAACCTTCAATCATCAATTATGGGACATTGCCCCGGATATCACATAATATAAGCTAAATCAAACTTCAATCATCAATTATGGGACATTGCCCAAAACTACCATTTAGGTATAGAACTTGCACAAACAGAGGGCACCACGTTATAGCCAGGCTACACTAATTCACAATGGCCTATTTTCACTTTGAGTGTCATAGATTTATCAACATTAATTGATCAACAAGACTCATGTGATGTCATGGATTGCTACATCCACTGTCTATGTACCAAACACTAGGTTTGTTCTTTGCAACCTCAAGTGAATGACAAGCATAAAACATTGAAGCCTTTTCTTCCACATGCTTAGTATGATGAACAAGTTGATTCACCATGCTATTGCAGTCATTTGCTATATAACCAAATTGCTGCATCTATGACACTTTGGCTTATCATTGAACCAACAAGTGCCATAGTGTAACTTGTCACAATGGTTGCACACATCCTTAGCATTCTCCTTATTTCCACCATGCTTGACAAATGAACTAGTTCTATCGCTAGTTTTAAATCCTCCCTTCTTCTCCTTATTCTTCCAAGGCTTATTCCATTGTAGCTATTTTCTTGTTAGCTATCTTTGGAACCTATAAGCAAACTACGAACAGCTTTCTTAGTGACTTCATTCTCCTCAGCATGCCTGAGCAACTTTTGCTTAAATCGTTTTGAGGTGGCAACAACCTAAGTAGGATTAATCTCGTCTCCCCTCAAACACAAAGACAATATTGGCAACAACCTTTGTAGGATTAATCTTATCAAATTTCTTAGTCCCCTCAAACACAAAGACAATATTGTCACAGTTAAGAGTAAGGCTTATTAGCAATTTCTCAACTGTTCTCTTGTTTGACAACTCCTTATCATACATTTTCATTTGGTTAATCAGATCAAACATTCTAGTCAAATAAGTGGATAGCATATCATCTTTTCTCATTCTAGCGTATCCAAAATATTTTCTAATACCTTGTAAATTCACATCTCGAACCTGAGAATCACCTCTATACTTTTGCTTCAAGGTGTCCCATGCCTCCTTAGCCATCTCTTTATTTGTAAGTCTTGGAAAGATTCATCAAATATTGCAGTGAATCAATCCAAGAGCTCTAACATCACGACAAGTCAGATCCTGAGCTACAATTTGCTTATTCTCTGTCTATTCATTCCCAGTTTCTACAGGAAGTTCATAGCCTTCTTCAACAATCTTCTGCAAATTATGAGACTTGAAAGTCGTCTGTATCTTGATACACCAGAAGTCATAGTTGACATTGGTGAACAGCGGAGCTCGAACCTTAGCTCTAGATCCAGACATTTTGCTACTCAATCCAACTGGTTCTTCGTTGGAACTCAATTAGATTCAAATTTCACAGTGACCGCCCCTTGATTCAAATCGAACCAAACTATGAGGTCATGTCGTTGTTTATATGATGAATGTATTGATTATTTTAGTAAGTAGAAATGCAGAAATTTTCAGAGAAAGGAAGGAACGGAGGTTCATAGCTCTCATTGTTTCATTGACAGTAAAGTTGGATTACAATTCTGGTGTGAACGCAGATCCGAGAAGCATGGAAAAACGAGAGACCATTGGAGCTTCACACGCTCCACACGTGACATGGATCCAAAGCATTCTCACGTGGACTGCACATGTTCAGTTTGCACAGCTGCTATGACAGTTGACAACTTTTACACCATTCAAATATCATAATCATAGGCTATTAAACTTGGATTGCATTTATAAAACTTCAAAGTAAGACTCTGAAACATGCTTGTGAATTGCACTCTGAGGCAACCCTGCATTCTGGATTCCTGCAACAATCCTTACTCTAGAACATTTTAATGTAATCAATGAGTTTTTGTTCTCCTTGTTTACACAAAGCTTCTTTGTTTGTGCCTTCTTTTTCACAGCAAGATTTTCTCGTTCTGCACGAGAGAGAGGGAGGAGGCCCAGGTAATGGCAGAGGATTGGGCCTACATATAGTAGTCGATCGATAGGGAGGTGCGAATTACAGAAGGTTGGCCTGGACTGGTGGTTTCGGCTGTTTAGGTGGGCCTCACTCACAATGTCACAGATTGAAGAAGATAAGGTCGTTTGTGTGTGCGCCTCCCCGTAGGCTTTATAGTTTTTTTATTGAAAGGCCCCTAAAAACTCTGTGTTTAATCTTTAGTAAAAAAAGTTTTCAGAATACCTTACCTTTTAAACATTTAAACAGAAAAAGGCAAAAGAAAAACATTTTCAGCAAAAATCACATGGTCTTCATTAAAGTGAATACAAAAAATGACGAAGTTATGGGCTCCAGGAGACAAGCCATGCAGCAAGTTCACATGCATACAGCAAGCTCACATGGCTATTATCAATACAAAGAAAAAGGAGATAGTGCAAAAAAAAGACAAATAATTCAGTTCACGTTTCAGAAACAGTGCCAACAATTTCAGTAATAGTAGAAGCAAAGTGACAAGTGACAAATAACAAGTACCCAAAAAGACGTCCACACCATTCATTTGTAAAGATTTTTTTATACAATAGTATCCTTATTCGGTGTATAAAAGGAGAAGTTCCATTCATTGTAAAGATACCTCAACACCTCAATACACACTACTTCATACACCTCAAGCATAGAGCATCCGAAGCCTTCCTAGCATTCTTTGTATACACTTCTCTTTGTAAAAAATTTACATATCAATAAAAGTTCAAGTGTACATATTCAAGCAATTTCCAAGTCTTAAGTAAGTTTTCTTTCTTTCTTTAGTGTGCTTGTTTAATTAGACTTCTAGTCCAAAACAGCGAAACATTATTGTAGTTATATTATTAACTTGCTAAGCTGGTGATCATACTTTGTTCGAACACTCTGTTATAGTTGAATGCTTGCCATACAAACAACTGGACATTAACCAGGATACCTCTGAGTTCTTCGTACCTTTGAGTTCGACCGTTATGGCCTTATACCTGTAGTGTGAGTGGCCGCCATGCTAAAACATGTCGAGTTCCATGTGTAAGGTTTTATGTCTAATTATTATAATGGCCATCTGAGTTCTTCGTATCTCTAAGTTCAGCCGTTAAGGCCTTATACCTGCATTGTGAGTGGCTGTCATGTTGAAACATGTCGAGTTCCATATGCAAGGTTTTATGTCTAGTTGTTATAATGACCATCTGACTATTTAATCGGGCTTTTGCTTAGTGATTTGGTATCAGAGCCAAGCTTAGCATTATAATAGTATAATTATAATAATAAAGTACCTTGATGACAGAAGTCATTAACACAATTGATATCATACACTTGGTTTATTTTGTATGAATAATAGATATTATTGTCCTTGTAGACATTGTCAACCACAACCACTAGGTATTTATTGTCCTAGACACCCAACTATAGCTAGCATAAACAGAAGGTTAGCATATATTTAAAAAAGAATTAGCAAGACTTTGAAGAACCAGAAGTTTTATCTTGGTTATCTTAAACAGTTTTCATTTATTAGTAAATATAATAACACAGAAGTGCATCATAGAGTTTTTGAAGCAAAAAATAAAAAAAAATAAAAAAAAAAAAAGGAAAAAAAGAGAGATCAAACTTTAGAGAACTTGAGAGAAGAAAGACAGTTTTTAAGATATCAATTGGCTGTAACTTTAGAGAAACCAGACAGTAGTTTATGATAAATTGCCCTAATTTAGAAATTAGGGAACCTCAAAAAAGAAAAATAACCTTAAACAAAAATAGTTTAGTTTGTTATTTTCCATTGAGAAAGTATAATTGTCACATCCTGGCCCGGGCATCCGGAGCTCGACTCCACCGTAGCACGATATTGTCCGCTTTGGGCTCCGACCACTCCCTCACGATTTTGTTTCTAAGAACTCACACGAGAACTTCTAGTAGGTCACCCATCATGGGAATGCTCTTGCCCCTTTCTTGTTTAACTTCGGAGTTCCTATGGAATCCGAAGTCAGTGAGCTCCCAAAAGGTCTCGTGCTAGGTAAATATGGGAATATACATATAAGGCTTATAGGATCTACTTCCTTGGACGATGTGGGATGTAACAATAATTGTATTTTGCATAGTGAAGAAAATCCACAAGCCAATAGTACTGTAGATCTTATTATTAGTGAAGCATAAAAAATAATAATAATAAGCATAATTATTTGTTAAACTAGTTATTAGAGCATTTTTAGAAAAATTCCATAAAAACAATTAGACAAAATTTAGATTATATTACATCTCAGTTAGAAGATAACAATAAAAATATCCAAAGGCTTCCTAGCAAAAGAGAGATAAAAGAGCTTATTGACCTCATAGATAGTAAGCCCAAGTACTTAGAACATTAGAAATAGTTGAGCAGTTAAAATTAGAAGTTCAAAAAATCAATTAGTGCAAAAAGATTTGAGTGAATAAGTAGATAAGTTGCATAATAAAATAGATAAATTATTAGTTTCATGATCGATTCTAGAACAAATAGAAAATATATCCAAGCTTTGAAAGAAATTAGTAAGTTAGACAAAGAACCAGTAGGTTTAACATATTTTTCAACACTAGTAGCTAGTAATAATATTCTCATTAGACAAAATAATTTAATTATCCAATTAGTTTTAAATTTAGCTGAAAAATTAGATCAAGTTGAAGAATAAATAACAAAAATAAATCAAGTTTTATATAACGCATATTCAACATTTCCACTGTCACATCTAGGCCCGGGGTGGATCACTTCCCGAGCCCGCTCCACCACCGTAGCACGATATTGTCCGCTTTGGGCTTACCATTCCCTCACGGTTTTGTTTTTGGGAACTCACGAGCAACTTCCCAGTGGGTCATCCATCATGGGATTGCTCTAGCCCCTTTCTCGCTTAACTTTGGAGTTCCTACGGAACCCGAAGCCAGTGAGCTCCCAAAATGCCTCATGCTGGGTAGGGATAGGAATATACATTTAAGGATCACTCCCTTGGACGATGTGGGATGTTACAATCCACCCCCCTTGGGGGCCCGACGTCCTCGTCGACACATACGCGGCCAGGGTTAGGCTCTGATACCAATTTGTCACATCCCGGCCCGGGGCGGATCACTTCCCGGGCCCGCTCCACCACCATAGCACGATATTGTTTGCTTTGAGCTTACCATTCCCTTACGGTTTTGTTTTTGGGAACTCACGAGCAACTTCCCAGTGGGTCACCCATCATGGGATTGCTCTAGCCCCCTTCTCGCTTAACTTCGGAGTTCATACGAAACCCGAAGTTAGTGAGCTCCTAAAAGGCCTCGTGTTAGGTAGGGATGAGAATATACATATAAGGATCACACCCCTGGGTGATGTGGGATGTCACATCCACCATCGTTATTAGAAAGATTAGAAAATTTAACTTTAAGTACAAATAATCATATTAGAAGACCTAAGATAAATCATTTTGAAATCAGAAAATGAAACTCTTTAGGAGAAAAGGAAAAGATAATTAGAGCTAAAAATATTTATCCAAATGAATAAAAAGCACAAGAATTTATTAGAAGAGGTTTTGAGAGAACACAAAAAAATAAATATAATTTGTATCAATTAGGTTTATTTAAAAACAGAAGTAGAGTTGTAAGTAGCATCAGTCAACATGAAGTTAGTTATATTGATAAAGAAGTTATACTTAATTTACTTAGTAAAAAAGCAGTTACTCATTTAAGAAAATCACATTTTAGTCAGATTCATATAGGAACAATATTAATTGGAACATCTGAAGTATAATAAATGAATTTAGTAAATATATTAAAGTAAGCATAAGAACAAAAAATTATAATATGAAATGAGAGTATAAAAATTTGTGTATTAACTTAATGTATATTGGTAAAGTTTCTGATAAACATAATCATAAGTTCAATTTAAAATTTCAAAATTTAGTTTAAACATTTGGTAGT
The DNA here is from genome assembly GCA_008932095.1 of Pyrus ussuriensis x Pyrus communis. Classification (NCBI taxonomy): domain Eukaryota; kingdom Viridiplantae; phylum Streptophyta; class Magnoliopsida; order Rosales; family Rosaceae; genus Pyrus; species Pyrus ussuriensis x Pyrus communis. The sequence continues at coordinate 19,186,102 of CM018521.1, read as the reverse complement.
AAACATGGAAATATGATAGAAGCAAAACTCGTGGATAATAACTTTTCAAAAGGAACTCAGTGGACATAACCTAATTTACAAGTACCAAAAAATAGACGACCAAATAAGGTACAAATATATGAAACTAGTACAAAAGAAGCAACATGTGACCTGAAATCTAATGTATTTTATTTCTAGTAGGAATGAAATTTCTAAAATGCCATTGAGATGCCACGTAAGCTTTTTATGTGGACCTTAATTTTCCTTCCACTTTCCCACTCTTCTTTTATTATTTCTGAATAGTACTTATTTTTACGAATACATCCTGCATACGAAATTCAATTTGAAGATATAATCATATAACGAACAAGTTTCGTTCAAAAATGTGTAAAAGTACTTGAGACAAACTCAAAACCTGGATTCCTTCTCGTGCAGTGCACACACCACTGCATGGGTGCTAATTGGAGCACGCAATCACCCTTCGGACAGTGTAAAATTTGCATGCATTGGCTGATGTGACTAAAGAGAAGCAAGTGTATTTAATTATTATTTTATAAGGTTGGTGTGTGTGAGCATGTCTTTGTGCAGGGTGAGAACCTGCGCATGTTTCCTGATGGAAACCTAATGGCATGCAAGTGGGCTTTAAAATAACAGAAAATATGAGTGCACCCTTGAAATTCAATTTTCTTTAACTAAAATTTATCATTGTAAATTTCTCTAACAAAAACCCAATGACAAGGCTTTAACTAAGCAATATCAATAATTAAGGTTGACTTGGCAAAATTTGTATTTTTGGATGTTTAAATTACCCCTAATAACACTTACTTTGGGTCTCTCATTTATTATCTACATTTATTTTACATTATTTCGTTCAATTAAATGTCTTCAAATACCTTATGGGGATTTGGAAAAAAATTTAAATGTCATGATTCCTATGCATTTAATAACAAAAATTTACATGATACCAATGTTCCTTATATAGTTGTTTTCACATGATGCTAACAGGTAAATTAATCTATCCTACAAATATTAAAAAATGATTTTATTCAAAATTATCAATATTTTAAATATAACATAGGTGAATTATTTTGCACAACATATATATAATAACAATACAAGTTCCTAGTAATTTACGTAACGATATATGCAAAATAATTTACCTACAAAATAAATAAATATTTTTTATTCAAAATTAATTAAATACCAATATTTTGCAAAAAAAATAATAATATATATATATATATATATATATATATAACAATTTACCTACATGCAAAATAATTTACCTACAAAATAAAAGAAAGTCGATTGATTGCACACTCTATATAATAATAACAAAATGTGGCTAGTATATATGTAATATCATATGAAAAATAATTTACCTACAAAATAAATAAATGCTTTTAGCCAATTGATTCAAAATTAATTAATTACATATTATTTTATATAAAAATATAGATAAATTCTTTGCACGCATATATATAATTTTAACAAAATATGCCTAATACATACATGCAAAATAATTTACCTACAATGATTGTCAAACAAATAAAAGAAATAAAACATATGATGGTAAGAGAAGTATAAAGTAAATAATTTTAATAAGGCACTTATTTCCCACAAGTATGATGGATAATTAAATTCATTAACATAATTAGAGTGTTGTGGCACAATTGTAAATAGTTTGAAAATAATAGGTATTTATTTGTTTACATGACAGTCTACTTCAAATTTGGGTTTTATTTAGGAGGGTGTATTCGATTGAGATTTTAAGGGATTTTAATTCTTTTAATGAATATAGGGGTATTCAATCAGGATTTTAAGTGATTCTCTGAAATTCTAGGTGTATTCAATTAGAATTTTAAGATAGTTTATTAAAATCTTTAGAAATTCAGATGTATTCAATTAGGATCTTAAAGAAGTTTATAACATTCCAGGTGTGACAACCCGTTCCAAATTTTACATTTTTATTTTATTTTAAAAGTGTGAATTTACGAAATTGCCATAGAGGCAAGGACTTTGACTTCCGTTGACCATCGACTTGAGAGATGTGAGACTTATTCTTTTAGCATATCCTCGTAGTACTCGTTGGTACGAACGTATAGGCGAAAGCCGTTTACAAGTCCGGATTATAACGGTATAGTTACGAACGTTCGAAATTGGTTATTCAAGGTTTAGTGTTAATTAAATTAAATCCCCACTTTGTGGGGTGAAGCCAAATCAGAAATGAGGAAAGAAAGAAAAGAAAAAAAAAAAAAAAAAAGAAGGGAAGTGGCTTTCCCGTCCACCCACACCCACCACAAGTTCCCATTTTCCAAGGCCGATTCCGGCCAACTCCGATGGAGTTTTTCGACTCCACCACCACCATCTTGAAGCTCTCATTCCCCTCTACAAAATCCACCCAAGAACCACCTTGATTAACCATGGTATGTGTTGGTTTGAGGCCACGAAAGTCGACGAAAACCAACGGTGCTTCGGCCACTCTTTTTGATTTTCCGGCAAATCGGCAAAGTGATGGCCGATGCCACCACTTGGGCTTTGTAGCCCATCATCCCAGGAGAAAAACCCAACCAACCTTGACCCCGTTGGACCACTGTAGAAGACGAATCGACATCGGGAAGTTTTAGGCACCTGCCGGCTTTGTGGGCAAAATTGACCATCTTCCGTCCACTTTCCGGCGAGTCGGGGCGGCCGACCGCCACCCGCGGGGGCGCATGCAGGGCGCATGGCCAGTGGGCTGCCAATGCTATTTTTAGGCTATGTGGAATGTCTTGAATTCAGTTTTGTTATTTGAATGACATAGGTTGATCGTTGGAACCTAAATTCGTTATGATACATTGCTTGATGAAAATGTGAATCGACGATCCGACTGTTGGATCGTCACCAAACTTGGATACATTATAATACGTAATATTTAAAGATCATAGGAATTTATGGATCAGGAATCCGATGTACGGATCTTCCCGAATTGAATTTGTAAGTTAGTAAAATAAATGTTCACGTCCACTTGGTTTTGGGAAAATGGCGGAGATCCAACCATTGGATCGTAATGAAATTTTAATATGTTATTCTAGAAACGTATTGTGGATCGTTGGGAGTTGCAGATTGAAAATCTTATAAGCGGATCTTCCAAATCGAGCTATACAGGGTTATAAACCCTACCGTCGATCTTTGATCGACGGTTGACTTTTGGTCAATGGGTCTCAAATTATTCTTGAAGGTCTTTGAGGATATGTTTTATGTAAATTATGTATTCTATCGGTAAAAAATTTGAGATGTGATTTGATAATTGGTCATAGGCGACAATAGATCGTGATGTCTCGATGTGCGTGCAAGATAATCATAGCATGGACTCCAGGTGAGTGGGCCTTTTTCTTTCATAGGCATATAATTGATAGTTCCACAAGCACTTCTATTGTGATCTATGCTTCTTACCTACAATTATCATTTCGAACTATGAATGGCTTGATCCCTGCTTAGGGTACGTAGGCAGTCTAACAAGACGTTAGATGCAACCATATAATAAATGAGATTAAATAATTGAGACAATAGCTTTGTTTAGTGAATTGAGCAATGTGAAGGACATTGGTGGGAAGTGTGAGATTTAGCTTTATGATTTGGCGATTAATGTTGATCATGAATCAATGCGTGAAGAATCAAGAAATTGAAGTAAGGAAAGGTAAGTAATAATAGTTAATGTAACTAGGGTCTAATTGGGCTTAACACTGATGATTACTCTCAAAAGTAAATAGTTTGGGAGTAGGGTGTTATTAATTGTACATGTTACGCCGTATTATATATTTTGGGAATATCATGAAATGTTTGGGTATAGATTGCATCATGGCATATTCATATGGATATTACCTGAACCTAACTATTGTGAATGCTTTGAAGTGCTATATGACGCCGCGGACGCCCAGGTAAGCTTCAGGTGAGTACATGTTGATGTTAGTGATGGTAGTGAGTACGATTGTGTTGAGATATAGTATAGCTCATAAACCTGCACCCCGGTGTTAGTGCTCCTGCCCGTGGCCAGGGCACAGTCCTTCACGTGATGTTCACCTCCCGCACCTTACGCTCACCTTGGATCCAAGGTAGGTGCACAGTCCTGTTGTATAGACCACTTTAGGTGGTTCCGACTCGTAGGTGACCCACGATTATTCGCACAGTCTTCACGTGATCATAGCACTTGAGCATATTTATTTACACCCAGTCCTGTCGTACAGACCACTTTAGGTGGTTCCGACTCGTGTGCAGGTATACTTATTGAGCTATTGGCTAGCCATGATTGATGAGATATGGATAAGTCGTACAGGTCACTATAGGTGACTTCGACTCATATGCTAGCCATGATTGATGAGATATGGATAAGTCGTACAAGTCACTATAGGTGACTCCGACTTATATGCTAGCCATGATTGATGAGATATGGATAAGTTGTACATGTCATTTTAGATGACTTTGACTGATATATCATTTTGCATTGATTAAGTTCATTTGGCCTACTTATTAATGTATGGTGGAGTTGATGGCAAACCATGGTTTTGGTCATTTCTGAGTATGGTTTGGATATATGTATATATGTTGTACTGTCCTATAGAAAACGATAAGGGAATTACAGTGAGGGGTTATTACTGTTAGAAAGGTAATAGTTTTGGGAAGCTTGGTTTTACTGCTTACTCACACTTTCTGTTTTGTACCCCTTCAGGTTTTAACTGCTGAGTTCGTATTGACGAGGATATATAGCTAATCTTAGTATTGGTGGCTACTTTTAAGGGTATGATTCTTACCCATACTACTGTACCTTACTTATGCTCTGACATCGCGTGTGAAATGGGTTCGCTCCCACTCGTAGCGCACTCTGGTATTTAGACACTTTTAGATTCAAATGTATTCACTTTTTATACACTATCACATTTTATGGCTTCGTCACCTTCCAGGTGTCAGCCAACACAGCTCGATTTTGGGGTCCTAGTGGACATTCCGGGTCGGGGTGTGTCACCAGGTGTATTCAATTAGAAATTGATTTTAAAGAATTTGATAAAGTTGAGGAATTAGAGGGAATTGGAGAGATTTCGATGTGTATTTTAAGCATCCACAAATCTCACATCTTCCCATGAGATTTCGAGGGAAAAAATCCATTAAAATCTCTCACATTCTCAATTGAATACACACCCCTTAGATGTTTAAAATGAGATGAGATTTTGTCAAGAAAATAAGGGAGTGTATTCAATTGGGAATTTGAGAGATTTTAATAGATTTATATCCATGGATTTTTACGGAGTTTAACTGATTTGTAGAGATTCTATGTAAAATTTTGATTCAATTCTCTCGAAATCTCATGGGAAGATGTGAGATTTGTGGATGCTTAAAATACACTACCAAATCTCTCCAATTCCCTCTAATTCCTTAACTTTTCCAAATTCTCTAAATTCTAATTCTAATTGAATACACCTAGAATGTTATAAACTTCTTTAAAATTCTAATTGAATACACCCGGATTTATAAGGATTTTAATAAATTATCTAAAAATCTTGATTGAATACACATTGAATTTCAGAGAATCGCTTAAAATCCTGATTGAATACCCCTAGATTCATTAAAAGAATTAAAATCCTCCAAAATCCCAATCGAATACACCCTTCCTAAGTGTTGCATGAGCTTATATCTAAAGAACCCTTAAAATAATGGTTTTAATAGGTTTTAAAAACCAATTCCTTCTCACCCACCCCATCAGACACCATTTCCCCATCACTTTTCCTTTCCCACCTCACCTAGCCGGTCACTCTCTCTCTCTCTCCCCCCCCTTATTTCTTTTTCTGAAACCTTCTTTCTCTCTCTTTCTTTCTCTTTTCTCTCCCTCTCTCTCTCTTTTCCAGCTCACTTCCGTGAGCTCTCCTCTTTCCTCTTCGAACCTTCAACAAATCAAACACAAAAAAAATATTTTTGAAATCCCTGGAACTCAAGGAACCCAACCATGGCCATGCGGTATCGATGCATGGTGCGAGGTTCTACTGTTGAAGCCGAGAGCTTGAGTTCTCAATCTCGAACGTAGGTGATGTTTTGCCACTATTTTGTGTCCTAGAGCGTTAAATCCTGTTGTGTTGGAATTCTTGTGGTCTAATTCGAGGGCTTAATTCCTTGCATCCCGTTCTTTTTCTAGATTCTGACAAAGGAAAACGGACGAACTCCGATGAGTTCGAGGTCCATTTCTCGGTGAAATCTCTTGCATTTCATCTAGGTAAGTTCTCAATCCTATTCTTATGGTTTCTAACTTATAAATGGTGTTGGAAACCTTTTCGTTGATGCATGCATGTTGTCGGTGCATTTTTCTAGATTTTCCAACGAGCTCGGGCCATCACTATCACGCCATTTTCCAACCACCTCTGACCAACTTTTGACGTTGAAATAGGTGTAATCTTATTCCTCTCAATCTAAGCTTCGTTTTGCTATATTATGGGCAAATTTTGGATGTAAAAGGGCCCCGAACGGATCGTTCGAATTTTCCCTAGATTTTCCTATGAAAATCTGCAACAATTAGAAGAAAAAAAAAAAGAAAAAAAAGAAAAAAGAAAAGGGACAAGCCCAAACTTGAACCAGCCCAAGCCCATACCAGGATTCTTGGATCAGAACCGACCCAAATCCACCAAACCGGCCCAAATCCTTATAAAAAAGAAAAACAACTTAAGGCCAAATCCTTTAGCCTAAAGCTAGCCCAAAACTTTGGGCCCAAACCTTTGGGCCTATTTTAGAAAATTGAGGGAATATTTCTCTTGAAATATTTTGTTAACTCTCAGGTAACTTTAACAGAATATTCTTTTTGAGAAAAGAATATTTCGTTAAAGTTAACTGTTGGCAGTTAGCTGACCAAAGTTGACTTTTTTGAAAAATTGCCCAGGACCTTCCTAAAGTTTTTCGACGTGCTGATTTCATTTCCGCACTCATTAATTGACTCCAAATTCTATTTTTGAGCAAACTAAGGGGAAATTAGGTATTATGCATCAATTATTATTAGTTTAATGATTAGTATAGTAACTTCCCATATAGGAGAGGACCACCCAAAGGAGTACAGTGGGCAGAATAGGTTGGGCGCCTACGACCTTGCGACATACCAGCGAGTAGGTCTTTTTGTTTTAAATATATATGTGTGTGCGTGTGCGTGTGTGTGTGTGCGTGTGCGCGCGCGTGTATGATTTTTATCATAATTGTTTCTCTGCATAATTGATGTGACATGCCATGTTTATGTTCTTATTAGATTTTCTACACTTTATATTTTTGTTAATTGTGAATATAAAATGTGGCATGACATCTTTACTCATTATATCTGCTCATTGTTAAATGTTTGCACAGTGTTTATTAGTTAGTTGTACTGTCCTAGGCCAATGATTAGCTTCACATGTATGTTCACATGCACCATTTACATTCGCTTTGGATCCAGACCTAAGTGTCAGCATGTCCCTAGGTTTGTTGTTTAGACTCATATGTGATGCGCGCAGCGCCAACTTCACGTGATGTAGTACTAAAACGTAAAACCTACACCCAGCATGTTTATGCAGCTACTTTCTGTGTGATTTGTGTGCCTACATAGATAATGAGCAGTGATTTTCATAGCAATGGATTTTGATGATTTTTCATAACTGTGATTTTATGACAGCTATTTCAGTTTTTATGATGAGATATTTTGTAGTAGCACGATATATCCTTTAACTCATTTGTGCTGCAGGGTTCTCTACTACCCATTATTATATTATTATTTTTAAAATCATATACTTGTTTTATAGCGAGGGGTTACACGTTTTCAAAAGGTTTTAGAAAACTTTATTTTATAGGCCCACTTACCCTTGTTTTCCGCCCTTCCAGGACACAGAGATTGAGCTTGTGGGAGTATGAGGTTTCAGTGGAAGTAGCTGACTGTCCTTCGATCAAAGTAGGTTGCTTATGTATTAAATAATCATCCTTTACGGATGAGACAATTTTTATCTTTCTGCACTATGTTCTAAACTTCACTTTTTGTAATAAGGGTTATCACCCAATCACGTTGTGCACTCTGACTTATTTATTTAAAGTTCAAATTTATCCTCACTTTTACACATCAACCTTACTTTATGGTTTTGTCGCGCTTTGGGTGTTAGCCAGCACGCCACGATTCGGATGGGCACATGGACTTTCTGGGTTAGGATGTGTCACAACAATTAGGTTTAGTAATTATAAGCAATTAGAAAAAGATAGAAGATAGTGAGAGTGAAATTGAAAATGAGAGTATTCACATGACTTTTGATAATTTATATATTGATTTAGTTGAGAAAATTTTTGATCATGGTGTAGATAAGCTTATAGAAGATATTGATCATTTACATGAATAACAATACTTAGAAAAATATAAGACATATGAGTTAGGACTTCATAAAATTTCAGATGAAGAGATGAAAAAATTAATTTTAGAAATATGAGTAGAACATATTTTAGGATAAAAAAGTATAATAATTTATTAGAGTTGAACGTAGAATGTAATTCAACAGAATAAAGTATCAGGAGTAGCAAATCCAGGATACGTAGGCATCACTAATCAACAATTTTTGAGACAAATAAATGAACAATATAATGAACAAGCAGGAGTAGATTACACTGAAGAAAGTATGATGAAACCACCTAAAAAAAAATAGGATTCCATATTTAAGAGGATTAGAACAAATTAATATAGCAGGTAATATGTTAAATCTAGATAATGTAGATCTACAAGATTGGAAGAGAACAATTGAGAGATGGGAAAAAGGTTGCGTACATACAACATTAATGTTATATTTTAGTAATTCACAAAATATACTGGATTATTTTGAGCATACCTTAGATTGGTTTAGTTTTTTTATTATTTTCAAACATGAAAAGTTCAAAATCCAGAACAACATCAGGTAGCTAAAACGCATTTTAATATTGATGGTTTTGTTACTTTAATTAAGCAAGAATTTTTAGATTATAATAAGTTAGATGAAAAAAATGAACAAGAATACATAAGAGCAATTAGAAATTTAGAACAATTACAAAGTTTTGATTTACTGTGACAACCCGTTCCAAATTTTATGTTTTTATTTTATTTAAAAAGCATGAATTTACGAAAATGCCCTAGAGGCGGAGGTTTTGACTTTTATTGACCAACGTGTAGTGAGATGTACGAAATATCCTTTTAGTGTATTCCTGAAGTACTCGATGATACAGACGCGTAGGCACAAGTAGAAGCGATCGTGGAACTACGGTTAAAGTTTTAAGGAGCTACGAATTTGATAACATGTTAAAGTAATCACTATTTTAATTATATTATATTAATTTTATATCACTAATTTATGATGCCACATGGATGTGGTTGAGAAAAAAAAAAAAAGAAAAAAGAGAAAAGGAAGGGAATCGGGGGAAGAAGAAGAAGAAAGGGAAGGGAGGAAAAAGGAGGGCCGCTGCCTAATTGGAGGAGAGCAGAAAGATGAGACTGACCAACCAGAGAGGAGAGAAAGAAGGGAAAGGAGAAAGAAGAAGAAGGAGAGAACCCGCCGAGTTCTCCTTGACCTGTGCCCAACTAGATTCCTCCATATTTTTTCGACGCCTTTGCAGGCGATTTTTCCGACGAATCGCCGCCATTCATTACTTGGAAAACATTCCACTATCCTTCTTCTTTCTTTTCCACCTAAGATTATAGTGAATTTGGTTGTATTGGAGGAAACCATCCAGACGGAACCATGGGTGCCGTGAGGATCCTTGGCCATTTTGAAGCCCCGATTCCATAATTGACATCCGTTTAGTAAAATTATGATGTTTAATATAGTTTCATTGTTGACCACCTAGTTGGCCATTAAGAGGTCTTTGCATGAATTGACGATCCGACCATGGGATCATCACCAAACTTGGATACATTATAATACGTAATATTTAAGGACCATAGGAATTTACGGATCGGGAATCCGACGTACGGATCTTCCCGAATTGGATTTGTAAGTTCGTAAAATAAATGTTAATCGCCACTTGGTTTTGGGCAATTGGTGGAGATCCGACCGTTGGATCGTAATGAAATTTTAGTATGTTATTCTAGAAGAATAATGTGTATTTTTAGAAGTTACAGCTTGGAAATCTAACATGCGGACCTTCCGGATGAGTTATACAGGGTTGTAGACCCTTCACGTGATCGTTCACCTCCTGCACCACACGCTCACCTTAAATCCAAGGTAGGTGCCAGCCTATCGTACAGACCACACTAGGTGGTTCCGACTCGTAGGTGACTTGCGATATTTCGCACAGCCTTCATATGATCGTAACACTTGAGCATATTTATTTACACCCAGCCTATCGTACAGACCACTTTAGGTGGTTCCGACTCGAGTCCAGGATTTGGTAGATGAGCTATTGGCTAGCATATTGATGAGCTATTGGCTAGCATGTTATTGAGCTATTGGCTAGCATTGATTGATGAGAGATGGATAAGTCGTACAGGTCATAATAGGTGACTCCGACTTATATGCTAGCCATGATTGATGAGATATGTGATGAGATATGAATAAGTCATATAGGTCACTATAGGTGACTCCAGCTTGCGTGCTAATATGGTTTATTAAGCACATGATTATTTATATTGCTAATGAGATGCTAAGTAGTATTATACTTCTGAGTTTACTGTTAGTATACTTTTGATTTCATACTTCTACGTAGTATGATTTGCTGGAAACTATTTGAGTTTTATGATGAAGGATTACTACCTTTGATAATGGAAATGATTTTGAAAATCTTTGTTTTGACCACTCACACTTTCTATTTTATTTTACCCCTCCAGGTTCTAGTAGCATGGTTCCATATTGACGAGGACATGTGGCACTCCCAGTTCTGGTGGATTATATTGATGGTATAATTATTATCCTTGTTCACTGTACTTGTCCTATGCTCTGTATCACGTGTGAAATGGGTACATACCCGCTCACCGCGTAGTTGTGTATATAGGAACTTTTAAGTTTAAATTTATTCACACTTTACACATTATCATATTTTATGGCTTCGTCACCTTCCGGGTGTCGGCTAGCACAACCTGATTCGGAGTCTCAGTGGACTTTCCGGGTCGAGGTGTGTCATTTACATTATATAGATGAGTATACATCAGATTTCTTTAAATATTTAGGAAGAACATGTACAATTAGTGATATTAATTTATTAGATACTTATATGACAACAATAAAAGGACCAATATGTGAAAAGATTTGGAATGAATGACGAAAACATCCAAAGAAAAATAATATTGCAATAGGACCTAGAATTCAACATGTTTATGACATACTTAGACAAGAGTGTGTAGTCAAATAAAAGCTAAGAGACTAATTAGGAAACAATTTTATATGTGTTGTAAAATATAGATTTACCACAACAACATGGTTGTCATAAGAAAAATAAGCATAAGAAAATATACAAAAAGAAATATAAGTCATACAAACCATACAAACAACATAAGAATTTTCGTATAAGACTTCCAAGAACATATAGGAAGAGAAAATATATTCCAAAACAATTTAGGAAAAGAAGTGGTAGACCTTGGATTAGAAAATATAAAACACCAAAAGATAAGAGTAGTTGTAAATGTTATTTATGTGGAGAAGTTGGACACATTAGACCTAAATGTTCAAAATTAGGTGAACAGCCGAGAGAAAATGTATATTGATGGAGTTGTTTAAGTTAGAAGAAGATGAAGATATACAATCAATATATAGTTTAGATGATTTAAGTGATAGTGAAAGTATTTACAACATAGAGAATATAGATATAATAGATTCAGATTCAAAAGATTCAAGTAGTTCAAATAGTAATTTAAAAGAGTATATGTGTACATTCATAGAAGAACAACATTAAGAAGAATATAAATACATTAATTATGTTGGCTAGAAAAATATCATAAGTGTAGTAAATTAGTTGTAAATAAATATTATAATACATATTCAATATTTTGTGAAAAGTGTTATAGTAATAGATTATTAGAAATTAATTCAGCAGATGTTGGAAATGTGCCCTAAAAGCTAATCATATGATGATACTTTACAGACATCTCACATGTTAAACTAATTTAGTTTAATATAAAGAGCAAAGATTATTGTTTGAGGCTGTCTCATATAAATGTTATATACTTAAACGATAAGTCCAAGGAATATGTAATTGGGAGAATGTAATCTAAAGAAGTTAGATTCATGAGACCATTCTCTTTTGTATACATATCCTAAACGTTCCTGATCATATGATTGCCAATTGGGCATTGACAGTCCGTTAAGATTAGTACGTGTTATGTCTTTCCTTAGAGAGAGTGATTAGTCTCAAGTCATTGGTGTGACTGACACCAAGACAAGCATGTAAGTGCTCAATAGAGAATGAGTCCGCTGAACGCGATCAACAAGGAGTTCTCATACTTATGCCACATGAGAACTCATGGTTGAGATAATGCAAAGTAGTCATTTGACTTGAGGCATCATAGTTGTCTTGTGGTTAGGTCCTTGATCTTTGACTATGTCAAAGTCACTCCATCACATATCCATGGCATAGTTGGGGTTAAGCTACTTAGCCATAGAGGCAAGTGAATGCACAACAAAGGATCTCTAACCTTCAAACCGTTTGATGGAGAATACTCTATAATATGATTAAGAATCTCTGGCCAGAGTATGAATGAGATTTATGAAGTTATTCCAAATCACATTCAAGGTAATCATATAAGTAAAAGAATCACATTGGATAGTAGACATGAATAAATTATCAAACCAAACAATGTGGTCAAGAGTATTGTATTAGAGAAAGATTGTATTGCATTGTAATCCTAAATTAAATAGATTCTCCACCTTTTCTGATTAGTTTGGGTGGCCATGATATACTGCTAGGTGTCACTCATGGTTTGTGGAAGCCCTAAAGGTGTATAATCACTAAAGGGAGAATTGAAAGTATGTTTCAATTCACAATCGATTTGAAGAGTTCTAATCGCCCACTGCCTCGTTAAAAGGAACCTAATGGATCGTACACCGTGTAAAGTAAAGATTGAACAAACAACGAAGATGAGTAAGGATAATTAAATGGTTTAATTATTTATGGCTAGAATTAATTAATATGTTAATTAATCAAACGAATAAGTTTGTTTTAGCCTTTTGAGTAATTATTCAACCTCAAGGCCCATTGGGCTTAGAACCGTCAAGCCCATTAACTTAAGTTGTATGACAACTAAATGACTAAACAATCAAAAGGGCCCAAATAGTGCAAAGCCTTTAGAAGGCCGGCCATATTGTAAATGAATGGGTTTTGGTTCTTTTTGTCACTTAAGTGAAGAGACTATATGGAGGACTTTATAGCCAAATGTTCATTAGGGTTTTCTTTGAGGAAATTAGAGAGAACACAAGCTCTCATTTTCTCTTTAAGAGGCCGGCCACCCTAGGGAGAAATTACTAGCATCTATTTCTTCCTAGGTCACTCATCTCTTCATCAATGCTCTCTTTGGTGTGGAGACCTAGAGGTTCCCTATTTTGGGAACTTGGAGAATCCATTTCTTCATCCATCCACATCCATGGAGCCAAGAAGCAAAGTTCCTCCATCCACATCCATGGAGCCAAGGAGCAAAGAGACTAAGGAAAGAAGGCCCTCACATGGGTGAATATCCTTTTCTAAGTAAAGAGGTGCTTCAAAGGTATACAAGTTTCTCAACTCTTTGCTTTAAGATTTGAGTTGAGTCTTGGTTCACCACAATTACTAGGCCTTGAATTTCATGGGTAAAGTTTTGTTTTTGAGTGCATACAAGCACGATTCCGCCTTTGAATTGTTAATTGCATGCATAGATGTTGCTCAAATGAACTTGTTTTCACAAATATTTCCTTCAAGTGGTATCAGAGCCTAGGCCTAGTAGTTGGTGAATCCTTTTGGGTTTTATAGTTCATAGTCTTTGATTTGAATGTTGTAATTGTTACAAGCTTTATTCTTGCTTCTTTGAATGTAAATTTTGCTTGAAAATTTGTCATCTCAAATGTTGTAGATGTAGTTCATATGAGCATGAATCTTGGAGCTAAAATTTGGTGCCATGTTTATGGGGAAATTCTGCCAAATCCAAGGGGTGTATTTTTGGGTTCATGTTTGTCTTGTTAAAAGTGTTTTCAGGTGACTTTTGGAACCCATAAGTACCCTAGGATGTTAACCCTCTTTTGAGTAGCGAAAATTTGAGTTTTATTGAGTGAAAACATTCATGGAGCTCTTATGGGTTTTCATGGATGTTCTTCAATGTTCTTGCTTTGTTCTTGTTGTTCATACCAAGAACAAAAAGTTTGTTGTTTTGATTCAAAAAGTTGTTTGGTTGTTTATTTGTTTCTATTAAGTGATGGATGATATGTTTTTCAAACCACACCCATACTTTTCTTACTATTCACACCATACCAATCACTTACAACTTTCAATCACCTTTCAAACAAACAAATCAACTCACACACAATATCACCACTCACCATGACCGGCCACCCCTATAATGGGGGTATTTTTGGGGCTTTTATGCAATTACATAAAATTTTGATACTTTTGTGTATTTGTACTTTAACCCAAAAATTTACGTTTTTACAGAAAGACCCAAAATCACTAAAGGACAAATTGTTTTGCTCCTTTAATGAAGCTTTTGCATTTGTTGAAATTTTTGGGTTCTAATTGTAATTACATGAAGTAGTGGACTTTTCTGTTTTTACATAGTGATCTCAAAAGTTTGTGTTTTGTAATATAGCCCAAAAAGTTGAGGTTATTGCATTTTGGCCTAAATTAGTTGAGAACAAAATAGCTTTGTATCTTTAAATGAGAATTGGATTTTCATTTCATTTAGCTCCACCTAAGTCAATTCTATTGATACAAAAGCCAAATGACAATGTTGCATTCAAGTTTAATTAGTTAAAGCGTTAATTAATTAAAGAAAGGGTGATTATGAACCTAAGCCTATGATAATTGAGCTATGTGAAAAGCCGTCTCTCAAATTTGTTTGAACCATGGGAATGTGTAGATTAGGTTTTGGTTGTAATTTGATATGATCAAATGTTGTAACAGAGTATAAGCTCTTCCTTACTTTAAAGTAATTTGTTTTGATCAAATGTTATAAAAGAGCATAAGCTCTTCTTTACTTTGAAGTACTCTTTTCTTGTTTTATTTGATATGCATGAAATTGGAGTAGTAGGGTCCAATGCCTAATAAGAAAACACGTCTTAATGTGATTAAACGCGTAACTAAAATCAATCACCATCCTTAGACCGAGATCCAACACTAGGCTTGTGTTGGATCGAATCAAAGGTTCATAGTCATCCTAAGGCCCTAAGGCAACTATATAGTTCATCAATGAATGCAAAACTTATGTTAGTAGTACCATATACTCTTGCTTTAAAAACCATTTTACAAGTGTAGTGGGAGTATCATATACTACTAAATCAATCACATGGACCAATAGTTGTAATAAGACCAAATTGTTTTAATAAGATTAAAATGCAAGCTTATATGTGATGAGACCTAAAACCCTCAACCAAACCATTATTAAGTTGACAAGTGTGATAGTTCTTTGAACACTCTTTCGTGGCCTTCCACCGTGGTAAGCTCCAACCGTTTATGACTCATACACCGACTTCACCTTATCATGGGGAGTACAAGGTATGTGCTTACACTCAGGAGGAGTTCTATACACATACATGATGTTGTGAAGGAAGGCAACAAGAATGATCAACATCATATCATTGTGAGGTTGTTCTTGAACCTCTACCCGAACTTGCATGGTGGGAGTGACTTAACTAAGTGCAATGGAGCCAACATCATATCATTGTGAGGCAACATTCTCTAGAGTCCAAATAAGAAGGGTACTTACATAAGATGTAAATGAGTAAGCGTACTCTCTCATTATTATTGATGCTAGCCAACATCATATTATTATGAGGTGGCCTTGGTAATAGTGAGCCTCCCATACCCTACTAAGAGTTTCCTCCAAAACTCTTGAATTCCGATGAGGGATATGGAATTTGCCAAAAATAGTGGGTGGTGCTATTTGATTTAAAGACCCAAATCAAATAGCTTAAAATCAATCAATTTATATTTGTTATGTATTTATTTACTAATATATTTGCATACGCTATCCAAAACTTGACAAAGAAAAGCCGAAGACTTTAGTTTCCAGACTTGGTACCACAATCCCATAGATTGTCTTGAATAGATTGTATATGTACCTAAGTGGTCTCATCCTCACAATCTTCCTATTGATAATGTATCAATGGAAGAACATGTTAGATAAGTCTATCATAAAGAGGACAACACAAACAACTAGTGCTTATTCCTTTGTTGTATGAACAAAGGAACTTGAGAAGATTAGCACAAAGACATGGACACTTTAAGTGTCATAATTCTTCCATTACAAATTGTTGTATGAAGAAATAAGAGTTGCTTTGAACAACTCTTAGTTAACGCAAATTGTGTGTGTTTCTTTGTTAAATGAATAAGGAACTTGAAAAGCACACAGGCATGGACACTTTATGTGCCATGATTCTTCACTTAAAAATTGTTGTATGAAGAAATGAGAGTTGCCTTGAACAACTCTTGAAAATTTATAATCATGTTTAGAACATAAGTGTTGATTGACAAAAATAGTCCATTAACATGGACTTGTGATGATTTTGAATCATTGAGTGTTAAAGTGTTGAACCACTTAAGGAGATGGAAACTAGGCAAGGACTTCATCTTTGAGTCCCTATCCAAATGGTTCACTAAGTTTATTGTAAATTATATAGTGAACAATAACTGCACGGTCTCCAAATCGTTTGATGTGTATGACACCATTGAAATAAGTTTCAAGAGAGAGTGGGAGTTTAGGGACCATGACTATTGTAGTCAATGGAGAAGTCAAATGAAGAAGGAGAAATAAGTCCAAAAGAACAAACTTTCTTTATGAGAAGATGGACATTGGAAGGGTATTTGTAAGAAATGTCTTGCAAGTGTCAAGAACACACCTTTCGAAGGTGTTGTAAATTGTTCTTGAATAGTTCAAAATAGTTGGTTGTTCTACTTGAATGCTTGATTCTGTATTAGTAACTATGTTTTACAATCGTTGTAAAAGTGTGGCTAATAAGAACTAGAAGATTAATGAGAGAAGAAAAGGTACTTCACATTTGGAACATGAATAAAATATAGATCTCTACGAAAGGAGATAATACTTACTTTCTCATATGAACTACCAAAGAAATTGGAAAAACAAAGATTGTCTTTACATTCCAATTTGAATAAGGAACTTAATTCCGTCACTATATGAGATGGATGAATGTTTTGTTTGACAAAATATTGTTCTTTATGAATGAATGATTGGATTATTGTAATCTAATTGATTGTCTCTATAGTAGAGATGATGTGGTAGCGTTAGCTTTTTAAAATATAATGATGCTTAGAACCCAAAAGGTTGCAAGGTAGTGACTAATCCCATTGAGTTGTGACACCTCTAAAACATAAATTACAAGTTGGTCATAGATGGATGCTTTGGATCGTTAGATCCGGATCCAATGCCTTCTTGTTAAAATTGTATAGAGGCAAAATGTTCAAATCTTTATTCTTTTGATTAACTTAGATGGTAGTGGCACTTGTCCACAACATAATACTACTCATGTTGTATGACATTCACCGAAGATCGCTCTTGGTTGGACTATCGTTTATTTTGAATAAACACAAGTCCGAATACTTTGCCAAAGGTTTCAAAGAATTCAAGAATGTAAGTTGATGAGTAAGATGTCTAAAGTATTTACCTCCTTAGATTTGATCCAAGGAAAAATAACACTTTAGAAGAGTTTCCTTGAAAGATATCAAGGAAAGTAGCATCAAATACCCCTATATAGGATATATACTTCTAAGACAATATGATTGTCAATTAGAAGATCTTCCAAAATTTTCATGACTCCATAGAATGTAGTTGGAAATAAAGACAAGTTTTAAGCGTGTTAAGATTTGGAGTTGTGTGCTAATAAGCAATATTTGTTTGAGAACAATCTTGTGGGATATCCTTAAATTAACCTTTGGATATCACTTTTATGAACCAACTAACGAATGATATTTGTTGGTGATAGGAGCATATTTATGCTACTTAGATAGTTAATTACTACTTATTAAAGTCTTTTAAGCTATTTTCGTATGTTTATAGGTCCTAATGGCAAAAGGAGCAAGAAAGTGCATTTTGAAGCTATTTGGAGCAGTATTGGGCATGGATTGGATAGCTTAACTATGGAGCAAAGTTGATGGACGAAATTGAAGTCAAGAGAGGTTAGGAAAGGCTACAAATCTGGAGAAAGAAGTTCAAATGCAAAGAAGATAAGGAAATAGCAAGAAATAAAGAACCTTATCCAACCTTATCTTACCTTATCTTATCCAACCTTACCCTATCCTATCTTATCTTATCCAAATCAGTTTGTGCCATAATTGTAGCTATTTAAAAGGGATTAGATGTATATTTAAACATATAAAACAGATTCTAGAAGCCTAATCCCTTATGTGCTGCATATATGCCATTCCTTGAAAGTTTAGGAGTTGTAATTCATATCCTACACTTATGCCATGTGTTCTTGTCCCATTAGGTCTAGAAATCTGCCTAAATACTCTTTCTAGAACACCTTATCTGATCCTAATTAGGTGCCGCACCCCTTATACCTTCTAGAAGTCCAATTTCTACCACAAAACACATTGTTTCTAGAATCCCTAAAAAAGTGGCGCCTCTCCCTCTTCTAGAAGCCCTAGAATCTGCAATCCTTTTCCCTTTCTTCCTTGGTTTTTGCCGTGGAATCCTAATCCTTTTCCCTTAGGATTGTGCAAACCTTTTCCCACCTAATTTCTACCACACCCTAATCTGATTTCCCTAGGGTTTAAGCCCTATAAATACAACCCTATGCCGCACCATTCAATCCATCCATTCACTCATTCATTCATTCATACTTTCAGCCATCAAACACCACAATTCACCCTACACCACCCTAGTACCGCAAGCAAGGAAGGAAGGAGAAGAAGACTTGTGCAACCTGCCATCCAAGGAGGGTTCGAAATTAGTTAGAGGTGAATTCGAAGCCATGATTATATGTTTTATATGAATTGATTACATCCAGTTATTGTTTCTTAAGGCATGAATGTGATTTGCTTATCTAAGTTATTAAAACTTGTTTATGTATGTTGGTTGAGGGTTGACACTTAATTTGCATGCATGAATTTGATGCTAGAGTATAAGGGGGCTTCACGTAATAGTTATTCACTTATATTCACAAGTAGTGGAGGTTGCTAGTCACAATCATGTTATGTAAATCCTTGGCATGAGTCTCATGCGTTTCTTGGTGATGAACGCCTTGTCAATGCCTATGATTTTCATAGAACTTAATGACTTTTGACATGTATCTCTATTATGCGTTTCATATAGGGAACTTGAGAAAGATAATTTGGTTGCGATGTGTATTCCATTTAATTCAATGAAATAAGGAAAATCTGATGGTTAGTTGTGCGATGCAACTAACTTGGGGCGTTGTCATTCATAGTCTAAAGGAATAATAACTGGAAATTGGTTTATATGCATATGTCATGTGTGGAGAAGGACCCTCTAACTAGCCTTTCACCCATTTATTTCACACAAATTCGTTTTTACAAAGTATTTTCTACAAAGTTTTTGTTTTAAGTTTTAAATTCGTCAAAAACAATCCCCCTTTCATTTAGTCTTGTTATTTGAGTCAAAATCTGTTTTCTTTTAGTCTTTTGAGTCAAGTTAAGTCTTATTTTCGTCAAAATCACTTGTTAGGTCTAGAATTGAGTCTTTTTGAGTGTTTGTTGCTGTTTTAAATGTTTTGAGTTAGTTTTGAGTCTATAGAGTCTAAATTAGTCTTTTTAAGTCTTAATTGTGTTGATTAGCATACCTAGTTAATCCCCGGTCTAGAACGATCTCTACTTGCATATATACTACAATTGTCACAAATAGGGTTTAATTTGTGTGTCAAGTTAATTTTCACATCAGTTGGGTAGTTCATTGTAATCCTACAATAGGATTTGCCTAAGATAGAGCAAATGAACGAGAGATAGAATTCAAAGAATGGGTTCTTTGAGAGACAAGATGATAATCAACAAATATAACAACCTAGTTCCTACACCACTAGCTCCAAGGTAGTCGAGAAGGATTTATAAACCATCTCAGTTGAATGGTTTGAACTTTATGACTATGTCATAGAGTTACACCTCTTAATTCGAAAGAAACAAGATTGAAAATCCTTATGACTACATTGAGTGTATATACGACATATACTCAAGGAAATGGTATAGTACCATTAGACCCGAAATAGTGAAACCTTCATAGCTAATTGGTAGCTTAAGGTGACTACAATCAACGAGATTGGTTGACTTGGAAGAAACCATCTTTGATGTAGTCTTGTTTCTATTAATTTGAAGATTGCTAGCTACAACTAAATGATGATTCAATGTTTGGACATAATATGGGTTTCCGAAGCCATTATCAAGATAGTCTTGATAATATATGTCTAAGACTAGGAATCACAAGACGTGTAAGTTGTAGAGATCCATCTATCATGAATCTTAGCAAGCTAGTGGGAGCTATAAACGTCTTATGAGAGAAAGATCAAATCGTTTGATTTCTCATAAAGATGTAAATGAATCTTTTGTTTATAGGTTTACAAAAGATTAGTGGGAGTTAATCATATTCCTAAATTTGAACATATACATGATATATTAATTTTGGAAATGAAACAAATTCTTCTTCAATAAAGTTATGACTTAAAACATTTTATAATGATAGATTGTATATGGGAGACATAGTCTATATACATAGGATGGAAATCTATAATGACTGACTTCAAGATATAATTGGATTATCTCAATCCCTATTGATAGACAATAGATGTAGGAAGTTTCTCAAATGATAAACTTCAAATGAAAGGACAATTCCAGTTAGACTGGGAGTTGCTCTTCTAAAAGGGAATATACCCTTTTGACTCCCAAGGAAGCATAAAGCGTAAGTAGAATCCTTTAAGCATACGCAGAAAGGTGATTTACATATTTCATATTGTATGAAAAACATTGATATGAGTTGTGCCAAGATTGGTACAAGACGATATCAGTGCAAGCCCAGGATCAGAACCATGACAACTGTCAGGTAAGTCCTTAAGTATTTAAGAAATACTAAAGGATAGATTCCTCAAGAATGAGGAAGAATTAGAGTAACGCAATGGAAGTGTAAATGTATTAGATTATGAATCTAATATCGTATCCATCATTGGATGTCTCTTCATTTTGAATGAAGAGATAATAGGATATCTATTTATTATGACTAAAAAGATATTTGGGTGGAAACATTAAAAGTAATGACTTTAGTGTTCCACCATGCATGCAAAATATATCGTCGTATAAAAGCTTACAACAATGTTGTTTGGATGGGAAAGTTCATTTATGAACTCTCCATTCGATTACAACCAGAAATTGTCTCTAGTGTACCCACATTACGACACTAATGGGGCGATAGGTCAAGCTAGGGAATCAAGGTCTCATCAAGATTCGAACTCAAATGAGAGACTAAACCACATGATTGGGAATCATGTATAATGGTGATGTCGTTATTCTCAAGGTTGCTTCTATGGATAACATATAGATATTGATTGTTTAGGCCTACTACTCAGCCATTTTTTGAAATGAATTCAGAACAAGTATCATCATTGATGACCAAATTAATTGGCTCTAGTGCAAGAGGGAGATTGTTGGAAATGTGCCATAAAAGCCAATCATATGATGATACTTTACGGCCATTTCACATGTTAAACTAATATAGTTTTATAAGCTTATTGTTTAAAGCCATCTCATATAAATGTTATATGCTTAAACGATAAGTCCAAGGAATATGTAATTGGGAGAATGTGATCTAAAGAGGTTAGATTCATGAGACCATTCTCTTTTGTATACATAACTTAAATGTTCATGATCATAGGATTGCCAATTGGGCATTGACAGTTTGTTAAGATCAGTGCGTGCTATGTCTTCTCTTAGAGAGAGTGATTGGTCTCTAGTCATTGGTGTGACTGACACCAAGACAATGCTCAATAGAGAATGAATCCATTGAACGTGATCAACAAGGAGTTCTCATACTCATGTCATATGAGAACTCATGGTTAGGACAATGCAAAATAGTCCTTTTACCTGAGGCATCATAATTGCCTTGTGGTTAGGTCCTTGATCTTTGACTATGTCAAAGTCACTCCATCAAAGGGTGTCCATGGTATAGTTGGGGTTAAGCCACTTAGCCATAGAGGCAAGTGAATGCATAACAAGGGATCTCTTACCTTCAAACCATTTGAGGGAGAATACTCTATGATATGATTAAGAATCTCTGCCAGAGTATGAAAGAGATTTAGGAAGTCATTCCAAATCACATTCAAGGTAATCATATAAGTAAAAGAATCACATTGGATAATAGACATGAATAAACTATCAAACCAAACCATGTGGTCAAGAGTATTGTATTAGAGAAAGACTGTATTGCATTGTAATCCTAAACTAAATAGGTTCTCCACCTCTTCTGATTAGTTTGGATAGCCATGAAATACGGCTAGGTGTCACTCATGGTTTGTGGAAGCCCTAAAGGTGTATAATCACTAAAGGGAGAATTGAAAGTATGTTTCAATTCACAATAGATTTGAAGTGTTTTAATTGCCTAATGCCTTGTTAAAAGGAACCTAATGGATAGTACACCATGTAAGGTAGAGATTGAAGAAACAACAGAGATGAGTAAGGATAATTAAATGGTTTAATTATTTATGGCTAGGATTAATTAATATGTTAATTAATCAAACTAATAAGTTCGTTGTAGCTTTTGACTAATTATTCGACCTTAAGGCCCATTAGGCTTAGAACCGTCAAGCCCATTAACTTAAGTTGTATGACAACTTAATGACTAAAGATTCAAAAGGGCCCAAACAGCCCAAAGCCTTTAGAAGGCTGGCCATATTGTAAATGAATGGGTTTTGGTTCTTTTTGTCACTTAAGTGAAGTGACTATATGTAGGACTTTATAGCCAAATGTTCATTAGGGTTTTCTTTGAGGAAATAGAGAGAACACAAGCTCTCCTTTTCTCTCTAAGAGGCCGGCCACCCTAGGGAGAAATTACTAGCTTCCATTTCTTCCTAGGTCTCTCATTTCTTCATCAATGATCTCCTTGGTGTGGAGACTTAGAGGTTCCCTATTTTGGGAACTTGGAGAATCAATTCCTTCATTTATCCACATCCATGGAGCCAAGAAGCAAAGTTCCTCCATCCACATCCATGGAGCCAAGGAGCAAAGAGACTAAGGAAAGAAGGCCCTCACATGGCTGAATATCCTTTGGTAAGCAAAGAGGTGCTTCAAAGGCATAAAAGTTTCTCAACTCAACCTATTACTCTTTCTTATTTAGTATGTTAAGAGAATGACATTTTCAACTTAATCAGTCCCTAACATGCAATCGAGAATGGTGTGTTCATAGATTTAACAAGTAGAAATCATTAAGAACGAAAAGAGTTTGAGTCATCAGAAGGCATCGTAAGTACAAGCGTTGTCTTACTTATCCTAGAAATTGGTTCACATGTTATTCGCAATTAACAAGTACAACTCTAGAACATATATAGGTCCTCATTCGACAAGGGCAGGCACACACGTATTCATAGTATTAGAATCCTAGATATGCTTACTAAGTATGCATTTGTAGAAAACACATGAAAAATTCATCAATGAGACAAGTAGTGAACCGATTTTCTTCCTTTCACAAAAGTAATTTAACAAAATGTCATAACAAACTTGCAATCATATTTGGTGCTTCAAAATAGTCCCTAACTACTAAAAATCTAGTTACACATAATTCTCAAATTAAACCAAGAGATAGACATGAGTTTGAGAAGATAAAACCGAAAGAAGAGAATGCCAAGATTTCCTCCTTCCTCCTCCATTGCTTTCCGTTCGTTCCCCTTTTGTTTCCCCTTTTTATTTTTGTTCTATTTGTTTCTATCCTTCCACTTTTCCACTACAACATGTAGCCTTTTCCCTTTTTAAACTTGCTGCCCCATTTTCTTCTCCTTAAGTCACCCACTAATAGCCATTTAGTGAAGACAATAAGTGAGAGGAAATGGTAAAACAATTCTAACTGTTTGGGTAGTCTTTATGCCAATTACTCCCACTTTATCTTCATCTTTAATTCCATTTCCTCTGATATTTGAATAGGTGTCAACTGGCTTGTTCTTGGCTGCATCAGTTTTGGCTGCTAGATTTATTGATTTTATTGCAGTTACAAACTGCTCGGTCTCTTGTGAACCTTTCAGTGTTAAAACGACCATAACTTCGTCTAGAAAAATGATATTAACAATCTACAAAATTCTCCAGAAAATAGACATCTGTAGCTTGCCAAGAATATAAGGCTCATTCTCTAATTCATTCTGAGCTATCCGCAACTTGTTTCCACAGTCAGCTGATCTGCACAGGCAGTTTTGACGAATTTGTTACTTAAAACCCCACTTGTGCTATTTTTCTTTTCTTTGCTTGACAAATCCTACAAAACACAAAAACAAAGTAAATAGCTCAAAAATATAAGGAACTAACTATAAAAAGACAAGTGAATTTGATGTAAAATATATATAAATATGAGCTTATCATCCCTTTCCACCTAATCCACCTAGTCCAGGATTCGGGCCATTCAAATTTGATCCAATGACTACAGTTATTATCATTTTGGCCCATGTTTTTGGGCCTCGAGCTTAAATTGTTTTATTTTTAAGACAATTTAGGTTTTATAATTTTTCACCCACACTTTAAATTTGCCCTGAAGTCCAAATAATTAATTCAATTATAATTATAAACCTGAAGTTTTATTTGCATATTTCTGTATATATATTTTCGTTTGTCTGCAGGAACATATGAACCTGAAGTTCATAATTATTTCAAAACTTGATGTTTCTATAAATGTGCCTTGTTTGAAAACCTGAAGTTTTCCTTAAGAACATCACCCATGAAAGCCCAAAGTTTTTCATACGAATTTTAACTAATACATGTCTATTAGAACCTGAATGTTCTATTCTTATGTGAATGGATTGATTATTTTTCTCCTTTCCACTAATCACATATTGTCCTTTATTTTGTGATAGAAAAATGTCGAATTTGAATAAACACAACTTCACCGCTTTGGAGGTCTCTAGAAGAAACTACCTCAAGTGGGTCCAAGATGTGAAGCTCTACCTCATAGTAAAGAATTTGTGTCTCGCCATTGAAGATGAGATAGATAACCCTGTTGATGAAGCTGCGAAAGCCACTGCTATGATCTTCGTTCGAAGACAGATTCACGACGCACTGCAAACCAAGTACCTTGCCGAGGAGGATCCATAAGCACTATGGGTTGATTTGGCAGATCAGGTTGATCACCAAAAGAACAACTTCTTGCCTGAAGCAAGACATGACTGGCAACATTTGCGCTTCCAAGATTTTAAGTCTGTTAATGAATATCATTCTGACGTTTGTTGAACTGATCACTTTTAAAGTTTTGTAACGAAACTTTGACCGAAGAGGATTTCCTAGAGAATACCTATTCAACCTTCTTTGCTACTAATATTGTCCTGCAACAACGATATAGAGTTTAGAAGTTCACCAAGTTCTTAGATTTGATCTCTATTTTACTTATCGCTAAAAAGCATGATCATTTATTGATGAAAAATCATCAAGCTCGATCTACTGGGGTAGCTAGAAGCCACCCCATCAAGGTCAACATAGCCAAGGCCAATCTAAGAGAGGAAACAAAGCCCAAAAGTGCCCTAACCTCGCTCCCAAGCCCCCAAGCTTTAAGAATAAAGGCAAAGCTCTTGAAACCATGGATACAGACATGTGTTATTGCTATGATTCAAAGGACCATTGGTCCCGTGTTCGCTGAGCTCCCCAGAAGGTTGTAATTGAATATCATTCTCATCGTAAGAAGTTTGAATCAAATTTCGTGCAAGTGGAGGAACCGGAGAGTACCAAGATTGGGGTTTATGCCTTTCAAGAGGATACCACACCTATGGAAGACTAGAATCTTAGACATAAACTATTTGTCTAAGTTGAATTAGACATTGGGGCTGAATTCCACACTAGTGGCCGAACCCCCATTGGTTTTTTGGTTAAATTTTGATCAATTTTCCTTTATGTTTGGATTATTTGTTGGTGACTTATTTTTTGCATATTAAGTTTTTAATTAATTTCCGTCCTTGAATACTTAAAATTATTTTGAATGGATATTTGTTTTTACGAACTATTATGCATGTGACTGATTCAAATTAATTTTTCATTCTAGGTATGACTAGTGGGAAAGTTTGTTGTCTGGCAGATAGTGCAACCACATATATCGTTTTACGTGAATGCATCTATTTCACTAACTTTATACCTAAGAATGCACCTCTAACAACCTTCTGAGGCCCATCTATCCTAATCGAAGGATATGGTGAGGCACATATAATGTTGTTTAATGGTACAATTTTGACCATTGATGAGGCATTTTATTCTTCACGTTCCAGAATAACGTTGTTGGGTTTTAAGGACATTAGAGATAACAATTACCACGCTGAAACCCACGTAGAAAACAGAGTTGAATTTCTGTGCATAACTTCCTATGAATATGGCAGAAACCTATTCTAGAGAAGATGTAGCGTATCTCGAGTGGTTTGTATACTACAACAATGCGCCTTATAGAAAGCTATTATATGACCTGCCCTACATCAGGGACATGCACGAAATTACACTTTGGCATGAATAGCAATTCGCCGTATTCTCAAATCATCACACAGGCATCCACTAACCTAAAATTTAGGTTTGAATCAAGGAATTGCATGTGAAACATGTTTTATGGGAAAGCTTATTACTAAACCTTCTTATGACAAGATTCGTTTGAACCCTCCCATTTTTCTACAAAGGATTCAGGAGGACATTTGTGGACCAATTCACCATCTATACAGACCATTTAGATATTTTATGGCTTTGGTTGACGCTTCCACAAGTTGGTCGCACATGTGCTTGTTGTTTACAAGGAACGATGCATTGTCCAAATTGTTGGCTCAGGTTATCAAGCTTAGGGCTCACCACCCTGATTATCAGATCAAATCTATTCAATTGGATAATGCTGGAGATTTCACATCTAAAACTTTTTATGACTATTGCATGTCAGTTGGGATTGAAGTTGAACAACTTGTACCCCAGGATCACACCCAGAAAAGCATGGCAGAGGTATTCATTAAGTGCTTATAAATGATAGCTTGATTGTTGGTCATATGTACCAAGTTTTTGATCGCTGCTTAGGGCAATGCAATATTGCACGCAGCTATGTTGGTTCGCCTTAGGCCTGTTACGACCTAACCATATAATGCCCTTCAATTGGTTATCGGATCGCATATGCACGTTTTTTGTTGTGCAATCTATGTCCCAATTTCGTCTCCCTTGCGTACAAATATTGGGCTTTAGTGAAAGATGGAATTTTATGTCGGATATGATTCTCCTTCGATTATTCGTTACTTAGAACATTGGACATGCGATCTGTTTACTGCTCATTTCGCAGATTGTACCAAATGTACATTAACTACTAGCCAATCATCTGCTGCTACACATAAGCATGGCAGACCTCTTGGTTCAAAGGATTCACACCATCAGAAAAGGAAACCCACGACATAGGCCCCAAGAGTTTACCGTGAATTTGATTGCCACTTACTCATTTTATCCAACTCATGAGGAAATTCTAAATTACGGAAGCGTCCTTGAAGAGACGAATCCACCTCCCAAGAATCATGAGATTTCTGTATATTATGCTAGCTTAGATATGTGTGGTGTAGAAATGAGATGATCGTCGATGATGCATTAGTATATGCAGTAGCTATTGAGATCTTGTTGAGCAATGACATTGAACCCTATTCCGTTGATGAATATTGACGTATAACCGATTGGTCAAACTAGAAACAAGCAATCCAAGTCGAAGTTGATTCGCCTGGGAAATGTAAGGTGTTTGGACCTATAGCTCCTACTCCTTCACATATGAAGCTTGTTGGTTACAAGTGGGGTTTCATTTGGAAACGTCATTAGAAAAATGAAATTCTGCATTACAAAGCTCGTCTTGTTGCACAAGGCTTCTCACAAAGCCCTGGCATTGAATATAACGAAAATTATTCTCCCATTATGGATGTGATTACTTTTCGCTACCTTATTAGTTTGTTAGTTTTCAAAAAACTTAGTATGTGGTTGATGGACGTAGTAACTGTGGATCTCTATGGGGATCTTGATACAAAAATTTATATGAAAATTCCCGAAAGACTTACATTGACTAGATCAAATATTTCCAAACCCCGAAACATGCTCTCAATTTGGCTGAGGCGTTCACTTTATGGTCTGAAACAATTCGGAAGAATGTGGTATAACCATCTGGGTGAGTATTTGAATAGTCAGGGATATGTGAACAACGAACTATGCCCTTGTGTGTTCATTAAGAAGTCACATTTTGATTTTGCGATAGTTGAAGTTTATGTTGATAACATGAATCTTATCGAAACTCCTGAAGAGCTCACCTGAACTGCCGCGCATCTAAAGTCAGAATTTGAGATGAAAGATCTAGGAAAGACTCGATGCTATCTTGGTCTTGAGATAGAGCATCGTTAGGATAGAATCTTAGTACATCAAACGAACTACACCAAGAACGTGTTGCACTACTTTAATAAGGATAAAACGAAGCCTTTTAGTACTCCTATGGTTGTTCGATCGCTAGATGCAAAACAAGATCCCTTTCGTTTGAAGGAAGATGATGAAGAGACTTTGGAGCCTGAAGTTCCTTATCTAAGTGTGATAGGTGCTTTATTATACTTAGCTTAATGCATTAAACACGACATCTCCTTTGTTGTCAATGTTTTGGCAAGATACAATAATGCACCAACAAGCAAACCTTGGACTGGCGTTAAAGAAATCTTCCGCTACCTTAAGAGTACTACGCATTTGGGCTTGTTCTATCCTAATGGATACTCGAGTGATGTTGCACCCTTTGCTTCTCAAGTCGATTCTCACCTTGTTGGTTATGCTGACCTAGGATACTAATTTGATCCGCATGAGGCGTGTTCTCAAATGAGTTATGTCTTTACCATTTGAGTCACCGCAATCTCTTAGAGTTCAACTAAACAGACATTAGTTACCTATTCGTCTAATCATGCTGAAATTCTTGCCTTACACGAAGTAACTCAGTAACGCTTTTGGTTGAGAGTAGTTATGGGCCATATTCGAAACACCTGCAATTTTTACCCCACCATGGATGTCCCAATGATATGAAGACAATGCAGCATGCATCGAATAGCTCAAGAAGGGTTACATCAAAGCAGATAACACCAAACACATTGCGCTGAAGTTCTTCTTCTCACATCAACAACAAGAGCATCAAAAGATTGAAGTCACGCAAATCTGTTCACAAGAGGATTCAGCTGACCTCTTTACCAAATCACTATCGAAGACGACATTTCAGAAACTTGTTCAAGGAATTGGTATGCGTAAATTTTCTGAGTTGTAACATTACTAGTTCTCTTTGGAATTGCGTCAAACTCAGTGAGACTATCTTGAAGTATATTTGCTTTATCTTAATGTACTCTTTTTCCCTATGATTAGGAGCATTTTCCCCCCCGGGTTTTTGTTGCATAACTAGGTTTTAACGAGGCATCCATGATAGGAGCATATTTAGGCGACTTACTTAGCTTGTTTTCGTGCATCTATGTTGTTAATTCATAGTTGTTTTAGTAGTTTAAGCCATTTTCGTGTGTTTTTAGGTTCATATGGCTAAGGAAGCAAAAAGATGCATTTTGGAGCATTTTGGAGCAAAATTGGGCTTGGAATGGATAGCATATGATTGGAGCCAAAGTGTTGGACGAATTTGAAGGCCTTGTATTCATTTTGGACATAAAACAAAGGGCCTAGCCCATTCTCTCTTAAACCAACCCCAAGGCCATGCATTTCCTTCCAATTCCAAAGCCCACAATCACTTCAAAAGCCATGCAAAGAACCATCCATTCCATCAAAAACAATCCATCAATTCACATGCAAAACCACCATTAACACACATGCACCCAAACAAAGCCAACCTAGCTAACCCTACATGCATTCTTTATGCAACTCTTCATCATTCCACCATTCATTCTTTATTCCAGAAACAAGTCACATGCATTTCCACCTTCCTACTTCATCATTTCACCACATTCTCCCTCTTTAACTCATTTCATTATTCATTCACTTTGCATTCATTCAATTCCACCCCACATGCACCCTTTATTCTTCATCATTGCAACCATGGCACATTTACACCAACAAAACAACAACACACCACAAACACATTCCTTTCTCCCTTAGCCGTGAGTCTCCCTTAGAATCCAAAAACCATCTTCCATTTCCACCACTCCTCATCCATTTCCATAATTTCCCAACACTTCCATCCCCCCAACCATCTATCCCTAGACCTTATGCTACAATAAAGAGGAAGATAAGAGGGCCTAAACGTTCATACAATTCAAGATTGAGTTGTTGGAATGTTTAGGCGTTTCTTTGATTTCAATGTTTAATTTCAATTCTCTTTGTTTTGTACGTATGAGGAAATAAACCCCCTTTAGCTAGGGGGTGATTCGAAACTATGTTTATGTTTGTAATATGATTTGATTACTTTTAATTACGTTTCATAAGTTGTGAATTCAATTTGTTTAACTGTTTAATTGATAACCTATTTATGTATGTTTATTAAGAATGAACGCTTAATTTTCATGCATGAATTTGACGCTAGAATATAAGTGAGTTTCACGTAATAGTTATGAACTTATATTCACAAGTAGTGGAGGTTGCTTATAAACAATCGTGTTAAACATATTCTTGGCATAAGTTTCATGCAATCATAGTAACGAATGCCTCGTCAACACTTATAGTTTTCATGATGCTTAATGATTCTTGCTTGTATCTCTATTATGCAATTCATGTAGGGAACTTGTGAGGAATGCTTTGGATTATCGTATGCAATCATCCAATTCATTAACTTAAGGAAAACTTGACGGTTAATTTAAGCGGACCTAATTAACCCGGGGCGTTGAGAATTCATGGTTTATTGAAAAGCAATTAGACATTGTTTTGTATGCAAGTATAACATATGTGGAGATGAACCCCTTAGCTAGCTTCCCATCCATTCATTTCCGTCAAATCCATACTTACAATTTGTTTTATTTCCAAGTTTCCATTTTTAGTTTAAAGTCGTCCAAATCCAATCCCCCTTTACTTTATTGTTCAATTTAGTTAGAAATCAATTTAGTTTGTGTTTTTAAAGCATTTTGAGTCTTTTGGTTTGTCTTAGTGTTTTAACGTTTAGTTTCACATTCTTTGAGTCTAGTTTAGTGTTTTATCTTGTTTTTACGTTTTTGAGTCAGTTTCCAAGAGATTAACAATCCCTCCTAATCCCCGGTCCAGAACGATCCCTACTTATACTTATACTACAATTGACAAAAAGAGGGTTTAATTTGTGTGCGTATAAAACTCGCATCAATCCACCTAAGGTTGATCACATCCCTGATGACGTCACATAGACGTTTCATTTGACTTTGCATTACTTATGCATTTTTCTTTAGACTATGGATTTTGTCCCTACTCCAATCTTTGCCATAGCCTTAGGGGCTTTTTAGTGAGACTTGCTTCTTTATGCAAGTTCCTACCTTATTGAGAATAGCGTTGTTCCCAAAACCAGTGCCGACGAGTTGACTTCGTCAGCTTCTACATGATGCCGAATCTACCTTTAGTATTTACACACTCAAGAGGGAGTGTTGTAAACTTTCCTAGTTTAAGTGTGATCGTGTAAATCCTTGATTAAATTTTATTCTAGTTATTCATTCTTGTATGGACTTGTAATCCTTGGGGATGAAGGATTTCTTCTATCTTTTATGACTATAAATAAAGGCATTGCGTATGGGGATAACACATCCTCAACACACACATTCCTCTACACAATTCTACAAACATATCTCTCTTCTCTCTCTCTCTTTGC
Source organism: Pyrus ussuriensis x Pyrus communis (assembly GCA_008932095.1). Lineage (NCBI taxonomy): Eukaryota > Viridiplantae > Streptophyta > Magnoliopsida > Rosales > Rosaceae > Pyrus > Pyrus ussuriensis x Pyrus communis. Next base: position 19,154,058 of record CM018521.1, on the reverse strand, counting down.
CACCGGCTCCTTTCCCCTTGTCAGATAAAATAGGCTACAACATGAATTTTGTTATAAACTTATTATTTAAGTGTGATTGTGTAAATCCTAGATTAGATTTGATTTAGTTATTCTTCCGTATTAGGAGTTGTATTCCTTAGAGGATAAGGATTTCTTATCTCTCTTATTACTATAAATAAAGGCACTGCATAGGGAAAATAATTAATTTAATTATAATAGACCCTAAAGATCTATTTGCATATTTTCTTGTTGCATATTTTTGTATATATATTTGTGTTTGTTTGCAGGAACATATGAACCTGAAGATCATAATTATTTCGATACCTGAAGTTTCTAGAAACATGCCTTGTTTGAAAGCCTGAAGTTTTCCTTAAAAACATCACCCATGAAAACCCGAGCTTTTTCATGTAAATTTAAACCAAAACATGTCTATTAGAATTTGAATGTTCTACTCCTATGTGAATGGATTGATTTTTTCTCCATTACACTAACCACATCTTCTCCATTTATTTTGTGAAAGGTAACATGTCGAATTTGAACAAACTCGAATTCACCACTTTAGAGGTCTTTGGAAGAAACTACCTCAAATGGGTCCAAGATTTGAAGCTCCACCTCATTGCAAAGAATTTGCATTTCGCCAGTGAAGATGAGACGGACAACCTAGTTGGCGAAGCTGAGAAAGACACTTCCATGATCTTCATCCAAAGACATATTCAAGATGCACTGCAAACCGAGTACCTTGTTGAGGAGGATCCACGAGCACTTTGGGTCACTTTAGCTGATCGCTTTGATCACCAAAAGGACATCTTCTTGCCTAAAGCAAGACATGATTGGCAGCATTTACGCTTCGAAGACTTTAAATATGTGAATGAATATAATTTTGAAGTTTGTCAAATCCGATCACTTATCAAGTTCTATAACGAGACCTTGACCAAAGAGGATCCCTTGAGAAGACCTATTCGACCTTCTTTACTATTAATATTGTCCTACAACAACAATATAGGGCTTAGAAGTTCACTAAGTTTTCAGGTTTGATCTCTGTTTTACTTCTCGCTAAAAAACAGAATAAACTATTGATGAAAAATTATCAAGCTCGACCTACTACTGCGATTGTTGTGCTTGAAGCATACTATAGCACAAACAAACACCAAAATAGGCATGGTAGGGTGGCCAAAAGCCACCTCGTTAAGGTCAACAGAGCCAAGGCCCATCTAATTGAGAAAACCAAACCCATAAGCGCCCTAACCTTGCTCCCAATGCCCAAACTTCAAGAATAAGGGCAAAGCACCTAAAACCATGGATGCGGACATGTGCTATTGTTGTGGTTCAAAGGACCATTGGTCCCGTGTTTGCCGAGCTCCCTAGATGATTGTAGCTGAATATCATTCTCGTCGTAAGAAGTTTGAATCAAACTTTGTGCAAGTGGATGAAACGGAAAGTACCAAGTTAGAGGTTTGTTTCTAACTTTCAGGAGGATACCACCCCTATGGAAGATTAGAATCTTAGACATAAACTATTTTTCTAGTTGAAATTTAGACAATGGGGCCAAATTCCACATAGTGGCCGAACCCTCCCTTTTTTTTTTTGGTTTAATTTTTGAACAATTTTCATTCATGTTTGGATTATTTGTTGGTGATTTATTTTTTGGAGAACAAGGTCTTAATTAATTATCATCCATGAATACTTAAAATTATTTTGAATGGATATTTGTTTTTAGAACTTTTATGCATGTGACCGATTCAAATTAATTTTTATTCTAAGTATGACTAGTGGGAAAGTTTGTTGTCTGGAAGATAGTGCAACCATGCATACTGAATGTATCTATTTTCACTAACTTCATACCTAAAAATTCACCTCTTACAACCCCCTTAGGCCCATCCAACCTAATCGAAGGATACGGTAAGGCACACATAATGTTGTCCAATGGTACAATTTTGACCATTGATGAGGCACTTTATTCTCGGCGTTCTGGAAGAACATTGTTAAGTTTCAAGGACATTATAGATAATAATTATGATGCTGAAACCTATGTAGAAAATGGTGTTGAATTTCTGTGCATAACTTCCTACGAATATGGCCATAAGTGTATTCTAGAGAAGATGAAGCGTATCCCGAGTGGTCTGTATACTACAACCATACGCTCTATAGAAAGGCATTATGTGCCCAGCCTTACTTCTGGGACCACACACAAAATTACACTTTGGCATGATCGTTTGGGGCACTCTAGACGAATAACAATGCGTCGTATCCTTAAATCATCACAAAATCATCCACTAACCTGAAGTTTAGGTTTGATTAAAGGAATCACATGTCAACCCTGCTTCATTAGAAAGCTTATTATTAAACCATTTTATGACAAGATTCACTCGAATCCTCCTATTTTTTACAAAGGATTCAGAAAGACATTTGTGGATCGATTCACACTTCATGCGGACCATTTAGAAATCTTATGGATTTAGTTGATGCTTCCACACATTGGTCACACGTGTGCTTATTGTCCATAAGGAACGCTGCATTATCCAAATTGTTGGCTCATGTTACTAAGCTTAGGGATCACCACCCTGATTATTCGATCAAATCTAGTCAATTAGATAATGTTGGAAAATTCACATCTAAAACTTTTGTTGACAATTGCATGTCAGTTGGGGTTGGAGTTGAACATCCAGTACCCTATGTTCACACCTAGTACCCCATGTGAGGTCTATGTGCCGATTTCTCCGCCCTTACGTACAAAAATAGGGCCTCAGCAAAGGATAGGAATCTATGTTGGATATGATTCTCCTGCAATCATTTGTTACTTAGAACCTTTGATGGGCAATCTGTTTACCGCTCGTTTCATGCATTGTCACTTCTATGTGACAATCTTCCCATCGTTAAGGTGAGATAAGAACTTCAATGTTCTTGAAGAACGACGTGAATTATCGTGGACGACTCCCATTTTGTCTCATTTAGATCTCCACACTGCTTAGTCTGAGACTAAAGTGCAACACATTTGAGATCTTTAGAGCGTAGTTCAGAGCATGCTAGATGCTTGCATCGATCTAGCGCGAGTGACAAGATCACATATTCTAGCTGCGAGTATGCTTGCAAGGATGGATGTACCAAATGTACAACGAACTTCCCTCTTGGAGGCCCGAGATGCTAGAATATGTGATAGACCTCTTGCAAAATGATATGATAGACCTCTTGGATCAAATAATTCACAACCCCCACGGCAAAGGCACATGAAGAGCCTACCATGAATCCAACTGTCGCCTACTTATTCTATCCAACTCATGAGGAAATTCTAGATTATGGAAGCATCCATGAAGAGACGAATCCACCTAATGAGAATCGTGATATTTTGGTTCATTATCCTAGCATGGATGATGTTATGAGATTGATAGAGATTTTACCACACACGCAAACGGGTTAAAAACTCCTATATCACTTGCAAGAATGACAAAGTTGTTTTGGTATAAGCGGTTCTCGTAAGGTCGTTCTCCATAGGGATTATTAAATAATTCGAAACAAACCAAATTCCAATTAATTATTGTAAAGCAGATAGTTGAGATGATTGGTTATATAATCTACTTAAATTAAAACGAATTTAATTAATAAAAATAAACTAATCTGCAACATTAAAGATGAAGGGGAAAGAAAACTGTTTTGGAAAAAATCAAATTAAAGAAAGCACTAGGGTTCCACCATCACCTAGCAATCCTATGTATTTTTACCAATTACTTATGATCTACACATGCCACTTTGAAGGTTAGGTTTTCCTAATTTATATTCTACTTGGAACCTCCAACATAGAACGTTTATCTAACATGCAACCCATCCAGACGTTCGGATTAAATCTGAACATGAGAGACTCATTATGCTTTATAAAAACCCCTTGAAAAATCATCCAACCCTTAAGACGTGGTGTTCATCTTAAGTGAAATTACAATTATTAATCACAAGAAGCCAGCGTCAAATTCAGGGAACCTTCCAACCAAAATTGCATCAAATTACATTTCTAAAGATCCTAATGGTGACCAAGCATTAAGACAATTAGATAGTTTTAATCACGGTGTTTAATAATTCAAAGTGTGCATGCAATCAATCTTAAGCAATTAAATAAAAATCACATATTCATGCTACGGCTCAAGGCTTCACCCTAGCAAAAGGAATTAGTTATGCATATTCATAATTGAAATCATAGAAAATATTATTAAGAATAAGAGGAATGAAAACACCTTAAAGTAGAAAAACTCCAAGAACCCTAGCAATTACTCTCTGTCTCCAAAGTTGCATAAAAGAAAGCCCTCCCCAGACTAGAACCGACCAAACCCTTTTAATATCTCCCTAAAACCAGCGCACAAACCCTAACAACAAGGTACTTTATTCCCACTAAGAAACTAAATAATAATAAAATAAAATAGAAAATAAAACCCTAATTAAACTAGGAGAATCTGTCAAGTACTTGTCCATGATAGCTTGTTTTGAAGATCAGGACGTTCTGAACACATCTGAGGTCATCTTGGGCTCCAAAAATGCAAGTTAAGCCCAAAACATGACTATTCCAGCACTGCGCATTGCTCCTTTATTTTATCGCTAGAAAATCTTCGCTTGGTGGAAAAATCTGATATTTTGACACGATCAAGCCAAGTGACTCACGAACGTCCTTCAACTAGAATTACTCCAAAATTTGTCCATTTGACCATGTTTTTCTCTCGAGGAAGTCGAATGTCCTATATTAGAAATACAATTCAAAGTATCAAAATTTTTCCAAATTATTAACCAAAGTATACTAAGAATAGGGTAAAATATATAATATGAAATTGACTCATCAAAATACCCCCAAACTTAGCTTTTTTGCTTGTCCTCAAGCAAAATAAAACTAGAAAACAAAAATAACACTAAAAACTTAATTAAAACTAACTGACAAAAATTTCCACCTTCAAAGTTGCAATCCATAGAACACGTTAAAAATCAAAACATCTTTTCAAAAGTTCCAACCAATCCCACCACAAAGTCTAAGCCATTTAGAATCAATTAGAAAAGAATTCACAAACTTCCCTTGGTGTAAAGTGAATCAACATAGCTAAGGAGACTCGACTAAACCTTTACCTCTCGTCCTTCTTTATTTCACACATACTAACTTTAAATATAACTATTTTTTTTTTCTTTCTTCTTTTCGATTTGTTGTTTTCATTCATAATATTTTTTTCAGTAACAGTAGTGGTTGTGCAATGTTAGTTCACTTAGCTTTTGATCCAACCTATGTAGCGAGCTTTAGGTCAATGACTCCCAAACCACTAGGGCTTTAGGGCACTAGGTGTAGAACACCCCTAAGGACTTATTAACCCGAGCTGAAAAGGCTACAAAACCAACTAACCACTCTGCCCCATGCCAAAACTCTACCGTTTGACTCGAGAATCACTGTTGATTAGGCAGGACAGGCCCAGTTACTAGGCAAAGTCTCAAGTGAGACAATTATTACTTTATAACAATAACTACTATACTTTACTTAGAACAAAATTTAAAATACACTTAGACTAAAAGTAAGTGTTTCAATCTCACTCCGCACAAACCATGTTGATGTGAATGTGCAAATTGTCAAAGTATAAAATTTTTTAACATTTAAAATATTCTATGGATATTAAGTTAAAAAGAATAAAAATTTTTAACCGACACAAAAATTAAAATCCTAACATTTTATTTTCCCACCCCCAAACTTATTTCACACTTTGTCCACAAGGTGTCGAAAATAAACAAAAAGAAAAATAACAAAACTGCTAAATCCTAAAAAACGTAACATGACGAACAAAAATAAAGAAAATAACCAAGAAAGGAGAAAAAGAAATAAGAAAGGAAAATAACAAAGAAAATATAAAATAACAACCAAAACAGAAAATAAAAGAAAAGAAAAGGGAAAGGACACACCTGGGCTTGACAAACGTTAAGCCATGACAAGATTTTACATATGGCCGATTGATTACCCTTTGGGATTGATCCTAGCCCACAAGCAAAGGCCAAGATGAATATTGGATTCCCATGAAACGGTTGAATGGCATGCAGCTGGCATGCTCCCTTTCGTTTGAAAAAAAAATTGTTTGTTGGAATCCTCATTTCACAACCCTGGAGACATACGATTCTGTCTCTTGCCTCGAGCCCAGAGCCAAACGGCTCCATAAGAGCAACTCTAGCGTTGGAGTCCTCCCCCCAGGCTATGCACTATTCAATCCACCTAATGAACAGTAACTGCCCTTAATGAACAGTAATAGCCCTGGCAATAACATTTGCATCTCCACCGTTACACTTTAATAGCCCTGGCAATAGGTAATAAAATATTAGTATTTTTTTTATTTATAAAATAATACAAAATAATTTGAATTGTAATATCGGATAAGATTTTTAATCGTTCTCGTTGCGCCACGTGTCATTATCCGAAGTATTATTAAATAATACAAAATAATTTTATTTGTAATTTCGAATAAGATTTTTAATCGTTGTCGTTGTGCCACTTGTCATAAAATCCGAAAAGACAATTATTGGGGATGGATTTCCGATAATTTTTTTAATCGTACTCGTTATGCCACGTGTCATTATCCGAAAATACAATTATTGGTGATGGATTTCTGATAAGATTATTAACCAATCATGTCGCGCCCATGTCATAATCTGTTCACAATCTTTGAGGATAGATTTCCATCAGATTTTTAACGAATGACGGCATGCCACGTGTCATAATCTGTTAACAATCTTTGAGGATAGATTTCCATCAGATTTTTAACGAATGACGGCATGCCACGTGGCATTATGTACAACCTAATCCTTTCTGAATCCTCCATATAATCCACCATCCATCCTCACAAATCTCACACCAATTTTCTTAAGATCTCTATCATTATTCATAGTTTCTGCTTCCTTCTTCACAAAAATTTGTATCATTATTCATAGTTTCTGCTTTTTTCTTACAATGTCTTATTCTTCCTCAAGGATGATGTGGGAACTCGATCCGGAAGAGGAAGAATTGTTTAACCAATCAGAAGTAATGTTCAATCACCAAGGGGCAAAAAATGAGAGGGAAGAGGATGAGGAGTGTAGAAAGAGAGATGACAAAGTAAGAATTGGCAGAGCCTCATATTCCCGTCGAGTCATCCAAGCTATGGCTCAGATCTGCAGGCCCAGCCATTCCGGAAACCTTGATAGAAACAGGCAACGACGAGGTATGGAACTCTTGGATGATTATTTTGTTCCTAATAGTGCATTCCCTGATACGTACTTTAGACATCATTTTAGAATGGAACGACATTTGTTCAACAAAATCATGATCGCTGTTTGCAACCATGATTCTAACTTTGTGCAAAAGAAAGATGCTTTTGGTGTTATGGGTCTACTGCCTGAGCAAAAAATTACTGCTGCCTTACGGATGCTTACATATGGAGCATCTGCAGACCAAGTGGATGAGATAACAAGGATGGGGAAATCAACCATTCTTGAGTCCCTAATGAGGTTTTGCGGAGCAATCGAATCTATTTACACCGCTGAGTACCTCCGCAAACCTACAAACATGGACTTGGAACGGCTGTTGAAGAAGGCCGAGATGCGTGGTTTTCCTGGGATGATTGGAAGCATTGATTGTATGCACTAGATGTGGAAAAAATGTCCAAGTGCATGGCAAGGCGCTTATGGGGACATAAAATGAGCAAAAAGTATCATTCTGGAGGCGGTGGCATCTTTTGATACATGGATTTGGCATGCCTTTTTCGGGGTCCCAGGAGCTCAAAATGACATCAACGTCCTTGCCCAATCCCAGTGTTCAACAATGTCCTGCAAGGAAAGGCACCAAAAGTCATGTATGAGGTCAACAGACGTATGTACGATGGGCCATTCTACCTAGCTGACGGCATTTACCCGCGATGGTCAACATTTGTCAAAACAGTGCCACGTCCGCAAAGTGCAAAGGAAAAACACTTGGCAAGCTGTCAAGAGGGGTGCAGGAAGGATGTGGAGCGTTGTTTCGGTATCCTCCAAGCTCGCTGGGCGATTGTCAGGGGTGCTGCCAGATTGTTTGATGTAGAGTCGCTTCGATCCATCATGATGACGTGCGTCATTCTTCACAACATGATTGTGGAAGATGAGTACGATTATGAAGCCGTTGATGAATATGAGCTAGACACGATGAACAATTCAAGAACACGTATATATTGTGCTCATGACGCCACCGATGAGCCCGTGCAACATGAGCCATTACAAAGGGATGGACGTTACAATGAAAGGCTCATTCAACGATATACTGCATTTCAAATGCCAGACATGCACAATGCCCAGCAAATTGACTTGATAGAGCATCAGTGGGCATTGAAACAAGCTGAAGATAATTAAGTTCATTTAGTGTGTTTTTTTGAATTTGGTATGTTTATGTTATTTTATTTGGTGTGTTTTATTATTTGGTATGTTTATGTAATTTTTTTAGTGAGTTTTTAATTATTCCGTATGCTTATGTAATTTTATTTGGTGTGTTTTTGTCATTTCAATAAATATTCTCTTAGTATAAATAACTTACCAAATTAATTTGAATAAATATTCAATAAATTGGAAACAACATAAATAATACAAACAATAAATAATAAATTACAACTCAAAGTGAGTGGAAAATTATGGGCTCCGATTACAAAAAGTACTCTATTAATCATCACTTAACCAATTTGTGGTACTAGGATGATCTTCTCTTGTGGTGCTAAGACCATCTTGGCTTGCTATCGCTTCTCTTGCACGCCACCTTCGCACCACGTCCGCTTTCTCTGACTTCCAAAAAAATTTAGAATTTGGAGACTTCCCTTCTAAAGGCGTGTTCATAATCTCACGATCTCGTTGAGCCCGTCTTTCTTCTCTAACATGTTCCCTTTCTTGCCTAAGTAGCTCTCTTTCTCTCTCATTAGCCTGAAATTCTCTCTTAATAGCTGCAGCTTTTGCGTCCTCTCTAGCCTTATCAGCCTCATATTTCGCCAGTTCCCTCGCCAAAGTCAATTCACCTTAGCGAGTAAGTTCTTCCATGAACTTTGCATAATCATTCTTGGAAGCACTCTATTTTCTCTTTGAAGCCTTCTTACCTTGAGGCCTAATTAGATAACGGGTCAAACCCGACGCTTGTTCAGGTAGGGGCATTTCGGGCACTTCTTTTGCATCATCTTCATGAACATGCGAGACATGATTGGGTGTAGAGTGTAGAAGGGTGCTGTTCATGTGCACTTCTGGACCGACTGGCACAACTCTAAATTTAGGACAATCTTTGACAATATTCCAACATTCCCACCGGTTGAATGATTTATTTTTGCTTTTGGTTTTTGCAGCGTACCAAGCTTGTGCTTGAAGTTCCTACACAATGCGGGTGAAGAAATAATTATAATGAAAATAAGTAACAAATAAATAATACAAACAATAAATAATAAATTATGTAGGTAACAAATAAATAATACAAACAAATAATTATAATGTAAATTTGGGTATCAAATAAATAATATATTGTTACCTGATCCGAGTAATTTTCCCCACTTCGAATATTACTACTAGCTTGTGCCAAGGCGTCTCTCCACGTACTAAACGATTGGATAAGTAATTTCCAACGACTGGACATCGATTCTTTGGTTCTTTTCCCACCAACTTTCTCAACATAATTGGTATGAATAAGACTCCACATTTCTCGCAACTGCATCTCATTACCCGTAAGCGAGCTATAAGTAACTTCAACCCAGCTAGTACACAACGCAACATCTTCAATAAGCGACCAATTCGTACCTGCACCAGTGGTCATTTTGTTGAAAAAAAATGGATTCAAACTTTGAGACAAAGAAAGGAATGTGATTGAAAGTAGTTGAGAAAATATAAAATTGTTGTGTAAGGTAGATGATAATGAGAAGGTATTTATAGAAAAGTAAAAACAATTTTTTTTAAAAAAAATTTCAGATTTTTTTTTGAATTTTTTTGAATTTTTTTGAATTTTTTTGAATTTTTATTCAATTAATTAATCTCTGCCGTTGGATATAAAAAAATTTGAATTCCAACACTCCAGATTGTGCCACGTGTCACAACGGTAACTTTTCTTTATTTTAAAACTATTTTTTCTTTTATTTTTTTATTTATAAAGCATATTAATATCCACCGTTGATCTCAGATCGAACGGTGGATATTAAATAAGACTTTTTTTATTTTTTTTTGACCGTTGAGATCGAACAGTCCAAATTAAATATCCGTTGAGATTGAATGGACCGTGGAAAGCCACGTGGCTTCCCAACGGTAACTGAAAAAGTAAATTTTTTTTTTTTTCTGATTTTGTCTCGGTGACGCACCTCCACGCGCAAGTAGGGTGCACGCGCCTAACACAAAAAAAATTAAATAATGTCTGACGCCAGGCTGACGTCAGCGCTGGCGTCACAATGCCTTAGGCTATCGGGCTAGCAATTCTCCACGGGCCCAGAGCTTGGGCCTCCACCTGCACTCGGGCTTGCCCACGTTGGAGCCGGTCCACGGAGCCTCGGGCCTCTATTCTCTCCCCCGTCCCCCAAGCAAATGCCCACGCTGGGCTTGCTCTAACGCTTCATTTCAAAACCCTCTCCTCGGGCAGATAAGGGAAGCTCCAGAGTTGCACACGTGTCATGCATCCAAGTGGGGAGCTCCTTAGGATTCTAAAATAAAGACTAAAATATGCTCCATTTCTGAGTGTGTTTTGAGAAACCATAAGCCCTTCTCCTAGGGGTGGGTTCGGTTCCGTTCGGTTCGGTTTTTTGCGAAAACCGGAAACCGAATCGAAATTACTGTTCGGTTCGGTTCGGTTCGGTTTTCTATCGGTTTGTGTTCGGTTCGGTTTGTATTCGGTTCGGTTTTCTCGGTTCGGTTTCGGCCCGGTTCGGTTTTTTTTTTTTTTTTTTTTTTTTTTTTTTTGCTTTTTTCCCCAACTTTGGATAAGAGACTGGACAGCAACGCAGCAATAAAAGTAGATGGTCATTCTTGCTTCATAAGGAGCAGAAGAAAAGTGATAAACTACATTATAATTCCCTTTTCTGCCTCTAGCCTCTTTAACTCATCCCCTGGAAAAGTGATAAACTAATCAATTATGTGTGTCTATGTATACATATGCTTATTTCTTATAGCAGCAACTAATCTTTTATGTGAGAGAAATGGATTTCGAGTTTTTTGGATTTCAACCTTGGGGCATCCACGTTTCCCTGATTGACTCCCTTCGTTTTCGGCTGCAAAAGGCAGTCATGATTCCCATCACAAAGAAAAGCTTCTGGCGCTCTTTCAATGGCTCCTTTCCCGGTCTTATCACCACAGGAGATCCTTCATAATTGCCAGATTTAGAAGCTCTAGCTGTCGCTAGCTGGACCTCTAATGTGGAGATTGTCTTATCTAATGCCCTGGAAAGAAATGCAGCATAAATGTCAATACCATACCAACATCAATGTATATATTGAAATACAAAAAATGATCACTTTCAAGATTTCCTCAAATAATAGAAAGACATGGGAAGTTACATGATCACATCATGTGTTTGTGAGACTTGAGAAAGGATGTCTCCCACCCTATCAGTGACCTCCTGCAGTAGCACAGATAAACTATTACTGATTTACTATATAAATGGAGCTAACAAATATTTGGATCTTGTCACTTGCCTTCTTCTCACAATTAACTATGGGAGGCAGAACTCTTCTTGGTTGATCTTTCTCCAGTGGTGAAGCCTCCTCATCAATTTTGTCTGGATCGGGAACACCCCAAAAGCTGCAAGATAAACATCAGCAACTGACCAATGCAATTTTCAGTCAAGAAAACAACAATATGAACCAGACAAATACAGTCCCATGTCACTTGAGTGGGATAGATAAAAAAAATTCGTTTCCAAGCAATTTACAGTTCAACTCTCATGCTTTACTTTATGGTAGCTTTCTAAGGTCATCCAATGATCCTTTGCTTCTCTTGTCATATTCATGTGATTTGGGTACCATAGTTAGGCTTCACCAGCCTAGTACATTAGATTTTTGTGGTGATTGATCAACACTCAAAACTTATATTTCTATGCAATACCAGAGACATAGGAGATCTGGTTCCAAATCGAAGAGTAAATCTATTGGCAGAATTTGCCAAAGTAATATAAATTACCAATCACAGAGCAAAGCTAAGCAGATCAAGAGTATTATTGGGTGCATATTCGTCTTCAAGTTGTGCCCATCTGTCAGCTTCATGTTCCTTTTGCAATGCCAGCCAACTGATAGAAATGATTCTGACCAGCAATCACTATTTTCATCCTGAGAAATGGAAGTACTTCACTGTATGCAGATCAAATCCCTACTACACCAGCAATCACTATTTTCATCCTTAACCCCAATATGAATGAATAGCACAGTTAAACACCAAAAGTCCCGACATTTCCACTCTCAGTAGCTCGAGCGGCATCCTAATCCAATCAAAGTTTCAAATCTGCCCATTGTAAGTAGCTCTCAATCAAAGTTTCAAATCTTATCATGCATTTTGTGTTTTAGACGACAAAATTACAACAACAAGAGACCCATAAAACAAACAATTAACAATTGAAACATATATATCCGAAATATGAATTGGCATTAAAAACAAATTGTACACTACACTTAAAACCCTAAAAAATTAGGGAGTTCGACATTAAATATATGGAGCTAAAATCCTAAGAAAAAAGAGAGTGAAAATTTGAAAAATTCAGATGAGCTTGAAAGGGAGAGGCCAAGGGGTGGACCTGGGCACCTCAACCTTGTCCTTGATGCGCTCGATCACCATGTTCTTCTCACCAAGGTGCTGAGCCACCTCGAGCACCAATCGGATCGAGTTATCCAGGACCTCGAGAGCCGTCAGGATCGGCGGCAACCCGTCGTCGAACCGAACATCGACGACGGCTCCGATCACCTGGCAGACCTTGCCGACGGCGCCCTTTCCTGTGAAATCATCTGTGATTTTTCCACTCACTGACGGCGAAGCGAGCGTGGGAGGCGCGGTGGCTGCTGCGGACCCTCATGGACCAGGGTGTGAAGCGAGCGTGTGATTTTTAGATGTTCAGGGACCAGGGTTGTTATTTGTTAAGGCTTAAGGGTTTTGTTAAAAACATTAAAAAATTAAAAATAACCTCATAAATCCTGGAGGCATGAGGGTTCGAACCCATGCCTCCAGCTCCCTAAAGTTTCATTGAAACCAACTTGGCTGGTTCTGTTTTGTTATGATTGTATAACTAAACAATTTATAAATATTCAAAAAAATTATATATATATATATATATATATATCGGTTCGGTTCGGTTTCCGAGCCTCAAAAATCGAAACCGAACTGGTCAGATTCGGTTCGGTTCGGTTTGACAATTTCGGTTCGGTTTTTTTGCGGTTCGGTTTTTTTCGGCCTCGGTCCGGTTCGGTTGTCGGTTTTTTTCGGTTTTCGGTTTTTTGAACCCACCCCTACCTTCTCCCATATGTCGCATCTTTCTCTCTCTTTGCTCTCAGACCCCAGTTCTCTCTAAAATGAAAAGAGCTCTCGTTCTCTATCTCTGGAAAATCCGAAAAGACTCTCTCGGAGCTCTTCCCATTTTCAAAACTCTCACGCCCAGCCATCAGTTCAAACCTCTCGTTAAAATAGCTCCTTAATCATTTCTACAATCTTCATCCGTGATGCAACCATGGTGGGAAATCTGAAAAACTGAAATGCTAACGGTAAATCATTCTCAATTCTTTTGGTTTCATTTTCAGATTTATTGGTTTTAGGGAAATGTAACAAGATCTAACACATGCATGTGGTTTTATCTGTGTGAGGACCCCCAATACTTGCAACTCCGAGACAAACAACACAAGAGAAACACCCTGAGTTGCCAGCTCTTCTCAACCAAACCGTGTGTCCTCCAAGGTCAAACCATCACGGATTCGAGTTCCATTCATGAAGATCGAGACCAGTTCGCACATGCAACGGTAATCATCTTCCACTTGGTTCAATATACATATTTCTCAGATGGCGAAAATTCTCTGAGAGCTATTTTTTTGTGATGAATCTTTGTAGAAGTTGACACTGATATTTTTCTGTATTAGGTACCTAAGATTGACAAAGAGACTGAAGAGACAGACTCGAATGGTCCCTAAACTCACGGATCTGCAAATCGGGAAGGTAAAGATCCTGTTCTTCTGCTTTTGCTCTGCTCAACATTTACGGATTCAACTATATTTCATTTATAAAGCCATATTGACCCTGTATACAAAATGACTTTGTAAGAACTGAAAACATACATGAGCTTGAAGAACTTGGGTCTCTAACCTGGTAACAGCTGCGGACTAAAACATATTTGCTTCCAGAAAAGAAGTAAGCCTTGGATCAGACCTGAGAACATACATGTAAACCATGTGAACTGGAACCTTTTAGAGGACATAATGAAGAACCCATCCCAGGCTGGAATAATGACATACTATTCGACTCCAATACATGAGTAATAGAGTTATTGAAAAATAGTTATGGTTTCTAACTCATGAATCTGGTTATTTTTGTTTTTATTTGTATAGGAACTCTAGTTTGGCCCCTACACAGAGGTAGAAGACATGGACAGCTCGAACATCTTAGATCTGATGTCCATATGAAAGTAAGATTAATTCCAGACTTTGGTTGGGTCCTAATCTACATAGATGTTCATTTTATGTCCTGCATGTACTCATATCAATGCTCTTTGTGTAGGGGTATGCGAATCCATGATAGAGCCAAGGGAACAGGACGTAAACACGTAAGCTCGACGGACAAAACAGGAAAGGCCCTCAGGACCCAGATCTGTGCATCTGGGAGGTAAAATTCGAATCCCTGCAAGTTGAGTGGTTGTAGATCTGGTGATAATAGCTGTACTCAGTTCTGTGGTGTATGGATATGTGATTTAACTTTGCTTCTCTCATCCATGCATCACAAAACTGAGCTGCAGAAAATTAACTGCTCAAAATTATGTTTCTGTGCTGGATCTGCAATAATCACCCCCAAACTTGCCTCTGTGAATGACTTCATGTTGACTGCTTTAAATTTCCAACATAGTGTAGATGTGGTTGATGTTAATGTAGACTAACTGTTGAGTGCATGATTCCAGTATAGGATGTCTTTATTTTCCATGTACGCAACCTACAATTAACCACTTAGCGTTAAGAGAAAAAATAAAAAATAAAATCAACTCGGTAAATAAAGGAAACAATATATTTATGATTTTTTTTTTCGTTTCTTTTTTTTTTTTTTTTAGAAACTTAGGTATGTAAATGCATCTAGTAAGTTAAAATAATAACGAAAAATATAATTAGGAAAGAGTTTAGAAAAAAAATTGGGTTGCCTCCTAATAAGCGCTTTATTTTAAGTTTGTAGCTAGACGTCCTAGAAGTTTGGTGGCTAGATCACTGGTTCCTTCAAAGTCAAAGACTTGTCTGCAGTATCAAAGGGTGACTCCACATATGGTTTCAACCTGTGACCATTCACCTTGAATGTGTTACCTTAAGCCTCATTAGTTATTTCAATTGCCCCATGAGAAAAAGCTTTAGAAACCAAATACGGTCCAGTCCAGCGAGATTTCAATTTCCCTGGAAACAACTTTAGCCTTGAACTAAATAATAGAACTTTTTGCCTTGGTTGAAATTCTTTCCGTAATATTTGACTATCATGAAACGCCTTGGTTCTTTCCTTGTAGATGCACGAACTGTCATAGGCACCCTGACGAATTTCCTCCAGCTCATTGAGCTGCAATTTTTGTTGTTCCTTAGCTGTGTCATATGAAAATTTTAATTCTTTAATTGCCCAGTAAGCCTTATGCTCAAGCTCCATAGGTAAATGACATGCTTTCCCATAAACGAGTCGAAATGGTGACGTCCCAATAGGAGTCTTATAAGCTGTCTTGTAAGCCCATAAAGCATCATTTAATTTGAAACTCCAATCTTTACATGTAGAACTAACTATTTTCTCCAAAATGCGTTTTAATTCTCTGTTTGAAACTTCAACTTGACCTGATGTCTGTGGGTGATAAGGTGTAGCCACACGATGATTAATCCCATTCTTTGCCAGTAATTTAGCAACCAATTTATTAATAAAATGCTTTCCCCCATCACTTAGAATAACGCGCGGGATTCCAAAACGTGGAAATATAACCCCTTGGAGGAACTTCAAGACCACTGCTCCTTGATTAGTTGGTGCTGCAATGGCCTCGACCCACTTAGAAACATATTCTATAGCGACTAAAATATATTGGTTCCCATTGGAAGATGGAAATGGTTCCATGAAATCAACACCCCAAACATCAAATAATTCAACAATTAGAATACTTTGTTGGGGCATTTCATTACTTTTGGACTGGTTGCCGACTCTTTGACACTGATCACATGCCTTGCACCAATTATGTGCATCTTTAAAAACTGTAAGCCAAAATGACCCACTCTGCAAAATTTTGTTTGCTGTCCTTTTCTGCCCAAAATGTACCCCACATGCATAATGATGAGCAAATTTTAAAACACTTTCCTGTTCAGCTTTAGGAATGCACCTGTGAATAATCTGGTCTGGGTAATACTTAAATAAGTATAGCTCATCCCATAAATAATGCTTTACATCAGATAAAAACTTCTTTTTCTGCTAGAATGTAAAATCTGGATGCACTACACCTCGAGCCAAATAATTAACAATATCAGCAAACCAAGGTGTATTGATTTGGACAGCAAATAGTTGTTCATCTGGAAAACTCTCGCTCAATGGTAGTGAATCCTCTTCTGAAGCTGCTGGAATAATTAATCTAGATAAATGGTCAGCCACCACATTTTCGCTGCCTTTTTTATCCTTAATTTCCTAGCCAAACTTTTGCAATAAAAGAATCCATCGAATCAATCGAGGCTTAGCATCTTTTTTAGACATCAAATACTTCAAAGCTGCATGATCTGTATAAACAATAACTTTAGCCCCAACTAAATAAGATCGAAATTTTTCCAGCGCAAAAACAACTGCCAATAATTCTTTCTCTGTGGTTGCATAGTTTAGCTATGCATCATTGAGGGTTCGACTAGCATAATAAATAACTTGGGGAAGCTTATTTGTTCGCTTTCCAAGAACTGCTCCTATTGCATAATCTGAAGCGTCACACATTAATTGAAAAGGTAACCTCCAATTAGGGGTTACAATAATGGGTGCTGTAGTGATGGGTGTTTTTAACTTGTTGAAGGCCTCTAAACAAGCCTCATCAAAAACAAAATGAGCATCCTTAGCCAACAAATTGCACAATGGTTGGCTAATCTTGGAGAAATCCTTGATGAACCGTTCATAAAAACCCAGCGTGACTAAGAAAGGATCAAACATTTTTAACAATTGTCGGTGGTGGCAGCTTTGCAATTACATCAATTTTAGCCAATTACATCAATTTTAGCCTTATCAACCTCAATACCCTTATGAGAAATCAAGTGGCCTAGGACAATCCCTTGCTTGGCCATAAAATGACAATTTTCCCAATTTAAAACTAGGTTTGTGTTAATGCATCAGTCAAGAACTAGAGACAAATTCTGCAAACATTGATCAAAAGAATCCCCACAAATAGAAAAGTCATCCATAAATACCTCAACTACCTGTTCAACCAAACCTGAAAATATGCTCATCATGCATCGCTGAAACGTTGTAGGAGCATTGCATAAACCAAAAGGCATTCTCCAATATGCAAAAGTCCCAAAAGGACATGTAAAGGTTATCTTCTCTTGATCCTCAGGTGCAACTGGAATCTGGTTGTACCTTGAATATCCATCCAAGAAACAATAGAAAGCATGACCAGCCAACGTTTCCAACATTTGATCAATAAATGGCAATGAAAAATGATCTTTTCTAGTACCTGCATTGATCTTCTGTAATCAACACACATACGCCATCCAGTAGTCAAACGTGTAGGCACGAGTTCATTATTATCATTCTTCACAACTGTAACTCCAGAACGTTTGGGCACCACTTATGTTGGACCAATCCACTTTCTGTCTGAAATTAGGTGTATCATCCCAGCATCTAAAAGCTTCATAACTTCATTACGAACAACTTCTTTCATAATTGGATTCAAACGATGTTGAGCATCAATGGCAGGCTTTACTCCATCTTCCATCAAAATTTTGTGCATACAAATTGTAGGGCTGATTCCTTTAATGTTTGCTATAATCCAACCAATTGCATCTTGATAATATCTTAAAATGTGCAGCAACTTTTCTTCTTCTGTTGGTGAAAAATCAGCAGCAATAATGACTGGCAACGAAGAATCTGCCCCCAAATAAGCATATTTCAAGTGTTCGGGGAGCACTTTTAACTCTAATTTAGGTGGCTGTACTTTAGACGACTGCAACAGTTTTTTCAGTTCCCCCAAACTCTCGAAAACATGCCTCTAATGGGGGTGTTGGAAAGGGACACTTTCCAAAGCTGAAACATACTCAAAAACCTCTTACATCTTCTGTGTTTTTATTCTCAAACCCATGCAACACATTTAACAATGAATCAGATGTCAAACAGGGTAGAATTTCAACATGCATTAAGTTGTCCAACACATCAACCTGCATACAATCTTGCACATCAGCTGGCCTTTTCGTTGCTTCAAATAAACTGAAAACAACAGATTGATCTTGCACTCTAAGTCTAAGTGTCCCAGCTTCTATATCAATTAAGGTTCGAGCAGTAGCCATGAACGGATGGCCCAAAATAATTGGTGTTTGCATATCTTCATCCATATCCAAGATCACAAAATCTGCACGAAGATAGAGATTATCCACTTTAATAATGAGGTCTTCAATAATTCCCCTAGGATAAGCAACTGAACGGTCCGCTAATTGTAGAATAACTGATGTAGTCTTGATTTCTCCTTGTCCTAGTCTCTGAAAAACAGAAAAGGGCATTAAATTAATACTTGCACCCAAATCAATTAAAGCACTTTTAAAATTTGAGTTTGCAATTGTGCATGAAATTGTAAAACTTCTTGGGTCTTGTTTCTTTGGAGGCAGTTTGTGTAATAAAACTGGGCTGCATTGTTCTGTTAAAATCACATTTTCGAAATCCACAAGCTTTTTTTTCTTTGTGCAAACATCCTTCAAAAACTTGGCATAAGATGGAATGTTCTTGATTGCATCAATTAATGGTAGATTAATCTGAACTTTAGACAAAGTCTTCATAAAATCTGTTGACTGTTGATCTTTAGCTTTGGGCTTCAACCTTTCGGGATAAGGCAGAGGAGGCACATAAACACGTTCTGCAGTTTCTGCAGCAATTTCTGCATTGTTTTTGGAATTGTTCAATGGCTGTGAAGAACCTTTGAAATTGTTAGATTTTTCAACATTTCCTGAACTTGTTTATGGTTGTGATTCTACCCGCGAATTTCTGACACAATTTTCAAGTCTATTATCATAACTTTTGCCCGAACGTAAAACTCAAACTGCCTTACAATCTGCACCTCCCCTTGGATTTGGTTTGGTTTGGCTTGGAACTGTACCTGATGCTCTTTCTGAAACCCACAACTTAATCTGCCCAATTTTTTTTTCCATATTTTTCATTGTTGCCTACAAATTTTGGATTTCTTGATTGGTACTATTTGCTAATTTTTCAATTACAACCTCCCAATCAGCCTTAGGTGCAGTCAGTTGCTGTACGTGCTGTTGAAATTGTGGCCTAGGGTGCTGATCTTTGTCCCACTTTAAATTAGGATGATCTCTCCAACCAAGGTTGTAGAAATTTGAATATGGATCATATTGAGGATGCTGAAAATTGTTAAATGCATTAACTTGCTCCGCTGTAAACTCTGGATAAGCATCTTTATGTGGACATCTAAAAACATCATGAGTTGTTATGCTACAAATGCTGCAGGCAGCTTGTAATGGCTGCTGTACAACAACCTGTGAATTTGGAATTCTTTGTAACAACATATCAAATTTTGCATCAAGCCTTTTTTCCATTTTTTCGATTTGTGCTGTAAGATATAGAGGGCTGTTAGACATCTCAAAAACAGACCTAGATTGCAGCTGCTCAACTGAATATTGTTCTGTATCGGCTGCCATTTTTTCAAATAATAAACAAGCCTCTTGTGCATTTTTATCTTTGTACGAACCTCCGGATGAAGTGTTTACAAGAGTTTTTGTAGTCATATTTAACCCTCTGAAAAATATAAGCATTTGATTAGTACTGTTAATACCGGAATGTGGACATTTCCTAATCAACTCTTTGAACCGTTCCCATGCCTCATGAAACTCTTCATTTGGTTTTTGGGCAAAAGATAAAATCTGAGTTCTCATGTCAAGAGTCTTTGAAGCAGGATAATACTTGTTTAAAAAATGTTCACTGAGTTGTGCCCAAGTACTAATGCTTCCAAATGGAAGGGTGAGGAGCCATTTGCTTGCTTGATCTTTTAATATGTAAGGAAATAATCGAAGCTTAATAGATTCAACTGAAAATCCACTTACCAAAATATTCTTGCATCCCATTAAAAATTCTGCAATGTGCATGTTAGGATTGTTGGTTGAGAACCCATGAAATGTAGGTAGAATATTCAACATGTGTTGCTTTATTTCGAATGTCGACCCTTCCTCCACTTCCGGATAAGTAATGCAACTTGGTATGTTAGTAGTATAAGCTGTTAAAGAATCACCCAAAGGGTCACCAGCCTCTGGAATAACAAAAGCCATATTTTTTTTGCTGTGCAGATCCTCAGAAAACAAAGATTGTAAAAAAGTCCCCTGCAGGAAAGGAACCCATTTCAGATTTTGTTCCCTATGTCTCCTCCTTAAAGATTGCTAAGGTTCTGGATCAAATAGAATCAATTTTTGTGCTGCTGATCTAGTTCTGACCATGCACAGATTGTTGTAATATGTAGTACTGCTGTAATCTGTAAAAATAAAATAAAAACGAAATTTAATTTTTTATTTCTGTGTATAGACAGCAATCACTAACTGAAAATCTGATTAGAACGAATTATTTTAAATAATCTCTGGCAGCAGCGCCAAATTCTTGATAGAGATTTTACCACACACGCAAATGGGTTAAAAACTTCTATATTACTTGCAAGAATGACAAAGTAGTAGTTGTATAAGTGGTTCTCGTAAGATCGTTCTCCACAAGGATTATTAAATAATTCGAAACAAACCAAATTCCAATTAATTATTGTAAAGCAGAAAGTTTAGATGATTGGTTATATAATCTACTTAAATTAAAACGAATTTAATTAATAAAAATAAACTAATCTGCAATATTAAAGATGAAGGGGGAAGAAAACTGTTTTGGAAAAAATCAAATTAAAGAAAGCACTAGGGTTTCACCATCACCTAGCAATCCTATGTATTTTTACCAATTACTTATGATCTACACATGCCACTTTGAAGGTTAGGTTTTCCTAATTTATATTCTACTTGGAACCTCCAATATAGAACGTCTATCTAACATGCAACCCGTCCAGACGTTCGGATGAAATCTGAACATGAGAGACTCATTATGCTTTATGAAAACCCCTTGAAAAACCATGCAACCCTTAAGATGTGGTGTTCATCTTAAGTGAAATTACAATTATTAATCACAAGAAGCCAGCGTCAAATTCAAGGAACCTTCCGACCAAAATTGCATCAAATTACTTTTCTAAAGATCCTAATGGTGATCAAGCATTAAGACAATTAGATAGTTTTAATCACGGTGTTTAATAATTCAAAGTGTGCATGCAATCAATCTTAAGCAATTAAATAAAAATCACATATTCATGCTACGGCTCAAGGCTTCACCCTAGCAAAAGGAATTAGTTGCACATATTCATAATTGAAATCATAGAAAATATTATTAAGAATAAGAGGAATGAAAACACCTTAAAGTAGAAAAACTCCAAGAACCCTTGCAATTACTCTCTGTCTCCAAAGTTGCATAAAAAAAAGCCCTCCCCAGATTAGAACCGGCCAAACCCTTTTAATATCCCCTTAAAACCAGCGCACAAACCCTAACAACAAGGTATTTTATTCCCACTAAGAAACTAAATAATAATAAAATAAAATAGAAAATAAAACCCTAATTAAACTAGGAGAATCTGCCAAGTAATTGTCCAGCCACGTTTTAGCTTCAAATCTCCTCCAAATCCGGCCCATGATAGCTTGTTTTAAAGATCAGGACGTTCTAAACACATCTCCAGAAGGCCACGAACCCATCCGATGTCATCTTGGGCTCCAAAAACGCAAGTTAAGCCCAAAACGTGACTATTCCAACACTGCGCATTGTTCCTTTATTTTATTGCTAGAAAATCATCGCTTGGTGGAAAAATTTGATATTTTGATACGATCAAGCCAAGTGACTCATGAACGTCCTCCAACTAGAATTACTCCAAAATTCGTCCATTTGACCATGTTTTGCTCCAGAGGAAGTTGAATGTCTTATATTAGAAATACAATTCAAAGTATCAAAATTCTTTCAAATTATTAACCAAAGTATACTAAGAATATGGTAAAATATATAATATGAAATTGACTCATCAGAGATCATGTTGAGCAACGACATTGAACCTTGTTCCGTTGATTAATGTCGATGTAGAGCTGATTGGTCAAACTCGAAACAAGCAATCCAAGTTGAACTCGATTCGCTTGTGAAACGTAAGGTGTTTGGACCTGTAGCTTATACTCCTCCATATGTGAAGACCATTGGCCACAAGTGGGTTTTTGTTGAGAAGCATAATGAGAAGAATAAAATTGTGCATTACAAAGCCCGTCTTGTTGCGCAAGGTTTCTTCCAACGCCTCGGGATTGACAATGACGAAACTTATTAACCCGTTATGGATGTGATTACTTTTCGCTACTTTATCAGTTTGGTAGTTTTCAAAAAACTGAGTGTGCAGCTGATCGACGTAGTAATTACGTATCTCTATGGGGGTCTTGATACGGAAATTCATATGAAAATTCCTAAAAGACTTACACTGACTGGATCAAATATTTCTAAACCCCAGAACATGCTCTCAATTCGGCTGATGCGTTCACTCTACAATTTGAAGCAATCCAGAAGAATGTGGTATAACCGTCTGAGAGAGTATTTGACTACTCAAGGATATGTGAACAATGAACTATGCCTTTGTGCGTTCATTATAAATGTGGTATAGCCGTCTGAGAAAGTATTTGAGATGAAAGATCTAGGAAAGACTCGATACTGTCTCAATCTTGAGATAGAGCACCGCTCGGATGGAATCTTAGTACATCAATCGAAGTACACCCACAAGGTGTTGAGCCACTTTAACGAAGATAAAGCGAAGCTTTCGAGTACTCATATGGTCATTTGTTCGGTAGATGCAAAATGAGATCCATTCCGTCCAAAGGAGCATGAAAAAGAGATTTGGAGCCTACAGTTCCTTATCTAAGTGCGATAGGCGTTTTATTGTACTTAGCTTAATGAACTAGACTAGACATCTCATTCACTGTTAATCTTTTGGCAAGATACAGTAATGTACCAACACTAGGACATTGGACTGGTGTAAAAGACATTTTCTGTTACCTTAAAGGTACTATGGACCTGGGCTATTATGTCTCTATGGATCCTCGAAAGATGTCGTACCCCTTTATCTCGAGTTGATTCTTGCCTTATTGGTTATGCTGATGCATGATACTTATCTGATCCACACAAGGCGCACTCCCAAATGGGTTAAGTCTTTACCATTGGAGGCACCGCAATTTCTTGGAGGTTAACTAAATAGACCTTAGTTGCCACTTCATATTACCATCCTGAAATTCTCGCCTTACAAGAAACAACTCGGGAACGCTTTTTGTTGAGAGCAGTTATGGGCCATATTCAAAGCTCCTACGATGTTTACCCTGTCATAGATGTCCTGACGATGATCTATGAAGACGACGCAACATGCATCGAACAGCTCAAGAAGGGTTACACCAAGAACATTGCGTTGAAGTTCTTCTTCTCACATCAACATCAAGAGCATCAGAAAACTGAAGTCACGCAAAGCCGTTCACAAGACAATCTAGCCGACCTCTTCACCAAATCACTACCGAGGGCGACGTTTTAGAAGCTTGTTCAAGGAATTCGTATACGTAACTTTCTAAGTTGTATTGCTAGCTCTCTTTGGATTTGAGTCAGACTCAAGAGGAGTATCCTTAAGTATACTTATTTGATGTGAATGTACTCTTTTTCCCTACAATTGGGAGCATTTTGCTTGCTGGGTTTTTGCTACCTAACGAGGTTTTGATGAGGCACCAACCTTGGGTTGATCATATCCCTGATGACGTCCTGTAGACGTTTCATTTGACTTTGCATTACTTAGGTATTTTTCCTTAGACTATGGATTTTGTTCCTACTCGGGCTTTTACCATAGCCATAGGGTCTTTTGTGAGACTTACTTCCTTATGCAAGTTCCTACCTTATTTGAGAATAGTGTATTCCCAGAATCAGTGCCAACGAGTCGACTTCTTCAACATTTACGTGATGCCGAATCTACTTGAGTATTTTCACACTCAAAGGGGAGTGTTATAAACTTCTTATTTAAGTGTGATTGTGTAAGTCCTAGATTAGATTTGATTCTAGTAATTCTTCCCTATTAAGACTTGTATTTCTTGGAGGAGAAGGATATCTTCTCTCTGTTATTACTATAAGGCACTGCATAGGGAGAATAACACATCCTCTACACAACCCTATAAACATCTCTCTCTCTCTCTCTCTCTCTCTCTCTCTCTCTATATATATATATATATATATATATATATATATTCTCTCTGTGTTACCGCCCCTCCTTCCCTTGTCAAATATAGGCCACAACAAATTTTCCTTTATAATTAGTTAATTAAAATCTTGTGATGTTACACGCTGGGCCATAAACGATATCATGCTTACCTTATCATCAATTTGATCTAGACTTCAAAAGTAAAATTTGAATGGATATTTTTGTATCAATAAAAAAATTTGAAAATGGTGAAATTTGAACATATAATTCTCCATAAAACTCGAAACTGACTGGATCCCCCTGTTTTTTGTGATAGCTAAATATGTTGTGGTTGTGGAACTCCAAGTTTATTTAGTAATGTTGAATTTTGGAATCTTATTTGGTAATATACTTAATAATTGAACCTCGACCTACCAAGCCTTAGGGACTTTGAGTTTGATTTAGTTTGTCTCTGAAACAGGTGTTCTTTTCTGTGTCTATATACGTGTGAAGAATTCCTGTAGAACAATACAGTTGAAATGTTTCAGGTGTGTGAAAGTGAAACTCCTGAAGATAAGGTGGTCGAAATCCTATCCAAGTTGCCGCCCAAGTCTCTGATGAGATTCAAATGCATACAAAAGTCTTGGTGCACTATCATCAATAGTCCAAGTTTTGTGGCGAAACACCTCAACAATTCCATGGACAACAAACTCTCATCCACCACTTGTATCCTTCTCAACCGTTGTCAGGTTCACGTTTTCCCGGACAGGAGTTGGAAACAAGACGTTTTCTGGTCCATGATTAATCTTTCCATTGATAGTGATGAGCACAACCTTCATTATGATGTTGAGGACCTAAATATACCGTTTCCAATAGAAGATCAAGACAATGTAGAGCTTCATGGTTATTGCAATGGGATTGTCTGTGTAATAGCAGGGAAAAATGTTCTTTTATGCAATCCTGCAACGAGAGAAGTCAGGCAACTTCCGGATTCATCTCTTCTTCTACCCCTTCCCAAGGGAAGATTCGGATTGGAAACGACATTTAAAGGAATGGGATTTGGCTATAATTGCAAAACTAAAGAATACAAGGTTGTGCGAATTATAGAAAATTGTGATTGTGAGTATTCAGATGATGGAGAATCATACTATGAGCGTATTCTTCTTCCTCACACGGCTGAGGTATACACCACGGCTGCTAACTCTTGGAAAGAGATTAAGATTGATATATCAATTGAAACTGGTTGGTATTGCATTCCCTATTCTAGTTCAGTGTACTTGAAGGGATTTTGTTATTGGTTTGCATACGATAACGGGGACTACGTATTTTCATTTGATTTAGGTGATGAGATATTTCATAGAATAGAATTGCCTTCTAGCACAGAATCCGATTTTAAGTTTTATGGTATTTTTCTGTATATTGAATCCGTCACTTCGTATGGCTATCGTCACGAAGAGGATTGTGAATTATTTGAAATATGGGTAATGGACGACTATGATGGAATTAAAAGTTCATGGACAAAACTGCTAACCATTGGACCCCTTAAAGACATTCATTATCCATTGACACTTTGGAAATGTGACGAGGTTCTTATGCTTGGCTCATATGGAAAAGCTGCCTCTTGTAATTCTAGTACTGGAAATCTCAAGTATCTTCATATTCCTCCTATTATCAAATGGATGATGGATTATGTGAAAAGTATTGTTCCAGTCAAGTGAAATGAGGAAAAAGTTCCATTTTCTCCTATTTAATTTGTATGCATGACACAAGGCTTGGGTTTGCATCTTCTAATTTTGCTTCGTGGCCTTTGTATTTATTGTATAATGAATCCATCGCCTCGTATTGCTCGCGTTACGAAGAGGATTCTAAATTATTTGAAATATGGGTAATGGATGACTATAATGAAATTAAGAATTCATGGGCAAAACTCCTAACCATTGGACCCTTTAAAGGCATTGAGTTTCCATTGACACTTTGGAAACGTGACAAGATTCTTATGCTTACCTCTGATGGAAGAGCCACCTCTTATAATTGTATTACCGGAAATCTCAAGTATCTTTGTATTCTTGCTATTATCAATAGGAATGGGGTCATAGATTATGCGAAAAGTATTATTCTAGTCAAGTGAGCTGGGGCCAAAGTTCCATTTTCTCCTATTTAATTTGTGTGCATGATATAAGCCTTGAGTTTACGTCTTCTGCTTTTGCTTCGTGGCCTTTGTACTATGTTTGCTTATCATGGACTGCCTTTAGTTTTTGATTTCCCACGTTTTGTAATGTTGAAGCTTATTAATACTAACAATTCCCTTATATTTTCTTCGAAATTCCCTTTTAGCATAGAAGTGCAAACATTTATTAGTAAAATCCGGGGTGCTAAAAAAATTTAGACAACAAAGAATATTTATAGCCTTCTAGAACATCATCAAAGAAGATGTCACATATAATATGTCAAAATTTTATTTGATGGCTGATGTGGCAAATTGAATACAAGTGTCAAATCCTTTTCTTTTACAATAGATATGTCAAATATTTATTTTATTGGGCCCAGAGTTACATTAACTATTAAAAAATAATCAAAATTAATTTTAGTTTTTATTCTATTGGTTGTTAATGAGACCCATGCATTAAAAAATTAAATAAAATATATTTGGCTCCTTCTTTGTTTGCTGTAAAAAAAATAGATAGCTAGAAAGTACGAAGTCAAATTGTGACATCCCACATTGCCCAGGGGAGTGATCCTTGTATGTATATTCCCATCCCTACCTAACACGAGGCCTTTTGGGAGCTCACTGGCTTCGGGTTCCGTAGGAACTCCGAAGTTAAGCGAGAAGGGGGCTAGAGCAATCCCATGATGGGTGACCCACTGGGAAGTTGCTCGTGAGTTCTCAAAAATAAAACCATGAGGGAATGGTAAGCCCAAAGCGGACAATATCGTGCTACGGTG
This sequence comes from Pyrus ussuriensis x Pyrus communis, assembly GCA_008932095.1. NCBI lineage: Eukaryota > Viridiplantae > Streptophyta > Magnoliopsida > Rosales > Rosaceae > Pyrus > Pyrus ussuriensis x Pyrus communis. Next base: position 19,126,484 of record CM018521.1, on the reverse strand, counting down.
GTGGAGCGGGCCCGGGAAGTGATCCGCCCCGGGCCGGGATGTGACAATTTAGTATTAGAGCCTAACCTTGGCTGCGTGTGTGCCGACGAGGATGTCGGGCCCCTAAGGGGGGTGGATTGTGACATCCCACATCGCCCAGGGGAGTGATCCTTGTATGTATATTCTCATCCCTACCTAACACAAGGCCTTTTGGGAGCTCACTGGCTTCGGGTTCCGTAGGAATTCCGAAGTTAAGCGAGAAGGGGGCTAGAGCAATCCCATGATGGGTGACCTACTGGGAAGTTGCTCGTGAGTTCCCAAAAACAAAACCGTGAGGGAATGGTAAGCCTAAAGCGGACAATATCGTGCTACGGTGATGGAGCGGGCCCGGGAAGTGATCCGCCCCGGGCTGGGATGTGACACAAATGACTTCAACTGCCACATCATAGATGGCATACCCATTGGAGAACGCCCTAATATCTTTTAATCTTATTTAGCATATTTGGCATCTCCTTTGGAGATGGTCTTAGCCCCCAACTATAGTTAGTAAAATATTATTTGACAATTTGCTAAAACTTTGAAAAATTCGGCCAATTTTTCTTAATTTTAATATTTATTTAAATTAATTAATTATTTATAGTTTTCAAAAATAAGTGTTGAATAAGTGAAATTTTATTTGTGTTATTAAGAATTGTGTGACAATAACGTGTATTAAATGGGTAAAGTACGTATCTACATTTTTCATACGTGTATTGTATGTTGGACTTCTAGAAAATGTGCTATTTAGCAAATCATTAAAACGTAGAAAACAAAAATATTTTAAAAAATAGGTATGTATGTGTATAATACGCAAATTTACTTACTATGCCCGTAATCTCACAGAGTTGGGTATTTATAAAAACATATATTTTTTTATTTTTTTTTGTTTCTCAAATTTTGTTGAAATTTTGATTGCATAAAGGTTTGATGAAATTTTGTTTTTCCAAGTTTAACTACGCAGTTTTTTGCACAAATTTTATTTGAACTCTCCTCTTGACTGAAGCTGACTAAACAAATCATTAGGTAATGATAGAGAGGTCAAATTTCTAAACCAAATTTTGTAAACCAAATGATGTGAATATTAATGATTAGATTATTATTTAAGTGTTGATTAACATGTCTATTTTCTATTGGTGACACATCATTTGATTTATAAATTTATTTTAATATTTTGATCCTCCTAACATTATACAAAATGATTTCTTTCCGCTTGGACTTTTGTCAGCTAAAGCTGAAAGAAACAAAAGTAAAAAATCTTTACCTGCAAGCATTCAGGCAAGACTTCCCATGGCACAGGGCCTATCCAATTTTTTTTTAGCTTTGGGCAATATTTGTGCCCTTGCCTTCCACGGCAGGAACTGCTCTACTGAACTTTGGAAATTGGGAGTGCATGGGGGCAGTGTTAGGGTGTTTGTGGATGTGGTGTTGGTGTTTGAAGGTATTTTTGGAAGAAATGTGGTGTACACAGAAAAGGTAGAAATTTTATTTTTTTAAAAGGATGCAGCTATATGATTATATTTCGAATACAAAATTAGCTTCATTAATTAAAACTCGAGTGAATATGTGAATTTTTATTTCTTAGTTATTTAAAATCATGTGATGTTACACGCTAACTTATATACGGATATCATGCTCACCTTATCATCAATTATTATAGACTTAAAAGGTAAACATTGAATGGTTATTTTTGTATATTAAAAAAAAAATAGAAAAATTGGAATGTGTGATCCTCCACAAAATTCGAAACTGACTGGATCGCTCCTGTTTTATTTGGAAAACTCAACTCCAAATTGCTCCTAGTTGCTTTGATAACTAAGTATGTTGACGTTGTGGAACTCCTTTATTTAATACTGTTGAATTTTGGCATCTTATGTGGTAATATGTTTAATAATTAAAGATTTCCTATGTACATATACGTGTGGTAATCCCTATTCTAAAGATTCCTGCCTAGGCGCTAGGCGGTTGGTCACCGCCCCGATTAATGCCTAGGCGTTTGAAAATTAAAAAATGGCGTCTAGACCTACCGAGACACCCACTGGGTGTCTAGCCCGCCCAGACCCGCCCAGACCTGCCTAGGTTGTGATCTCACTTAGATAGAAAATAGATAACTTTTATTTTGCATTTTATTTTTTTCAATAAATTGTTAGAGACTTGTTGAATACTTAAATAAACACACATTATATGCTTGTTCCCATGTTTTCATTATGTTCCAATAGCTCATAATAGATATGTCATTCTATTTTGTAGTTTATGATGAAATCATATATATTTTAAGCATAAACATACACTTATTTACACGAAATATAATAATTTTAATTAAATCCATTTAAGCGCCCGCCTAGCCGCCTAGGCGCTAGAACCTAGCCTGTCGTCTGACTAGCGCCTAGCGTCTTTTAGAACCTTGGCGGTAATATGTTTAATAATTTGCTTTGATAGCTAAGTCTCTTAACCTGGTGGTGTTCTTTCCTATGTCATATACGTGTAAAGATTTTCTGTGGAACAAAACTGCTGAAATGTCCTAGGTGCATGGAAGTGAAACTCCTGAAGATACGGTGGTCGAAATCCTATCCAGATTGCCACCCAAATCTCTGATGCGATTCAAATGCATACGAAAGTCTTGGTGCACCCTCATCAATAGTCCAAGTTTTGTTGTCAAACGCCTCTGTAGTTCCGTGGACAACAAACTCTCATCCTCCAATGGTATTATTCTCAACCGTTCTCCGGTTCACATTTTCTCGGACCAAAGTTGGAAACGAGAATTTTTCTGGTCCATGATTTATCTTTCCATTGATAGTGATGAGTACAACCTTCATTACGATGTTGAGGACCGAAATATATCATTTCCATTGGAAGATCATGATCACGTATTGATTCTCGGTTATTGCAATGGGATTGTCTGTCTAATAGTAGGGAAAAATGCTCTTTTATGCAATCCTGCAACGAGGGAATTTAGGCAACTTCCAGATTCTTGCCTTCTTCTATCTTTCCCTCCCGAGGGGAAGTTTGAATTGGAATCGACTTTTCAAGGAAAGGGATTTGGCTATGATTGCAAAGCTAAAGAATACAAGGTTGTGAAAATAATAGAAAACTGTGAGTATTCAGATGATGAGCAAACATATTATCATCGTATTGATCTTCCTCACATGGCTGAGGTATACAATTGCCTTCTAGTTAATGTGTTTTATGCCTGTCTCTTTCTTTCCTTTTTTGGTGATGTAGGAATACCTCACTCATTCGAAGAAAGCATAAACTTTGAAAATTTCGCACGACTGCAAGTCTAAAAATTCAAAGTGACTCTATCAAAGGAGCTTCCTTTAGCTCATCTTGTATAATACAGTTAGCAGCTTAGGAGACTCGGATTGTAATAAGTGCAGTAACGATTGGCGAGCTACGGGCTCATGGCGCCCTGACCCCAGAAGTCCAGTGCACCATCCAGCCTCTGAAAAGTTTGAACAACCAGTAAGGTTGTGGATTATAACATTCAAACAGGCTTTGTGACATTCAATTGCGAATCAAAAATCATTCGAGGGTGGCCCTAAACAACGACCCTAAGTATGACTACTTCTATCCTAGACCAATATACTAAGTATGTTATGCGGCATCATATCTTAGAGGGTTCGAATGGGCATCCAAACTAGGCAATCCCCAAGTGGAATTTTATTCCAAATGAGCTCCGATACGTGGAAGAGCTTTGAACACACCAGTCAAGGTAGTCCAATAAAAAATAGGTCCGACACATAGGGTCTAACAAAAGGATTCAAAAATGGTTTCCGACCCACATGTCGATGACCAAGCCCCTAAAGAACATTTTCCTAAGATTCATCAGCGATGGACATGCAATTCGGGCTAATGCAAAAACCTTCCCTTAGGCACCACGTTGCAGGTATTGGAATCCTTTATCCAAGAATTGGGGCAAGGTAAACAAAATTATTTTGTTCTTCATGGAATTATTTTAATGTACAACTCAAAGTTTTCCTATCTTTAATCCGATAAATGCATTTGACAAGTATAGAGTAAAAAAATCTTCACATGTTTAATGTTTAATTCATGGTACTGGAGTAGGTGGTACTCTGGATATTGCGGTGAGAACCTTTATGGATACTAAGTTTGGGAGGTAATGTTCTTTGGAATCAACTTTACCGAGGGAGTTTTTGAGCTCTTTCACATGCCCACAAACTTACTCGTATTCCACTTTGTTACTTGTTTTCTCTAAAACTGTTTACTTTGAGATTTATCGGATTAAGATTTTTTTTTAGCCCAATTACCTTAAGTTTTGATTCAAGCACATGTTTATTATCAAATTCCCAAGAGAAAGGAACGATAAAGTTCAACAACTTGGGGGAGACAAGCTTTCACCTCTGAAGTAAAAAATTTACCTACAAAGACTATGGTGCAAACTTGTTCGGGATCATCAACTTTGCGGAAGATCAGTCGTCACCTTCATCCACTTCCAAATGTGAGGAAGAAAGTAGGGACGAAAGACCCCCCTGAAGAATCTCAACACTTTGCTGAGATTGAACCCGCATGCAATGACTATGAGGAGGGAACTGCATAAGAATGAATGTTATGGAACAAATCATGAGAAATAAGGGAAGCCACTATAGGATTATGGCTCAACTTGTTTTTGCCTAATCTTTTTTCGCATATGTTGTTGTGAAAGACATGGTTTTTGGGTTTTAATATCCTACACCTCGAAAGATCGAAGAAGGAATTGGGCTCAGTAAGGAGATTAGGGAATGAAGGTGGAGACTCCATGGTGTTGGCAGGAGAATGTAAGGTTTGATGAAACGCCATCCTAGAGGGAACTATTTAAAGGCAAAGTGTCAGGCGATCTAACCGTTAAATACTAAAAGACTTTGCCTCGAGATAGGTGGATGTGGAGATAGAAGCTAATCAGATAAATGAATGGCCACCTCTTGCAAAATATGTCCACATGATATGCATACTCATTACAATCTTGATTACTTGAGGCTGCACATCTGAATTTGAAATGACTCTTCTACTCCACAAGAAATTGGATCACTAAATAAACAAAGATACTAAATGGCACGTAGTCCAGCTTACATTGAAAGGCATGGTCTTTGATAATTATCCATTCTCAAAGGGAATAGGTTGATGCTGCCCTCATCCTGTTCTGGGGCAATAGGTGAAGTCCAAGCTACTCCACTGGATGACCATGTTTGTTCCGCAAGGAATGTGACCTGATATGGATATGGACTCAATCAAATCTTTACAAGTCTTGAGGTTCCTAAATCAGTGACACACCTTGACCCCAATAATACAACCATCGAGGCCGTGATGTGTTGACCAACACTAAATTGACCCTATGACCCCATCCGGAGATGATGTCACAAGACGAAACCATAGCAAGATATTTATGATGTGTAAGACTTTGAACCAAAGATGTTCATTAAAAATAAAAAATCCAAAGCTGCTACAAGAAATCACTTATGATCCTCCCCACTAGGGTACCCAAATTAACTTGGGTTTAACCCCGTTATTATCACATCACATCAGAGTAGTTAGAAGTTTCACACAATAATAATTGCTCAAAAGTGCATGTCTAATGCTCCTTCATTGTACCCTTTAAGTAATTTCTCTAGTAGTTTATCGAAATTGTGATGTAATATTGGTCAATGATGAGTGCACACATTCGCCCTGGAAGTTACATTTTCTAATATTATGTTAGATTTAAATGAAAGGAATTATATGACACTGTGTTGTTATGGTCAGGCTAATGAATTGGACCAAAATCATGTTATAAATCCTTTGTTTTAATTTAATCAGTTGGTCCAATTTTATTTGAGCGCTAAGGAATCTATCACCTTCTGGTAAAAGAAGATATTCGTGGAAGCCACTCGAAGATCAATCTCAATAATCTCTAACCAGAGTAACTATTGATCAAGCAATGTTTGTAAGAACTACTTCAACATGAGATGCATCACGACAACCATAGATGACTGTATGTGATTGTACATAATTTCATACCACATAAATTTTGATTGGGTGATGAATGATAGAAGAATCGAATTGAACTCAAGGTTCGAAAACAGTGTCATGATTAGTTTGCATATACTTCTGCTAATTCGAAGACCCATAACATGTTGCTAGGTGTCACTCATGGTTTGTGAAATTAAATTAATTCATTAATTAATTTCACTACTGGCTTTAACTAGAACCGAGGAGGTCAAACACATATGACATGTTCTAGTAACGTTATATGGTTGATGATTAAATATATTTAATTGTTTATTATATGGGATTGATTATTTGGGCATATTGGACATGATTTTAATTAAATAGGCATTGTGTTTTATTTAATTAAAAAGGGGTCTAACTCGCAATCAAAGTACGTATGTGATTGGGCTAGGTGCATGGAACAAGTTACACCGCCAAACCATAGGGAGGTGTGGCTAAAGGCGGTGCGACGAGGAGTCTATAAATACCCTTTGTGTTTCTCTCATAACAACTATGCAAAAATATTTCAGTTTTGTTCCTCGTATAAAAGAGAGAAAATCCCTAACCCAAAAATACCTTAGTGCCACTCATTCAATATTGATCAAAGTGAATGATATTGCTAATGCATTTAAATCAATCACTTCATCATCCATTGCTAGATTTTTCAGTGTAGATACTATTAGAAGCTCAATACTTGGGGAGCTTCACGTGATCATTATCAAAAGGAAGGTTGCAATCATAGGGATGAATCTTGCAACTTGCACGTGACTAGAGAATTAAATAAGCTATTCTCTTCGACTTCTTACTTTGTTACTTTCTCAATTGCACCTAACTAGATTTTTAATGGGATAACATATTATATGTTATTTATTATTTCTAGCACATCCAATCCTGATAACCTCCAAACACCAGGGTAGGCACGTGTTGGTTGGCACCCGAAGGTGACAAAGCCATATTAGGATGCATGAGAACTAGAAACAATTAACCGACATAAATAAAACTTGTAAATTTATTTATAATGAATATGCAATTGTGGAACGTGTTAAGAGTATACAACTAACTCAAGACACTAAGAATAAATAATATAAAATTAAATGAACAAAAGGATGGGTCATACACCGAGAGGACTCGAAGATGCCAATGTGGGAGTGCCTTGACGCCAGGATTGTAGCCTTGATTCTAAGTCCTGATGGGGCGCAAAACAAAACATGAGTGGACCAATTTGATATATAAGTAATACTGAAACAGTTATTCATCAATGTACTAACCCCCAAAGCTTATGAAAACTCAATAGTATAAAACTTCATAAAACATATGCCATATATAGTGTGCTTAGTAGTGGTATCAACTTCGCCCGAAGGCACCAACCAAATGCCCAACCGAAGCCATCTATAAATGCCTGACCGAAGCCAATATAAATATCTTCCAACCGAAGCCATCTACAAATGCCCGGTCGAAGCCAATATAAATACCTTCTGGCTAAAGCCAATAAAAGTACCTCTCGGCCAAAGCCACTAACCAAACGCCGGTTAAATCCAATATAATATCTCCCAGTCGAAGCCACCAACCAAACGCCCGCCCGAAGCCAATAAAAGTATCTTTCGCTCATAAGCAGGACCATTCACCGTAGGCAGTATCATTCGCTCGTGGGCAGTATCATTGACCAATAGGCAGTATCATTCGCTCGTGGGTAGTTCGTATGAATAACCACTAAGTCAGTACATAAAAACATTGGCATAATATGTCTAATATATAAACAACAATCTCAATCAGAACTCAGTAGCTCAAATGTCATATCGTAAAACCACGTTCACAAGTATGTATATAGTCATCAAACATATATACCACAAGGAACGTAAAGTCGATAAAGCGTAATATATCATAAAGTGTAAATCCAATTTACTCATAAACGTTTCATAAAACGTAAACATTAAATCATGCTTTTCATGTATGCATTTCTAATAGTAAAATATACATTTTAGAAGGGGTTCACTCACAGATACTTTGCCGTCAAAGAGCCATGCAAACTAGAGAGGATGGAAACGCAATAAACAATTGCACCTAAGCACATAAAGCTACCAATTAACAATACTATACTAAAACAGTTGAATTTGGGAAAATGAAAGTCATAAATGAATTTAGGACGTCAAAAAACATAAAGGGGGACCTCGGGTACCCCATGCGCCGCCAAGCGCCTAGTTGAGTTGCCGAAATGTTGGTTGGAAAAGTAACCGGGGCCGCCGTGGATGGCGACAAAACACAGTACTTCCGATGGCGCTCACACGCAGGCTTACACTCCATCCACGCACTGGCTTGGGTAATGAGATTCGATCGGGTTGGGTCGGATCTTTGTTCTAGGTTTGGGTTTGTTTCTGGGTTGGGCCAAAGGCTTGGTTGGGCTTGGGTTCAATGGGTTTAGGCTGATTACTAGGCCGAAGGGTTTTGGGTTTGGGCTTGGTTTCTGGGATGTGTTTGGTTCCGAGATGGGTTTGGTTCCAGGTTTAGGAGTCTCGGGTCAGGTCGACCTAGTTTCAAGCCATGGTCAGGCTGATTTCTAGGCAAGGTTTCAAACGCTCATAACTTCCTCGACGCTCAACCAATTCGAGTGATTCAAAATCCAAAGTTGCAGTACTTGATAGGAGCATATTTATGCGATTTTGTTAGTTTATTTCTTTGCATTTACTTAGCTAGTTTCTATTTATTATAGGGATTTAAGCTATTTTCGTGTGTTTGTAGGTCCAATTGGCAAAGGTGACAAAAAAGGGCAAAATAGAGCAATGTGGAGCAGTTTTGGACTTGGATTGGATAGCATGCGTGGGGAGCACTTGGGATGGACGTTTTTAGTGGTCAAATGAGGCTAGGAATGTGCTACAATCTGGAAGAATTAGGATTGAGGCTTGGAAGACAAGGAATCAGAAATTAAAGGGAAACCTTATCCAATCTTATCTTATCCAACCTTATCCTTAACAAACCTTATCTTATCCTACCTAATCCTACTTTACCTTATCTCCAGCTGCAAGCGGGATTCCTTATCATATTAAACCACTTCCTATCTAATTTAAGGAGTCCTAAAACAATGCAAACAACCTAATCCTTTTCCTCCACAAATTGGGTCGTGCCCCCTGCCTATAAATACTACCTATTGCCGCAACTTTCAAGGGAGGAGAGGAGAAAAATACAGAGAGTGCCGCAAGTTTCTAAGAGGAAAAGAGTGATTTGTGCTTGCAAGGAAGGAAAGGATGAGGAGTGTCGTGCACCTGCACCGAAGGATTGTGCCAAATCTGCCATTGGAGTGCTGAGGAATTCCAGAGTTTTTTCTATCCTTATTTTAGTTTCAATGTTTATTTTAGATTGCTTTTCAACTATAACGAAGATGTGTAACTAAATTTCTTTTTAGTTAGAGGTGAATTCGAAGCCATGAACATATGTTTTATATGAATTGATTACATCCAGTTATTGTTTCATAAAACATGAATGCGATTTACTTATTTGTTTTATTAAGAACTTGTTCATTGATAGGAGCATATTTATGCGACTTAGTTTGCTTGTTTTCGTGCATTTATGTTATTAGTTCTTAGTTATTTTAGTTCTTTAAGCTTCTTTTGCGTGTTTTCAGGTTCATAAGACGTATTTGGCGAAAGGATGCATTTTGGAGCACTTTTGGGCACAAATTGGATAGCTTATGCTTGGAGCAAAAGGAATGGACGAAATTTAAGAGTTGATGTCGCAAGGATTCCTACTACGACGAGGATTCCAATTACGAGAAGGTTTCCAAATTGAAGGAGGTTTCCCACTCACATGAGGATTCTTAGTTGGACGAGGATTCCTAATCACACAAGGATTCTTACTTGAAGTAGAAAGTTAAGCCAAAGTTTCCTATTTTGGTTGACCTTTCCTAAATCAAGAACGCTCTCCTAAATCAAGAACGCTCTAAGTTTTAGCACTTAAGATGGCTCCCGAGCAGCCTTGGACAACAAACAAAGGTTCTTTGCAACTTTCCCTTCCTTGCCGTGCAAGGAAGGTTGTTTCCCTTTCTTTGTGCAAACTTCCCTATTTTTCATTTGTGTTAAGACATTTCCCTTATTCTAACACCTCTTGTTTGGTGCCTTACCTTTCCCTAAACTTTATGCTGCACCTCCCCTTGTGTTTCCAGATTTCAAATTCTTATTTCCTAGTTTAATTCACTTTCCTAGTTCTAAAACTTTCCCTAAAGTCCTAATTTCTGATTTCTTGCAAGGAATTGACTTTTCCTTCCTTCTTTTGCACCAATTTCGTTTCTTACCTTAAATTCCCTTTCCTTGCTGTGCAAGGGGTTTAATTTCTGATTCCTTGCAAGGCAAGGACATTCCTTATTTGTTTAAATTCGTGCATCCCCTTTTTCTGAGTTTATTTGGACTTTATTCACTTACCTTTTCTATTTAGACTAGGAAATCTGTATCATAACTTAATTAGGTATGTTTTTAACTTCCCAAAACACATTTAATCAGCCCTTGGCCGAACCCTAGAGTATCATTCACCACAGAAATTAGTCCATTCACTCCCCCACATATCCATTCATCCAAAAACATCATAAAACAGCCCAGAAACACAACCAGCCGCACCACCTTCTTCCACCCTCTTTGCCGAGTTCTCCACCACCTTCCAACCATCAAACACTCATCCACACCCAACCTACACCCCTTGCCGTGCCTCTAACCACCCCAAAATCCATTCTACATCATCAAAACAGCCCAGAAACCACCACCATCCAATCTACAGCAAGCAAGGGAAAGGAGACAGATTCACTCAATTGTTTGGCTCTTCATTCTGAGTTGTTGAACAATTTTAGGTGTATTCTCTCTTATATTTCAATTTCTAATTCATGTAATCTTTGTTTTTCTTTGAGAATGATTGGCTAAATTCATTTTGGCTAAGGGTGTATTCGAAACCATGATTATATATGTGAAATAAGTTGATTACTTCCAGTTATCGTTGTATAAGTCGTGAATACAATTTGCTTAACCGTTTGATTTAGAACTTATTCTTGTATGTTGATTGAGAGTGCACGCTTAATTTGCATGCTTGAATTTGTTGCTAGGATATAAGTTTGTTTCACCTAATCGTTATGAATTTATATTCACAAGTAGTGAAGGTCGCTAGTCACGATCATGTTAAGTAGATTCCTGGCAAGAGTATCATGTTTTTCATAGTTACAAATGCCTTGTTGATGCTTATGATTTCCAAAGAACGTAATGATTCTAACTTGTGTCTTTATCATGCTGTTCATATAGAGAACTTGTTAGGAATAATTTGTTTGCGATGCATATTCATCCAATTCAATGATTCTAGGGAAATCTGAAGGTTAATTTAAGCGGACCTAATTAACTTGGAGTGTCGAGGTTCATAACTTATTGAATTGATAACTGGAAATTGATTTACGTTGCATATATTTCATGTGTGGAGAAGAACCCCTTAGCTATTCCATCATCCATTGATTCATCATAATTTGTTTTACAATCTGTCCATTTAATTTAATTTCGTCCAAACACAATCCCCCCATATTTTGTTAAGGCTTAGTCATTACAATCTGTCTTATTTTGTGTTTTTAAGTATTTGGAGTCACAAACACCTTCAAATTCGTACAAATCTGCCTAGTTTACATTCTTGTTTTGTTTGTTTGATTTTCATCCAAAACCAAATCCCCAATTGTCTTATAGTGTCTAATTGGTTCAATTATGTTTTAGATTGTGTTTTTAAGAGTTTTGAGTCAAGTTTGAACCAATTTTCGTCCAAGTTTGTGTTTAGGCTCAAAATTGCCCAGTTTGTGTTTTTAGGCAGTTTTGAGTGTTTTTAGCTTATTTTGAGTCTTGTGAACTTGTTTTGAGTTTTTTTTTTAAGTGAGTTAAGTGTTTTAAAGGATAGTTTTATTTATTTGAGTCAGTTTAAAGTGTTTAGCACCCCTAGTTAATCTCCGGTTAGAACGATCCCTACTTACATCATTACTACAATTGTCACAAATAGGGTTTAATTTGTGTGTCACATTTGTAACGCATCATTCATGTGTGTTGATTAAGGGTGCACACTTAGTTTGCATGCAGGGATTTAATGCTAGAATATAAGGGAATTTCACCTAATCGTTATGAACTTATATTTACAAGTAGTAAAGGTCACTAGTCATGATTGTGTTAAGTAAATTCCTGGCAGGAGTATCATGCAATTCATAGTTACGAAGGCCTTGTCAATGCTTATGATTTTCACAGAACTTAATGATCTTTGATAGGCATCTCTATCATGCTGTTCATATAGGGAACTTGATAAGAATAATTTGATTGCGTCGTTGAGTCCAATTCAATGAAATTACGAAAATTTGAGAGTTAATTAGTGTTGTTCCCGATTAATTTTGGGCATTGTCATTCATGGTTTATAGGAATAATAACTAGAAATCGATTTGTATGCATATGTTTTGTGTGTGGAGAAGAATCCTCTAGCTAGCCTTTCACCCAATTTTCATCCAAAATCACTTTGTTTCTGCAATTTAGTTGTTTTAGTGCAAAATTCATCCAAAAACCCCTTTTAGTTCTTATTTGTGTTAGTTTCGTCTAGTTTATAGTTTTTAAGTCCAATTTGTGTTGATTAGCATCCCTTCTAATCCTCGGCTTAGAATGATTCCTACTTACTCATACTACAATTGTCTAAAAAGGGTTTAATTTGTGTGTTAGTTTCTACCACATCAAATTTTGGCGCCGTTGCCGGGGATTAGTAAAATTGCTAATCGCTCTGTTTTTTTTAATTTTTGTTTTTTTCTTTTACTTTTGATATTTGATTTAGTTTTATTTCTTTGATTTCATGTACTAGAGAAGCAAGACATGGCAATTGCTAATCTTCAAGCTTAAATGGTGAATCTTACTTCTCGTATGTCGCAGTATATCGAAAGGTCTACAATGCAAAGTGTCCCTACATTTGGTGTGTCGTATAGGCAAGGATATCAAACTAATCAACATCCTTAATTAATTGAGAATGGAGGTTTGCAGAGTGTCAATGCTTGGGGTTATCAAGGCCATAATCAATCAAGGAACAACTTGTTTTCCAACACTTACAATCCAGGTGGGAGTGATCATTTAAATTTTATGTGGAGGGAACCTCAACAAGTTCAACAAGAAGGATATTGGCAGCCATCTGAGGAGCTTTATCAAAGGCCATTTGCACCCCCACAGCCTCACCCACCATCTGCACAACCAAATTCAGGTTCGTTAATGGATAATGATAAAATTCTTCAAGTACTAACTTCTTTGACGCAGAGCTTACAAAATCAAGCCAAGGAGGTGGGCGAATTGAAGAATCAAATAGGACAGATAGCAGAATACATGGGACAATTCATAGAATAAGGCAAACTGCCTAGTTCAACCGTTGTCAATCCAAAGGGAGGCTTTGAAACCGCTAAGGCTATCACGTTAAGAAGTGGCAAGGAGATTGGAACCAACCCAAAATAGGGAATATCAAGAATTCATCAAAAATGACGTTCTTGAGACAAACAATCCCAAAGAAGTTGAATTTTATGACACAGGACAAGGAATAATCCTCACACCAAATCTGTCCAAGGGCAAAGTTCCTGAAATGTTCAAAGAAGATGTGTTTATCCTTGAGTTCTTGTTGGAGCACAAAGGTAAGCCACCTCCTCCAATTTCAATTTCGTTTTATCCTAACATGTTGTTGATGAATCAGGCACCCAATCTTGAATTTAAACCATTACCGGATCATTTCAAGTATCACCTTCCATTCAAAGATCAATTCCATGCCGTGGGTTCCAATTGAGCCTAAGAAGAGAGTTCGTCCGGCTGTAAGACGTTAAAGCAAGCGCTTCTTGGGAGGCAACCCATGCATTCAACTAGAGAGGATTTGGGCAATTCAACAATTCAATCCAAACAATCAGATTTGCGTTCCTAACTCTCTCTCTTTTTATTGCTTTTATTTTGTCATGTTAGTTAGTTAGTTTATGTTGTTTGTTTGAATGTGAGTCTTTGTTTGAAACATTGAGGACAATGTTTGATTTAAGTATGGGGGGGGGTAAACAAGTTGTTTTTGCATGATTTTCGTGGGATTTTATCACCTATCACTTATAATGTTGTTTCTCACTGTTTTTAAGTGTTTTTAGTGTGTTTTGAAGTGTTTTCATGTGTTTGGATTAGAAAATACGAAAATTTTATAAAAAAATTGCAAAAGAGTTTTGAAAAACCCAAAAAGAGTTGTTTTAAAGTTGTTTTTGTGTGTTTGTTTGTGTCTTAGGGTACCTTCCAACACAATGATGAGGATTTGGTTTTTAATTGCATGACTATTAAAGAATGTTGTAAACATGGATGGAAGTTTGATTTATGCTTTCGTTTATGCTTGGTTATGGTTATAGTTTACAAATTCACATGAATTCACAAAGAGAAAATCAGTTTTTCTAACATGCTTGAAGGAAGGAACTCAAACTAACGCTACATACCTGAGAGACTTGAGCCTAAAACGTTCTTTGGAGGGTATAAATATGTGATTTCTAGTTTTCTAAAGTCGTTGCATGATCTCATTATTCTTTGCTTGGTTGCTACTTAGAATGCATTTCATCATTATAGTTCCAAATACTAGAACTCATGCCCATTTCATTCAAAGCATGATATTGATTGCATAACAGACAATAAGATGAAGTTGTTTAGTTAAGCCAAAACCAAAAAGCCTAACCCTTTTGCATATGTATTGTAGGATTAACCCTTTTGAGCCTTATCAAGCCTATTTTCTTTGTTAGCCACACCATCCTTACCTAGCCTAGATTAGGATTTTCCTTACCCTTGTTCTTAAAGGATAGTGAAGCATGACTTAGAATGAATTCCTTTTGATCAACATATTGCAGAAAACATGTGTGGGGGAAGGTAATAGGGCACGGAAAAAGAAGAAAATAAAAGAAAAAATTCGTGGAAAAATTACTAGAGAAGAGAAAAGTTGTAAAAAGAAAGAAAAAGAGTTGAAAAATAAGTGAGAATGAACTCACAAGTGTTGGTTGTTGAAGAAAGGGTCCAAAAGTTTGAATTTGACCCTAAATGTTGCAGGAATCTTCCCTTGTGTTTAAAAGTTAATTTCTGCCATCAAAAGTGAGTTTAAGTTTCAATTTCATCACTTTGCTTTCTATTGCTTTAAGAACC
This sequence comes from Pyrus ussuriensis x Pyrus communis, assembly GCA_008932095.1. Classification (NCBI taxonomy): domain Eukaryota; kingdom Viridiplantae; phylum Streptophyta; class Magnoliopsida; order Rosales; family Rosaceae; genus Pyrus; species Pyrus ussuriensis x Pyrus communis. Next base: position 19,111,353 of record CM018521.1, on the reverse strand, counting down.
TTTGTTTATCCTTTTCCCTTCTTTGTTAGCCAATACCCTTAGCCCTGTTACAACCCTTAACTTCTATCTTGATGTTATGTATGCAATATGTGGAGTTTGAATTTGGTATGAGCATATGGAATCACTGGTTCTCATTCTAAGTAGTAGCATTCCATTCATGAGATCATATACATGTCATTGTCATAATTCCAGAAAATGCTTTCTTTGTTATAACATATGTGAGTGTTAGTCTATATGTTTACATCAATTCTCACATATACCTAGTGTAGGGAGTGTAGTTAGAAAATCTGTGTGAAAATAGAGAGTATTCTAGTGAGGAATTGAGGGAATTCTCTAAGGCATGTTACTACATTCAAAATGTTGTTTTAATTGATTAAATGTGAACTAGTAAGTGGTAACTATGGTTAAGTGTTTGCCCAAGTGTAAAGAAAGCTAAAAACTATGGGAGTAGTGTTCTTTAATGTGTCATGTTCAATGGAAATCCCTAAGGTATATGTTGGAAGGTCTAGAGTGTGTTTTGTTTTGTTTTGTTAGTTTTGTTTGTTTTGTTTTGCTCGAGGACTAGCAAAAGCTAAGTGTGGGGGAATTTGATAGGAGCATATTTAGGCGACTTAGTAAGCTTGTTTTCGTACATTTATGTTGTTAGTTCATAGTTATTTTAGTAGTTTAAGCTATTTTCGTGTGTTTTTAGGTTCATATGGCTAAGGAAGCAAAAAGGTGAATTTTGGAGCATTTTGGAGCGAAAGGAATGGACGAAATTGAAGACTTAAAGATGTTAGGATTCCTAATCAAAGAAGGATTCCTAATCAAAGTAGGATTCCTAATCAAAGTAGGAAAGTTAAGCCAAGGTTTCCTATTTTGGTTTAACCTTTCCTAATCCTAAATATCCCTAAGTTCCAGCAACTTTGAAGGTACCTTATGTATTTTAGGACACAAACCAAAGATCCTTTGCACTATCCTAGTCCTTGCCACATGTATCCTTACCCTTTTCTTCCAAAATCTACCATATATCTTCTTTCCTCTTTTCTCAAAGTTGTGCCGCACCTTTTCCTTCCCTTTTTCAATTGGGATTCTGATTTGGAACCTTTTCTTGGAGGATTTGGAGTCTTAATACATTCCCAAATTAATTAATTAAGGTCTTAACCTTTCTCCCTCTATATATACATAATCTACCGCACATATTGGAGACTCTAGACACCCATACACATCCATTCGAATTATTCCTCATTCTCCCTATTCATTCAGCCATCATCCACCCCCTACCACCATCCAACCTATCCATCCATCACCATAATTCATACTCAAACACCCTTGTGCCGCAACAAAGAAGGAGAAAGAAGAGAGGAGAAGCCTTGGACGTTTTGGCCATTCAAACTTGGATTGTTGGAGCGTTTCTAGGTGTATTCAATCTTTGTTTTCAATGTTTAATTTATATTCTCTTTGTTTTGTTTTAAACATGAGGAGCTAAACTTGTTTTAGCTAGGGGAGACTTTGAAACTATGATTATATTTGCAATATGAATTGATTAATTCCAGTTGTGAATTCATAAATTGTGAATGCAATTTACTTAACCGTTTGATGGATAACTTATTCTTGTTTGTTGATTAAGGGTGCACACTTAATTTGCATGCTTGAATTTGGTGCTAGAATATAAGGGAGTTTCACATAATCGTTACAAACTTATGTTCACAAGTAGTTAAGGTTGTTTTCACAATCATGTTAAGTAAATTCCTAGCATGAGTATCATGATGTCATAGTTACAAGTGCTTTGTCAATGCTTATGATTTTCATTGAACATAATGATCTTTGATTGTATCTCTATTATGATGTCATGTAGGGAACTTTTGAAGAATGCTTTGGGTTGTCGTATGATGTCATCCAATCCAATAACTTAAGGAAAATCTGAGGGTTAATTAGTGATGTCATGATTAATCTGGGGTGTTGAGGTTCATGGTTTATCGAAAAAGCAACTGGAAATCAATTTGTATGCAAGTGTGTCATGTGTGGAGAATGACCCTCTAGCTAGCTAATCACCCATCCATATCCCCAAATTCGTCCAAACTTTATTTGAGTCTTTACATTACTTGTTTTTACTTTAAATTCGTCAAAAACCAAATCCCCTTTACTTTGTTATGTCAAATTTGTCCTAAAGTGTGTTTTTGAGTCTTTTGAGTCAAAACCAATTCTATTTTCGTCCAAATTAAGTCCTAGAGTCTAGTTTGAGTCTATTTGATTGTTTTGTGTTGTTTTGAGTCTTTTGAGTTTGTTTTGAGTCATATAAGTTTAGTTAAGAGTCTTTGAGTTTGTTTAAGTGTTTTTAAGCATATTTTTGTGTCTTTGAGTCAGTTTTCATTAGATTAGCAATCCCTCCTAATCCCTGGCCTAGAACGATCCCTACTTATATCTATACTACAATTGTCAAAAAGAGGGTTTAATTTGAGTGCTATTATTTATCACATCATGGATCACACGGGACAAGCCACTACCCTCAAAGCACCCAAGGCCGAGAGCACCACCTCTGAAATTGTTGACAGTGCTGGTACTTTTGAGTCTTCATCACAGTACATCGGTCAGCCACCTATTCCCATTCCAATTCCCATTTCAACTAATAGGTTATTACCTTCTTTGGTTCAGGTGCCCAAACGAATCCAAGTTGGTGGGAGAGTTTACATTAACTTTGGGAAGCTCAACACCACAATTAGGAAGGATCACTATCCCTTTCCGTTCATAGATCCAATGCATGGAAGTTTTGAGGAGCATGTCGTGGAGGATGTACCCCTCCATGTTGTTGGTCCTAGTGAAGCTTAAATGGAGGTATCGTCCGGTTGGAAGACGTTAAAGCAAGCGCTTCTTGGGAGGCAACCCATGTGTTCAAATCAAGAGATGATGGAATCTCCGACTCCTACAACCAGATTTACTCTTTTTTACCCTTCTCTTTATTGTTTTTACTTTGCTGTGATTGTCTTGTTAGCTAGTTATCTTTTATTGCTTTCTTGTTTCAAGTTTACTTTTGAAACATTGAGGACAATGTTTGGTTTAAGTGTGGGGGAAGGATTTATTTTTTTGCATCTGGTGAAGTAGTGTGTATGTTTTATGTTTCAAAAAAAAAAAAAAAAAGAAAAAAAAGGAGTCGTTTTTGTTGCTTGTGTGTGTTTTAGGGTACCTTCCAACACAATGATGAGGATTTGGTTTTAATTGCATGATTGTTAAAGAAAGTTACAAATATGGGTGGAAGTTTGATATGCTCTTTGGTTAATACTTAGTTGTAGTTGTCATTTACGAATTCACATGTAATCACAAAGGAAAAAAATCAGTTTTTGTAACATGCTTGAAGGAAGAAACTCAAACTAACGCTACAACCCTGAGAGACTTGAGCCTATACTTTGTTTGGAGAGTTATTAATCTTGATATTCTTGTTTTCTAAAGTCGCTGCATGGTCTCATTATTTCTTTTCTTGGTTGCTACTTAGAATGCTTTTTCATCATTTTAGTTTCGAATACACTCACGCCTATTTCATTCAAAGCATAAGATTGATTGCATAACAAATAAAAAGATGAAGTTGTTTAGCTATCACCAGAGCCAAAAAGCCTTATCCTTTACATATGTTTGGTAGGTTTAACCCCTTTGAGCTTTATTTAGCCTATTTTCTTTGTTACCTGCATTATCCCTACCTAGCCTAGCATAGGAATATCCATACCCTTGTTCTTAAAGAATAGTGGAGCATGACTTGTTGGGAATTCCTTTTGATCTATGAATTACAGAAAACAATTGTGGGGGAAAAATTTGTTCTTTTGAATCCAATGAAGTAGTGCGTATGTTTCAAAGAAAAGAAAAAGAAACAAAAAAAAAAGAAAAAAAATGAAGAAGAAAAACGTTGAAAAAAAAAAGTTGAGAAGAGAGAGAGAAAAAAAAAAAAAAAAAAAAAAAAAAGAGGTTGAAAAGAAGTGAGAATAAGCTCACAAGTGTTGATTGTTGAAGAAGGGTCCAAAAATATGAATTTGACCCTAAATGTTGTACGAATCTTCCCTTTGTGTTTTAAATTAGGTGCTGCAATAAAAAGGTTGAATTATAAGTGTTGATTTCATTACTTTGCTTACTATCACTTTAAGAACCTTAGTTTCTTCTTAACCTTTCTTTCTTAGCCAATACCTTAGCCTCATTACAACCCCTAGACTTCTATCTTGATTGTTATGTGTTTCAATATGTGGAGTTTGAAATTGGTACGAGCATATGGAATCCCTGGTTCTTGCTTCTAAGTAGTGGCATTCCATTCATGAGATCATATACCTGTTTGTATTAATAATTCCAGAAAGTGCCTTCTTTGATATAACATATGTGAGTGCTAGTCTACATGTTTACATCAATCTTCTCACATATACTTAGTATAGGGAGTGTAGTCAGAAAATCTGTGTGAAAATAGAGAGTATATCCAGTAAGGAATTGAGTGAATTCTCTAAGGCATGTTACTACATTCAAAATGTTGTTTTAATTGATTAAATGCAAGTTAGTGAGTGGTTACTCCGGTTATGTATATGCTCAAAAGTAAGGATGGCTCAAATCTATGTAAGTAGTGATTTTTAACATGTCATGTTTCATTGGAAATCCCTGAGGCAATTGTTGGAAGGTTTAGGTTTTGTTTTGTTTTGTTTTTGTTTTGCTTGGGGAATGGCAAAAGCTAAGTGTGGGGGAATTTGATAGGAGCATTTAAGCTATTTTCGTGTGTTTATAGGTCCAACCGGCAAAGGTGACAAGAAAGGGCAAAATGGAGCAATTTGGAGCAGTTTTGGACTTGGATTGGATATCATGCATGGGGAGCACTTAGGATGGACGTTTTTGGTGGTCAAATGAGGTTAGGAATGTGCTACAATCTGGAAGAATTAGGATTGAGGCTTGGAAGACAAGGAATCAGAAATTAAAGGGAAACCTTATCCAATCTTATCTTATCCAACCTTATCCTTAACAAACCTTATCTTATCCTATCCTAATCCTACTTTACCTTATCTCTAGCTGTAAGCAGGATTCCTTATCACACTAAACCACTTCCTATCTGATTTAAGGAGTCCTAAAACAATGCAAACAACCTAATCCTTTTCCTCCACAAATTGGGCCATGCCCCCTACCTATAAATACTACCTATTGCTGCAACTTTCAAGGGGGGAGAGGAGAAAAATACAGAGAGTGCCTCAAGTTTCTGAGAGGAAAAGAGTGATTTGTGCTTGCAAGAAAGGAAAGGAGGAGAAGTGTCGTGCACTTGCACCTAAGGATTGTGCCAAATCTGCCATTGGAGTGCTGGGGAATTCCAGAGTTCTTTACATCCTTATTTTTGTTTCGGTGTTTATTTTAGATTGCTTTTCAACTATGACGAACATGTGTAACTACATTTCTTTTTAGCTAGAGGTGAATTCGAAACAATAAATTTCTTTTTAGCTAGAGGTGAATTTGAAGCCATGTACATATGTTTTATATGAATTGATTACATCTAGTTATTGTTTCATAAAACATGAATGCGATTTACTTATATGTTTTATTAAGAACTTGTTGTTGTGTGTTGATTAAGGGTGCACACTTAGTTTGCATGCAGGGATTTGATGATAGAATATACGGGAATTTCACCTAATCGTTATGAACTTATATTTACAAGTAGTAAAGGTCACTAGTCATGATTGTGTTGAGTAAATTCCTGGCAGGAGTATCATGCAGTTTAAAGTTACGAATGCCTTGTCAATGCTTATGATTTTCGCAAAACTTAATGATCTTTGATATGTATCTCTATCATGCTATTCATATAGGGAACTTGATAAGAATAATTTGATTGCGTCGCTGAGTCCAATTCAATGAAATTAGGAAAATCTAAGAGTTAATTAGTGTTGTTCACGATTAATTTGGGGCATTGTCATTTATGGTTTATGTGTGGAGAAGAATTCTCTAGCTAGCCTTTCACCCAATTTTCGTCCAAATTCACTTTGTTTCTGCAATTTAGTTGTTTCAGTGCAAAATTCGTCCAAAAACCCCCTTTAGTTCTTATTTGTGTTAGTTTCGTCCAGTACAGTTTTTAAGTCTAGTTTATGTTGATTAGCATCCGTTCTAATCCCCGGCTTAGAACGATACCTACTTACTCATACTACAATTTTCTAAAAAGGGTTTAATTTGTGTGTTAGTTTCTACCACATCAGTACTCAATGAGATGAAGAGAATAATACATTGCACGATAGCTAACTCATCATGGTTTGGCCAGAAAATGCCTCAAAATTGGCGATGCTTGCCAAGAAACTAGGAAAAGCTACTCCGAGCTATTTTCTGTATTTAACACGTATGTACAACTTAAAACAAGCTTCAATTTGACCCTAAAAGACATCCCAAGGGTTTTAAGAAGCTTACCTACATTGGAAAATCATGAAATACATCGGGGAAGATGATGAACAGTGACAATGTCATTGTGGAGTTCTTCGGTGTTGGTACGGGGTTTCGAAGCCTCTCCATCTAACTGGTGAGGTTGAGGTTGTGTGTGCTAGAGAGGGGAGAGAGAGCTTGCAGAGGTGGGGAGAGTGTTTGGGGAGAGGTTTGAGAGAAAGGGAAAAAGTGAGAAGTGAGGGGGAGAGAGAGAGAGAGAGAGAGAGACTAGTCAGAGTTGTGTGGAGGGAGGAAAGGCACGGGTCCAAGAGGAAGAAAGGAGAGAGGGCCAGGGGACCAAAAAGGAAATGGGCCCTATGTGGCACACAATTTAAGACCCAAAAAGCAACAATTCAAAATATCTTCAACCCAAAAAGCAACAATTTCGATGTGTATTTAATTACTCGAATTAAATTAATCCCGATAATATGCCCGAAAACCAAACACAATGGCTTCACATGTTCCATGCCACGCAATTCATGTTGCCCACGCGTTTGGTTTAAAATTCGCTACACATGAGAGAAGGTGTGAGGATGTATAAAAAATGTCCCATATCAATGAAAAGACTGCAATGAATTACACAAGGAGTTCAAATTTAAATTTATATTCTCTGAGAAGGGTGAAGGGTGAAGGATGAAAGATATTCTAAAAGAGAAGGAGGATACTAAGTTTATGAGAGGCCCTACAATTCCTTTGGAGATGCCATGCTAAGGGTTTGGGAGATTTTGCCAATACCCTAAATGATTCACTCTTGCAATCTTGTTATGTAACCTTGTTGACCCTAAAAACTACCAAAGCCTACATGGCGTACCGGCCGAGTAACTAATGAGCTAATAAAGTCTTCGGTTGAATGCGGGGTGTGCCAGTTCAATGACCTAGCTCGGTCGGTGAGTAAATGAGTGTGGTGGTGGTGGTGGTGGTGGTGGTGTTGAATGCGCTGCTGACATATGCGTATTGCTATTGCGGCCGAGGAAGGAACTCGTCTTAGCCTCTGGGTTCTAGAGCTTGAAGATAAGGATGTTAGTTTCTTCGAAGTTCATGAATTGTCAGCGCCAGGTTCGGTCTCAGTATTTATATTTGTGCAACTATAAGTCCGCCGAATCAGTACCAGACTGTATGGACACAAATACTCAAAAAAGATAAGTGTCTTGATTATTAATGTGGTTCAACTATCTGAATGCCGAATTCTAAAATACACTTGTGAATATCCTATCATAAAGTAAACTCGGCTTTCAATGTGCTGATCCTAGTAACACCTCGCTTCGCTGAGAAGGCTAATGAGGTGACCTCTTTCAATAAGGACTTAAATGCTCCATATTGGCCAAGACTTGGATAATAGCCAGCCGAACTTAAAGCAGTGGTGTTAAGACTAACTGATGCTCCTCGATCCCCTGACTCTATGGTTCCAGTGCTGTTAAGACTAAATGAAGGTGCGCTAGTTGTCAACCGCAGTGCTATTAAAACTAACTGAAGGTGTGCTCGATGAAGTTAAAATTGCTAGTGTTTTCTCAAGAGAATTCACATAGAACGAGGGTTTGCAAATGGCAGATTTGTTTGTGTGTCTGAAGAGGCTTTGAATGTTGTACATCCTCTCTTATTTATAATAGAAACCTATTAGGATTAGAACTCAACAATAATGCTCTTTGTATCAAGATTGGGCTTCGAATACTCCTAACTCTGGAACTCTGATCTCATGCGAATTCTTGACCTTTGATAAGATTAGAAAGGGTATTCTTATCATCACATTTGCTGAGAAACTGCAACAAGCTTTATCTCTTATCTAAAGAGAAACTAGAATCCTTGCACACATCGGACTCGGCCAAGTCACCTTTAACTGGGCTGAGATTTCAGCAAGAATCTAGATCACTTTACAGGTCAAGATTCCACTATGGACCAAAACTCATCATAGGCCGGCCGAATAACCAACTCGGCCCAAACCCATTTATTTGGGCCCAAACAAACCTTTATTAGCCTTTTTATAGCAAGAAACAGTGGTTGTCTTGTCTGAATCTCCTTGCCACACAAGGATAACATTTATTATTTTGGACTTTTTAGGTTGAATTTGTTTCAATCTGTTGCTTTCGGCCTTTTGGTCCACAAAATAGGTACCTTATTTATGTCTTCCCTTCTTTGCTGTACAAAACTGATTTCATGGTGTTCATGAATTGTGTGTGTTTGATGAAGTTGCAGTAGCTTCTGACGAAGACGATCAATATGTGAGATTTCTAAAACCAGAATTATCATGATGAGCAAACCCTTGCTTGAATATGGAATAATTTTGACAAGAAGACAAAGTACCCTCGTTAAATGAAGGGTTTTGTTTGACAAAGTTACCCTTACAAAAGTGGTTATATGGTCGCTCAAGTGACAAATTAACGAGAATATCGATAAATTTTTTGTCACATCTCGGTCCGGGGCCCCACCACATCCCGGGCTCGACTCCACCGTAATACGATATTGTCCGATTTGGGCCCCGACCACGCCCTCACGGTTTTGTTTCTGGGAACTCACACGAGAACTTTCCAATGGGTCACCCATCATGGGATTGCTCTCATGCGCTACTCATTTAACTTACGGTTTTGTTTCTAGGAACTCAGACGAGAACGTTCCAATGGGTCACCCATCATGGGATTGCTCTCGTGCGCTACTCACTTAACTTCGGAGTTTCGATGGAACCAGTGAGCTCCCAAAAGATCTCGTGCTAGGTAGAGATGAGAATATACATATAAGGCTTACATGATCCACTCCCCTGAACGATGTGGGATGTGACATTTTTCCAATTTTTCTTGGACTTAAAAACTTTAACTGAAGATGAATTTATGATCTGTCGCCGAAGACCCTACCCGCCATCCTTGGTACTTCCCTCGACGGACCAGGATAGGGCCACAGAAAATAGAATCTGGCCGAACTAGGGTTATTCATACTTTCTCGAGATCTCCCATTCGGTTGTGAATCACGCTGCGCAAGTTTGGAAGTTTACCAGTCAAACTTCTTCACGTGCCAATTGGATTTTTACCAAGGCTGCCCAGTTCCTTTGGCAGCTTTTTTTTCTCATCTTGAGCGGATTAGAAAAAATGGGGTCACCGAACAAGAATGTTATGTTGCTAAAAGCAAACATGGCGAGTGTTGCTCCCAATTCTGATTTCGACCGTATTCTGCCAAGGTCAACACAATCCCCATATTTGATTATTGGTGGGGGGACTAAATTGGAGCTTTTTGAATCTTTGGTTGAAATCCTGAAAACTGTCTTTGGCGATTGCCTCATAATCCCTTCACCAAGGCCTTCTCATTGTAAGTTGTCCTTATACCTTTTTTCCAACTTCTCCATTGTTTCGATTTATCCCTCCTCTTTTAGGTGGCTAAACTATGAAGGGTTCAGAGGTGGTAGCGGCTGCAACAGCAAAGAAAAAAGACTTTGCAAAAGAAGAAAACCCTACAGCCTTCAACGGTAACTACTTTTACGGTGGAGCCTACCCAAACAGGAGTAAAAAAGCTGGCGCCTCTTCCCCGAAGAAAAAACCTTCGCTTAAACCAAACATGCACCAAAGCGAGTCACAAAACAGACTAAAAAAGGCAATGCCAATTCCTGATTTCCTCAAGGAACCCTACAGCTTCTCTTGAAACTGCTTAGGTGAAATCTCCAACGGCTCCAGTAATTCAGAAGTCAAGAAAAGCCTGCCTCGGTAACTCATCCTTGTCCAACCACTACCTCTTTGATGGCCGAGGGGAATCATGCGGTAGCTACAACAGTTTGACCAGCCGACCCTATCATAACACCAACTCCTCCAAATCTAACTACTCCTACACGTCGTACGATTATCCAGGTGGATGAGGTGAATTTTGGTCACTTTTATTTGAAACTCTATTTTTCTCCTTGTACAAAAGTCAGACTTTTAGGACGAAGATGAGATTCCTCTACGATATCGTCCTCAACTCAGGGCAAAAAAAAAGAGACGGCCCTTCTCCCACAAGATAAGGGGAAAGGGAAGGCGGACTTGCCTACGGCTTCTGCTCCCATATTGGCTGAACACAAGGCTCCAGAAGTGACTCTTGAGTCAAGGCTTTGATGTATATTTAAACTAACCTAAATAATAGATTAATTTAAACCAAATTAAACTCGCAAGTGCACGAATCAGTTGTAGAAATAAACGCAAATGCGAGGTTGATCCCACAGAGATTGCTTTTAATACCAATTCAATCAATTGATTACGTGAAACTTAACTAAACTAGGAAACGAATGATTGACTAATTGATTCTGAAAAATAATAAACACTTCAACTTAAAATTAAAATAGGAATATGAATAACGAAAACACGCAATGAATGAAAGTTTGAAAAAAATTAATGTGATGAAATCCTAAGGTCATGAATCCACCAATAACAATCATATTCCCTTTTCTTCAAGTTGATTACTATCCAATTACCATGCCAACATTTAAGGTTGTTCTTTCTAAGATATGAATTAATCCTTGGTCAAGCGGACTTAGTTGATTACTATCCAATTACCATGCAACTATCCAATTACCATGCCAACATTTAAGGTTGTTCTTTCTAAGATATGAATTAATCCTTGGTCAAGCGGACTTAGTTGATTACTATCCAATTACCATGCCAACATTTAAGGTTGTTCTTTCTAAGATATGAATTAATCCTTGGTTAGGCGGACTTACCTACGGCTTCTGCTCCTATATTGGCTGAACACAAGGCTCCAGAAGTGACTCTTGAGTCAAGGCTTTGATGTATATTTAAACTAACTTAAATAATAGATTAATTTAAACCAAATTAAACTCGCAAGTGCACGAATCAGTTGTAGAAAATGCAAATATGAGGTCGATCTCACAGAGATTGCTTTTAATATCAATTCAACCAATTGATTACGTGAAACTTAACTAAACTAGGAAACGAATGATCGACTAATTGATTGTGAAAAATAATAAACACTTAAACTTAAAATTAAAATAATAATATGAATAATGAAAACACGCAACGAGAAAAAAATTAATGTGATGAAAGCCTAAGGTCATGAATCCACCAATAACAATCATATTCCCTTTTCTTCAAGTTGATTACTATCCAATTACCATGCCAACATTTAAGGTTGTTCTTTCTAAGATATGAATTAATCCTTAGTCAGGCATCAAATCGTGTGTCTATACCTAATAAATATATCCTGTTGGTTATGTATACAGTTAAACACATAAAAACCCATTAAGCACTGAAGAATAATGTCAATCAAGTAGGACTAGTTTGATATTGGTCATCCTCACTAGTTTGTCCACTCTTCTTAATCTTAATTCCAATAAACCTAATTGATATTAGTTATCCTCTCAGATTTATCTAAATATCTAGAAACAAGTCCACAATGATGGCCAATCACAAGAACATTCGAAACTAGAATAGATTAAGCACAAAGATTAAGAACTAGACATGGCATGTAATCGAATAATAATCAACAAGATACTTCGGAAATAATAATGTCATGGCTTCATCATAAACCTTAGAAAAGTATTTTAGTTACACATAGTCATAATAAAAATCACAAAAGAAGTCATGGAAGATAAAACCCGAAAAAGAATGGTAAGAGCACGCTAAACTGTCCTCCTTCACTTTGGACGAATTTTCTTGTGTATTTCCTTTTTCTTTAAATAGCCTAAGGCCCTCTATTTATTCCAGTAAAACCCTCAAAAGTCTGATAAAAACTATCCTAAAAGAAAACAAACTCCTAAATAATTAATGAGAGAAACTAGGAAAGAATCCTTCTGACATGGGAAACACGGCATCTGATTTGTACGCCAGATTTGGGGTCGATTTATCTTCTAGAAAATTCTGTAAAAATATGCCAAACGTAGCTTTATCTCTTATCTTTCCAGGCATATATCGCATGCCACTAGGAAAAATCGGCAAAGCCTTCAAATCCACATTCTCCTACAGCTGCGCAATTCTGACGGGAAAATTACTTCTGCTAGATTGATTTGCAAAACTGGAATGTTTGGCTCCATGAAAAATTACGAAATTCGGATACAAAGATCTTCCACCTCTTAGCTTCCTTCTCCAATTGGCCTTGCATTAAAAATCCTCCGGAAAGTTGAATTATCACCAAAAACGTCGTGCATGCGCAGATTGTCTGAAACAGAGAAAAGGAAAGTAATAAGGCTCTTTCAAGACCAATTCCTTAACAAAACATAAGGATAAATGATATGAAAACATGATAAATAATGCACCTATCAGGCTTCACCTTTAAAAGCAAGACCTTGGCATCCAGAACAGGACGTCACCTCGGTTTATGTGTGTTGCTTCTTCACTTCGCTTCTGCAGTTCCTTGTACGATACAAAACTAAAACCAAGTAAATAAACCTGCCAGATGGGGGTTAATCTTTTCACTGTCAATTCTACTCGTCATAGGGTGTTATTTACATTTCGTGGCCGCCCCGGTGGCCTTCAAATGTTGATAAACACCATCGCCTGTATGAGCTAAAAAGTTGCCTAAAACATTAGGCTCGGCCACTAAGTTCTCTGGGTCTACCAACACCTTAGAGGATATAGCCAAGGTCTCTTCTCGACAAAACTTTTGATCTAATATCCCTTTTTTTACCTTTTTTTTATTTTTGTAGCCTTTCCTTGCTTGGACAGTCGTACTAGACACGATTCTGGCAGGACATCTAAGGCTGCCGAGTCGTCTTCTACTGCCGAATCGTCTGCCCTCGCTAAACTTCAGCAGCTGATCTCCCTCTTGACACAAGACATCTTAAAGAATGACTGTCTTCGACTGCTTGGTGAAGGTATCAATGATCTCGCGGCCGAAGGATCGATTGGCAATGAAAACATCACTCACCTGTCGGCCTTACTTGAGAAGACCATATATCATTTTGGTATTCTGGAAGAAGCTTTGCAGGCCGAAAAGGATTTGGAAAAAATGGCAGTTGCTCAAGGTGCCATCGAACCAATCCTTAACTTGATAAAAATGCAGAAACATGACATAGCCGAGATCAATCGTCAGATTGCCACAATTAAAGATCGCCACAACGCGCTTTCTTTAAAATTGGAACAGGGTTATGAGACCCACAAACCTCAATAGATGGCATATGCTACAAGTATGTAGAAGATTTATCAATTAAAGGCACATAGGCTGACCCGGCAAGTCGAGATAACAATTGGGGAGGCGAAATGGCTAAAGTTAAATGCGTCGCTGCAAGCTTTTATGCCTAATTTATAAATTGTAATCTGGCGCCGAACTGTGGCATAGCCGAATGACATTTGTAATTCCCTACTTTTTTAATAGAATCTTTTTTTACTTGCAAAATTACTCCCTCATTTCCCAAGTTACAGGATAATACTTCTTTTCCGTTAATCGGTGACCTATATACCACTCCTTCAGGATCCTTAAATACGACAAATGGACTTTCCCAATTTGACAACCACTTCCCATATCTGGGATCCTTTGTCCCTACAGGTAAAATGATTTGTCTTCGCTGGAAGTCTTCTGTTTTACTCTTTTGTTATAAGCTCTTTCGACAATCTTCTTTTAAGCTATGAGCAAATTACACACATCGAGGCATATTTCTTCTAAATCTTCCAACTCCTATATCATTTCTTGTGTGTAATCGTCACTGATTAAATTACTCTTTTCGTCACTGATCAACAGTGTCACTGATTAAAAAAGCCTACCAACCTATAGATCGATGAGCCACATTCTTATGGTGACAAAGATTTAGTTTGAACAGTAATCTCTTGTCTGACCGGACACCCACTTCCTCGGACACTCGCTCATTTGGACACCTATGTGCTTGGACACCCGCGAGCTTGGACACCCATTCGTTCGGGCACTTACGAGATTAGACACCATCAAACTTGGACACCCTTGAGCTCGAACCCCGACTCACAGACCCAACTTATGGACCCAACTCAAAGACACTACGTATGGCCCCGACTCAAAGACCTGACTTGTGGACCCGATCTGCGGATCCGACACATAGACCCAATATGCGAACCCGACAAGCGGACCCGAGTCATGTCAAGAGTTAACTCATAATGAGCTCACGCTGACGTCGAGTGCATACTCACAATGAAGAACGCCACAAGCTGAGCCGCCTCACAACGAACACTGCCTCCAGCCGAGTAACCGCCTCGCCGTGAGTATTGCCTCTAGCCGAGCAGCCTCGCAACGTGTGCTACTTCTAGCTGAGTATTGCTTTACGTTAAGCACCGTTTCATGTCGAGTACTAGTTCTAGACGACATCTAGTCACTCCGGCCCACACATGGATTGAATTTGAAGTCTCTAGCCAAAAGACTCTCTTGACTGAAGACTTGGGGGACTCCTGTTGTACCATATATTGGGCCTCAGTATTTGGGCTTCATTACTTAGCCCATGATTCATGTAAGAAGGGAAGAAACCCTTATTCTATAAAAGGGCTCCCTCGCACTCACTAGAGGAGGGGCAAACAGAATAGCAAAGAGAACAAACACTGCCTCTACAGCCACCATGTATATTCAACATTCATTTACATAGTGAAATAGAATCAACACCAGTGTGGACGTAGCCTCAACTTGAGGTGAACCACGATACATCTTGTGTTATTTGCTTCCCTGTCTCTATTCATTTACATACTTATCCACACTAATGACCAGAGCAACCTGGCGAAGGTCATAAACCTCACACTTTTTGTTGTACCAAAGTCCTCGCCGATTTTGTGCATCAACAACCCTCAAAGAATTAACGTTTATTTCCAATGGAAGGATTGCATCATGCCCATATGTTAGTGCATAAGGAGCAGTTCTGGTTGCTAAACGCTGTGTTGTTAGGTATGACCATAAGGCTTTATTGGGATTCAAATGCCCACATACTGGCTTTGTTTTTACCATTTTTTCTAGGATACCTATTAAAACTTTATTGCTTGCTTTGTCTTGTCCATTGGCCTTAGGATAATATGGTGTTGACTGCTCTAATCTGATTTTAAGATTTCACATATAGTTCCTGAAATGGTCAGTTGTGAAAATGGTGCCGTTATCTGTGATGATCGTTTCTTAAATACCGAACCTGGTGACAACATTTTCTTCCATGGAATTGCATACATCCTTTGATGTTAACTAATCATAAGATTTGGCCTTGACCCATTTGTAAAGTAATCTGTGGTTACTAAAATCCATGCATGGTTTACCGAGCCTGAGTTCGACAATATTTTGCCAATAATGTCCATGGCCCAATCTCTAAACGGCTATAGCTTCACTACCGAATGCAATTCATAAGGTGGAATGTGTTGTACGGAACCGTGTAATTGGCACTGCAGATAGTCTCTTGCGTATTGAATGCAATTTTAAAATAACCATGACGCCAGATTAGCCATCGCATTTTCTGGCCTGATTGGTGAGTACCGAAAATCCCTTCATGTACTTCTTTAATGATTTCAGTAGGCTCTTCTAGGCCAAGACATTATAATAAATGGTCATCATCATCCTTTGATAAAGCTCATTTTGATATACGATGTATCTCCTAGCATGATATTTGATTTTCTTCTCATGCTTGCCCCCAAGGTTGTCACGATATAACATTATCGGTCTTTGCCAATCTGGTGATATTACTTCGATGGTACAAATATTGATCAGGAACCCCTTTTCTTCTAAAGAAGGTATGGACATGACTGTGGTTTTGATAACTCCATCTTGTTGAAACATTTGCTGTCTAACTAGAGCCGGGTATAAACATTTCTCGATTGATATAGTCCGACTCATCTCGCCCCCATGAGTTGCACGCCAGAGGCTAGTTAGGCCATTTCATTGGCATCGCTATTAGACATGCGTGAGATGTGCTTCAAAGATATACCAGAGAAAGTCTTAGTCAAATAACTTGCAACCATATGACATAGAGCCAACGTGCAACTCATGTTGGAAGTATGCCCACAAAGCCACTCATTCGATGTAATAGCTTTGGGAATACTTTTTGTGTTAAACTATTATATGTTTAATGAAGGGCAAAGCTTACTGTTAATCACTATTTATTGTATTATGTGTTTAAACAATAAGGGAATCCAAGGAATGCATTTAATCTAAGAGAGAAGTGATCTAAGTAAGTTAGATTAACGAGACATTTCTCTTATGTTCATTCCTAAAACATTCCTAGCCATAGGATTGCCAATTGAACATTGACAATCTACTAAGGTTAGTATGTGTTATGTTAACTCAAACATGAGAATGACTAGGCTAAGTCATTTAGTGTTAGACACTGAGACAAACACATAGGTGATCAAAAGGTAATTAAATACGCTGAACTACAATCAAAAGAGAGTTCGAACATACATGTCATGTAAGAACTCATAAGTTGCAATATGCAAAGTAATACTTTGACCTGAGGCATCATAGATGTCTAATGGTTAGGTCCATCATCTTTGATCATGTCAATGGCATTCCATCGAGAGTGTCCACGACATTGTTGGGGTCAAGCTGTCTAGTCATGTAGGTATATGAATGCACAACAAGGGATCTCTAACCTTCCATGGTGGAGGGAGAATACTCTAAGATATGATTCGGAAGTCTTTGGCCAAAGCATATGAATATGACTTAGGAAGTTTGTCCCAAATCATATTCAATTGAATCATATAGAGGAGTATCACATTGGATAGTAGACATGAAACAAACTATCACTCAAACAATGTGATTAGAGAAGGACCGTATTACATTGTAATTGTAATTGGATAGGTTCTCTAACCACTTCTACTTAGCTTGGGTAGCCATGACATACTACTAGGTGTCACTCATGGTTTGTGGAAGCCCTCAAGATTAGCAAACACCAATCTTCATCAATGGGAGAATTGAAATGTAGTTTTAATTCACAATCTGTCGTTAAGAGTAACAATCGCTCATTGCCTCGCTAATTGGAACCTAATGGATCGTACATCGAGTAAGGATGAAAGTGAAGAAATATAAATACGATGGATAAGCAATTAAATGGTTTAATTAGGAATGGTCACGATTCATTAATTAGTTAATTAATTATACGAAAGGTTCATATTGGGCCTTTAAGTTAGTTTCAGGTCTCAGGGCCCAAAAGGGTTTTGGTCCACAAGGCCCATTGAGTTTAAGTTGTGTGACAACTAAAACTAAATGGAAATTAACCCAAATATAAAGTCAAAACCGGCCATAGGGTGAATGGTAGCAAACTTGGGTTAATTGCAAGTTTACCACTCACATGTGAGGTGGTATAAAGGCATCTTTATAGCCATTCTCTCACTAGGGTTTACTTGAGGCAAAGAGGAGAAACTTTTTCTCCTTTTTCTCTCTAGAGGCTGGCCTTCCTAGGGGAGTTCACTAGCATCCAACTTCCTGTAGGTAATCCATTTCATCTTCACACCATCATCCTTGGTGTGGAAACTTAGAGGTACCAAACTTTTGGTATTTTTGGAGTTCCTTTCCTCACATCCTCAAGGAGCAAAGGAGTATCAAAAGGGAAGAAAATCAAAAGGAACGTCTAAGGAGCTAGGAGGTGACTTGAAGGCCCTCCACTTGGGTGAATCCCTTGTGTAAACAAGGATGAGCTTTAAGGGTAATGAATCTCAAAATCCTTTCTTCTCTTTAATGTTGTTAAAGAGTCTTGTGTTTCACCATTCACTAGGCTTTGAAAGTCATGGGTTTTAGAATTGTTTTTGAATGCATGCCTACTTTAAAGTGTTATTAGTTTTCATATGTGTTCAAATGTTCTCACATGTCCTTAGCTAGGACAAAATTTTTTCCTTCAAGTGGTATTAGAGCCTAGGTCTAGTGTTCAGCCAAATCCAAAGGGTGGATTTTGGGTTCATGTTTGTCTTGTTAAAAATGTTTTAAAGTGACATTAGGAACCCCTAAGTACCCTTGGATGTTAACCCTTTTTTGAGTAGTGTATTTTTGAGTTTTGTTGAGTGAAAACATTCATGGAGCTCTTATGAGTTTTCATGTGAGTTCTTCAATGTTCTTGATGTTCTTACCAAGAACAAAAAGGTTTGGTGTTTTGATTCAAAGTGTTCGATGTTTTTCATAAAGTTTTGGTTTGTTATTGATTGGTGATGGAGGATTGGTGACGGATGATTTGTGTTTTACTGTTTGATAAATGCTACACCGTACCTATATCTTACAACCCATACCAATCAAACCATTCAACCATGCCAATCAACTTTTCAACCCATACCTTTCACTTTATCAACACTTTATAAAATTTTGAATTTTCACCAAAAACCAACCCTCCCTTTTTCACTACCAAAACCGGCCACCCCATAATGAGGGTACTTTTGGGGCTTTATGCAATTACATAAAGTTTTGATACTTTTGAGTATTTACACTTTGGCCCAAAAAGTTTACGTTTTTACGTAAAGGCCCAAAATCACTAAATGACAAATTGTTTTGCTCCTTTTATGAAGTATATGTAATGGTTGAAATTTTTGGGTTCTAGTTGTAATTACATGAAGTTGTGGACTCTTGTGTTTTTACAAAGTGACCCCAAAAGTTTATGTTTTTGAGTTGTGGCCCAATAGTTGTAGTCATTGCATTTTCAGCCCAAATTATGATGAGAACAAAACGGTTTTGTTTCTTTAATGAGAATTGGATTTTCATTTCATTTATTTCCATTTAAATCAATTCTATGAATCCAAAAACCAATTGTTTAAGTTGCTTTCTTAGTTAATGTGATTGATTTAGAAAAGGGTGATTATGAACCAAAAGGCCTCGATAATTGAGCTATGTGATTGGCTGCTTTACATTATGAATGTGTAGGTTAAGTAGTTTAGATTTGAATGTAATATGATTTGTTCAAATGTGTTGTAAAAGGGCATAAGCCCTTCTCTTTATTTCAAGTATTCCTTTTTGTTTAATTGCATGCAAATTGGAATAGTTGGGTCCAGCACCCAATAGGAAATAACGGTTTAATTAGATTAAACGCGTAACTAAAATCAACAACTACCTACCTTAGACCCAAGGTCCAACACAAGGCTCGTGTTGGATTAAATCAAATGGTTCATAATCATCCTAAGACCTAAAATGACTATATAGCCCATATACGGATGCAATGCATTCGTTAGTAGTTCCATATAGTCTCGCTTGTTTCATCGAAATAGTGGGAGTAGTATATACTACTAATTCATATAAACTTGGACCAATGCTGTGATAAGCCCAAGTTCTTTTAATTAGATTAAAATGAAATTGATGTAGCCCAAAACTACTCCCTCAAGAAAACCAATATTAAGTTGATAAGCAAGAGATGCTTTGAACATCTCTTCGAAGGCCTTCCACCGTGGTGGGCTCCAATCGTTTGTGACTCATACACTGGCTTCACCCTATCATGAGGAAGATCAAAGTATGTGCTTACATTCAGGAGGAATCCATATGTACATACATGATCTGGTAAAGTAGGCAACAAGGATGGCCAACATCATATCACTGTGAGGCTATTCTTAAACCCCCACACGAACTAGCATGGTGGGAATGACTTAACTAAGTGCAATGGTGCCAACATTTTATCATTGTGAAGCATTATTCTCTAGAGGCCAAACTGGATGGGTAATTACAAGAGTTTAAATGACTAAAGCCTTATTCTCTCATCATTATTGGTGCTAACCAACATCATATCATTGTGAGGTGGGTTGGTAATGGTGAGTCTCCCATACCTTGCTAAAAGTTCAACATAACTCTCGGATTCCATTGAGGGATGTGGAATTTTCCAAAAATAGTGCATGGTACTATTTGATTTAAGACCCAATCAAGTAGTTTTAAAATCAACAATCTAATACGATTTCTGTTATGTTATATAGTTAACGACATGCCTAAAATTACACCTACCATTATACTTGACAAAAGGAGCCTTAGGGGCCAACGTTTCCATGCTTGGTTTCATCACATTAAGAATGTCTCAAAGATGAATGCCTATCATATGTGCTCAAGCAATCCCCTCCTCATGTACCTCCTATGAAACTAGCTTCAAATGAGGAGTGTCAAAATTATACTAGACACTTTGAGGATGACTTACAAGCCAAATGCTTAATCCTCACTTCACTTAGTGAGGAGCTTATGAAGCTACATGAGCACATGGGCACTTCTTGTGCCACGGTTGATAGTTTGCATAAGATGCATGACATTGAGACTAGTAACGTACGATTCTCAAATGTTTGTAGTCTATTGAATGCTAAAATGGCAATGGGGACATCGGTCCAAAAACATAGACAAAAGATGGAAAGGATCTTTCAAGATCTTGAGAGTTTAAGAGCTTCCATCGATGGGAAAATGGCCCAAGACTTTTTCCTTGCATCTCTCTCGGATGATTTCACTAAGTTTATAGTAAATTATAAAGTGAATAGATTCAATCATACTTTTACTGAGATGATTGACATGTGTTGTAAGTTTGAACAAAGTTTCAAAAAGGACAGTGGGAGTGCGAATGCAATCACTAGGAAAATGTTGCATAAGAAGAAGGCAAGAAAATCCAAAGAACATGGTTTCATTGTGGGAAGGATGAAAGTTGGAAGAAGAAATACAGGGTGCGTATTCTGAGCCTTATGACACAAACTTTTGAAGGGACTATTTCTGTCATAGAGAGTGTTTTTACAGTAAGCTCCAATTCTTGGATATTTGATACAGGCGCTAGTCAACATATCTGCAATTCGTTGCAGGGACTAATAGGGAGTAGGACACTATGCAATGAGGAGATGATTGTGCGAGTTAGGAATGACACTAAGATCTCTACAAAAGACCTCAAAACACGCAATGAGGAGATGATTGTGCGAGTTAGGAATGACACTAAGATCTCTACAAAAGACCTCAAAACCCAAAAGGGCTAGAGAAGAAGTTAACTAAGAAAATATGTGGCATCTTAAACTTGGACATGTGAACCTTGATAAGGTTCACAAGATGTCGAAAGACGGATATTTCCGCCCATTAGGTAATGACCAAATGGTTACTTGTGAATTTTTCTTGAAAGGGAAGATGACCAAATCTCCATTCACTGGGAAGGGAGAACATGCCAATGAAATTCTAGGGTTAATCCACACTGAGGTATGTGGACCTATGTCTACTATGTCGAAAGGAGGCTTCTCCTACTATATCACATTCATCGACGATCACTTTCGGTTTGGCTATGTGTATCTTATGAAGTACAAGTCAGAATCCTTTAAAAAGTTCAAAAAAATTCAAGAATAAAGTTGAGAATCAAACGAGGAAGCAGATAAAGATCCTAGGATCAGATTGAGGGGGAAAGTATCTAAGTAACGAGTTCCTAGATTATCTCAAAGAGTGGAATAATATCACAGTGGACTCTATCGGGAACTCCACAACTTAATGGAGTTTCTGAAAGGAGAAATCGAACCTTGATGAACATGGTTCATTCTATGATGAGTTTTACTGATCTACCAGTAACATTCTGGGGATACGCTCTATATACAACAGCTTACTTGCTTTAAAAAGTACCTTCCAAGTTAGTTTCACAGACGCTCTATGAAGCATATGTTAAGAAGCTTGAACCTACTAAGCTTGAAGCGAGATTAGTTAGGTGGTATTTTGTGGGATATCCTAGAGAAACTATGGGATATGAGTTCTACCATCTTGACGACCAAAAAGTCTTTGTCGCTAAAACTGCTATGTTTCTAGAGGACAAATTTGTTCTCAAAGGAACTACAAGTAAAACGATGGAAATTAACGAGATTAATGATGAACCACAAAAAAGAACTCTACAAAGGGTCAGCAAGCCACCTCAGAGGTATGGTATGAATGACAACTTTGGAGAATTACACCTTCTAGGTGACAACGACACAAAGGAGGACCCTAGAGACTACACTGAAGCAATATCCGACATTGATTCAAAGAGATGGCAAGAGGCCATGAAATCCGAGATGGATTCTGTGTATCAAAATTAGGTCTGGACTCTAGTAGACCCTCCAGAAGGTATAGTACCTATTTGAAACAAATGGGTCATCAAGAGGAAGATAGGCGTTGATGGGAACATGGAGACTTATAAGGCTAGACTAGTAGCCAAGGGTTACAGGCAACGAGAAGGGATTGACTATGAAGAAACCTTCTCACCTGTAGCCATGATTAAGTCCATTTGGATTTTTGTTGCTACAGCTGTGTACCATGATTATGAGATATGTCAAATGGACGTGAAGACGGCCTTTCTGATCGGCTACCTAGAGGAAGAACTCTATATGACTCAACCCGAAGGTTTCGGGTCCAAGTCTAAAAAGGCTAAGGTATGCAAGCTTCATAGGTCCATTTATGGACTTAAGTAAGCCTCGAGGAGCTAGAACATTCATTTTGACACTGAAATCAAATCGTTTAGTTTTACTCAAAACAAAGACGACAATTGTGTTTATTAAAAGGTTGTTGGGGATGTAGTTACAGTCCTAGTGTTATATGTAGATGAAATATTACTATTCGAGAATGATATTGCAATGCTTTCTTCTGTAAAAGTATGGTTGCCCAAAACCTTCCATATGAAAAATTTGGGAGATGCATCTTATGTATTAAGGATAAAGCTCTATCGTAATAGATCCAAAAATTTAAATGGATTATCCCAATCTATGTGCATAGATAAGGTGCTAAGTAGGTTCCAAATGGAACAATCTAAGAAAGGTCTTCTTCCTATGAGACATGGAATTCACCTTTCTAAGTCCATGAGACCAAAAACTCCTGAAAAGATATGGCAGATGAGTAGGACTCCTTATGTTTCTACGATAGGAAGTCTCATGTAAGCCATGATATGCACAAGGCCTGATATCGCATATGTTGTGAGCATTACTAGTTGATATTAATCTAACCAAGGATTAGAACACTGGGCAGTTATTAAGACAGTTCTTAAGTACTTAAGAAGAACTAAGGACATGTTCCTTGTTTATGGAGGAGCGATAGAGTTGCGAGTGGAAGCCTATATAGATGCAGATTTCCAATGTGACGTCGATGATAGAAGTTCCAACTCTGGATATGTGTTCACTCTAAATGGTAGGGTTGTCAGCTGGAAAAGCAAGAAACAAGATATAATTGATGATTCCACGATGAAGGCTGAATATGTCACTGCAGCTGAAGCCGGCAAAGAAGCGTTCTGGATGAAGAAGTTCATTACTGAACTTGGAGTGGTTCTACCATTACATCACCATTGACTTTGTACTATGATAATAGTAGGGCAATAGCTCAAGCTAAGGAACCCAAGGCTCATAAAAAAAACAAGCATTTTGACATACGCTCTAACATCATTAAAAATATGTTGCCGAGAGGAAAGTTAACATCCTCAAAGTTGCCTCAGCCGATAACATAGTAGATCCACTGATGAAGCCAATGTCGCCAATCCAACTTGACCACCATATGGAAAATATGGGTATTAGATACATGGGAAGGTGGCTTTGAGTGCAAGTGGTAGATTGTTGGAAGTATGCCCACAAAGCCACTCATATGATGTAATAGCTTTTGGAATACTTATTGTGTTAAACTATTATATGTTTAATGAAGGGCAAAGCTTATTGTTAATCACTATTTACTGTATTATGTGTTTGAGCAATAAGGGAATCCAAGGAATGTATTTAATCTAAAAGAGAAGTGATCTAAATAAGTTAGATTAACGAGACCTTTCTCCTATGTTGATTCCTAAAACATTCCTAGCCATAAGATTGCCATTTGGACATTGACAATCCGCTAAGGTTAGTATGTGTTATGTTAACTCAAGCATGAGTATGACTAGTCTCAAGTCATTTAGTGTTAGACACTGAGACAAATACATAGGTGCTCAAAAGGTAATTGAGTACACTGAACTACGATCAAGAGAGAGTTCGAACATACATGTCATGTAAGAACTCATAAGTTGCAATATGCAAAGTAGTCATTTGACCTGAGGCATCATAGATGTCTAATGGTTAGGTCCTTGATCTTTGATCATGTCAAAGACATTCCATCAAGAGTGTCCATGACATTGTTAGGCTCAAGCTATTTAGTCATGTAGGCATATGAATGCACAACAAGGGATCTCTAACCTTCCATGGTGGAGGGAGAATACTCTAAGATATGATTCGGAAGTCTTTGGCTAAAGCATATGAATATGACTTAGGAAGTATGTTCCAAATCATATTCAATTGAATCATATAGAGAAGTATCACATTGGATGGTAAACATGAAACAAACTATCACTCAAACAATGAGATTAAGAGTATTGTATTTGAGAAGGACCGTATTGCATTGTAATTGTAACTGGATAGGTTCTCCAACCACTTCTACTTAGCTTGGGTAGCCATAACATACTGCTAGGTGTCACTTACGGTTTGTGGAAGCCTTGAAGATTATCAAACACTAATCTTCATTAAAGGGCGAATTGAATTGTAGTTTCAATTCACAATCGATCGTTAAGAGTAACAATTGCCTACTGACTCGTTAATTGGAACCTAATGGATCATACACCGAGTAAGGATGAAAGTGAAGAAATATAAATGAGATGGAGAAGCAATTAAATGGTTTAATTGGGAATGGTCAAGATTCATTAATTAGTTAATTAAGTATATGAAAGGTTCGTATTGGGCTTTTAAGTTAGTTTCGGGTCTCGGGGCCCAAAAGGGTTTTGGTCCACATGAACCATTGAGTTTAAGCTGTGTGACAACTAAAACTAAATGGATATTAACACAAATATAAAGTCAAAACCGGCCATAGGGTGAGTGGTAGCAAACTTGGGTTAATTGCAAGTTTACCACTCACATGTGAGGTGGTATAAAGGCATCTTTATAGCCATTCTCTCACTAGGGTTTTCTTGAGGCAAAGAAGAGAAACTTTTTTCCCCTTTTTCTCTCTAGAGGCTGGCCTTCCTAGGGGAGTTCACTAGCGTCCAACTTTCGCTAGGTAATCCATTTCATCTTCACACCATCATCCTTGGTGTGGAAACTTAGAGGTACCAAACTTTTGGTATTTTTGGAGTTTCTTTCCTCACATCCTTAAGGAGCAAAGGAGCATCAAAAGGGAAGAAAATCACAAGGAAGATCTAAGGAGCTAGGAGGTGACCTGAATGCCCTCCACTTGGGTGAATCCCTTGTGTAAACAAGGATGAGCTTTAAGGGTAATGAATCTCAAAATCCTTTCTTCTCTTTAATGTTGTTAAAGAGTCTTGTGTTTCACCATTCACTAGGCTTTGAAAGTCATGGGTTTTAGAATTGTTTTTGAATGCATGCCTACTTTAAAGTGTTATTAGTTTGCATAGTGTTCAAATGTTCTCATAATCTCTAAGTACGAGACCTTTCGTGGTTTTAAAATCATGCAAAAGGCTGACTACTAAGGCTTCGTATTCAGCCTGATTGTTGGTACACTCAAAGTCTAGTTAAAAAGCAAATGTCCAACTTTGGCATTCTAGGGATTGAATGACGATGTCGTTGCTAGCTGCTGTTGATGTGCTCGAGTCGCAAAAGCACATTGTCCAATAGGTATCTTGCATGTGGACCATGCCGATGTCGACATCCTTGCCCCCAAAATCATAAGGGGTATGGTGCTCAACTTGAAAGTCAGCTAAAGTATGTCCTTTGATGGTTTTTTGGGGCACATATTAGAGGTTAAACTTGGATAACGCCATCGCCATTTACCAATATGGCCACTTACCACAGGCCGAGTGAGCATATACCAGATTACATTGGTCTGTGCGATGACTTGAGTGACCGAAGATAGCATATAATGTCATAGCTTTTGCAATGTAGTGTAATTAATTTTGGCCGAATTAAGGTTTCGACTAAGGTAAAACAGTGCTTGTTGTTTATTGTTGTCGTTCTTCTGAGCAAGGAGACAATCGATGGATTCTTTGGCTGCAGAAAGATATAGTTTTAGCGATTTTCCTTTGTGTGGGGACATCAAAACTAGTGGGCTAGTAAGAGAAGCCTTGATTTGCTTAAAGGCGGTTTGATGCTCAGCGTTCCAAACGAAGGCATCGTTGTCCTTAAGTTTAAGCAATGTAGAAAATGCTTGTAGTTTTCTGACCGAATTAGAAATGAAATGGCACAAAAAATTCACTTTCCTGAGAAAAGATTGCAATTGCTTCTTAGTAATAGGTGTGGGGGCATCGATGTTGCGCTATAAACTACAAAACCCAGCAAAATTTCATTCTAATAAACTGAATGCACACTTTTAAGGGTTCATTTTGAGTTTGTGTTGTCGCATCCGCATAAAGGTTTACCGAAGATCGTCAATATGGGTTTGGCAATGTTTGGATTTAATAGCAACATCGTCAATGTACACTTTAACAGTAATGGCGATGAGATCATGAAAAATTCTATTCATCACATGTTGGTATATGAAGCCGGCATTCTTGAGGTTGAGCGACATTACGACTATTCGTAAGTGTCGAGTGCATTGAGGCACTGAAAAGCAGTTTTATGAATGTTAGCTTCGACGATGAGAATTTGATTCTAACCTGCATGGCCATCAATGAAAGACATAACTTCATGATTGGTCATGGCATCGACGAGTAAATCGGAATTTGGCATTGTGTATTCGTGATTTAGGGTCGCCATATTGAGATTACGAAAATCGATGTAAATGTAGAATGCAAAACTTGTCTTAAGGACCGGCACTATATTTGCCAACCATTCGACATATCAAGCTGACTGAATAAAAATGGTTTTCAAAAGATGAATTATTTAGTCTTTGATGCTAAGTTGTACTTCGATTAAGAATCGGCGAGGAGGTTGCCGAAACGGTTGGCAATTGGGTTTGATTTTAAGATCATGTTTAAATAAAGACCTATCTAGGCCGAGCATCTCATGGTAACTCCAAATGAAACAATCTGTAAACTCAACAAGTAACTTACAAAGCTCAGCCTTCATAGGCCAAGATAATAAATTGCTAATAAATAAATGCTAAGGATCGTTGGTTGTGCCTACATTGATTTACTCTAAAGCCACCCTTAAACGAGGGAGTCGTATTGTTGTCATCTTCGGCCAAAAATTCAACGAGGTTAATTCCAAAATTCGGTTCTTCAGTGATAGTATACCAATGGCTAACATTTGATCCATGATAAATCAGATGGTGGCCGTTCTACTGGAAGGAAAATGTGTGTTATTCACTAGAGAAATCGAAAATATTAGCCAACTCGAGCATCGTCGAATCCTTTTGAACTGTTTCAACGCCTAACTTGATGGCTTTCTTAATGAAAATTCATGTCAGTCATCTTTCATCGTTGAAACCTTGAAGAGTAATGTAGCCAACTTGTTCATCATAATACTGAGCCTGAATCATGTTGGTTTCGAATGGTTGATAATTGGCTAGATGTATCACATCTGATTGCCATCCCAAAAACATGAGTACTTGGTACAGGGATGATGGGATGCAATTGGTTTGATGGATCCAGCCGAGCACATCACTGTATTTAGTCTTGGAATCCACTTTGAAAAAAGATGCCATATGTGATCGGCACACCTTTAGTCTGAGACTTGTCTCCCACAAAACTACTCATAGTGATAATGGATGGTATTGGTCGACGAAAGGCTTTCATAACCAAAGCTGGCATGATGTTAACCATGGTGCCACAATCAACAAATACTTTGGATATGGGACAAAGCCTCGATATGTGCAGTCACATAAAAGGGTTTCAAATTATGAAGATTGGTAGCAGAACCGCGAGGAAAAAGGCAGATAAAGCATTTTTAAGTCTCTCCTTGTGGCTAGGGGCGTTGCTGTCATCTGGATGCACAAATTCGATGCATATTGGTTTCTTATTGACTACGTCTCCGTCGATGAAATTCGGATGATGGGTTGTTGATTAAAACTTAATGGGAAAAATAGTCCAATTAGTCGAGGACTAATGGCCCAAGTGACGCCTTATCTTCTTCCATAGAATTGTCTTCGTTCACTTCATGCATCTCTTTGGTACTTGGATTGGTGCCCTCGTAGCTAGGATCTATGATCAAGCTAGCAACGCTTGAGCTCTCCAAGGGACTGGCCATTCCAATGTTGGCATCCGCCTCAGATACTTTATAAGCTCTGCGTTGAAAATTGATTCTTGCATCTCGAAAATCTAAGTACGCATGTAGACGATCAATGCGTTCACTTTCTTCTTGGGTAAGGCTGAAAAGTGAGACGGCCGAGAACCCTTGAAAGTGGCCATGTAAATAACGCATGTCACCCAAGGAGAAGGGCAATTTGGTCGATTTATATGTATGGTTCTATGACAAAACCCAACACCCTGCCCTCGTGAATATGCTGGAATCTTGCTTTCATACCGGGCTTTGACTGTCAGTCAATTATTTGTTTGGCGGCTGTATGGATAGAGCTAAGTCAACTGACTCCTGATATTCATTGGGAAGCCCATACAAATCGTTGGCTAAATACTTTTTATAGAATTCCCACATATATAACAATGCCTCCCCAAAGAATGGAGGATAATGTTTATGCCGGACCTTTATCAAAGGCTCTTGTGGTGTAGGAATCATATACTTTTTGTCGGCCTCTTTACTGAAGTGTTTTATTTTGGCCTTCTTTTCTCCTGGCGGAAGTAGTAATTTAATTCGCTTCTCAGATTCTTCAATCTATGTCTCCAATGTGACTATATCTGGTTTCTTCCCTTCAAGTACTTTGGCCAAGACAATGAGGACTGTTGGAGTAGGATTTTTCTGTTTGGTGGGTTTCGGCTACCAAGTAGGTGTAATTCGATTGTCAAGAGCAGCCTGGGCCTGTTACCGAGTATTACAACCATTGCGTTGCTGCTGTCATTTTTGTGATTTAGACAAAACGGCGTACACCCTAACAAGCAAGTTATAGTCATGCCATTGTTGCCCTTTTGGTTTAGGTGGCTTCAAAGTTCTTAGTGTAGATGAAGAACTGGAGGTGGCAAATCGTCAAGCAAAGTTATCCTCATCATAGAATGATTCGTCA
This sequence comes from Pyrus ussuriensis x Pyrus communis, assembly GCA_008932095.1. Classification (NCBI taxonomy): domain Eukaryota; kingdom Viridiplantae; phylum Streptophyta; class Magnoliopsida; order Rosales; family Rosaceae; genus Pyrus; species Pyrus ussuriensis x Pyrus communis. The sequence goes on along the minus strand of CM018521.1, from coordinate 19,082,136 downwards.
AAATTAAGTCGTCGTATGAAGGATGACTTCTATTTGATGTGCTGAGGACCAAGCCTTTCAAAAACGCCACAACAGGCTGCTAAAATTTGATTATTCAATCAGGTTATAGGTGCCGAGTTATTCTGTTCAGCGAGTACATTCATTTTCGGTGACAAAGGTTGGAGATGATTTTGTCTTTTTGGGTCGTCAGTCGTTGCTTTAGCTTTGCATTGGCTACACAAAACAAATGGCTTATATGAATCACTCGAGCTTGGCCCATGTGTAAAACCGGCCAAAAAAAGTTAGGTTGGAGTACATCATTGGGGGCTCATTTTGGGCCACATCAAAATGGGCGACGTGTTCTAGGGACGACAAGCTTGATTTGCCACCGAATAGATTGAAATCAGGGATTTTAAATCCTTAGGGATACTCAAACTGTTCTACATATGGTGGATATGGATAGATATATTTGGGAATTTTCGGCCCTGTTTTCATGGCCGAATCAATCATCCGCTGTACTTCTTCTAGGTTAATGGTTAAGGCATCTCTTTTATGGTCGATGAATGGTCCACCACTGTTTGTCTGTAGGTTTTAGGTTGGTCCAAAATCGCCCCTATCACCCTGGAAATTAATGTCAATGTGTGATGACTCAGGTCTTTCATGCCCAAAAGGGTTTCTCTGCAGCAATGTCAGAGAATGTCTCTCAATAAATAACCTTTTGTCTCGAGAATCCTTTACCAATGTCTTCAACCAATAATTGGCTTTTTGATGGCAAATGTTTGCCTCTTCTTGTTTAAGGGTCAAGTTGCCAAGCTCACACTCGTGTATAATCTCTAAATGTCGAGTGTGTTTTTGAAGTTTCCATCAGAAGAAAGACTTTGGCAGGACTTCTTATGTCTCGTCATCGTCGTTAGTGCAATCCTCGATAGTCCCCTCTCGAGGGACAATGTCTCGAAGGTCGATGTCAACGGGTAAAGTGTTTTGAGTAATAACTGTAGCCATATGTTCCTGCCTACCGAGGTTGATTTCGACTTCTCGGCCTGCCACAGGTTCAGGAGTTACAACAACGGGTAATTATGGTGCCTTTTATGTAACAGAGGTTTACACTTGCTGGTTTACTGATGTTTGATTTCCGGTTTTCCCATCGATGGCTTTTTCTTAGTACTACTTGTTTCAATGGTCATGAACTTCGTAGTGATCTTAGCATTGGGTCCCATCGGGCGTGCCAAAATGTTGCCTTTAAAAACTACCAAGCCTATGTGCCACGCAGGTCAAGTAACTAATGAACTAACTACATCCTTCAATTGAATGCGAGGCGTCCAACTAGACGACCCAGCTCGGTCGATGAGTAAATGAGTATAGTGGTGGTGGTATCGAACGTGTTACTAACTTCAGTGTATTGCAATTGTGGCCGAGGAAGGAACTTGCCTCGGCCTTTGGGTTCTAGAGCCCGAAGACACGGCTGCTTGTTTCTTCGAAGTTCATGAATCTTCGGCGCAGGGGTCGGTCTCAGTAATTATATTTGTGCAATTATAAGTACGCTGAACTGATACCAGATTGTACGGACACAAATACTCAAAAAAAAACAATATATATATATATATCATCACAGTGAATCTAACATTCCGGTACATTCTCCTAATCCACGGGAATAAGGAAAATTCTTGGCCAACATTGTTGGATTTGGTGCAAACAATAGGTCTTAATAAAATCTAGAAATGTCACTCAGTACTATGGTCTGGTGGTATTCTTGTTCACTTGAAAGTGAGAGATTTTAGATTCGAATCTCGTAGATGGCGAATTCGATACCAAATTAGATTGCTCATTTTGTGGCTTCACTAAACCTTGTTTTCCTTAGTATAAAAATATCGATGTATTAAAAAAAAAAGTCCTAGTTCCCATTTGGACGCCCTACCATGCCCAACGGTGCAAACGAAGTCTAAGGTACCGTTTGGTACGTGGGATGGGATGGAACAGAGTGGGACGAGACGTAACAACCCACGTTTAGTGCGCCTAAAACGGGTTGAACGTGTTGTTCCACGGGACAAGTTTTGGGTGAATTTTCATTCTGCCTCACTCCCTGGAACGACTCGTTTCACACCCGTGGAACACATATTTATAACATTTTAAGACAAAAATACCCCTTAACTTTTTCAATGTTTACACCATCCAAAAAACAAACCCTAAAATTCTACCTTATTCGTTCCATCTTCTCTGCCTGCTGCTGCATTTTCCCATAGCCTTCCTCCTCATCCTCTCCCGTAGCAACTGCATCTCCAGGTTTGAGCTTGATCTTCTCTCGTAGCCGCTGCATCTCTAGGTTCGATCTCAATCTTCTCTCGTAGCCGCTGCATCTCTAGGTTCGTTTTCTTGATTTTTTCATGGAAATTTTCAATTTTATGGGAAAGTAGGATTATTATGAGAAAATAAGTTAGTTTTCTTGGTTTCTCTGGTTTAACTTGTGCTTGGGAAAAAGAACAAAGTTTGATTTTTAAGGTTTATTACGATTCTGGTTTGTAAAGAATTGGATCTGGTTCCAAGCTGTGCGATTTAGTGGGTTCGGCTGTGAGCTTGGCTTTGTATGATGGAAAAAGCTGGTTCTTTCTGCATTTGGTCAGTTGAAATGTTAATCAGTTTGATGCATTTTAATTGTTATTTTACTGATTATTGGTCAGTTTGATGCATTTTAGTGGTTGTGAGTTTGGCTTTAACCATGTCAGACATCATGTAAGTTTGTAACTGCTTTGCTAGGAGGGAAGTATGCATGCGGTTTAGGAAAAACTATGTGAAAGATTATGACTTGGAAGTAGTTTTACTAGTGTGTGTGATTGTAAAAGAGGGTCTGTTGAAGTTTATTTGGTGTTCTCATATGCTCATCTCTCCTCCTTGTATATGGGAGTTCTATCGTTTAAGTGTTGAATGAATTACCGTTTGAAAAAAAAAAAAAAAAAACATGATTTGGAATTATCATGAGATTCGTTCATTCATGGCTTGCTGATAAATTCATTGAATATTAATTGTTCAATTTTCCAAATTTCAGCACTTGCAGTTTTGTTCTTGCTAATTTGCCCTAAAGTTTCAATCTTTTTGTTTGGTGGGAGGGGGGGGGGGGTGTGATTTAGTTGTTTATGAAATTAGAGGCTTCTAATTACTTGTGGGAACTGTGAGTCCCTTCGTTAACTATAATCTATGGCATTCTCTTCCAATTGTTTTTCGTGTCATTTTTTTCGCTTCAGATGAATGATTGACGTTGCAGGTTTTAGGCGGTTCATTTTTTGTCCTTTTGAGCATGACACTTTGAGAGGCCTCCTTATAATGGTCATACTATCAGGTCAATGTATCATGTTCGTGAGTATGATTTCCACAAACTCATGCAAGTTGAGGAACCAATTGATATTTTTCTTTCACATAATTGGCCTGTTGGCATTACTGACTGTGGGGACCGGAAGGAACTTGTTCGGGAAAAACCAGATTTTAAGTAGGAGGTAATTGCAAGAACGGAAAAATGAGTTAGTAAGCTCTGATTTGTATGTTTTCAAACCGCTTATCTCGTTTAAAATGTCATTAGGTTCAAGAAAGAAGTCTTAGAAGTAAATCAGCAGCTCAATCGCTAGAAAAACTGAAACCACCTTATTGGTTTTCAGCTCATTTAAACTACAAATTTGCTGCACGTGTTCAACATGGGGAAGATTGTTCAGTGACAAACTTTCTTGCCCTTGATAAGTGCTTACCAGGACGCAAATTTCTTCAGTTAGTTTGTTGAGATTGTAGGAAGGCTGTTAGTCTGTTGGGATTTGTAGGGATATAAGGAAGTTAGTTGGTTAGTAGCTTATGAGTGCAGCAAAGAATACTTGTATAAATAACGAACACCTCTCTCTCTATAATTCATTCATTGTTCAAGGAATACAATCTTTAGTCATTCACTTTCTCTCTCTAAATTCTCTGCCATTTTTTTTCGTTTTGCTTCTTCTGTCTTCAGTCAAGAAATGACATAACATATATCATGGCATAACATATCTTCAGCCATGTGCTACCGTAAAAAATATATCATAGGCAAGCATATATGTGTTCAAATATGAACAAGTTTAAATAAAAAAAAATTTCGTCCCGTTCCACGCGTAAACATTGTACCAAACAACAGACGGAACAGAGATAAGTTAGTCATTCAATTTCAATTTTTTGGTTCCATTCCGTCCAACGCGTACCAAACGCAAAACGAAACAACCGTCCTGCGCGTACCAAACATAACATGGAACCTCCATTCTGTCTCGTCTTGTCCCACCTACGTACCAAACAGTAACTAATAGAACATGTCAGATTTTTATTTATTTATCAGAAGATAGAATTTTATTACTAATAAATATGGTTGCTTTGGTCCATACACTTAGAAACACAACATATGATCAAAATACATGTGATCAAGATGATCAACTCAAGGCATTGCACATGACTAGTTTGAATAGAAATATTGGAGGAAAAATTGCTATAAATTTATAGAACATCTGATCAAGCACACGTGATCATGGATGATCAATTAGAGCTATTTGATCAACCCCTTCCTTATGCATGCATGTACTATAAATATAACAGCTTACTTGATCTCCAATTGATCCACACCACCACCACTACTTGAAATGGATCAAATTAGTAATTAATCTGCCTCGCACTTGAATAAATATTATTCAATGGGGACAGGGATGATATATATGGTTATGATGGTATTTTCACTAATTTTATTAATATTGTCTTCGTCCACGGTGGGATTCGATTATTATCAATTTACGCAGCAATATCAGCCGGCTGTCTGCAACTCTAATCCAACTCCTTGTAAGGATCCTACTGACAAGTTGTTTACTGTTCACGGTTTGTGGCCTTCAGACTCGAATGGAAATGACCCAAAATATTGCAAGGCGCCGCCATATCAGACGGTAATATTATTAGCATAATCAGATAGTCAATATTGTTTATCTCATTTATGTACTTGTGTGTGTATCTATATTTTTGGATAATACTAGAGCCACCAAATTTTTAAATCAAATCATGTGTCATATAAGTACGTTAATTAACACTTAAGTAATAATTCAATCATCAATATCCACATCATTTGATGAAGCCTTGAGACACCAAAACTTACTTCTGGTTTTCTAATATTAAAGATTATATATTATTATATTGTCAGATAAAAATACTCGAACCCCAGTTGGTAATTATTTGGCCGAACGTACTCAATCGAAACGATCATGAAGGCTTCTGGCGTAAACAGTGGGAGAAACATGGCTCCTGTGCGTCTTCCCCAATACAGAACCAGAAGCATTACTTTGATACAGTAATCAAAATGTACACAACCCAGAAACAAAACGTCTCTGAAATCCTCTCAAGGGCGAATATAAAACCGGGTAGGAAAAACAGGACACTGGTGGATATTGAAAATGCCATACGCAATGTTATCAACAATATGACACCAAAATTCAAGTGCCAAAAGAATACTAGGACATCATTGACTGAATTGGTTGAGGTCGGTCTTTGCCGCGATAGCAACTTAACGCAGTTCATAAATTGCCCCCGCCCATTTCCACAAGGATCACGATATTTCTGCCCCACCAATATTCAGTATTAAGAGGGCGGCTAGCTAGTGTGTGTGTAGACACACACACAAACATATAAAATAAAAGTAGTTGGCCTATACACGGATGACGATTTCCATATATGGGATGAGAGGAAAGCAGTTATGTGATTGTAATTCTAACGAACTTGGATTAATTAATTAAAATTCGGATGAATATGTGATTTTTTATTTTTATTTTTTTGTTTACTTACACATTACCCTATATACGTATATATGGATATTATAATGTAGATGAAAAAGTAAAATTTGAATGTTTATTTTTTGCATCAATAAAAAGGGGGTTTTATCATGTTTGGTTCCTGAAATTGGAACTTTCAATCAAAATGGTCATTGAAATAGAATATTCATCAATTTCGTCCCTAAAAATAGAAACCCCAAATCATTTTGGCATTTCCGTTGCCACTGTTAGCTTTTCTATTAGTGTGTTGATGTTGCCACTTGAGTGTATGCAAATTATATGGTGCCACATGAATTAATTGTGATAAAAAAAAATAAAAAATAAAAAAAAGCCCTAAAAAGTAGTAAAATTTGAGAATACGATCCTCCATAAAACCCAAAACTAACTGAATCACCCCTTTTTTTTGGGAAAACTCAAAAACGCCAACTCTGGCTTTCCCCGAGCCACAAAGCGTTAGTGATGCCTTCTCTCCAGTGCGTGGTAGTTTCCATCACTCTAGCTTCTTCCTTCTTTCATTCTCTATTTTTCTCTTTTGTTTGGATTGTCTTCACTTGGAGATGCTTATGACGAAAACCTTGAATGTGCTTATAAGATGTCAAGTTACTCCTCATACTGCCAATTGGTTTTATGATGGAATTCTAACTTTCTTCATTGTATCAAAGCAGGTTATCCTATGTGTGAAGCCCAACGGCCACATATGCTCCGCGTCACCCAACTTCAATGGCGGAGCTAGTAACAGGGCTAAGGTGGGCTCTAGCATAGGGAGAGTTTTAGTTGTTTAAGGCTAAAAATACTGATAATTTAGATTATTTTATTAATTTTAATTGTTATAGCCCACCTAATAAGTAAAAGTTCTTAACAATAGGACTATTTTAGAAAAAGTAAGAGTTAATAAATATTAAATAAATTATTTACTTTAATCAATATCAAAATTTATTATTATTATATTTCAAATCGTACTCACACTGGTAGTCACATCCCATTAAGTCTTTGTGTTTGATTAGTTTCTAGGGAGTTGTATAGTGATTAGTTTAGGAGTAGAGTAGTCATCTCATCCGGTTTTAAAAGTAAATTTAATACTTTATTAATTTAGGTTTCCTAGGAGTAGACTAGTTTATTATTTTATTTCGACTTTTGGGGTACAACACGGTGACCCTCTTTCACTTTTTGACTTTCAGAAAAGTCTTTGTCTCGTCCCAACCTCTCGTCTTTGCACTGCAGTTCACAGAAACCAAGCGTACAATACAAGTGAGAAAACTTGTTGATTTTTCTTATCAAGGAGAATAATATCAACCGTTGATCTGAGATCCAACGGTTGATATTAAATAAGATTTTTTTTATTGTTTTCACCGTTGCAAATCTGACGATCCACATTTTCTTGCCGTTGAGATCCAACGATAACAATTTGAAACTGTGCCGTGGGCCCCATTCGCTGAAAGCATGTCGGGCGATGCGCCCCCACGTGCAGGTGCAGTGCACGTGCCTGACAAAAAAAAATAAAAAAAGGGGCTGACATCAGCCTTGTGTCAGATAGCCTTCGGGGTCGCGGGCTGGCAATTTGTGATAGGCCTGGTGCTTGGGCTCCCACACGCTGGAGTCAATAGGTCGGGCTCTCGGGCCCTGTTTGCTGGCATGTCCCCCGAGCTCCAGCCAACGCTGGAAGTGCTCTAAAGAAAAGCAACTGGTTTAATTATTATTTTATTAGATTGGTGTGTGTGAGTGTGTCTTTGTGCAGAGTGGAAATCAGCTCATGTTTCCTGATGGAAACCCAAAAAGCACGAAAGTACTATTATAATAAGGGAGGTTTAACAAAACACTTCCGGTACCGTTCATTTTTAACGAAAAACCACATTTATACCTTTTCCTGGTACTATTTACTATACTTTTAAAAATGACTTTTCATTTAAAAAAAAGTTTTTTTTGGACTTTTTGTTAGTTTTTCTTATGGTTTAAAAGATTTAAAAACCCACTCTTTTCAATCCATCACACATCAATTCCCACTACTCTCATTCACTCACACGGCACTAGACCTAACAATTTATTACACGACCCGTTAACACAACACGAAAATAACGGGTTTCGGGTCAACACGATAACTAATCGGGTCATTATCGAGTCACACGATAATAACCCGTTAATAACGGGTCCTTAACAGGTTTACACGAGAGTGACACGCGGGTAACCTGTTTAGACACGATAAGAAAAATGTTATTTTGATGATTTTAATTTTTTAAACTACTAAAAAAAACTTACTATAAAATGCAATAGATATAATGAATATGTATATATTGTTTATTAATTATTATTCTATCATTATTCTATATAAATTTTAAAATTTAAGTTTTATTTATTTATTTATTTTTATAGTATATTATAGGCAAAGATTGAGATTAAAAATCATAAAACACATTAAAAATAAAAATATCAAGTAATTTAAAAATACCAAAAACATAAAAAAATTATAATAATTAATTTCCCGCCTAATATTTCAAAAGTTTCATCCATTTCCCACCTAATGTTTGGGAAATTTTCCAACCTATATCCATCAATTTCCCGCCTAATGTTTAACCCAAAGAAAAAAAATAACCAACTTTTTTTTTTCTTTTTTTATCTCTTATAACATTTTAACTTGAATAAAAATAAAATACGTAATAAAAAACATAAATGTAATTTTATTATTAAATATCATCACATACTAATTGAAACATAGTCTAATTAACACTTAAAATATATAAATAATTAATATATTTATTCCAAGTCATCAAAACGATAAGATTCACTAACACTTGAAGTTTATTTATACTTTCATTAAGTATAACATCAATGCATATCCCATCAAAATGATGAGAGTATGAATAAACTCTTAAGTGTTAGTGAATTTATCGTTTTGACGGGATACGTATCCTACAAAACTAATTTCAACAATCCAACTGTCAAACTTGTTTATACATGCTTCGAGATCGCATATTCCAAAAATTGCAAAAAACAAACATTCAGAGATGAAGTAATGAGACAAAACTTTTCAACGGTTATAACGAAAAATCACAATTTAACGGTTATTTTAGCTTGAGTTTTATACCTCTTGATCTAGACTTTAGACCAAGGATGGACCACCTCCAAGCTCTTTGTTCTTGGAACTCCTTGAGTCTAGCCTCCTTCCTTGTTTCCTCCATCTTGATAGATTTGGAGCTCATTTGATTCTCCTCTAGTCTCCAAAGTAGAAGACCTCTAAAGATCCACACCCACTAGTGTAGTGAGATGGATGTTGAAATAACCAAAAAGGGAACATATGATTAGCTATATCCCCTTTGGTGGCCGGCTATGTATGTGTGTAGAGAGAGAGAGACTTGTTTTTCTCTTGTTGAAAAGTTCACACAAAAAACCCTAATGAAACTTTTTCATTAAACTCCCTTTATAAAGGTAAAGGAGCCTATGCTAGAATAAAAATCCCAATGGGTTTGGGGCCGATGGGCTCGAATGAACCCGAACTTTTCTTTAAGATCGAAATGATCTTTCATTGCTTCTATGATTTCTTTAGACTTTCTAATTAATCATAACACTTAGTTAATCCAATTAATTAATTCCATCATCCTTTAGATGTCTCACCACAAGAGTGTATCGGTGTACAATTGTTTTAGGTTCTAATTAGCGAGGCATGGAGGTGATTGGTATCAATCCAATTGATTAGTATTTATCCAATCACTTAGTGAATTAAAACTTACTTTTAATTCTCCTTCATCTTTGATGACTACTTATTTAATCATCTAGAAGAACCCAAAAGCCATGAGTGACATCTAACCATATATCATGGATACCCAAGCTAATGTAAAATTTGGTCGGAGAACCTATTCAATTGGAATTACAAAGTAATTCGATGCTTCTATAATACAATACTCACAATCACATTGCTAGGGTATGGATACTTAATGTCAAACCCCTAATGTGATTATACCAAGTTATATGATTCAATTGAGTCGTATAAGAGTGCCTTCCATCATTACGCTCGATACTTCGACCGAAGAATCCCGAATCATATCTTAGAGTATTCTTCCTCTCTTAATGATAGGAGCATATTCATGCAACTTAATTAGCTTGTTCTCGTGCATTTATGTTGTGTTTCCTTAGTTATTTTAGTGTTTAAAGTCACTTTTGTGTATTTTCAGATTATAAGGCCAAAGTGTGCAAGAAGATGCAAATTGGAGCCTTTTGGAGCAAAAGAGGAATGAATGAGTTGAAGACTTGAAGAAACGATGAATTCCAACTCCAACGATGAATTCCTACTCCAACGAGGATTCCTACTCCAACAAGGATTCCTACTTGAAGTAGGAAAGTTAACCCTAGGTTTCCCGTTTTGGTAACCTTTCCTAATCTTAAACGTCCGTATTTTCTAGCCACTTTGAAGGCCTTGTAGGCACTTTAGGACACGAAACAAAGGTCCTAGGGCCCTTAAACCCCTTTGTCGTGGCCTCTCCCTTTCTTTCCTTCCCTTGCCGTGCAAGGGGGGGTAGTTTTGTCCTAGGTTAGGCAATTAAACACATGCTCCTCTCCTAATTTAAAACCCTAGCCGCACCTTGCAGCCATTCCCTCTTTAATTTCTGATTTTATTTCCTAATTCTAGCAGCCTTTGTTTTAATTTTAGTTAATAAAAACAAGCTAGGGTTTTATTTTCTAAAACCCTATATAAACTAAACCCTAAGCCGCACCCTAGCTCTCTCTTCTTCATTCATTATTCATTCTTTCATATTTCAGCCACATTCTCTCCTTTTTCCGCAGCCACCACCACCCAAAAACCCTTCAATCCGTAGCTCCTCCATACATTCCAGCCACTTCCCATCTCTGCCGCAGCCACTCCACCCTTCCAACCACCATTCCCAACCTCCATACACCTTCCCACCTCCATACCGCACCACCATATCCCCATAAACCCATCCCTAAACCAGAAAATCATCCAAACTCCCCATAAACCTTCTCTGCCGCAACAAGAAGAAAAGAGAAAGAGGAGCTTGAAACGTGCAGAAATTGAAAGTGGATTCGTTGGGCGTTTTAGGTGTAATCAATCTTTTGTTCTCTATGTTTAAATTCAATTTTATTTCTCTTTCTGTGAACATGAGAGGCTAAATCCCTAGTTAGCTAGGGGGTGATTCGAAACCATGTTTATGCTTGCAATATGAATTGATTACCTTTGGTTGGAATTTCATGAGTTATGGATTCAATTTGTTTAACTGCTTGATTGATAACTTATTTGTGTATGCTTATTGAGAGTGCACGCTTAGTTTTCATGCATGAATATGATGCTAGAATATAAGTGAGTTTCACCTAATAGTTACAAATTTATATTCACAAGTAGTGGAGGTTGCTTATAAACAATCACGTTAAATGAATTCTTGGCACTAGTTTCATGCTCATCATAGTAACGAATGCCTCGTCAACACTTATAGTTTTCATGTTGCTTAATGATCTTTGATTGTATCTTTATTGTGTTTTTCACGTAAAGGACTTTTGGAGAATGTTTTGAATTGTGTATGCACTGTCCCATCCAATTCATTAACTTAAGGAAAACTTGAAGGTTAATTTAAGCGGACCTAATTAACCTGGGGTGCTGAGTTTCATGATTCATCAAAAGACCAACTGAAAATCATCTTGTATGCAAGTGTGACATGTGTGGAGAAGAACCTTCTAGCTAGCATTCCATCCATATTTTCATCAAATTCGTATTTACATTCTGTTTTACTTACAATCTGTGCATTTTGTTTAATTTCGTCAAAAAACTCAATCCCCCTTTACTTTAGTGTTCAATTTAGTTAGAAAGTGTCTTAGTTTGTGTTTCTAAGTGTTTTGATTCAATTTATTACCCAAATTCGTCCAAATTAGTCAAAGTGCTCAAAACTGCCCAGATTGTGTTTTTAAGGCAGTTTTGAGTGTTTTGGTGCTGTTTTGAGTCTTTTGGTTTGTTTTAGTGTTTTAAGTGTTTAGTTTTGCATTCTTTGAGTCTAGTTTAGTGTTTTAACCTTTGTTTTACGTTTTTGAGTCAGTTTCTAAGTGATTTAGCAATCCCTCCTAATCCCCCGTTAAGAACGATCCCTACTTATACATATACTACAATTGTCAAAAGAGGGTTTTAATTTGTGTGCTTATTTAATTCGCATCACTTAACGAGGATTAGAGATCCCTTGTTAATCATTTGCATGCCTCTGAGAATAAATCACTAACCCCAACAATGCATAAAACACATCCAAGATAAGATGTGGTCACGTCTCATTATCAAATGATCAGCAATGTATCGCTACGACAACTATGATGTCTCAGGTCAAAGGATTACTTACATTATTCCAACCAGTAAAGTTACTTGCTTAACATGTGAGTAGAACTCTATGCAAGTACTCTCATTTGATTGTATTTAGTGAACTCATTCCCTTAATGAGCACCTACATACTTGCCTTAGTGTCACTACACGAATGGCTTAAGACTTTCTATCCTTCCTATTTGAAATGGGCATAGTACGTACTAGTCTATCCATAGTACGTACTAGTCCATCCGGATTTCCAGCGTCCCTCTAATAATCATATGACTAGGAACCTTTTTGGACATTATGGTTATGTGAAGAAGGTCTCTGTAATCTAACATCTTTAGATTACTTCTTCTATCAATCCATTGTCCATGGACTCACTTATTTTGGACATATATCATTCATTGAGATAGTCCTAATAAGTGACTTTGCCTTTTGCTGTATTAGAGTTATCTATACATACAGACATTGTCCTGAAAGGTTGCTTCCAAAGATTAACTTTCAGAGCATAACTCTAACAGGGCGAACCTTCTTATTGAATGGCTTGGATAACCGTGCTTAGTATCATTGCAAGTGTTGTTGAGCTTTGAGCTTGCTTTCATCGAGTGCTTCTAACTCTTGAAGTCGTAGCTTTGCATTTCCTCTTCAGTTAAGCCTTCTTGTATAGCCATCTTCAGTGAAGGGATTTGACTTTGAGTGACATAACAACTTCCATGCCATATACAAGAAAATAAGGCGTAGCTTAGGTAGGAGTTCTGTGTGTTATCCTATATGCCCAAAGTGCTTCGCTTATTATTTCGTGCTAGTCTCTCTTTGTTTGGTCGATTACCTTCTTTAGGAAGTTACACAGTGTTTTGTTGGAGAACTGTTTTCCGCTGTCAGTGATGATGTAACAAGGCACACCATATCGGTAGATGATATGCTCCTTGATAAAACAAATGACAGTTTCCTTCTTAACTTCCCTTAGGGGTATCGCTTCAGCCCACTTGGAGAAGTAATCTATTGCAGCAAGGATGTAAACTTCTTCTGTAGATGACTTTGGTGTGATTGGTCCTACGACATCCAATCCTCATGCATCAAACAGCCATGAAGCAATTGTAGGGTGTAATGGCTCAGGTGGTTGATGTATGATGTTGGAGTGGAATCGGCAAGCTTAGCACCTTTTGGCATGTTCTAGGCAATCATTCACTATGCTCGGCCAGTAGTAACCCTTTCTCTTGAGTTAGAAGTGTAGTTTTGGTCCTGACTGATGTGCTCCGCATACGCTTGAGTATGCTTATTCCATGGCTTGATTGGCTTCTTCCTCACCTAGGCATAAGAAGTATTCCTTCAAAAGAGTGTCTGTAGAGTGTTCCTTTGTAATAGAGGAAGCGATGTGGTCGTCAACGTATTTCAGAGCGGTGTCTAAGATCGTCTGGAAGCTTTCCATGCTCCAAGTAGTCAATTAGCGGTTGTCTTCATTCTTCTGTGTCGACTGGAAGTACTGAGACAATGTTTGTGTCATCTAGTATCATTTCATTAACGAGTTGGATCACCCATCTTTTGCAAACTAGCACATCCGCAGCTTCGTCTTCTTCTAGTGCCATACTTGAAGCTAGGTTAGCGAAAGCGTCTGCCATTTCATTTGCTTTTCTTGGCACATGTTCTAGCGTCATGGCCTCGAAATTTTGTAGCTGTTGAATTGCTAGCCAAAAGTATAGGACAATATCATCTTTCCTTACTTCATATTTAGTCAAGAGTTGGTTGATTATGAGTTTGGAGTCGTTATACACTTCTAGTGTTATGATTTCCATGTCGATTGCCATTTGGAGTCTAATGATCAATGCTTGGTACTCAGCAATGTTGTTGGAGCATAGCTCACTTAGTCGGAAGGAATAGGGTAGTACTTGTCTTTGTGGCGACATGAATACTACTCCTGCCATTGCTCCATCCATTCGTGCGAATCCGTCAAAGAACATTGTCCATGTTGGTAAGATGTCTTTGTAGAACACCTCCTCGTCAGGCAAGTCGTCTGAGGTTTTCCAATCGGCTAGGATTGGATGATCAACAAGGAAGTCTACTAGTGCTTGTCTTTTTATGGCTTTAGCTAGGACTTAGATGATCTCATATTGATTGAGAAACGATGCCTATTTAGCTAGTCGCCCTGTCAGAAAGGGTTTGGACATAACATACTTGACTGAGTTGACTTGAGCAACCAAGTGGATGGTGTAAGCATGCATGTAGTGTCTTAGCTTTTGGATGGCAAAGACTAGGGCAAAATACATCTTCTCAATTAAGCTCGACACCATTGAGAGTTCTACTTAGGTGATACAGTGCTTTTTCCTTTTGGTTTTCATTTTCTTGTGCTAAGAGTGCTTTAATGGAAACCTCTTATGCAGTAATGTATAAGATGATCGACTTTCCAGGCATGGTATCTCCTGAGATAGGTGGGCTTACCAGGTACCTATTTATGCTCTCAAAGGTATTGCGACATGTGTCATCCTATATGAATGAAGCGTCCTTCTTTATGAGTCAACTAAAGGATCGACAACGTCCAGCGAAGTTGGAGATGAAGCATCTGATGAAGGCTAGCCGCCCTTGTAGACTTTTCAACTTGTATAAGTTCCTTGGTTTAGGCATGCTTTGGATGGCTTGGATCTTCAATTAGTCTACTTCAATGCCACGATGCTTGAAATGAAACTAAGGAACTTCCCATAAGTGACGCTAAATGCACACTGCAACGAGTTCATTTTGAGGTTGTAATGCCGTAGTTTGTTGAACACCATTTGTAAATCCTTCAAGTGATCAGATTTATTTTTGGTCTTGACAATTACGTTGTCTACGTAATATTCTACCTTTTTGTGTAGCATGTCATTGAAGATCATCTGCATTGCGCATTGATATGTAGCTCCAACATTCTTCAAGCCAAAGGGCATTACCTTGTAGCAGTAAATACCTTTTAGAGTGCAGAAGGCAGTTAGTTCCTCATCTTCGGGAACCATGGGGATTTGATTGTATCCAGATGAGTCGTCCATGAATGATAGTGCCTCATGGCCAGTGGTTGCGTCCATCATGATTTTGATGATTGGCAAGGAAAAGTCATCCTTCAAGAAACATCATTGAGGTCGCAAAAATCTACGTAAACACACATTTGTCCAAATTTCTTAAGGATAATGACGTTGTTGGAGATCCATTTAGGGTATTGCACTTCTCGAATGAAGCCTTCTTCTTTTAGCTTGTCAATCTAGGCCTCAATTTGTGCGATGACCTCAGATCGATAGCATCTTTGAGTTTGCTTTATCAGTCGCACTTCAGGCTTAACTGTAAGATGATACATGACGATGGTAGGGTCAAGGCCGGGCATTTCTTTGTAGGTCTAAGAAAAGACATCTTTGTACTCCATTTGTAGTTGGTAGTACTCTTCAATCTCATCTGCACTTAGTAGTGTACTTACAAAAATAGGCTTTAGTTTCTCACTTGTGCCTGAGTTAAGCTCCTTGAGATCATCAACTGTGGCTTACCCGCCATCCTCGAGCTATGGTGGCACAGTAGTGAAGTCTTTCTTGGGGATTTCGTCTTCTTTGTCTTTGTGATATGGAAGATGTCTTGAACCTCCTCTTCAGTGGCATTTTCTTGGGCTTGTTAGCATGAAAATTGGCCAATGTGGATGATAGTGTGCCTTTTTACCTTTAGTTGTCCTTTTGTGTCAACTTCCAAGGTTGCTTGGGGCTTCATTCTTGAAAGAATTGTAAGCCAATCAGAAGAGGTGGAGAGCTTATTCAGTTTAGGGTTACAATGCAATACAGTCTTTCTCCAATACAATATTCTTGACCACATTGTTTGGTTTGATAGTTTATTCATGTCTACTATCCAATGTGATACTTTTACTTATAAGATTACCTTGAATGTGATTTAGAACGACTTCCTAAATCTCATTCATACTCTGCCAGAGATTCTTAATCATATCATAAAGTATTCTCCCTCAAACGGTTGAAGGTTAGAGATCCCTTGTTGTGCATTCACTTGCCTCCATGACTAAGTGGCTTAACCCTAAATATGTCGTGGACACCCTTTGATGGAATGACTTTGATATAGTCAAAGATCAATGACCTAACCACAAGACAACTATGATGCCTCAGGTCAAATGACTACTTTGCATTATCCTAACCATGAGTTCTCATGTGACATGAGTATGAGAACTCTTTATTGATCGCATTCAATAGACTCATTCTCTATTGAGCACCTACATGCTTGTCTTGATGTCAGTCACACCAATGACTCGAGACCAGTCACTCTCCTTAAAAGAAAACATAGCACATACTGATCATAACGGACTGTCAATGCCCAATTGGCAATCCTATTATCAGGAACGTTTAGGATATGTATACGAAAAAGAATGGTCTCATGAATCTAACTTCTATAGATCACATTCTCCCAATTACATATTCCTTGGACTTATCGTTTAAGCATATAACATTTATATGAGACGACTTTAAACAATAATCATTGCCCTTTATATTAAACTAGATTAGTTTAACATGTGAAATATCTATAAAGTATCATCGTATGATTGGCTTTAAGGCCCATTTCCAACATTTCTACCTCAGAAGTTTGGTCATGGACTCACTAGCTTTGGACGGAGCTGTATCAGAAAGAGCAGGGGGCTACCATTATCTGCTCCGGGGCATTATGCGGAGCCCAACTGACTCCCTAGATGATCATGTTTGTTCCACAAAATGCGTGATTTGATCTAGATTTGAACTCAATCAAATCTTGCAAGTCATGGAGTCTTTACAACCTAAGGATAGGCGTGCCTCGTAAGTAATCACAGTCCTAAAAGAATGCAATATCTACTTACTAGATATCGTCTCAGTTTTTTCCGGCTTAGAATGAGGATTCTATCCTAGAAACGTCTCTCTTGCACGGTATAAATACACCCATCTAGTGTTCTTCTACGGTAACATAATCTATACACTTGAATTCTCTTGTCTACTACTTAAGTCTCAAATCATTTATTAACTTGACTAAGGTTTTTTCACTGTTATTTACTATTACACAGGTTGTTCCAGACCACATAAATTTGTGCTCAACGACCGTTTACGGAGGTAAGCAGATTTTGTTCTAACAATTGGTGCTTTAATTAAGAGATAATCCATATTCCTCTCAACCAAACCACTTTATTCCATGGAAGCCATACTAAGAAAGTTGCTACTTAGTCAAACTATGGACCCAAATAAATAAGAGATTTCTTTCACCAATCAAATCTAGAGCGACATCCTGAAGGTGTATGCCTCAGTGAAAGTCCTCAAAAAGAATTTGCAGGTCAGAGAAAGGGCGAAGCTTGCATGCCTGAATAAGATAATGAAAGCTGTAGAGCAAACCATCGCTCGATTAGAAGGTCTTGCCCCACAATGATTGCTTCAAAGGCCTTCTCTGGCAACATATCTAACAAAGCCACGATAAACCCCAAGATTGCTACTTGCTACTTTACTAGTGATGTGAAAATTATGTTGACACACAAATTAAACCCTATTTCTGACAATTGTAGTAATGATGTAAGTAGGGATCGTTCTAACCGGGGATTAACTAGGGGTGCTAATATAATATAAATTGACTTAAAAACACAAAAACTAAACTTAAAGACTCTTAACAAGACTACTATGACTCAAAACAGATTTGAAACACTCAAAATTGCCTAAAACAATCAAATTGACTCAAACAGAACTTAGAACTTGATTTGGACGAATTTGAAAGTGTTTATGACTCCAAATGCTTAAAAACACAAAATAAAACAGATTTGAATGACTAAGACTCAACAAAATATGGGGGGATTGTGTTTGGACGAATTTAAACTAAATGGGCAGATTGTAAGGAAAACAGATTGTAAGACAAAATTGTGATGAATCAATGGATGATGGAATAGCTAAAGGGTTCTTCTCCACACATGAAATATATGCAACGTAAATCAATTTCCAGTTATCACTTCAATAAGTTATGAACCTCGACACTCCAAGTCAATTAGGTCCGCTTAAATTAACCTTCAGATTTCCCTAGAATCATTGAATTGGATGAATATGCATCGCAAACAAATTATTCCTAACAAGTTCTCTATATGAACAGCATGATAAAGATACAAGTTAGAATCATTACGTTCTTTGGAAATCATAAGCATCGACAAGGCATTTGTAACTATGAAAAGCATGATACTCTTGCCAGGAATCTACTTAACATGATCGTGACTAGCGACCTTCACTACTTGTGAATATAAATTCGTAACGATTAAGTGAAACAAACTTATATCCTAGCACCAAATTCAAGCATGCAAATTAAGCGTGCACTCTCAATCAACATACAAGAATAAGTTCTAAATCAAACGGTTAAGCAAATTGTATTCACGACTTATGCAACGATAACTGGAAGTAATCAACTTATTTCACATATATAATCATGGTTTCGAATACACCCTTAGCCAAAACGAATTTAGCCAATCATTCTCAAAGCAAAACAAAGATTACATGAATTAGACATTGAAATATAAGAGAGAATACACCTAAAATTGCTCAACAACTCAAAATGAAGAGCCAAACAATTGAGTGAATCTGTCTCCTTTCCCTTGCTTGCGGCAGATTGGATGGTGGTGGTTTCTGGGCTGTTTTGATGATGTAGAATGGATTTTGGGGGGTGTAGAGGCATGGCAAGGGGTGTAGGTTGGATGTGGATGAGTGTTTGATGGTTGGAAGGTGGTGGAGAACTCGGCAAAGAGGGTGGAAGAAGGTGGTGAGCTGGTTGTGTTTCTGGTGTGCAGATTGGTGTTTTTGGGATGAATGGATGTGTGTGGGAGAGTATGGACGAATTTATGTGTGAATGATGAATGGCTGCGTAGGTTATGTGTTGGGGGGTGCGGCACACTAATGGATATATTTATATAGCATGGCCGAAACCCTAGCAAACAGATTTAGGGTTAACCTAGCTGATACAAGTGTTTTTGGGCCCCTAAGTTGCGGCATGGGTTTGGGAATTAAGTCCTAGCCCAATTGGTTTCAGATATGGACTTACACAATCCAAATCCAAGAGAAAAAGGGCCAATTAAAATCAGAATCCAATTAGAAATAGGTTAAGAATTTTCGTCCAAAATTGGGCCTTCTAGAAACTAAGTGTCTTATGGCTGATTTTGGGTATTCTAGAAGGCATAGAAGAGGGAAAGGTGTGGCACCCTTTTAGGGTCAGATATGGCCTTTAGAAATTAGGTTTTTAGGTCCACTTGTAGCTAGGATTAAGGTGGAACAAGATTAGGTTAGGACAAGATAGGATAAGGTTTGGATAAGATAAGGTTGGATAAGGTTTTGGATAATGTTTCCTCTTTTCTTGCACTTTCCTTATCTTCTTTGTCATGAACTTTCCTTTTCTGATTTGTAGCCGATTCCTTCAAGACCTTGTTGCAAGCTTATAAACTTGTAGCAACGTTCGTTTCAAGATCAAGTCGTCAAGACCCTTGAAGCACCGAAATCCCACATCAAAAACTATCCTTTGCCGTAACCCGAACTTAAAGCAAAGACCGTCTATGCGTTGTTTTCAAGCTCAAAACTTGAAGCAATTGTTCAATCGTTCATCCGAGATCAAGTTATCGCGACCCTTGGATCACAATCAACCATCTACATCAAATTTGAAGACCGAATTAGAGGAGAAGTTATAAATAGAGATTGTAACCTATAAATTCAAATCAATACAAATTACTTTGTACACGTCTTCTTGTTTCATTCGATACAGAATTTTCGTGTTTACAAATTTGGCACGCTCGGTGGGACATCTCTGCTCTCACCTCTATCTTCAAGCCCGTAAAAAGCATAAATGGCATCAAGAAAGGATTAAGTTGTTCCCGCTACCAACGTGAAAACGTGAAGAACAAGGCATCATTGCCGCAAATGATGGCACTTTGGGTGTCACAACCCTAAGCAAGGCAAGAACTCTCTTTACTATGCCTTTTACCCCTCCATTAACAATATCAAAGGAGCAAGAGCACCTGAGGCATGAACCTATGATCACCCTAACCTCATTAAGGGCGCCAAAGGAAGAAAATATGAGAAAGTACTCTGAGTCTGTGACTTCTAACACCGACTCAAGCAACTCGTGTCTCGTAGCCATGCAAATCATGACTACTGGCACGATTTCCATCGAGGAGTAACTGGCTCAAATGAGTGAAGCACTTGCAAGGCTGACAAGGATTATAGAGGAGAAGGACTTGCAAATTGTTATGCATGTCAACCGTCTAGAAACGCAACACAATGACAAACCTGACCCCAAGGTTGATCCACCAATGGAGGAAACCAACGAAAAGGAAGAGCATCTGGTAAAGAAAGCGGAGGAGACGTTGGACTAAGCAACAACGCTCATGAGACCTTTTTCTATCCAGCAGCTGCAAGAGATGATCACTAGCACCATCAAGGTGCAGTACCAAGGAAGCTCGCATGACTCCGTGCTGTACTCAAAGCCCTACTCCAAGAAGATTGATGCCTTGAGGATGCCAAGGGGTTATTAGCTGCCAAAGTTCATGCAATTCGATGGAAAGAGCAATCCTAAACAACATATTGCCCATTTTATCAAAACTTTCAACAACGCTGAGACAGAGGGAGACTACCTCGTCAACTAGTTCGTGCGCTCACTGAAAGGTAATACTTTTGACTAGTACACCGACCTCGAACCCAAATCTATCAATAGCTGAGACCAGCTTGAAAGGGAATTCCTCAACCGCTTCTACAGCATTCGCTACACCATAAACATGCTAGAACTAACAAGTATGAAGCAATGGAAGGATGAACCGGTTGTCGACTACATCAACAGATGGCGTTCATTAAGTTTGGATTACAATGATCCACTTTCTGAAACCTTTGCCATTAAGATGCGCATTCCAGGCATGCACTAGGGGCTACACTACATGGAGCTGAGTATCGCCAACCATGGGAAAAAATAGCCAATCACCGACTTAAAGAAGAACCAGATGTTCACTCCGAATGTAAACAAGATTGGGAAGAAGCCCACCAAGGAAGCTTTCGCCATCAACACTACCCCCATCAAGACCTCCCCTGCGCCCATCAAAATCTCCTCCAAGAACAAAGTGAAGGAGATAAAAAGAGGTGAGCCTTCTCACACCCAAGATAGGTACAAAAACACCTTGAGGAAGCTAGAGCAAAAGACGTACCCTTTTTCCGGACTCTGATGTGGCCGCAATGCTAGATGACCTGTTGGAGAAAAAGGTGATCGAGCTACCTGAGTGTAAACACGCCAAAGAGATAAATCGCGTTAATGATCTTAAGTACTGCACGTACTATCGTATCGTGAGCCATCCTATTGGCAAATGCTTCGTGCTTAAAGAGCTCATCATGAACCTGGCTCAACAAGGGCAAATTGAACTCAACCTTGAAGAACGTAGCCGCAACACACACTACTGCAATTGTGTTTGGGTCATACGATCCCGTGCCTCTCCAAGTAACGCATGCTTAAAACAAGAAATGAGCTTATGCCCTTTTCCAACATTTGATCAAATCAAATTACAACCATTATCTAATCTACAAATTCCCATGGTTTAAACAAATTTGAGAGACTACCAATCATATAGCTCAACTATCGTCGGCTTAGGTTCATAATCACCCTTTCTTATAAACAAGTAATTCTCCATTATTGACGACCAATTTTTCCTAAATTATTCGATGCACTGGCATCTAATTCATCAAAAGTATCCCTACATGTCAATTCTCTATGTCATCTAGACAATATGGAAATCATTGGAAAATTTCAAACCCTAATTGCATGGCATCTATAAATAAGAATTCTTGGTATTAATTGCAAGAAGAAAAACTCAAGTTAAGTTTGACATCTACTCTAACTTGCATCAAATTAACTCAATTAAAACCTAGATGGTAATTAGACATCTAAATAACAATCAAACGCATTGCGAATGGCAAAAGATACTTGATATGGAAGAAAAACTTGATAATAATAAGGACACAGGAAGATTAAATATTCATAATTAGGCCACATCGTAGTCCTAACAAGGAAGAAGGAAGAAGAAAAAAAACCTAGAACACTTCCTTCTTTCCTTCCTTGCCGCAATTTTTTTGTCTAAAAAAAGGTCTGGTGTTGATGCTTTGGCTCAATAATCACAATTAGAATGATTGTCCATGTAACCCCACGGCAAATGAGCAAGTATTTTCCTAACCTAATGGAATTTTTTTTATAACAAACGATATTATTCACACTAAAGGGAAAGGGTGAACTTGCCTCATAATGGGTTAGGAATAATGTCGCTCAAATTTCGCATTTGGCGAGAATCGAATCTAAAACCGCTCTCTTACAAGTGAAGAGAAATACACGTAAACTGTAATACTAAGTGGCCTAACCTAATGGACTTTTAAGTCCTTATTAAAGAAAAAGAAAAAAAAAAAAAGGAAATCATAAGAGCTAGTAATCAAGTTTCCATTAAAATCCAATGAATAGCATTCTCATGTCACTATGATCTCTAAGACATAAATGTCTTGGTTCAATTAATTAGTCTTTTGCAGCATTGGAATTAATCTGGACTTGCATAACTCTAGTATTGAATGTCTATAAATTAAAATAGGGTTAATCTCAGTTTACTACCCTAATGTTTCTTGATTTTTAGCATTTGGTACATGAAGTTTTATTCATCTCAAAGTCATACCTCAAGTCTTAATTTTGGGACAATCTTATACTTCCGTTAATCTTTCTGTTAAGGACTCTATTAAAACGTGATGTAGCACTTGATTGGGCAATGACAGTGCAAAATGTGGCACTATGGGCCCCACATAGACCTATAAAACAATTAAAAAAATATACTATAATATTTTTTGCCTAGCCCTTTCTCCAATAAGGAGACCGAATAAACAAAAAATATAAAAAATATATATTATAACCTCCATCTTCTCGAAGTCTTTATCACCTACATCTTCTCCAGCCACCCCCACATCTCCTCCGACAACCCACTCCCAAGCTTCCCAAGCTGCCCATTTTCACACACCCAAAACCCAAATCCTCCACTTTCCTCACCGCCTCCATTTCATCCTTGGACTCTCTCGTGCCTAGTCATTTCCTTCACCAAACCCACAACCTCTCTTGTTGCCATACCCGTCGATTACGGCGATCCATATCCGAAGACCTTCTTGAAGATTCCACGGCATGTTGAATATGGCCACGATGGTGGTCGACTGCTCGGATCTGGCTGCGGTGATGAGTGGGTTATCTGCGATCGAGTACCCTGACCGAATTGGGACAAAACGACAACTTCAAATCTTGGATTCGTTCGTACAATTAGGAACCGATTCTTTAAACCAAGAGGGGTCCATATCCTTGGCGACATCTTCAGAGCTCTCCCTTAAATCTCAGATCCCCAGCAACCCTTGCCCTCGCAACCTTGTAACCCTCATTAAAGGTTTGCGGGCCTCATAACCGTCCCACTTCCTCTGGCTGCCACTTGCAATGGGTGGGCGGAAGAAATAATTGCACCTCTATCACACTTCCTCTTGTAACCGTCGCACCTCCATCACACCTAGATCCACAGAAGAAACAATTGCAGAAGAGAGAAAAATGGACGAGGAGAGAGGAAGCAATTATCCCCACCTTTTTCTTTTTTTTTTTAATTTTTAATTTTTTTTTTATTTTTAATTTTCACATGACCTCTTTAATGACACGTGGCGCGCAGTTATTGTCCACATGGGCACCACGTCATCAGTTAACTGGAGATTTAATAGCTAGACTAACGGATGTATGAGACTGTCCTGATATTAACACTTTAGGTGTGACTCTAGGACAAAAACCACAAAACTTGAGGATAGAAAATTGAATTTACCCATTAAAATAATAGAATTTGATGCATTCAATCTGTTCGATTATACAATATATGAAAATAAGATCACATTACATTGCAATCTTCTCCACCGCAGCCCAAACTTGTGCAGTCGTCGGAGTTCCTCACATTCACTTATCTGAGTTTTTTGGTGATCCTGGACCACCTACATCCCTTAATGGATCCGTCCTCCTTGGTGTCATGCAGGAATACATTATTACTATTAATTAAGCTATTGATTCTTGAAACCAAAAGTATGAGTTGTGGCAATTTAATAAAAATAATATATTATTATGTATACGAATTGAGATTAGAGGACCAAGAAGAGGCATTCGATTGATCAATAAAATAAACGTTTTTTAACCAAAATGGTTCCTGAAATTTGCATAACACATCACTTTGGCCCTTGAGATTGAAAATCAATAGAAATAGTTCTTGAGATTGTCCACCATTCATTATTTTGGTCATTCCATTAAACTCAATAGAAATGGTCCCTGAAAATCAACAGTAAAAATTATATGAGAGTTAAATGTAATACAAGATGAGATTTTGAACAGCGCTAGGCTATGAGTACACTTATGCGTATATGACTTCAAGAAAACAATGCTCCATCGATATACCTTATATCATGCATACAAATTTATAGGAGAAAATGAAACTTAATTTGCCCTCAACTCACTTAATTGGAACAATACTTTCCACATACATAAGAGCTTGGAAATCTCTAACTTGATTGAGAATAGGAGGAACATGAAGATAGTTAAGATTTCCGGTACTAGAATTATAAGAGGTGGCTCTTCCATCGAAGGAAACCATAAAAAGCTCGTCACTTTTCCAAAATGCAAATGGATTCTCAATGCCTTTTAAGGGTCCAAAGGTTAGGAGTTTTGTCCATGAACTCTTAACTCCGTCATAGTCGTCCATTATCCATATTTCACATAATGTACGATCCTCATCACTTGGATCACAACAAGAGCAAAAAGAAGCAATGGATTCATTACACAGAAAAATATTACAAAACTCAAAATTGGATTCTCTCCTAGAAGGCAATAGTATTCTATGAAATATTTCATCACCTAAATCAAATGAAAGTATGCATATCTCACCATCGATTGCAAACCAGTAACAAAATCCCTTCAAGTACACTGGCCAAGAACAATGATTGGTTTCACTTGATATATCAATCTTGATCTCTCTCCAAGAATTAGCAGTCGTGGTGTATACCTCAGCCCTGTGAGGAAGAGCAATACGATGATAATATGTTCTCTCATCATCTGAATACTCACAATTTTCTATAATCTGCACAACCTTGTATTCTTTAGCTTTGAATTCATAGCCAAATCCCAATCCTCGAAATATCGTCTCCAATTGGAATTTTCCCTTGGGTGGGGAACGTATAAGAAGGCATGAATGGGGAAGTTGCCTGAATTCCCCTGTTGCAGGATTGCATAAAAGAACATTTATAAAATAACGAGTTTTCCCTGCTATTATACAAAAAATCCCATTGCAATTGCCGTCAATCTGTACAAAGCCATGATCTTTCAGTGGAAACGGTATATTTAGGTCCGAAACATCATAATGAAGGTCGTGCTCATCACAATCAATGGAAAGATTAATCATAGACCAGAAAACTTCTAGGTTCCAACTATTGTCCGGGAAAACATGAGCCTGAGAACGATTGAGAAGGATACAAGTGGAGGATGAGAGTTTGTTGTTCACGGAATTGTTGAGGTGATTGGCCACAAAACTTGGACTATTGATGAGAGTGCACCAAGACTTGCGTATGCATTTGAATCGCATGAGAGACTTGGGCGGCAACCTGGACAGGGTTTCGATCACCCTATTTTCAGGAGTTTCACTTTCACGCAACTGAGACATTTTGGCAGTTTTGTTCCACAAGAATTTTTCACATGTATATATACACACATGAAAGAACATCACTAGAGCCTAAAACAAGGGTGATCAAGTAGTTTCGAGTTTTATGGAGGTTCATATGTTGAAAGTTTACTATTTTTAAATTTATTTCTATTTGATACAGATTTAACCATTCAAATTTTACTTTTTAAGTCTTTATTAAATTGATGAAATAAAAAAAATTGAGGAATAGGGACCAAATTTCTCCTTTTAGATATTGATAGTAGACACATTTTCAATATTTTTTTTTTCTCGGAAATCATTTTGAGATTAAATAGCCAAAAGCATTATTAAATTATAAAATTGAAAAAAAAAAATCCTATTTGTTGTTTTTGTTGCACAAAATAATTTTAAAAAATTGTTTTGCAAAACGTTATGATACAGACCCTTACTTTCCTTAGAATAATACTTATAGGCTTTTCGTAAGAATCTGTTATATAATTCGCAATCTTACTTCAGTACATGACGAGAAAAACTTCTATGGAGATTGACTTGTCACTGGATTTTATTAAGTGATATTACAATCCAATCAAAACTAGCCACATGAAGTTTGAAATATAATATTTATTGTTCTTTTATTTTACATTTTTCATAATTATCTTTTGGAGAAATTAGGTTCTCATCCTTCCTTTTGCTACTCCATTGATTAAAATCCTACTCATTTTCAATTTTTGATCAAGGTCCTTGAGTATTAATAACATCATTAATTATTTCACAATAAAATATTTTTTTATTTCTAAATATATTCATTTAATGTTAAAAATATTACAATTAGTATATTTATATTTATGACTAAATTTTTTATGATATTTTTTGTTTTAGTTTGTACCCATTTTTAATTTGTACCAATTTTCTTTTCAGTTTTAATTTGTACCCATATATTTTTTATTTGTACTTTTTATTTTGCTAAATGTACCCATGCTAATTATATGTACCCATTCATGTAAAACTTTTTAATCTTAAAATGTACTCATTCTTAAATATACCAATTTGTTATATGTAAAATGTACAATTTTTTATTTAAAATGTGACATCCCGTCCCGAAAATATTGAAAACGTGCGTGTGAAATGACTACTTTGCCCCTAGTTCGTTTCGTTTACGTTTATTGGTTGTTTGATGGTGTGTTGGCATGTGTTGGGCCACCCACACACACTCTCACTCTCACTGTCTCTCTGTCCCTTTCCCTGTCTCTCTCTCCCGAGTCCTCTTTCCTTCCTCTTCCTTCTGAAAACGTACGGACACACACAAACACACTCAAACCTTAGCAGATCGAGGGAACCAAGTACACCTTCAAGCTCGTGAGGCCGAGAGGAGCACAGTCGTACCATTTTCAGGTATGAACTCCGACGTTTTCACGTCGATTCGACTTTGACCGTTTTGGATACTATTCATGCAAACGTAAATACTTACGTTTTAAGGAAAATGGAGCTTGTAGGTAGCTTGCTGAGGTCCCAAGGAGTCTCGGAGTAGTTCGTTTGGCGGAAGTGGATGTCGGGTTAGCCGTGTTCGAAGTTGGCCGGTTTTGGATTGTGTGGACAGGTAAGATCTCGTTATTTTTAGGCCTTAAAAGTGTTATATCGTTGTTCTCCTAGTTCTAGGCGTCATTTTGGTACAAAAATCGTGAAAATTGGTTGAGAAACGAGAGAGAAATCGAAGTTAGAAGTTTTTCCAGTTTTCCGGCCCCGGCGACGTAACCGGAGGTTCGCCGGGGAAGGAGACGGAATATTCCGTCAAATCTGACGGAATATTCCTGACGCCGTTGACGGAATCCGTTAGAACTACCGGAATATTCCTCACGGCGTCAGTTGACGCCGTCAGCGTGCCTGCGCGTGGCCGGCGCGTGGGGGCGCGTGCGGCGGTGGAAAATTTTTCTGAAAATTTGGGTGTGTTCCTGAGGTTGTGTAGAGCACGTTGGTATATTCAATTGTCCATTTTGAGCAATGTATGAGAAGTTATTACGAAAGGAAGGTTATGTGCTTTAAAATTAATGTTTTTATAGTATTTTCGCATATAGGTGAGACGTATCCCGAGGACGAGCGTGGTCACTCGAGGCAGGGGGGTTACGACCCTTCCACATACCAGTGAGTGGGCTTTTGGTTTTCCGTATATACCTATATACTTATAATTCCCAGAAATTTATGTATATGTTTATTAGTTTATGCCATTCCTTTATTATTATTGATTATTATGCATGGTTAGTTGCATATACGGTTATTTATATATATTCATTTGTACGTTTATATATATATATATATATAGTGGTGCTGTGGAGGCCCAGGTAAGTGCCAGGTAAGCGTTATTTAATATTTGCATTAAATAGTGGTTAGAGATGCTTAGAGAGCTCATAACCTGCACCCCCGGTGTTAGTGCTCCCGCCCAGAGTAGGGCACAGTCCTTCACGTGTTGTTCACCTCCAGCACCACACGCTCAGCTTGGATCCAAGTTAGGTGCACAGTCTTGTCGTACATACCACTTTAGGTGGTTCCGACTCGTAGGTGACCCGCGATTATTCGCACAGCCTTCACGTGATCGTAGCACTAGAGCGTTTATATGTATTACACCCAGGCCTGTCGTACAGACCACTTTAGGTGGTTCCGACTCGTGGGCAGGTTTAGATATTGTGATTGAGATTTGAGCTCTAGATTCAGCCGTACAGGTCACTTTAGGTGACTCCGGCTGCCAGTTATATGTTATTGTTACGATTTATACCTGAGCACTTGCATTTCGTTTCGATATCCTGGCATGGCATATTCTTGAGCATGGTTGACATACATATTTATACGAGCGTATATCTATTTTCTGGGAAGTATACAAGTTTTACGGCGAGGGGTTAGAACTTATTTTGATAAATGGTTTTGAAAAGCTTTGTTTTTGCCCACTCACGCTTTTGTTTTGCGCCCCTCCAGGTTCTAGCTAGCTAGCAAGTTTGGTGGTTTCCCAGAGGGCTTTCCCGGCATTTCTGACAGACGATCACCAGCGTATGTCCACCTTCGGGTGCACTGTTGTAACGCTATTTTAATTTGGACTGCTTTAGGCTTTCGCTCTGAAATTGTGTCTCACTTACGCTAGCACTTATTACTTTGACTTTATGTATGCTAGTTTTTATTTATTCGTACTTTTACATTACTACTTTATTAGCTTCCGCACTGTGCACATGGCTACGTCACTTCCGCGTGACGGCCAGCACGCCCTGATCTCGGTCGGGGTGTGTCATAAAATCTATTCAATTTTTTTTCTAATTCATTTTTAAACTTATATGGGTACATTCTTTTTTTTTTTTTTTTTTTTAAATGTATCCATATCAAGTTTAATTGAAGAAATTTACTTATGTTATTAAGCCTAATATCTTTTTTTTTTTTTTTTTTTTTGTGATTTTGAAGAATGTACCCATGTTTTGATACAATTAATTTTTTGGTTGATTTTGATGAATGTACCCATGTTTATATATACACACACACACTAGTATATTTATATCTTAATATTTTTAATCCCACAAATTATGGTTTTTTTATTTAAAATCTTATTTATATAAACAACTAAAATTTCTAATTTTTAATTTAAAAATATAGTAACGTACATAGAAATAAATTATCACATTAATTTCAAGGACTTTGATCAAAAATAAAAAAACCAACAAGGTTTCAATCAAAGAATATTCATAACTAAGATCGCATCTAGAGTCTCCCTTAACTTTTTTACTAATTAATATACACCACAAGAATAGCATTACTGATTAAAATATGAAAGTGGATTCTTTTCCACTGTCCAAAACCGACTCTCCCCTACCACACTAATTGAGCACTAAACCCCCATTATCTCTATCCGTAATCATTTCGTTCTTATTCTAACAGCAATCAGACATCTTCATCATCATGAGACTCTCTCTCTCATCTTCTCACTCTCTCTACAAATCGTATCCTCTCTTCTCTCTCTGCAAACCCAAGAAAAATCACCAAACGTTGAAGATCGAACTTCAAACCACAACCATCGTACTCCTCTCATCCTCATGAACCCAACCATATAAATAGAATTGAAAACAATTGAGTTTCGAACGTCGAACTCGGAAGCTCCAACTCTGTTCAAATGTTCCCGACAACTTTCTGATCAAGTTACAAGGTTTTGGAAGGTTTAGAAACTACCACACAACTCCCCAAAGTCCCTAGTCCAAGCTTGAAGCCAAGCCAACGTGAAAACACACGGTTTAGAGATGTTGAAAATAGGTCCGAGAATGTTGAGCCAATTTCAATCCATTTCTATCCATTTTTTGGACTTTCAAAACATAAAAAAAAAAAAAATTTCTCTTCACAAGCTTCATTTCCATATAACGTACGTCAAAAATAGTTGAGAAATGAAGAAGATATGAAATTTTAAACTTTTGACAAAATCCGGCCAAAATTTCCAAAATCCGGCGACCTCCAAGGATTTCGAGCCATTTTCCCACTGAACAATGGCGAGGTAACCATTTAAGGGGGACCAATCTCTTCGTCTCGTCGAGAGGCACAATTCTTGCTTTTGAATCACTCAATTTCATTAAGTACTAACAAAGTTGTAGACGTTTAAAGTTTGTCCTTTTTTCCGGCGAATAATCCAGTTTTCCGACGGACCAGTCATCTTTCATGCCATTTTCTGGCCATCTCCGGCCACTTTTTGAACTCTAAACTGGTACAATCTTTTTCTACACTTTCCTAACTTCATTTTGATATATTATAGGCAAAATTTGGTTAAGAAATGAACTCGT
Organism: Pyrus ussuriensis x Pyrus communis; assembly: GCA_008932095.1. Lineage (NCBI taxonomy): Eukaryota > Viridiplantae > Streptophyta > Magnoliopsida > Rosales > Rosaceae > Pyrus > Pyrus ussuriensis x Pyrus communis. The sequence goes on along the minus strand of CM018521.1, from coordinate 19,051,578 downwards.
TAGGAATATTTGAATTTCCCCCAGATTTTCGTAAAATCTGCAGAAGAAGAAGAAAAAAATAAAAAAATAAATAATAATGATAATAAATAAATAAAAACCCAAAGCCGGATCCAAACCCATGACTTGTTGACCCGGATCCATTTTTGAAATTGGAGGGAATATTCTGTTAACTCCCAGTTAACTTTCACATAATATTACTTCTGAGGAGGGAATACTCTGTTAAAGTTAACTGTTGAATTTTTCGAAATTTTCTCGAAAACACTCAACGTATTTTGATGAGCAGATCCCAAATCCACCATCTGTTTTTCCAAATTTAATTATTTTTAGTTGAGTTTTACTGACAGGACTCAATATTATACTTGGGTGCAATTACTATCGAAAACTCCGACTTTCTTAGCTAGAAAGGATGTAGCATTGCAAGTAACTGTGAGTGGGTCTTTTGTTTCTACGTATATATGTATATAATTGTATATGTGATTTTCCCAATAATTGCGTATATATTTATTACAAGGTGACATGCCATGTTTAGCTTTACAAATAAACTTTTCATACACTTTATATTTTAAATAATATTCGTGCGCATAAACTTGTGGCATGACATCCTTGTATTTTACCTGCTCATTATTACATGGTGGCACATTGTCCCTTAGATGTTTGTATTATCCTGGGCCAAGAACCAGTTTCATGTGTAGTTCACATGCACCGTTTACATTCGCTTTGGATCCAGAGTTAGGTGCCAGCTTGTCCTTTTGTATGTTGTGTCGGACTCAAAATGTGATGCGATTAGCTCCACTCACGTGATGGAGTACCAGAATGTAAAACCTACACCTAGGCCTACACAAATTAATGAGCAGTGATTTCTTGTAATGACAAATTGAGTTTTGATGTTGAGATACCTGTTTATTGCCCACATCCAATAGCTTACTTGTGGTGCAAGGTACCTATTACTTACTATTGTTATAATATTGTTGGGGGAACCATATACTTGTTTTACAGTGAGGGGTTACACTTTTCAGAAAGGGTTTTACAAAACTTTATTTTTAGACTCACTCACCCTTGTTTTTCACCCCTCCAGGTTTTTAGTGGCAGAGATTTCGTAACGACGAGGGTTGACAGTAAAGCTGCTACATAGGAGACTTTTTCTTTAGGTATAATTATCCTTACTCTTCATTTACTACAATTTATCTGTACTCTGACATCACTTGTGTGATATGGGTTCAGTCCCACTCACATGCACACTCTAAATTAGTCACTCTTAGGTTTTAATTTATTCATATTTTCCACATCACTACACTTTTTGGCTTCGTCATCGTCCAGGTGCCCTCCTTACAAGGATTCTCAAATCTCTATATGATTAAGGACCTTCTCTGACTCCTTTAGTTTCTTTATCTTCTCTACATGACTACTACACACTTATTTTCTCTATGCATAATAAAGTCTCATCTTGCATATACACCAACGTATATGCGTAGACATGTTCATGGGGAACCCATCTTCATAACGCCCCTCCATAGGCTGCTCGTCAAAGATGGTTCACGATGTATTGCACATCACACCATTCTTCCTTAGAACTATACCCATGGTCTGAATCCCCTTCCTGGAGATATGTAGGCAGTCTTATTCGGATCCAACCACACCTCCCAATTAACCCCATTCTCCCCTCGCCGAAGATTATGGGCAATTCCAACTGGATTTCGCCTTCGTCCGAGAATGTGTGTGAATATGGTTCCAACACTTGGTATTACAATCGCCTCCTTCATATAATGGTGCGGCTATCTTGGAAAATTACACAAATATCCATAATTCAATAGGGGATAATCAATTGTTTAATTAATTGAGAAATGAATGGCCTAACAGTTACAACAGTTAATTGAGGAATAAATTGCATAATGGTTACATCAATTAATTCAGGAATGAATGTTCAATTTATTTAACGATTCAATGAACTATTCATCACCAATTAATGGACGGACATAAATGTCCTGGAACAATTTTCTAATTGAATTAGATTTCTTAATTGTTGAGAATTTTAATTATTAAGGATAATAAAAATCCTTGAAATAGTGGGAGCTAAGATGGAGACCAAGTTGGACTTGAATTCTAGCCCTACAAAATTCTGGCACACCCTAGGGATACTAGGGCCGAAATATGTGGTCTAATTTTAGCCCAATGACGCTTTCCCAAAACCTAATTAACTAAATACATAATTACAATGAGACTATTTTCTTTTAAATTTAATAGTTGAATTTAAATATAAAGATGATCATGGACTAGACCAATATAATTGAGTTATGTGATTGACCGCTATAATATAAGGGTATCTCTTTACTTTATATTTATTTATTTCAATTGTTATTCGTACTTTTATTATGTCATACATATATTTCTTTAGATTTATAAATTTAAACTAGATTAAACGACTCCGATGTCTCTAGGCCATTATTGGTATAACAGTACTGGATAGGCACGATCTTAATACTGGATACCTTTGGCGGGGCATAAATATCGTGATGATTGTTTGAATTGTGTTCAGTTGTGATCACTGCAAAGATCGACCTCAACCAATTCAGTCATCCCAGTCTTAGTTGTTGAACAAAAATACTATTCTTATCACATTTTCAAACCACATTTATACTACCTCTTCTAATAGAGATGAGACCTATGTGTGTTGGTAGATTCTACTTTTATCTCAAAACTTGTAATATATCCTAGGCAGAGAGTTACTTAAAATGCAGTACAAGAATTGTGATGGTAGGGAATTCAGTATTTAGACACCAAAACTTTTTTACTTGATTGAACATGCCATGGGTTTCTTGTTACTGTGTCCACTGTACTGGTAACAATGGTAAGCATATGTGGTTTTATTGGGTAGACAGGGACTTACACTTGGTGCTCTGTTCGTAGTCTACTGATATTCTTCAGCTTGGGCGGATTGAAGTAGCTTCTGGATTCAAGGCAACTAAGGCTTTGGACATGTCACCTTGGAGCTTCTTCTCTTGCATATAGTTTTGTAATGTCGATGTGAACTCTTCCATGTTGAGTTTGATGGTAGGAATCTTATCAGGATCCTTATAGAAGAAGTCCTCAATTTCAATTTCTGAAAGCTCAGTCAACTCTTGTTCTGGTGTTGATGGCTCTTGGATGATCGGTTCACACTCTTTAATTACAATACCGGCTATCTGGAGTGAGTTGTTCTCAAGCGGACGCAGTGACATAGGAGTGACTGCGGTTGCGGGATTTATATTGTAGTGTTTCTTTTTTTTTTTTTTTTCTTTTTTCCCTTACTTCTTTTTATTGTTCCATGTTATTAGTGGAACATAGTACTTTTTACTTCTACAGATTATCCATGAAGCTATCTACTAGTTTAAGGTATTTAAACATATTCTACAATATTGTATTATTGTTCTTTAAACTAACTACAGATTGTCATGCCCCAAAGTATGTAGAGGTTCTCGTGAGTCCGTGACACGCTTCAGTGTTTATTTTCCTGCACAATGATTATTGTTCGAACCTTGCAACGCACTTGCGAAGTGTCTACATTCTCCTCTCATTGGACCAATAGCAAAGCCAGGAATTATTTGGTAGGTGGGCTAAACTAAAATTATTACTAGCAGATCAAATGGTTAAATTTTTTTTTTTACTTACCTAAAGTTACACAATGACAAACCTGAAAACAATAATTTAAAGCAAGAAATTTAACTATGAATAAAGTCAATTTCAACTAGTTTTAAAAAAGAAAACATTTGAAGTTGCAACTTATAGTAGAAAGAAACATACATCATCAATTTTGTCATAACAACTAAACAAATAAAAGAAAAAGTACCTATTCAAGTTATGCCCTTCGATCCTTAATGGAATTGAAATCTTTTGTTATTTCTTCTTAATCAATCTTTTCGGCAAGCTCTTTTTCAATGTACACAACCATTGATATAAACACGTCGAACTTCGTCTTGTTGATTAATAGGATGCTCATGTATTTGAATCCGTTTCCCCGGGTCTCGTTCCAATTCCAAAGAAGCATCATCAAAAACTTTTTCTTGAGGTTCAATTATATTAGATGTCTGGTGAGAATCATGAGGCTGCTCAGTTGATATTGGTGCATTATCATTAGATGCAGAAGGTATAGCACTCTCTAAATTATCACCATCATCTCTCTTTTTAAAAAATGAATCAATAGTTCTTAACCTCTTCATTGAACGTTAACCTAACAAATTGAACAACAATAATGCAAGTTTATATAATAAATTATATTTCTAAGAAATCTATCAGGCTATCAGAAAAAATATATTAAACTTGAAATTGAATTTTTGAAGTACGAATTCTTAAAATTAAAGCAATAAACAAATAAAATCATCAAGACATATGAATAAAGTGGTTAAAAACTTACCTATTGATAAGAAAAATCAACAAGTTTTCTCACTTGTATTGTACGCTTGGTTTATGTGAACTGCAGTGCAGAGACGAGAGGTTGAGATAGGACAAAGGCTTTTATGAAAGTCAGTAAGTGAAAGAGGGTCATTGTGTTGTACCCCAAAAGTCGAAATAAAATAATAAACTAGTCTACTCCTAGGAAACCTAAATTAATAAAATATTAAATTTACTTTTTAAAACCGGATGAGATGACTACTCTACTCCTAAACTAATCACTATACTACTCCCTAGAAACTAATCAAATAAAAAGACTTAATGGGATGTGATTGCTAGAGTGTGTGTACAATTTGAAATATAATAATAATAAATTTTGATATTTATTAAAGTAAATAATTTATTTAATATTTGTTAACTCTTATTTTTTCTAAAAGTAGTCATATTGTTCAGAACTTTTACTTATTAGGTGGGCTATAACAATTAAAATTAATAAAATTATCTAAATTATCAGTATTTTTAACCTCAAACAACTAAAACTCTCCCTATGCTAGAGCCCACCCTAGCCCTGTTACTAGCTGCGCCGTTGCATTGGACATGCATTGCAATTCAATTTACTCTGTGCAAAATACCTGCATACAAACGAAACTACGATGGGCTTTCCTATTTTTGATTAATCACAAATTATGTTTCTTATCAAAGAATCGCCATGTAGGCATGTATACCTTTCCAAATGTAATCATCTGGTACTGCAGCTCGTAACTGTCATTTAATAGTCAGCTAATTAGTAATTATCGTGATGATTGTTTGAATGGGCGGTGGCAGTCTATGAACTGTGTTTAGTTGTGATCACTGCAAAGAGTGACCACAACAAATTCAATCATCCTAGTCTTTGTTAAACCAAATTGCTACTTTTATCACCTTTTTTCGTACTATAAGAACAATGGGAGTCTAATAGAAAGGTGGTACAAATAAATTCTAAAAATGTAGTAAGTATAACATTACTCGTTGTTGAATTGGCGCTTGAGTTTTGGTGCCTCATTGTTGGTACCTTTGCGTATGACATTTTCAATTTCCACATGTTAGTGCAAAATTGGCAATTCTTGACAAAATGCCTGAGTCTATAATAGCTTAGATTTGTTACAAATTTTCAATTGTAATTGTTTAAGTCTAAGGATGTCTCTCACACTTTCGATGCAAAGATGTTACGTAAACAAGATACTTATTCAGGTACGTTTGCATGCATTCAACTACATTCACCTGTTATCTCATGTTATTGTATTTGGAATAGGACTCTTGACCATTGTGTGTTTTATCTCTTTTAAATGACTTATCCTTTCTATATTAATTATTAAAACATACTTTCAAAACAATCTGATTGCATTGGGACTAATCTGATTTCATTGGGACTTATCCGATTGCATGTTGGTGGGAGTCATCTGATTACATGGATTGCGTTTTTATCGGTTTGCATCATGCGGTGCTTTGAGGCTTTAAAAGAGATGTCAAAGTCTTGTAGAAGTCAAGACGCATATGCATGAATATTTGGTTCTTTGTTAAAAGCATCGGCAGCAGCTTTGTGTTTTGAAAAAATGAAAAATAATTTATATGTTGCTGCCATCTTGTGGTTTCAATAGCATGCGTGTTTAAAGAGAAAATATTATTTTCATGTTGTTTTTCATTTAAGTTGTTAATTGAATGTCAATAATGAAAATGTGCCTTGTGATTTTCGTAATTGATTATTTTTCAAACAAACACTTCATCATATAAACATTCTACATGATCGAGTTAGTCTCTTGCAAAGTTTGAGGAAAAGGTGACTGACGATCGCGTTAGTATTATGCCACTTCAACTCGAAGACTGACGAAATATTGAGTAGCAAAGCGCGAAGACAAAGCTGCCAACTAGTATGGTTGTCTAGTTGATGAGTTCTTGTAAGTCTTTATGTATTCTTTTCTTTCTTTCTTAGTGCTTCCTGGCTTGGTAGCCCGATGATTTTTCCAGTGGTGGGTTTTGCCTCGTTAAATCCTACATCATGTGTGTACTCTTTATATTTGTTCTGACTATTTGTGTAGGATTTAGTTTGCATAACTGATTAATTTAAACCTTAATTTGGATTAGTTTTAAGTTGGAATTTATTTATAGTTGTAGGTTAAATTAGTACCCATCCTAGGACTTTCAATTAGCACCAGAGCAGGTCACTATATATATTTAGTGAGATCTGTGGGATCACTAGGATGAATCATACAATGGGGTCGATATCCCATCCACCACACTTTGAAGGCGACAACTACGTTGCATGGAAGGCAAAAATGAAATTATTTCTTTGGGTGCTTGACGACAAAGTGTGGCTTGCGATTGAAGAAGGTTGGGAACCTCCAACAGTTAGAGAAACCAAAGGCAAAGAACAGTCTTCTGAAACTGTTTCTATGCTTAAGCCTAGAAGGGAATGGAGAGAAGATGAACGCAGCTCCAGCACATTCAATCAAAGAGCATTGAATGCGTTGTTCATTGCCGCTTCGCCTAAGCAATTTAACTACATCAGTAAATGCACAACGACAAAAGAAGCTTGGGATATTCTTGAAGTTACTCATGAAGGTAACTCCACTGTCAAAGAATCCAAGCTTCAAAATCTCATCACAAAATTTGAAAATATCAAAATGCTAGATGCTTAGAGTTTCTTCGACTTTTATGCTAAGCTTAGTTTAATTGTCAATGGTTGTCACAATTTTGGTGACAACATTCCAAAACATAGAATTGTTAAGAAAATTCTAAGATCTCTTCCTTCAAGGTTTCATGCGAAAAGGATAGCTATAGAAGAATCAAAAGATTTAACACACTGACAAGTTCGAACAAGTGATTGGATCACTACAAACATATGAATCTGACTTCACTGAAGTTAAGAAAGGAAAAAATGTGGCGTTCAAAGTCAATAATGAAAAAGTGAATGAGGATTCATTTGAAAACTTGACTTAAGATGAATTTGCTCTTCTCACCAAACAAGCAAGAAAAATTTTGAAGCTTAGAAGTTCTAGGGGACATGAACATCGGAACAATTTTGATTCAAACTCCAAAGTTTCTCGTTCTCGAGATGTCTCTCATGGAAATTCCACTAAGTTTGTGAAACTTGGTGAAAAGAAAAGTTCAAATGATAAAAGACAAGTGTTTTGAATGTCAAGGGTATGGACATCATGCTGCCAACACTCTTAAAAAGCTAAAGGATGAAAAGAACAAGGCTTTAACCTCCACTTGGAGTGACAGAGATTCAGAAAAAGACCCAGCATCTAAAGATGATGACGAAGTGGTTGCGTTTATTGGAATTTGATAGGATTAAAAGCACACCACAAAGTAGCACACAAATGTCTTATTGATTTTCCTTATTAACACTAATATTTGTCAATTGTAGCATATGAAAATAAGGGTTTTTCCCGCAGAAGATTGTTTTATCTAACTACTTAAAATGTCACAAAAACTGCGCTGCTGTCCCTACTGGCCAGCCACCGAAAAATAATTATTAGACTGACTTACACTTATCTAAAGTCTACGAAATTTTATATGCAAATGCAAACACTAGACACACAAAGCTACACTCCACAAATTTTTGGGATTTTTGGAGTTGATTTGCTATTTAAATTAATTCGAACAAAAACAGAACAGAAACAGATTTTAAGTAGTTCACAAATTAAGAAAAATGAGTTAGGGGAATTGCTATCCACCACCAAATAATCATACAAACATGTTATGTTTCATTCAAATTCCTTTCATTTTCGGATGAAGATGCTCAAGTTGGCTCAATGTTAAAACTCAACCTATTACTCTTTCTTATGTAGTATGTTAAGAGAATGGCATTTTCAACTTAACTTAGTCCCTAACATGCAATCTAGAACGGCGTGTTCATAGATTTAACAAGTAGAAATCATTAAGAACGAAAAGAGTTTGAGTCATCACAAGGCATTGTAAGTACTGGCGTTGTCTTACTTATCCTAGAAATTGGTTCACATGTTAATCGCAATTAACAAGTACTACCCTAGAACATATGTAGGTCCTCATTCGATAAGGGCAGGCACACACATATTCATAGCATTAGAATCCTATATATGCTTTCTAAGTATGCATCCGTAGAAAACACATAAAGAATTCATCAATGAAACAAGTAGTGAACCAATTTTCATCCATTCATAAAAGTAATTCAAACGAAATGTCATAACAAAATTGCAATCATATTCGGGGCTTCAAAACAGCCCCTAACTACTAAAAATTTAGTTACACAATCCTTAAGTTAAAACAAAAGATAGACATGAGTTTGAGAAAATAGAACCAAAAGAAATCGACTAAGGCTCTCCTTTCCTTCCTTCCCCAACGCTACTTTTAAACCAATTCTTGCTCATCATTTTCTTCTCCTTAACTCACCCACTAATAGCCATTTAGTGATGACAATAAATGAGAGGAAATGGTAAAACAATGTTAACTCTTTGTGTAGCCTTTATGCCAATTACTCTCTCTTAATCCTCATCTTTAATTCCATTTCCTCTGATATTTGAATAGGTGTCAGCTGGTTTGTTCTTGATTGCATCAGTTTTGGCTGCTACATTTATTGGATTTATTGCTTTCAATGCTTTCTTGTCAGTTACAAACTGCTCATCCTCTTAGGAACTTTCAGTGTTAAAAAGGCCATAACTTCTTCCAGAAAAATGATATTAACAATCCGCGAAATTCTCCAGAAAATAGACATCCGTAGCTTTCCAAGCATATAAGGCTCATTCTCTAATTCATTCTGAGCTGTCCGCAACTTGCTTCCAAAGTCAGCTGACCTGTACAGGCAGTTTTGACGAATTTGTTACTTAAAATCCCACTTGTGCTATTTTTCTTTTCTTTGCTTGACAAATCCTTCAAAACACAAAAACAAATTAAATAACTCAAAAATATAAGGAACTAACTAAGAAAAGACAAGTGAATTTGATATAAAATATATATAAATATAAGCTTATCAGAATTCTTGATGGATATGAGACTGATGACTCGGAAGTTGAAAAACTTGATTTCGTAGAAGTCTTACAAAAATATACTGCACTTTATGATATCACCATGAAAGTGAAGAAAGAAAATGATGAACTGAAAAATAAACTTGTGCAGCTTGAAAGCGAGAAAAAGGAAGCTAAGATTGAGCATCAATCTCAAATGGAAAATGCAGAAAAGTTACGAGAGTCAATGTTGGAGAAGTTACATATGCTAACTATAGACATCGAAATTTCAGTAAAACAAATGTTCACCAATGCATTAAAGTTTTGACGTGTCAAGGCATACATGGCATACGCCACGTGTTGTACAAATTGTACACATGGCGTGTGACTCAATAAAATAGGAAGAAATACCCTTGAAGGATTAAACAAGTTTTTCTTCTCATTTTGGGCAATGACAAGGCAAGTACATTTCAATCCATTGAGGATCAAAACAAGTTTTTCTTCTCATGTTGGGCAATGACAAGGCAAGCACACTTCAATCCATTACGGATCAAAGCAAGTTTTTCTCATTTGGGCAATGACAAAGCATACACATTTCAAGTTTAAAATGGTGTTAAGTGGGAAATTAGGCCATAAGTTAGACCACTTCAAGTTTAAAATGGTATTAAGTGGGAAATTAGGCCATAAGTTACACCACTTCAATTTCAATATTGCATTAAGTGGGAAAATTAGGCAATGGTGCTTGGAAAGGAAAAAAAATATTTTTGTGGTGGTGATTCATTCTCAAAGCCTATAAATAGGCTTCTCCATCAAGGTATCAAGCATCAAGGAATTCACAAATACATTTCTCTACTCCAAAATTAGAAGAGGAATTCCCCAAATCCTTGAAGCTTTGAAACTCCAAAGCTTCCAACCATCCAAATTCCCAAGAATTCCGAAGGATCAAGAAAGCTCTCTTCGTTCTTCATTAAACCATTATTCAAGATCAAGCCCCAACGGCCCTTGAAGAAAGCGTTCATCATTCATCATCCGTTCATCCTAAGCTCAAGCCCCAACGGCCCTTTGGATCAACAACCTCAACAAATCCACACATCCAACCATTCTTCAAGATTAAGCCCAAAAGCACTTGAAGATCCACTCATCCATCAACTTTCAAGATCAAGCCCAAAAGCCCTTGAAGAAATCCACACAACCATTATTCAAGATCAAGCCCCAACGGCCCTTGAAGAAAGCGTTCATCATTCATCATCCGTTCATCCTAAGCTCAAGCCCCAACGGCCCTTTGGATCAACAACCTCAACAAATCCACACATCCAATCGTTCTTCAAGATTAAGCCCAAAAGCCCTTGAAGATCCGCTCATCCATCAACCTTCAAGATCAAGCCCAAAAGCCCTTGAAGAAATCCACACAACCATTATTCAAGATCAAGCCCCGACGGCCCTTGAAGAAAGTGTTCATCCGTTCATCAACTGTTCATCCTTAGATCAAGCCCCGACGGCCCTTTGGATCAACAACTCATCCACAAACTTACACCCTACGGAGATAGAATCGGAGGACCAAATTTGAGAGAGATCGTAACCCCAAAATCATCAAACCAAAAAATATTATTTTGTACACGTTATTCTTGTTTCTTGTTTCAAGGAACTTTCGTGTTCACAAATTTGGCACACCCAGTGGGACATCTCTACCTCTCATCTCTATCCTCAAATCATCGAAAAACGCAAATGGCATCAAGAAAGGATCAAGCTGTTCCTACAATCAAAGCAAAGAACAAGAACATCATCGCCGCAAGTGGTGATATTTCGGGCACCATAACCCGAAGTAAGGCAAGAGCTCTTTTTGCCGTGGCTTCCGCCCCTGCATTAACTCTGTCAAAGGAACAAGAGCACCTGAGGCACGAGCCTGTGATCACCCTAGCCTCGCTAAGGGCATCAAGAGGGGAAAGCCTGAGGAAATACTCAGAGTCCCTACTCTCCGACGCTGATTCGAGCAGCAGTACAACCATGCAAGTCATGACCACTGGAGTAACTTCAATCAAGGAGCAGCTAGCTCAGATGAATGAAGCAATCGCAAAGCTCACACGGACTGCAGAGGAGAAAAACTTGCAAACCGCCGGACTCATCAACCGTCTGGAGGCACAGCATGGCGTCAAAATGAAACCAAGCTCTCTTTCAACTAAGAAGACCGAAGAAGGCTTTAACCCAAATGCCTACGAACTCATGTCAAAGGCTAAGCATGACTTTGCTTCCTCTTCAAATCTTGGAAAGAAGGTTTCAAACACCGTCAATGACAAAGAACGTAACCTCACCAAAACTCAAAAGAAGTTGAAGGAGCATGGTTACGGAGTTGACAACAACAAAGCCAGACTTGGCTTCACACCAAATGCACCCGTGAAGATTTCAAGCAAAGTGAAGAAAGCTAGCGCTCAACACATTAGCGTGAGCATTGAACAAGACCAAAAAGAGCCTAAACTCGCCCCTCGGACGTCGGTCTTCGATAGGATGAGCCATTCAAGCTCCAGAATTTCAGCGCTTAATCGCATTGGTAGTCAAGGCCGAACCTCTGTCTTCAAGAGGCTTAGCGCGCCAACATCCCAAAGCTCTGTTTTTGAACGGTTGTTAAAGCCTAAGAAACAAAGCAACACAGCTATCTCTCCTCTGCGACGATCAGCTTCGGAAAGATTTGAAGATAATGAGAAGCCTTTTGGAAAGAGGAAGACAACACCAAAGGAAGAAAAGTTCGATGGGTTAGCAGAAAAAGGCGACGTTCGAAGCTTGATTCCTTCAAGGATGAAGTGCCAAGCAATCCTAGAGGTCGACACAAAAGGACCACTGAAGATAAGGAGGCGCATCATCGTCCACACTGGCAAATCTTCATGCCAACAAACCCAAGAGGACGGCACTGAAGATGAAATCCCTAAGAAAGATGTCACTTCTGGCTCTTTCGACTCAAAGTCTTCACCTCGCCTGTTGGGGGCATGCTCCAAGTCAAGTGAAATTGAAGGATGGACTCATGTCGCTTCGAAGAAACTGCACGAGAAACATGTCTTCTCCACAAGTGCACCAATCAGAAATGGGGGAAAGCAGCTTTCGCCAACCTCCAAAGCAATGTGAAAATGTTGAAGATAAGAAAATTTCAACACAAAGATCGTTCATGCGGGATCTTTTCTTCCTTGAAGACTTATTCAATTTCTCGATCAAGGCTCCTTGCTATGAAGATTGTGAGGAATGCCTTTCGAAGATCGCTTCGAAGAAATTGGACAAGCAGCAACCATCTTGTCCACAAGTTTATCAGTCGAAAAGGGGGCAAAACAGCTCTTGTCAACCTCCAGAACAATGTGAAAGTGTTGGAGATAATGAAATTTCGACACAAAGATCATCCATCCCTATCACAATGTGCGACCTCTTCCCAGAAGACTTCTTCAATTACTCGGTCAAGGCTCATTCCTATGAAGATTGCGAGGAACGCCTCTCCCAGATCGCTTGACAAATCCACAACAACAACCAAAGCTCCTCGTTCGCACAAGCCTAAAAGGTGACAACTAAACGCTCCTTGCCTGCACGAGCTGAAACTGCAAACGGCACCAAACGCTCCTTGCCGATCATCCAATCCCGGCTGATTGGAAAATCTCAGACGACTTGCCTGACGATGAGGTGTTCTACATCGACATCTTCCCAACATGGACGATGTTCTTCGACGGATCCGCATAAGCAGACGGAGCGAGGGCAGGAGTAGTATTCATGTCGCCACAAAGGCAAATACTACCTTACTCCTTCCAACTGAATGAGCTATGCTCCAACAATGTTGCTGAGTACCAAACATTGATCATCGGGCTCCAAATGGCGATCAACATGGAAATCACAGCTCTTGAGGTATATGGCGATTCCAAGCTCATAATCAATCAACTCTTAACTGAATATGAGGTGAGGAAAGATGATCTCATCCCATACTTCCGGCTAGCGACCCAACTGCTACAAAAGTTCGAAGCTGTGACACTGGAACATGTGCCAAGAAAGGAAAATCAAATGGCAGACGCTCTCGCCAATCTAGCCTCGAGTATGACACTAGGAAAAGATGAAGTTGCAGACGTGCCAGTTTGCCAAAGATGGGTGATTCCGCTCGTTAATGAAATGTCACTAGATGATACAAATGTCATCTCAGTACTTCCAGTCGATGCTGAAGAGTGGAGACAGCCGCTGATCGACTACTTAGAGCACGGAAAGCTTCCAGATGATCTCAGACACCGTTCTGAAATACGTCGACGAGCACCTCGCTTCCTTTACTACAAAGGAACACTCTATCGACGCTCTTTTGAAGGAGTGCTCCTGAGATGCCTAGGTGAGGAAGAAGTTAATCTAGCCATGGAAGAAGCACATTCAGGTGTGTGTGAGGCACATCAGTCTGGACCAAAGCTACATTTCTGGCTTAAAAGAATGGGTTACTACTGGCTGAGCATGGTGAAGGACTGCCTGGAACACGCCAAAAGGTGCCAAGCCTGCCAATTCCACGCCAACTTCATACATCAACCGCCTGAACCATTACACCCTACAGTTGCTTCATGGCCGTTCGACGCATGGGGATTGGACGTTGTAGGACCAATTACGCCAAAGTCATCTGCAGGGGAAGCTTACATCCTAGCTGCAACAGATTACTTCTCCAAGTGGGCTGAAGCCATCCCTTTAAGGGAAGTAAAAAAGGAAACTGTTGTTCGTTTCATCAAGGAGCATATCATCCACCGATATGGGGTGCCTCGCTACATTATCACTGACAACGGAAAGCAGTTCTCCAACCGACTCGTGGACGAGCTTTGCGACAAATACAAGTTCAAGCAGCACAAGTCTTCCATGTATCATGCTCCGGCCAACGGCCTCGCGGAAGCATTCAACAAGACGCTGTGCAACCTCCTGAAAAAGGTAATCGGCCGAACAAAGAGAGATTGGCATGAAAGAATAAGTGAAGCACTTTGGGCATATAGGACTACACATAGGACTCCTACCCAAGCTACACCTTATTCTCTCGTATATGGCGTAGAAGCTGTTCTACCGCTCGAAAGTCAAATTCCCTCACTAAGGATGGCTATACAAGAAGGCTTGACTGATGAAGAAAATGCAAAGTTGCACCTTCAGGAGTTGGAAGCGCTGGATGAGAGAAGGCTCGAAGCTCAACAACACTTGGAATGCTACCAAGCACGGTTATCCAAGGCATTCAACAAGAAAGTCCGCCCAAGGTCTTTCCAAGCCGGAGATCTCGTGCTGGCATTGCGTAGGCCTATCATTACAACTCATAAGACAAAAAGCAAGTTCACATCAAAGTGGGATGGACCCTACATAATACAAGAGATCTACACCAATGGCGCCTACTTAATCATGGCAGAAGACGGGTTGAAGATCGGCCCCATCAACGGCAGATTTTTGAAGCGCTACTACCCCTAAAGCAAACGGCACCAAACGCTCCTGGCCCGCAAGAGCATAAACTGTGTACGGCAAAATCATCATCAAAACCATCACTCATTTGAACTACGTCATGACTTGATCCCTCCTCAACCAAGGGTACGTAGGCAACTTGAAACTTCAAAACTTCAAGTACAGTCACATCATCAAAATAAAATTAAAAAAAAAAAAGGGAAATAACACATCTTGGTGATGTATATGTTTTATCTGTATTTAGCACAATACACTGAATAAAATAAAGCATGTTCATAGATCTCCGAGAAATTACAAGTGCGTACAAAAAAAAAAAAAAAAAAAAAAAAAAAAAAGATGAAGCTTTCACAAAGGATGTTCACGTGAAGCCCCAGTACTTGGCAAAACTCTAGGAGCGGGAGGCATCAGAGTGGGAGGCATCGAAGCAGAAGGCATCGAAGATAGATCATTCGAGGCCTCAATACTTGGTGGAACGCTGGATGACCCAGGAAAAAGGTGCCTCTGGAGATAAGCCGCAAACCTTTGACGGTCACTTTGAATCCGACCTTCAGATTCTTGCAGCTCATCAAGCTTCCTCTTCATGCCCGTCGAATAGTTATTTGCAAGCACGTGCAAACTTCTATTCTCGTGCTTAAGCTGTTTGATCTCTTGCTTGAGATTTTCCACCTCTGCCATCAACGATTCAACTTGACGGGAGCGAGCAGGCGTTGGCCCATGTTGGACACAGAGTCCGCACACTGAACGCTGAGAGCTAGGGACTCTTGAACGGCCAACTCATCGGACCGTCCTGAAAGCAGCCTACTATCTTTAGGAGTGAGGAGGTTCCTAGCTACTATCGTAGCTGTTGTTGCATCCGTCATCATGGAGTCTTCACCTGTAAGAGGACCATTAGAAGATAAGAAAGACGGGCACCATACCTTAGCCTGACGCGGCGTAACCGGATCACTGCTGAGACTCAAATCTAAGCAAATGTTCGATGGGTTAGCCATTTTCAAAGGTGTTAAAAGAGAAGGGTGGATGGAGTTAAATCTCAAAGGGCCGGAGACGATTTTCACAAATGGGCAATCTTCAAAGCGTGCATGTTGGAGGTGATCGATACCTCTATTAAAAGGAAAGGCGACGCTCTCTCGGCTTTTCAGAAAACGCGTGCAACTTTGTCAAAAGATCTCTGACAAAGCCGCATCCGCATTACTGTTTGCCATTCAGAAATCAAAGAGGCGCTTGCTCAAAAATCGAAGAAGCATTTGTTCAGAAATCGAAGAGACGCTTGCTCAAAAATCGAAGAAGCATTTATTCAGAAATCAAAGAGGTAACACCCTCCGAACCTCAAAAGCTGGGCCGCTTATTCAAGGATCGAAGAGTCATCACTCTCTGAATTTCAAAAGCTGGGCTCTTCCAGATTTGTCATCACCCTTCATATGCAACCCCAGCTTTGCAGAAATCACGGGCAACTTTGTCAAAGATTTCTGACAAAGTTGAGAACGCGTGAATCTTACTGTTCAATTACCCAACAGTTGTCGACAATGGTAAAGGAACAGTACCACCACTTGCTATTGGGAAATCCCTATATATGTCAACCTTCATCTTTTATGGCAAGGCAGACCTGCAAAAAAAAAAAAAAATGCCCAACTCTTCCTCACCTCTGAAGGCGCACTCCCAGCCCTGCTCTCAAGTACTCATCTTCAACTATTGATGTACCCCCAAAGAAAATACCAGATGCCTGGAGTACAGATGAGGCAGGAGGAAACGGTAGATCGAAGCATGTGGAGACAAGCACAACAAATATATGTGCTGATTCGTTCGCTGCTTCTTCAAAAGCAAAAGTATCTCATATCATCAACGGCGAAAGCAAAGAGAAAGCAATATGTCGGAACCTCTACTCAAACTTGCGCTGCCACCAAGAAGTGATTGTCCATTCAAATGCAAGGTTTGCATTCCACTCCTGTATCAGAGGACAAATACTACAAGAGAAGATGCCAAACCTGCATAAGGAAATACCACTTCTGCAAGGGGAGCAAGTAAGGCAAGTGAAAAATGATGCATCGAAGCATGTGGAGACAAGCACAACAAATATATGTGTTGATTCCTTCGCTGCTTCTTCAAAAGCAAAAGTATCTCATATCATGCTTTCTCCATGTCCTTTCCTTTGTCCTTGTTCTTACTCGCATGGCAAAGTGAAAGAGAGCAATCAGCCGGCACTTGGAGTCAGTCTTCCGATCTGGAACCGACTACCTGGAATTTATTCCCTGGTTGCTTACCTAGTGTTGCTCTCGAGTAGTCATCTTCAACGGTTGATACACTTCCAGAGAAGGGACCACATCTGCTTGGAGAACAGCTAAGACGAGTGACAATGAAACATTAATCTTGTGGATCGTCAGCAAACGCAACAACTGCATATGCTGAGTCATCCTCTAACCCTCTTCAATATGAATTGGAAAGATTGAACAAAGAAACAGGTCATCACCTCCACCTCGTGCTTGCCTGCTATGTGTCTGAATCCTGAAACCGCTCATGGTCCTATTTTCACTCAAGATCAAGTCTCGATGGCCCTTGAAGAAATCACAAGTCCGATTCAAAATCAAGTGTTCACCACCCTTGAATCAAATTCAACTCCAGATAAAAGGAGTAAGTTCAGGCCTTCGGGGGAGACCAAAAGAATCCTCCAGCCCAGTTCAAGACTAAGCCTGTGGAAAATCAACGATTGGAGGAAACCAGAAAATCTTCCAGTCGAACTCAAGATCAAGCCTCAATGGCCCTTGAAGAAATTTCCAGCCCAATTCAAGATCAAGCCTCGACGGCCCTTGGGTTGACATCTACATTAAGGGACTTCAAAACGCATCTTCAACACGTGTCAAGCACATGTCTACGACGCGCCTTGAAGTGGGGGCATTTGTAGACATCGAAATTTCAGTAAAACAAATGTTCACCAATGCATTAAAGTTTTGATGTGTCAAGGCATACATGGCATACGCCACGTGTTGTACAAATTGTACACATGGCGTGTGACTCAACAAAATAGGAAGAAATACCCTTGAAGGATTAAACAAGTTTTTCTTCTCATTTTGGGCAATGACAAGGCAAGTACATTTCAATCCATTGAGGATCAAAACAAGTTTTTCTTCTCATGTTGGGCAATGACAAGGCAAGCACACTTCAATCCATTACGGATCAAAGCAAGTTTTCCTCATTTGGGCAATGACAAAGCATACACATTTCAAGTTTAAAATGGTGTTAAGTGGGAAATTAGGCCATAAGTTAGACCACTTCAAGTTTAAAATGGTATTAAGTGGGAAATTAGGCCATAAGTTACACCACTTCAATTTCAATATTGCATTAAGTGGGAAAATTAGGCAATGGTGCTTGGAAAGGAAAAAAAATATTTTTGTGGTGGTGATTCATTCTCAAAGCCTATAAATAGGCTTCTCCATCAAGGTATCAAGCATCAAGGAATTCACAAATACATTTCTCTACTCCAAAATTAGAAGAGGAATTCCCCAAATCCTTGAAGCTTTGAAACTCCAAAGCTTCCAACCATCCAAATTCCCAAGAATTCCGAAGGATCAAGAAAGCTCTCTTCGTTCTTCGTTAAACCATTATTCAAGATCAAGCCCCAACGGCCCTTGAAGAAAGCGTTCATCATTCATCATCCGTTCATCCTAAGCTCAAGCCCCAACGGCCCTTTGGATCAACAACCTCAACAAATCCACACATCCAACCGTTCTTCAAGATTAAGCCCAAAAGCCCTTGAAGATCCACTTATCCATCAACTTTCAAGATCAAGCCCAAAAGCCCTTGAAGAAATCCACACAACCATTATTCAAGATCAGGCCCCAACGGCCCTTGAAGAAAGCGTTCATCATTCATCATCCGTTCATCCTAAGCTCAAGCCCCAACGGCCCTTCGGATCAACAACCTCAACAAATCCACACATCCAATCGTTCTTCAAGATTAAGCCCAAAAGCCCTTGAAGATCCGCTCATCCATCAACCTTCAAGATCAAGCCCAAAAGCCCTTGAAGAAATCCACACAACCATTATTCAAGATCAAGCCCCAACGGCCCTTGAAGAAAGCGTTCATCATTCATCATCCGTTCATCCTAAGCTCAAGCCCCAACGGCCCTTTGGATCAACAACCTCAACAAATCCACACATCCAATCGTTCTTCAAGATTAAGCCCAAAAGCCCTTGAAGATCCGCTCATCCATCAACCTTCAAGATCAAGCCCAAAAGCCCTTGAAGAAATCCACACAACCATTATTCAAGATCAAGCCCCGACGGCCCTTGAAGAAAGTGTTCATCCGTTCATCAACTGTTCATCCTTAGATCAAGCCCCGACAGCCCTTTGGATCAACAACTCATCCACAAACCTACACCCTACGGAGATAGAATCAGAGGACCAAATTTGAGAGAGATCGTAACCCCAAAATCATTAAACACAAAATATTATTTTGTACACGTTATTCCTGTTTCTTGTTTCAAGGAACTTTCGTGTTCACACTAGCATCAGACAATAAATTTCTTGAAATGAACTGAGTGACATGAAAAGGAAGGTTGAAGAGTTTAGTATTGGCTCAAGAAAAATTGACAAAATGTTGAGCTATGGAAAGAATTCAGGTGATAGAAGCGGTTTAGGTTTTGATGTCAATAGGACTGGAAGTTCTTCCTCTTCTGTTACTAAGTTTGTCAAAGCTTTACAAGAACCAAGCAGGAAAGCGAGTAATGGTGAAGCTTTTGAAAATTCATATACCACTACAAATAAGTCAAATTTTGGGAGCACTTTTGTTGATCCAAAGAATTTCATTAGGTCAAAAACATTTATTCTTATTTGCCACTTCTGTGGAAAAATAGGACATATCAGATCTAGGTGTAACAAACTTCGAAAGGAAATTCGAACTAAACACACCACTCCTTGGATTTCTGAAAAATCAAATCTCAAAGTGAGATTTGTTGCTCACCCGAAGGGAATGAATAGAATTTCCAAAATAATGCCTAATTCCATCACTCCAAATGTAAAGCAAGTATGGAGAAGAAAGGCGATTAAAATTTTCTTATTGGATAAGATGTCACCATCATCTGAGGAAGACAATCTTACTTGTTTGGTGGCGTTCACTGCCCTCTCAACTTGTCAGTCAGATACTTGGTATCTTGACAGCGGTTGCTTAAGGCATATGACTGGAGACAAGAGATGGTTCACAACTTTCACCGAGGATTGTAAAAATGGAGCAGTCACTTTCGGAGATGGAAAAAGAGCAAGGATTATTGGAAAAGGAGAAATCAAAACTCTAGGAATACCATGCTTAAAAAATGTCATGTTGGTTGATGGACTTAAAGCTAATCTAATTAGCATTAGTCAAATTTGTGATGATGATGATGCAGAAGTATTTTTCAATAAGTTGAAATGTAGTGTAAAAGTTGCTAGTGGGGTAGACATTTTTGAAGGAAAAAGGTCCAAAGACAATTGTTATTGTGTGAATGCAACTGAGTTACATGTGCCAAATATGTGCAATAAAGCAACTGACAATGTTTTGGATTTATGGCATAAAAGATTAGGCCATATGAATTGTAAGGATATGATCAAGCTTTCCAAGAAAGAATATGTGAGAGGATTACCGATGTTGACTGGAGAACTTGGAATTTGTGGTGAATGTCAAGTAGGAAAGCAAACAAAGAGTTCATACAAGTCAACAAACTACATCTCAATTTCACGACCTTTGGAGTTGATGCACATGGACTTGATTGGACCAATATAGATCGAAAGCATTGGGGAAAAAAATACATATTTGTCTTGGTTGATGATTTCTCATGATTCACTTGGGTTACCTTCTTGCGAGAGAAATCTAAAGCGTTCAAAGCATTTTGTGGCTTGTTGAATAAAATTCAAAATGGTAGAGTTGCTTCAAATGATCGTGTGAAAAAACTCAAAACTGATCACGAAACTGAATTTGAAAACACATCATTTTCTGAGTTTTGATGTGAAAAAGGAATTGATCACAATTTTTCTACTCCAATCACTCCTCAACAAAACGGAGTTGTTGGACGAAAGAATCATGTTTTACTTGACATGAGTCGTGTCATGCTGACGAGCGTGTGTTTGGCTAAGCACTTTTGGGTCGAAGCAGTTAGCACTGCTTGCTATACTACAAATAGGGTCTATCTTCGACCTGGTACAAAGTGCACACCATATGAGATTTGGAAAGGAAAGAAACCAAATGTCAAGCATTTGAGAGTGTTCGGTAGTATATGCTACATTTACAGAGATAGAGAAATGCTAGCAAAATTCGATTCATGAAGTGATATTGGAATTTTTCTAAGATACTCTCTCACAAGTAGAGCATACAGGGTGTTCAACAAGAGAACTAAAAATGTCATGGAGTCCATTAATGTTGTTGTTAATGACTCCTCCCTAAGTAATGAACAACCTGTTTCTGATGAAGATTTCTTTTAAATTAAATCAATCGATGATTCATCCACTACTCAGGTTGAAGTGAACCAAAATGTTGACTTAACAAAAGCTTGGAAAAAAAGACACTAGCAGGTGCGAAAAGATCATTCCAAGTCAGACATCATTGGCAATGTAGAAAATCAAATGTTAAGAAGAAGTTAAACTACTGCTATAGTAAACTTCACATGTTACCTATCAAAAATTGAGCCAAAAAAGCCAAGGAAGCTCTTTTGGATAATGATTGGATAATGGCCATGCAAGAGGAACTCAACCAATTTGTTCGAAATGACGTATGGTACCTTGTTCCTAGACCCAAAGAAACAAATGTTATTGGAACGAAGTGGGTTTTTACGAATAAAACTGATGAACATGGTATTATCACGAGAAATAAAGCTCGCCTCATTGCTCAAGGATATACTCAAGTAGAAGGATTGGATTTTGGCGAGACATTTGCTCCTGTCGCGAGATTGGAGTCCATTCGTTTGTTACTTGCTTTTGCATGTCATCTGCGTTTTAAATTATATCAAATGGATGTCAATAGTGCTTTCTTAAATGGAGTACTTCAAGAATAAGTATACGTGGAGCAACCTAATGGGTTTGTAGATCCTAAACAACCTGATCATGTATATCGATTGAAGAAAGCTTTGTATGGTTTGAAACAAGCTCCTAGAGCATGGTACGAAAAACTCTCAACTCATTTGTTATAGAAAGGATATACTCGAGGAGCTGTTGACAAAACCTTGTTCGTTAAAAGAATCAAGAAAGATGTGATGATAGCTCAAGTATATGTGGATGATATAGTGTTTGGTTCAACATCTGACAACCTTGTAAAAGAGTTTACTGAGGTTATGCAGAGTGAATTCGAAATGAGCATGTGTGGGGAGCTGAATTTTTTCTTGGGATTACAAGTCAAACAAGTTGCAAATGGTATTTTTGTCTTTCAAACAAAATATGCAAGTAAGCTAGTTAAGAAGTTTGGTTTGAATTCTGCAAAACCAGTCTCCAATCCCATGGCAACAACCACAAAACTTCACAAGGATCCAAATGGAAAAAGTGTTGATCAAACACTTTATAGGAGTATGATTGGAAGTTTATTGTACCTTACGGCTAGTAGGCCTAATATCTCTCATAGTGTTAGTGCTTGTGCACGATATCAAGCTGATCCAAAAGAATAACATCTAGAAGTTGTAAAAAGAATCATCAGGTATGTGAGCGGTACGGTTGATTTTGGATTACACTATTCCTTTGAAACCAATTCTGAAATTGCTGGATTTTCAGATGCCGATTGGGCAGGAAATGTTGATGATCGGAAAAGTACTTCTGGAGGATGTTTCTATGTTGGAAATAATCTTGTTACTTGGCATAGTAAGAAACAAAACTGTGTTTCTTTATCCACTGCCGAAGCTAAAAACATTGCTGCTGGTAGCTGTTGTGCATAATTGCTTTGGATGAAGCAAATGATTAGTGATTATGGCATTAATCAAGGGACTTTCTCTATTTTCTGTGACAACACTAGTGCTATAAACATCTCCAAGAATCATGTTCAACATTCTCGTACTAAACATATTGACATTCGTCACCACTTTATTTGTGTTTTGGTTGAAGAGAAGGTTTTAATATTGGAGTTTATTGCCACTGAACATCAACTTGTAGACTTGTTTACTAAGCCTTTAGACACACATCGTTTCGAAACTCTTCGAAAGGCATTAGGAATCTGTCGTGTTCTTTAAACTCTATTTTTCATTTTTTTCTTTTTTACTTAGTTGTTTTTTTTTCCTTAAAAAAAAACGCAAAAGAAGTCCAATTTTTGTTAGTCTACAAAACTTTTGTCCACTGCATTATTTGCTTCGTGCTAAACATAATATGTTTTTTCTTTGGTGGTTGATACTATATGTATGCTTTCTGATTAAACATGACTACTTACCAGCACCTCTGTACCCTGTGAGTTGTTGAGCCTCCAGTTAGTGTATGCATTTCTCATACACTTTTAATCGTTTCTATGTGCTCTATCTTATGTGATTTTTAACTTTCTAGAACTTGCTTTGCGATCTCTTGAGGCTTTGTATCGCTCCTTACTCTTCTTTTGAGATGAAAGTAAGAATTATGATTTTTTTCATCATATACACCAGTGCCTTATTATTTTTTCCTATCCGCATTATTGAGCCTCTCCTTCAGTTTATATTCCATGCTTCAATTCTTATACTCTGGTTCTCACCTCAGTCGCAGAATCCAAGCTAGTTGAATCAATATTTTTTTTAGGCGAGAGTCCAAGATTGTTTCACCATTGCAGACCAAATATTGTGATGACAGCAACTTTCCAAGTCAAGAAAAGCTACCTAACAAAAAAAAAAGAAAATCAAGATTCGTGTGTATGACACACATGGTAATTGTTTATTTCTAAAGACAATCAAAGGTACACTTGTACTTGAAGACCACAAATATATCAAATGTGCAAAGCATTCTCTATTGCTCCAGTGGTTCTCTCTGTCTCAAACTCTCTCCAGTTTTATTTCTAAAGGACTCTATAGCTTCTCGGACTTATATCCTCCCTATTCTCTTTTATCTTAATCCAGTGGCTAAACCCTGATATAACCCTTCGTAAGAACCTATTTCATCTCTTGAGGGTAATTTGTTGATGTGTGGAGATGAGATTGCTCTACAAGCCTATGGTAGGGTATTCACATAATGATCTTTTTGAGTGTAAACACTTCACCCCAAACACTTTGAGTGACATTTGAGAAAATTCCTTGTGAGTTTAGGGGTTGCTATTGAGTTGGCTTGTTTAATCATATTGCATTTCTATAGTCTTGACTGTTTTGGCTTTCTCTCGTTCGTATTATGTTTTTGTGGACATTACATAAAAATAAAAAAAACAAAAATAAAACGTTATTATCCTTATCTTTGCTCTATCCTTTTCCATTCTAGATAATGTTATTTTTTATTTTATTTTATTATCTTTTTGGTTTTTTTATTGCTTTGAAATTCGACTCAATACTTGTTTTTCTCTTATTTTTTGTCATGTTTTCAATTGCTCATTGCATGTTGTCTACAACATCTTTTTATCATGGTTTCTTCACGCAAGTCTGCACGTTCTCATGCTCTGAAAGGCAAGCCTCCTATTATTACTCCTTCCGACTATTCTCCATGTACATGTTCTGTGACTCGTAAATTGTTTTCTTCATCATCTGCTTCTTCCACCTTTCATGTTGTTGATGTTCCCAATGAGGTCGTCAAACTTATTCTTGATCTGTGCAAGCAATTCTCTCTGTTGGAACATTTCATTAAGAATTCTACCAATGATGTTAGCCATCGAATTTCTATTTGGAGCAATGTATCCATCGCATCCCCAATCACATGCTCGTTCCTCTTATCCCTCTTTCATCCTCTGATGACAAATCTGGATTCGGTCCCGATTGTGTTACACCGCCTTCCTGTATTCCCTGTTCACCTATTATGGAACACACACCGCTGCCATCTCCTACTCCAAAGGATGATCCTGAGGTGGATCCCGAAGAAGATCCAGAGGAAGATCTCTACTGGGTTTCCGATGAAGACTCATTACCCAAGCATGATTGATACTATAACTTCTTTGGCTTTTCCTGTGACAAAAAGGGGGAGAGATTTTAGCTAGGAGAGTATTTTTTTTCTTTTAGTTTTTTTTTTTTTTTGGACAATAAAAGATGTTTGAATGATTATTTTTATTTCTTAATAAAGTCTATTTTTATTGCAACATCTATCTTTTGTATGTCACGGGGGTTTTGTTTAATGTGTACAGATTACAAACTTCAGTGCATAAGTTTTAATATTCTTTTTCTGAAATGTTGTGATTGAGGGTTTTGTCTAGGAAATGCCAAAGGGGGAGATTGTTAGTGCAAAATTGGCAATTCTTGACAAAATGCCTGAGTTTGTAATAGCTTAGATTTGTTACATATTTTCAATTGTAATTGTTTAAGTCTAAGGATGTCTCTCACACTTTCGATGCAAAGATGTTACGTAAACAAGATACTTATTCAGGTACGTTTGCACGCATGCATTCAACTACATTCACTTGTTATCTCATGTTATTGTATTTGGAATAGGACTCTTGACCATTGTGTGTTTTATCTCTTTTAAATGACTTATCTTTTCTATATTAATTATTAAAACACACTTTCAAAACAATCTGATTGCATTGGGACTAATTTGATTGGATTGGGACTTATCTGATTGCATGTTGGTAGGAGTCATCTAATTACATGGATTGCGTTCTTATCGGTTTGCATCGTGTCGTGCTTTGAGTCTTTATAAGAGATGTCAGAGTCTTGTAGAAGTCAAGCCACATATGCATGAATATTTGGTTCTTTGTTAAAAGCATCGGCAACAGCTTTGTGTTTTGAAAAGATGAAAAATAATTTTTATGTTGCTACCATCTTGTGGTTTCAATAGCATGCGTGTTTAAAGAGAAAATATTATTTTCATGTTGTTTTTCATTTAAGTTGTTAATTGAATGTCAATTATGAAAATGTGCCTTGTGATTTTCGTAAATGATTGTTTTTCAAACAAACACTTCATCATATAAACATTCTGCATGATCGAGCTAATATCTTGTAAAGTTCGAGGAAAAGGTGATTGACGATCGCATTAGTATTGTGCCACTTCAACTCGAAGACTGACGAAAGATCGAGTAGCAAAGCGCGAAGACAAAGCTGCCAACTAGTATGGTTGTCTAGTTGATGAGTTCTTGTAAGTCTTTATGTATTCTTTCTTTCTTACTGCTTCTTGGCTTGGTAGCCAGAGGATTTTCCCAGTGATGGGTTTTGCCTCGTTAAATCCTACATCATGTGCGTACTCTTTATATTTGTTCTGACTATTTGTGTAGGATTTAGTTTGCATAATTGATTAATTTAAACCTTAATATGGATTAGTTTTAAGTTGGAATTTATTTATATTTGTAGGTTAAATTAGTACCCATCTTAGGACTTTCACCACCTGTCTTGATTTTCCCCTCCGGTTCAATCTTTTCCTTTTAGAGGATTTCAGAGACGTTTATTTCTTGGCTATGTTGTCAATTTTGTTTATGTTTCAAAGTAATGCTTCTCGTCCTTTATTGTAGGAGACCCACAGATGCCATGTTTTTCTCCACTCTATAGTCCATGAGCTCTGATAGTTTGATGATCGGCTCCATTGAGTGTGTTCCTCGGCCAAATAATTTCCAACTGGCAATTTTTGCATCTGGCCATATAATGTATGCAAATATAAAATTTATGGTGAAATTTTAATTCAATTGTAATATTTGCACGAGTGCATGAAAATTTATGCTGAGTATATATTTATTGACTTGCAAATGTTGTAACCCAACTTTTATAGTCCGCATTTTATCAAAAGAATACAGCTGTACCCAACCTGAATCTATTGGAAGAATGGTGATGGTGGTTATTAGGGCTGCATGTCTCGGCTCTAGGGACTGACTAGGTGTTGCTTTATGGGTTATCTTGTCAACTTGTATGTAGTTTTTATCTTGTTAGCTACTCCTTAATTTAAGGAGATTTGGTGTAAGTTTTTTCTCTAGTTGTCAACTCCTTGATTTAAGGAGATTTGGTGTAAGTCTCCTAGACTAGCTTTTGTGTAGTGGTTAATGGGGTTTTCCTGATGGCTGAGTGCACGGTATGTGCACTGATTTCTACCCCTTAAATATCTTCTCTTCCTTTTGTAACTTTATGACAATTGTAATAGAGAAAAGAAATCTATACTTGAAATTCAAGAGAATCCTTTGGTCTCAAAGCGGTAAGCCTCTTTACACTCAAAATGTTTGGCAGTGCCTAATCTTCTTTGATTGTGCAATTAACATATACTAAGAAATCATGACCTTTTATTTCAGGCCATGGAAGCAGCTTCAGATGCAGGGAAGTCTATGAGCCTTGAGTAGAAAGAAAAATATACAAGGCATGTGTTTGCACTTAAAATGTACCTAATTTTACTCATTTGGGCTGTTCGGGCAAGATATGACATTTGGAGGATTATCTGGGAGAAAGGCTAACTTGGAAAGATATTTGACTGAAGGTGGGGTAGTTTTGGCATTATAATATTGTTTTGCCCTTTTGTTTGGGTGGTGGAGGTTTGCCAAGAGTTTTCTTTAATCAATACAATTGCATGCTTTCAAGTGGATTGTATTGGAAGGCACGCAGACATTCCTGCAGAGGACATATGAGAGAAGTCAGTTTGCTTCTTTTAATTATTAGTTTATTGCAAGTGGTGGAGACATGTGTTAGAAACATGTGGTGGAAATGCAAGTTGGCCTTTTTAAATATTATTTCACATGCAAGCTGGCAAATGGAATGCATTTAGGCTGGATTGGTGTTCTCAGCAAGGGGGGCTCTCTCATACCTCTATATAAGGAAGCAGAGGCACAAAGATTATGGACACTCAACCAATCAAACAAACAAATAAACAAACTCTGCTCTCAAGCCAGATTTGCATCCAAAAGCTGTAATTAGCCCAAATCTTAGATTTTTTTTAGCAATAGATTCCTTAAAAAAGCTACATTTTGTCTAGATTATTAGCCTTGCTACTCACCCATTAGTATCGATCTCCTTTGTAGTTTATGTACAACTCATTTCTAGTCATTTAGTTCACAAGCAATCTACAATACCAATCATTTAGTTTCCTTTGTCATTTACATTTCCAGCAACCTTGTCATTTAGTTTTTGTTACATTTCTCCATATAAGTAAAGTCCTTATCTTTAAGGCAAAGAAAGAACCTTGATTTGAGCCACTCTCACTCAATGGCACAATCTCTTGGCTAAGAAGTCGAATTCAGATGCAACCTCAATCATTCAAAACTCATCTACTAGCGGCATCTAGTAGCGGCACGCTCGCACCGGCCAATTTCATGTTTGAGTAAATTTCCAGCATACCCACGAGGCCCATGTCAAATTTAGGGAGCAAACAACATGCTCGTGAAGTGTGGGATAATTACTCGAGTACAGCTCCCTCCCGCAACCCTAAGCCAAGAAAACAGGTATTCTTTGTTTTCTTATGACAGTGGTTTATTTGTTCATTCGACTGGCTGAATCTTAAGCTTTGACAATGCAGGCTAAACTAGTCACAAGGTGCTCCCCTGCCGCTTATTCAATGTGACACAACGCCTCACAATTGAACAGAAGGCTGCAGTGAAGAGCATGGGATATGGGAGCCTCCTTGACCTCAGATGCCCCGCAGCTTGTGTCGTCGGCTCCTGGAGAGGTTTAACCCTACAGTAAGTGGAACCTCGCAGCCCGTTAAGGACTTGTTTGCTTAAGCTTAACATGCCTATCTTTGGGCTTGCGCGCATTCTTCCCACTCTGGCCAGAAGCTCAATTTGTGGAAGTGTTCTATTAAGGAATTAAAAGGCCAACGAGGCTTGCACCATGACCGGCCCCCTTTAATTTTAAATGGGCCTAGTCAGTGTTTTTTCGGCCTCCATGAAAACGGCCACATTTATTGGGAGTTGTTTTTCGCTTTTTCTTTCTTAGCTTATTTTTGGGATTGGTTCTGTCAACCCCACTTCTCTTTCACTGGCTTGCAATTCAGCCGATTAAAATAATAACTTTTGGACCTGAAGTTCCTTGCTCTTTTTAGGGCTATTTTCCTAAACTTTCATACAAAGGTTCCCAAAGCTACCAACTTTTTATTATATTTGTTTTCAATTGCTATTTATATTTCTGTTTTATATATATTGCGTTTGTTTGCAGGTATTATAAACCTTCAGTTTCTTAACATGCAACACTCATGCTCAAATCCGGTTAAACCAAACCATGTCTTAAAACCCGAATGTTCTAACTTTGACGGTTATGGAGGTTTTGTTTCCCATAGCATCAATCACAATCTTTTTCCCTCCATTCAACAAATTATCGAACCGTAACAAGTTCACCAATTGCAAAAAGATGGACCCCAATTCTAATTTTAAAGATAAGATAAATATCTGCAAATAATAAATAAAATGAAATATAAAAACAATATTCTTAAAAAGATAAAACGTTAATGATATGTAAATGGATTAAATAATAAATGATGACGTGTTTATAATTAAAGCACTTTAATTGTTATTAACTTTGTATTTAAGTATGACAGTGTAAATCCTAGATTAGATTTAATACTAATTATTCTTCCCTATTAAAACTTATATTCCTTGGATGAAAAGGATTTTTCCCTCCCTTATTACTATAAATAAAGGCACTGAGTAGGGGGAATAACATATCCTCTACACAACCCTATAAACACATCTCTCTCCCTATTCTCTCTCTGTGCCACCGGCACTCTCTCCCTTGTCAGATTAAAATATGCCACAATACGTTATCAACACTCCTATCATTGTGCCTAGGAATCTAACGTGGAAGTATTCTACATCAAACCAATTTATCACTATCATCATGCAATCAGGTTCTTTCAAAACAACAGTTTTTATCTCGATATTTTTGTAGACCTGATAGCATGAACATTCACCATAATGCATGACCCAACTTTACGTTTTTCAAATTTCAGATTCTATATAAATTGTGTATGCATTATATCCATAATTGTTTAATTATGTGAATTAGTATTGCCATGAATTGCATCAAATATATGTCCATGGATTAAATTATTTGATTAAATATGCATTGAATTAATCTGGAAATTGAAAAAGTTAATAAAATATAGATTAGGGTTTCGTTGAAAACTCCTCCACCTATTGATTCGCGGCTGTCGAGCCACCAAAACCGCGTGGGCCCAGCATGGACATTCAACAGAATGCAAAACCGCGTGAGCCCTGATAGCATGAACATTCACCATAATGCATGACCTAACTTTAGGTTTTTCAAATTTTAGATTCTACATAAATTGTGCATGCATTATATCCATAGTTGTTGAATTATGTGAATTAATATTGCCATGAATTGCATCAACTATATGTCCATGCATTAAATTATTTGATTAAATATGCATTGATTTAATTTGAAAATTGAAGAAGTTAATAAAATATAGTTTAGGGTTTCTTTGAAAACTCCTCCACCGAGTGAGCCGCAACTGTTGAGCCACCCAAACCGCATGAGCACAACATGAGCCACTGGAGCCCAACCAACCCATAGAGCTAGCAGCTCCATGCCCCCAGAAC
This sequence comes from Pyrus ussuriensis x Pyrus communis, assembly GCA_008932095.1. Taxonomy (NCBI): domain Eukaryota; kingdom Viridiplantae; phylum Streptophyta; class Magnoliopsida; order Rosales; family Rosaceae; genus Pyrus; species Pyrus ussuriensis x Pyrus communis. The sequence continues at coordinate 19,021,278 of CM018521.1, read as the reverse complement.
ACAGAACTTGACATCACCACTAATTTTTTGACAAAAGCATGGCCTGTAACCATGCCCAGCCACCACGGCTACCATTCCCAAAGACCTGAAGTCGTCTCCAACAAAATCGTGGTCGAGATTCTTCGTAATCTCATTGCAGCTCGAAAACCCTAACTCGAACTCGAGACAGCCACCAAAAGCGACGGGCCTAGTTTTTTTCCCCAACAAGCACACCCAGCATATTGTTGAGGTGTTTTTGGTCCAAGACCAAGCCCACTTGGGCTTTGGTTCTTCTCGATCTAACCAAAAACCAAGCTTCGGTTTTGTTGGGCTTGCATGCGGTTGCCCACAACAGCTCCTCCCTTCAGCCCACTCGCAACACCAACCCACGTGTCTTTAGTGTCCTCGTGCACGACGTTGCACCAGATCTCAGCATGCAGTTAGTGCATCGGTGCAACTGCACCATGTCATACTGGATCCCAACCTATGGTTGGTGCATCCGTGTACCCCAAACGCACACAATCTTAGCTCGCTGCTAGAGAATCGATACACTGCACTGAATCCCCACCCAATTCATGCCCATCCGGGCCCCTAGTATATTGGACATGCAGCTCACATCTATTTACCCCAGCCCAATTCTTGGGCCTAGCACGCATGGTCTAAACATTCTTTGCCCACCTGTGGGCTTTGCTCTATTATTTTGGGCTTCGAATTTAAATGCCTATTTTTTTTAGGCCTTATGGGTTTTATAATTTTTCACCTACACTTTAATTTTGGCCCAAATTCCAAATAACAAATTCAATTATAATTCTAGACCTGAAGATCTATTTGCATATTTTCTTGTTGCATATTTCTGTATATATATTTGTGTTTGTCTGTAAGAACATATGAACCCGAAGTTCATAATTCTTTTGAAACCTGAAGTTTCTAGAAGCATGCCCTGTTTGAAAACTTGAAGTTTTCCTTAAAAACATCAACCATGAAAACCGAAAGTTTTTTCATGTAAATTTAAACCAATAAATGTCTATTATAACTTGAATGTTCTACTCTTATGTGAATGGATTGATTTTTTTTTCTCCATTACACTAACCACATTCTTATCCATTGACTTTGTGATAGGGACATGTCGAATTTGAACAAACTCGACTTCACCGCTTTAGAGGTCTCTAGAGAAATTTACGTCTTACCATCGAAGATGAGGTGGACAACTGAGTTGGCAAAGTTGAGAAAGCCACTTCCATGATTTTAATCCGAAGACATATTCATGATGTACTGCAAACCGAGTACCTTGCTGAGGAAGATCCATAAGCATTTTGAGTCGCTTTGATCACCAAAATGACATCTGCTTGCATGAAGCAAGACATGACTAGAAGCATTTGTGTTTCCAAGACTTTAAGTCTGCGAATGAATATAATTATGAAGTTTCTCGAATCTGAACACTTCTCAAGTTCTGTAACGAGAATTTGACCGAAGAGGATCTCCTAGAGCAATCGGGAGAAGAAAACTCTTTTCCACCATTCCGATTTGAGGCCCTTCTCATATAAGATGAAGGCACGGCAACAGGTAATTATAAAATTTTTCATATTCAATTTTTAATATGTCAATAATATTAATTTTTTTTTTCGTACTAACAATTTTCTTCTCTTGTTCTATTCAAGGGGTTCAAAATTTCCGGAGATCGATGTCTTCAACGACATTTATGTTCGACCCGGGGATGAGTTGGTTGAGTCACTTCATGTAAGTATTCTTCAATTGTAATTACTATCTTATGCATTCAAGTATAATGGTTATTATTTGAATGTTATTATTAATATTTCATGTTATATTACACAGGTGACGATGATGGAGAAGTGGCAGTTGGTTTTTCATGAGTCCATTTCCCAGCTTCCTCTCGAGGCTCCCCTCGAGTCTGTGGATCCCCTAGAGGATGCTATGTTATCTTTATAGCTCGCCATAGGAATGTCAACGATGGAATAAAATTTGCAGGTACTTCTAATATGTTCCATAACTGTTGTCAACCAAAAGCACTCCCTATTGGTTTCATATAGGGTTATTATCTCAACATGGTTTTCAGTTTGTTGCAACTAAGGTCGGTTTGGTGTGCCTCTGATGGTAAATTCATTACCTGTTTGAGAACGGGTGTTAAGCGGTTAGATAAGTCCCATGTGTTAGCATAACCAACAAGATGAGAATTAACCCAAGAACTGAATAGGCAACAACTCCCAAGAATTTCTAGGGATAGAACAACTCAAACCCATCGTACCTTTGAGGTAGTGGAAGATGTCTTTAACACTTGTCTAGTGTTTGTGTGTAGGTTCACTGTTGTATCTCACTAAAAGATTCATGGCAAAGGAGATGTTTGGTCTAGTGCACTGAGCTATATATAATAATGTGCCAATTGCACTAAGGTAAGGAACTTCTAGTTCTAAGCCCTCTTCCTCATCATACTTAGGACAAGAAAGATCTCGTTTTGCATCTAGTGTTCAAACAACCATATAGGTACTTGAAGGCTTCATTTTATCCTTATTAAAATGATGGAACTGCTTCTGAATGTAGTTCCACTCGTGGACAAGAATACCAATAAAAAAATGCTTGATCTCCAGGCTGAGACAGTATGGCGGTTTCCCTAGATCCTTCATCTTAAAGTCTAACTTCAGGTGCATAGCGGTTTTCTCGAGCTCTCCTGGAGTCCCATTGAGATTCATGTCTTGACATAAATTGTAACAATCGCAAATCCAGAATGTGACTTCTCCATGAGCACGCTGGGTGTAGTACGTTGTTCATGTATCCTTGATTAATCAAATACTCACTCAAACAGTTATACCACATCCATCTGGATTGCTTCAATTCATAGAGTAAACGTCTCTAGAATTATTTAATCCAGTTAATGGAAGTCCTTCTGGAACTTTTATATAGATTTCTGTATCGAGATCCCTATAAAGATACACAGTTACCACATCCATGAGTTGCATTTTTAGTTTTTTTTTCTCTTCAGAAATTACCAAACTGATAAGGTAGCGAAACGTTATCACATCCATGAATGGTGAATAAGTGCTAGGAGTTTTACCACCTGCGCAGAAAGGGTTAAAAACACCTAAAAAACTTGCAAGAGAAGCAAGATTATTGTAGTATATTTGGCCTAAGCAAGGTCGTTCTCCACATGTATTATTTTAAATAAATTTATGTGAAACCAAATGTCAACTAATTATTTAGAACAAAGTTTTTGAAAAAGGTGATTTAATGGCCTAAATTAAGAAAAACGAATTTAATTAAAGGGGTTAACAACAATCTGCAATATTAAAGAAGAAGAAGAAAAGTGAGAGAGGCAATTTTTGAAATCAAAGTGAGAAAGGACTAGGGTTCCGCCATCACCTTAACAATTAATCCTATGTAGTTCTTCCAATTAGTTATGAATTACACATGCATATTTGAAGGTTAGATTTTTCTAATAGATGTCCTACTTGGAACCTCCAACACATGACGTATATCTAACATGTAACCCATCTGTGGTCTCCAAATTGAATGTGAACATGCAAGACTCATTATGTTTTGTGAAAACTTGCTTTGAAAGAAAGGAGCAATTTATATAAAATGCAATGGAGGCATTGAAGAAAATGACACTCGACTCATCTTACAAAAAAGACTTTTAAAAGCTCTACAACCTACTTTCCAATTATTCTCTATGTAGTTCAAACATCTTGTATTCATAGCTCTGCTACTCCCCTTTGTAGTATCAATTTCCTGTACTAGATTTCATTGTCAGACTAATCCCTATACTTGCAAGAACTTGCTTAACATACATGTGAACTTGCCCAAATAGGATTAAACTTTGCCTAATTGCTTGTACTTCTCATTTAATTTAAATTTGTCATCATTTCACGTTATTTAATGTCCTTTTGGTTAACATTTCATAAGTATTCGTAAAGCATTTTTCTTTCATTTTCATTTACACTCTTCTCTACTCTCTATCTTTACTTTTTCTTACAAACATTGCAAAATCGCTTGCATCATCTTTGATCAATTTGGGCACCTCCACACTAGATGGTACAGCTTCTGATAGTGGTGGAAGCTCCTCAATCTTAGGTCTTCATCTATTCGCTTCTTGTACCTGACAAGAATCAAAGATAGCAGCAATTTCAGTTATTCTAGGATCATTTTGTGCATCGTGATTCAAAAGAAAATTTTCTAAATCATCCTCAATTCGACTCCTCTCAAACTGTCCATTCATTGTAGTCAAAATAAAATTTACAACCTCGCATTCGCCATCTTCATGTGGTTGCCTAAAAACATTAAAAATGTTAACCTCGTTTGTTATATTTACAAAACAAAGTTTCATAATCCACTCCTGTAACTTATGTTATCATCACAGGTAGCTAAGAAATGATGTCCTAAAATTACAGGAATGTGATTTTCAGAGTCTAGAAACAGGTGCAGTATCTAAAACGATAAAATCAACGGGATAGTAAAACTTGTCTACTTGGACTAACACATCCTCAATAACCCCTCTCAGAGTTTTAATAGAATGATTAGCTAGCTGCAATTTTACCCGTATTGGCTTTAATTCACCAAGATCTAGCTACAAATACACTGAATAAGGCATTAAATTCACAATAGCACCTAAGTCAAACAAAGCACGATCAGGAAAATTATTTCCAATGACACAAGACAAAGTAGGACTTCATGGGTCTTTGTATTTTGGTGGGATTTAGTTTGCAATACCGCACTCACATGGGCAGCTAAAAACGTAGTTTTCTTCACATTATTATTTCTCATATAAGTGCATAAGTCTTTCAAAAATTTAGCATAAGCAGGAACCTGCTTAATAGCATCTAACAAAAGAATATTTATCTTAACTTGCTTAAAAATCTCAAAAATATCAGAGTTATAAACAGCTTTCTTTAAGGGTTGTAAAACTTTCGGAAAAGGTATAGGCACATGATATTCCTTGTCATTTTCAGATTCTTTGAGCTTGTCAAGTTTATCATTGCTCTTAGTTTTCTCAACCTCCTCATGTAAAGATGTCGTGTCAATTACTTACCACTCCTAAGAGTAATCACAAACTTAGCATGCTCAAATTCGATCTTAATTGAATTAACACTTTTAGGATTAGATTGATGTTTGCAGGGAATCTTCCTTTTTCATTAACCGACATAGAGTTAGTTAATTTTGAAAGTTGACTGAACAATTAATCAAACTTTTGATCTAATACTTGAAGGGGATCCACGTATGATTGTTTATGTTGAAATGAATTAGAAGCAGAAAATTGGTGGTTAGGAGCACTTACCTGAGGGTACGAGTCATTGGAGTGATATTGTACCACGGCATGAGTAGAGGAGAGTTATATGAGATTCCTGTGAGTGTGTTTTCCAGAAGATTTGCTGCTTAGTCATGTAAAGGTGCTGCTTTTCTTGGCAAAGCTGTTAGAGTTTCAACTTGGCATAAGAGACTTGGCCATCCATCAGAGGAAGTTTTGTCACTAATGCTCAAGGGGTTCAGTAAATCTGTTAGTATTGATTCTAGTCCTTCTGTGTGTACTTCTTGTTTGTCTGGAAAAATATGTAGACAACCATTTGTAGTAAGAGATACTAGAGCTAGTTTCATGTTTGAAAAAGTCCATTCAGATGTATGGGGTCCATCTCCTATTAAGTCATTGGAAGGATATAGATATTATGTAAGCTTCATTGATGAGTATTCAAGATTTCTCTGGATATTCCCTGTTATAAATAAATCAGATGTTTTCCAAGTGTTCATCAAGTTCCATTCCTTTATTGCAACTCAATTTAATTCTACTATTAAATGTTTGCAAACTGATGGTGGAGGTGAATACATGAGTCACATATTTACACAGTTTTTGGAAACTAAAGGGATTATTCATTCTATTTCTTGTCCATATACCCCCCAGCAGAATGGTATTGCAGAGAGAAAACATAGACATTTAATAGAGACAGCTATTACTTTATTGGCAAAAGCTCATGTTCCATTGATATTTTGGAATTATGCTTGTTTACATGCTGCCCTTCTCATAAACAGAATGCCCTATAAGACATTAAATATGAAATCACCCTATCAAGTTCTGTTCTCTCAAGAACCAACAATTCATACTCTGAAGATCTTTGGTACGGCTGTTTATCCATTCTTGAGACCATATAACTAGCATAAGTTACAATCAAGGACTAAACAATGTGTTTTTCTAGGATTTGCTTATGGATATAAGGGTGTAGTATGTTATGATTTGTCAACAAGAAAGCTAGTACTGTCAAGGCATGTGATTCATGATGAGAATGTTTTTCCATTTAAGTTGTCCTCATTATCTCAAGCTGGGAATATGGATGGTCCTAAGAAATCAACTGTCTCTCCAGTGGTTATTCAAGTACATGATTTTAGACATCAAGATCATCATACTTCTCAGGTCCCTGCTACAGTTCAATCTGGAAGTCCACAGGTTATTGAAGACAGTACTAAGCATAGTTCATAGAATCTGAGAATGCCAAGTAACACTGCACAAGATCTCATTACTACTCCTACAGGTTCTTTTTCCTCTACTCCAACAATGTCTCAACATACAATATCATTGTTGCCTGTCCATAGTCCATCACAGTTACAGGTACACCTTCCTATCTCTACTTCCTTATCTGATACCATGCCTCATGAAACATCTGGCCATCCAATGATTACACGATTGAAGTCTGGTACTATAAATCAGAAATCATACGCTGCATTTATTGCTTCTTGTCCTGAGCTCCACTCTTTAATGCTGGATGATAATAGCATATTTGTTGGAGGTTTTTCTTTTGTTGCTTCAATTAATGATTCAAATGAGCCATCTAGCTTTCGAAAAGCATCTACTATACCTCAATGGCAATCTGCAATGCAAGAAGAGTATAATGCTCTTAAATCTCAGGGAACTTGGCAACTAGTACCTCTTCTACATGACAGATCTATCATTGGCAATAAATGGGTCTACAAAATCAAGAAAAATCCTGATGGCAGTGTGTCTAGGTACAAAGCTAGACTTGTAGCTCAAGGATTTTCTCAAGAACAAGGTCTTGACTACTCAGAAACTTTTAGTCCAGTGGTGAGACACACAACTGTGAGGCTCATTTTGTCCTTGGCAGCAATTCACAAGTGGGAGTTAAGGTAGTTAGACATAAAAAATGCTTTCTTACATGGGGAGTTGCAAGAGGAGGTTTATATGAAACAACCTCAGGGCTTTATTGATCATTCTCATCCGAATTATGTTTGTAAGTTAGTCAAGTCTTTGTATGGTCTCAAACAAGCACCAAGGGCCTGGAACTCAAAGTTTACTAGCTATTTGCCAACATTGGGATTCAGTGCATCCTCTTCTGACACAAGTTTATTTGTGAAAACTGATGGGAATGATGTAATTGTTCTGTTATTATATGTGGATGATATCATCCTCACTGGATCCAATGTTACCAAAATTCAAGCTGTGATTCAAGATTTGGTAGGAGTGTTTGATTTAAAGGACATGGGAAAACTTACATATTTTCTAGGCTTACAAATTCATTACAAAGCTAATGGTGACATATTCGTTAATCAATCCAAGTATGTTAAGGATCTCATTCATAAAGCTGGTATAGAGTCTTGTAAACCTGCAACTACACCATGTAAACCTTACTGTCAGCTATTCTCACTGAGGGTACACCTTTGAAAGATGCTACATTGTATAGGAGCTTGGTTGGATCATTACAATACTTGACATTTACTAGACCGGATATAGCATTTGCTGTCAACTCTGTATGTCAATTCATGACAGCACCAACGGATGTTCATTTCAATTATGTAAAGAGAATTTTGAGGTATCTTCAAGGAACTTCAAAGTGTGGCATTACATATACATCTGATACAGATATTCATTTGACTCTCAGACTCGGATTGGGCTGCTGATTTCAATACACGAAGATCAGTGACTGGATATGTTGTATATCTAAGCAATAACCCTATATCTTGGCAGTCTAAGAAACAAACCTCAGTATCTAGGAGCTCAACAAAGGCTGAATACAAAGCACTGGCACATACGGAAGTTGATATGGCTTGGATCAGGTTATTATTGAAGGATATAAGAGTTGTTTTACCTAAGCCACCAACCATTTACTACGATAACATGTCATCTATTGCTTTAAGTGCCAATCCAGTGTATCATTCTCGAATTAAACATCTAGATATAGATTATCACTTCGTTCGAGAAAGAGTTCACAAGGGAGACTTGTTGGTTCAATATCTGTCCACTGATGAACAAACAGCCGATGTGTTAACCAAAGGCCTTCACAGTCCTACCTTTACTCGACATTGCTTCAATCTCAAGCTAGGTTACCCTAGTTGAGATTGAGGGGGGATGTTGACCTATATTGACTAAAAATATGAAGTGCCATGTCATCATAAAGGTTGTTAGAATCTGTTGAATTGTTAGGATCTGTTGGGATAAGATTGGTTAGCTAATCCTAGTCAACTAAGATTGTATAAAAGAAGAGAATGTGAGACTATAAAGCATCATCAAATAATCAAAAGAATATTCAGATTTTCTCTTAGTTTTCACTATGTTCTTCTTCTTCCTTCTTCTTCTTTCCTTTTCTTCTTTGTTTTCTCTTCGTTATTGTGATACAACTGAGATTGTTAATAAATTCTATACCAAATGGTTCAAGATCGATTCAGTATTACATCTTGAAAATTTTGAGATTTTCGGTTTAGGGTTGGGATTTTTTTGGTTGAGTTCGGAATTTTCAGGAATTTTTTCTAGCCCTAGCTATTATATAAAAAAATAATTATTAAATTACTAATTGGCACTTACTGATAGCTCATTCAACAAAGACTTCTTTAACTCCTCCAACACTTTTATCCAAGATGACCACTCCATAGGACATTTATTCCACACTAGCAACCCTATGTCGTGCAAAAGAATGGAATGCGCCTTTATTGATCATTCATCAGTTGGCACACAGAATCACAGTTGATGCACCTCTGTTGATCATTCATCAGTTGTATGGCCTTGTGAGATAGTCTCTTTTTGCTCTTCCTTATGGAAATCAAAATTGTTCAAAAACAAACTTCAAATTCTACCGAAAAATTGGCTTGACCACCCTAAAAATGAAAATTTTCCATGACCTAAAAACTTTGGTATGCATATGTCCACAACCAACCAAGATTTATAATAAACTAAATAAATTAATCAACTTTTATTATAATAATGCAATAAATTTTTGCAACAAAACACAATCATAAGATTCATATAGATTTGGGTAATAGCTATCCGAGATCCTTCTTCCTCACATGTCACAATCGTTTCGTTGTTGGATGCATGTTCATCTGGATAAGCAACTGGAGCATCAACGGAATTGGACAAATGCGACATCTAAAAAAAAAATTATATTTCATATGTTCGCAAACCCAAAAATACAATACACAATTCAAAATTCAAAAAATAAATTTAATGACCTAAATTTTTTTTTTCTTTATTTGGAGATATAGAGACCTAACGTGAAAATTGTAGATCATCGACGGTAAAAGTTAAGCAAAATAGTAACAAGATTTTGGATATTGGGGAGAGAGCTTTGGAGTTTGGAGGAGAAAAAAAAGAGGGATGTTGGGGAAAAAGATGACAAAGAGAGGAAATGAGGAGCAAAGAGTGCGGATTTGGGATTTCACTTAATCCCCTAAACCTTTTTGTGACGAAGCTTTCGTCACCTAAAGTTTCTTCTTCATCGCGTTTACTTTTTTGCGATTATTGTCTCACTGACCATTTCAGATACTTTGCCCGATGAAGCTTGATGATTAGAAAAGAAAATCATCTTGCGCTCGGCAACAGACAAGTGGAGGGCACAAACAAAACCATCTTGCAATGCTTGAAGAAAAGTTTAGAAAAGAAAAGCAAGTGGGCAAAAGAGTTTCCTGGAGTTTCATCGTATTGCAGGACAATCCAAAGAGTAACTAGAGATACACCATTCTCCATAGCTTATGAAACGGAAGTCGTCATTTCAGTCCAAGTACCAATTATACCAAATCTGCATACTGAAGAATGAATCAGCCTAGAAAACGCAGGAATTCTTGACTTCCCAAAAGAACGTTGAGAATGCACTTAAGTCCGGCTAGCCGTCTATTAGTAGCAAAGCCCGGAGGCTTGCAAGCTGGGGATTTAATCTTGAGAGAAGTCATTAAAATACTAAAATTCTAGGAGAAGGCAAACTTGGAGCGAACAAGGAAGAACTATACAAGATCGTCGGAGAAGGAGGCAAAGGAACCTATCATCTGTAACACATGGATGAAACCCTGATCATAAAAAAATGCAATATCAACAAGCTCAAAAAGTACTATCCACAGAGAGCACCATTCGAACTACACATGATTCCTTTCCCTTTGCAGCTGCATTTAGCATAACCCAATACCGTATCAATCACCAACGCTTTCGTCTTTGTCATCCATCCAATCCTCTCAAGCACTTCGTACAGTGCCACATTTCCATCCCTAGACTTCTCCCTCAAGAAACTCTTCATTTTCTCAACTTGAAACTTTTCAAACATAAACTTTGTGTACAATTTGGCCATTTTAGCTTCCATTAGGGTGTGAAGCTGCAATGGAGGGACATGGTTTTCAGCATAATGGTCACCAACCACCTCTTTCTAATGTTATCATCCAAGGTTCTGATTGATCCAAATAATGAATTCAACAAAAAGTTCTTCCTGTGCACATATTGCTTGAAAAACTATTACAACAAACTTTTCACAACCACTGCCCTTATTCAGCACAAGTTTCGCCTTGCACTTAGTTCTAGCATCTCCCCTTTTTTGTTTCTTATTACCTTTGGGATTACCATCCTCCATCTTCTTCCCTTGTTTGCAACAAACAAAATCTTTCCTTAACCAACATTCACCATTGATGGACTTTTTACTACTATGCTCCTGAATCCTAAACCCTATTGCAAGTGCATAATTGTTGTAAAAGGTATACCTTTCATCTTACGAATCAAACTCCACTCTCAATTTGAGTTTCAACTTTTCGTCTACTCTTGGTATCACAAATTCAACCCTCCTTGCACCTAATTCATCCTCTACATCTACACCCTCTCTTTTGACAACAATTTCTTCTACTACTAACTCATTCCCTATCAAATTATACTTCAATGTCTACCTCCAACAAAGTTACACAATTACAACACAATTTATCACAACCCAACACAACTTTTACACCTATATATTTAAAATCCAATTTCATGATATCAACCAAATCCACTGGTAACCCACCATTATGGATTCAAATCTTTTAAAAAATCACACTAGAATGGAAATGGATTATAACATAGGCTCTGTATTTATTCGAAGACTCACCTTCATAATTTAGGTTTCTTATGAGGTTGTGGATGAACCGTGCCAACTCCAATCCAAGCATATAGCTTCAATTTGCAATAAATCGAGCGCTCATACACACCTTTCAACACCTCCTTCTCTCTACCTCTCTTTCTGGCCCCCTCCCCCCAAATACAACCCTTTGTCTCTGAGTAAAAAACACCCACTGAACCAAAAAGAATTAAAGGTAGGTTTCATTGCCTCCTGATCAATCCCCACTGAAATCGAACCCTCCCACCCTCTACCACCTCCGTCTCTCTGCCTCTCTTTCCTTGCGGAGACAACCCTAATCTCCTCCACCCTTGCCGTAAAAAAATATTCACTGAGCAAAAAAAAAAAAAAAAAAAAATTAAAGTTATAGGATTACAGAGTCGCAGCCGCAACCCAACTTCAATCCACCTCAAACCAGTCCCAAACTCTAACTCATTCTTTGCCTCTTTTACCCTCTCTTTCCCTCTTCAACGCGTGCAACACGACCAATTTCCCTCTTGCTCCCTATTTCCCTCCCTCAGATAAAAGATACCAATTGAATAAAAAAAATTTAAAATTTTTAATTGCACCGCACAACAACCCGGTTCTACTCAGGAGCTCGTCCCTTCTCGGCCGTTAGATCACTGTCCGTACGGATGGTCCGCACACTTCATCCACACCTTATTATCACCCAACAAGGGTTTTCCTCCCCTCTAACATACATCAGAGGGCTAAGTAGTAGTGAGGCCCAATATATGGTATAACAACATTATTATGTGAGGGTTCATTAGGGTTAAGTTAATATAAATACTAAGCATAGGTCCCTGCACATACCACCCAAAAAAAAAAAAACAAAAAGCAAACACTCAAGGATGTCAAGTTATACAATGGTGGTTAGTGTGCAGAAGGCCTTGCTCGAGTTCCTGGTGCTGCTCATGTGCTTGCTGTAATTCGTGCACTACTGTTCTATCAAGGATGTCTTCACAAGGTTTGTTTCTCATCTTATTTTGATTCACATGAACATGCTAGGTTTAACGAATATTACAATTAATATAAATTTTGATTATAAATTTTACGTTTGTATATATTATATCGCCAGATGCAAAGACTGAAAGCCAGTTGGAAATTATCTGGTCGAGCAACGCACTCATTCGAGCCGATCATCAAACTATCAAAGCTCATGGGCTTTGGTAGAAAAAACATGGCACTTGTAGGTCTCCCACAAATGCACAACATAACCGAGAAACCAAATGTCTCTGAAGTCCTCTCAAAGGCGAACATTGAACCGGAAGGGAAAATCAAGAGACAAGTTGAAATTCAATATGCTATACGCAAATGTACCAACAACAAGGCACCAAAACTCAAGTTCCAATTCAACGAGTAATGCCACATTGATCACATTTTTTATACTATATTTGTATTCATCTTCCTAATAAAGTAGGGCTCCTTCCATCTCTATTAAAAAGGTATCAAAATATGATAAAAGTAGCATTTTTATTCAACGACTAAGACCATGATGACTGAATTGATTGAGGTCACTCATTACAGTGATCACAACTAGGCCTGGCAATTCCTGACACGACCCGATAACCCGACACGACACGACACGAAATTAACAGGTATTCGGGTCGACATGATAACGAATCAGGTCGTTATCGGGTAACCCAATAAGCACCTGTTAAGATAACGGGTTGATTTGGGTATACACGTGGGTAACATGATACACGAGAAGCAGAATATTATTTTTATAATTTTATAACCCTAAAAAAATACTGTAATAATTATATACATTAATTTAACAATTTTATACCCCTAAAAACTATAATAAATAAAATATATATATATATATATATTAAATTAACTATAAAGTCTATAATAATTATAATAATTATATATACTATAATAATTATACCCCCAAAATATTAACTATCTATAATAATTATATAATTATATATATATATTAAATTTTGAATTAAATTTTATAAAAACTATAATAATTATTAATTAATATGCATGATGCATGATGCATCCATTGATTTGATTCCATTCCATTCCTGCCGCCCTTTTTGAAGAAAAATGGAAGGAAAATGAAAATGATAAGAAAAGTTGAAAATGAAACAAAAAAGTGAGGGAATTAGGGAAAGATGCTGGAGGGAAAAGTAAAAATTATAAGAAAAGTTGAAAAGGAAACAAAAAAGAGAGGGAAAAATGAAAATTAATAGAAGTGGTGAGAATTTTTTTTTTTTTTTTTTAAGTTATTAACTTTTTATCACACATATAATATATCTCACTATTTTTATAATGACACACATGATGTACTACTCCGTGTACCAGTCAATTATATGTACAAAATAAATAGATTTAAATCTACTTAATAAATATTTATATATGTATATATATGTGTGTGTGTATATATATATATCTATATACACCATTGGAACTTGATGGGATACGAATTCTCCAAAACTAATTTGAATGATCCCAACCGTCAAACTTGTTTGTATATACTTTGAGATCACATCACCAAAAAATCGTAAAAAACAAACATTCAGAGATCAAGTAACGTGACAAAGCTTTTCAATGGTTATAAACGAAAAATCACGATTTAACGGTTATTTTAACTTCGATTTTGATGATTTTGTATAGCTACACTCCTTGATCCTATATGAAGACAATGAATGAATTCGATCTTCAACTTAAAATATTTACACAAGTGGATACTACAAAATCTTATGTTATACTTGATGAAAGTATAAATAAACTCTAAGTGTTAGTTAATCTATTGTTTTTATGGGATACGAATTCTCTTAAACTAATTTCAACGATCCCAACCGTCAAACTTGTTTGTATATGTTTTGAGATCACATCAACAAAAAATCACAAAAAACAAACATTCAGAGATCAAGTAACGGGACAAAGTTTTTCGACGGTTATAAATGAAAAATCACGATCTAACGGTTATTTTAACTCCGATTTTGATGATTTTTTACAGCTACACTCCATGACCCTATATGAATACAATGAATGAATTCGATCTTCAATTTAAAATATTTATACAAGTGGATACCACAAAATCTTATGTTATACTTAATGAAAGTATAAATAAACTCTAAGTGTTAGTCAATCTACCGTTTTGATGGGATACAAATTATCCAAAACTAATTTCAACGATCCAAACTGTCAAACTTGTTTATATATACTTGGAGATCACATCAGCAAAAAATCACAAAAAACAAACATTCAGAGATCAAGTAACGGGACAAAGCTTTTCGACGGTTATAAACAAAAAATCACGATTTAACGGTTATTTTAACTCTGATTTTGATGATTTTTTACAGGTACACTCCTTGACCCTATATGAATACAATGAATGAATTCGATCTTCAATTTAAAATATTTACACAAGTGGATACCACAAAATCTTATGTTATACTTAATGAAAGTATAAATAAACTCTAAGTGTTAGTCAATCTATCGTTTTGTTGGGATACGAATTCTCCAAAACTAATTTTAACGATCCAAACCGTCAAACTTGTTTGTATATGATTGGAGATTACATCAACAAAAAATCACAAAAAACAAACATTCAGAGATCAAGTAACAGGACAAAGCTTTTCAACGGTTATAAATGAAAAATCACGATTTAACGGTTATTTTAACTCCGATTTTGATGATTTTTTACAGGTACACTCCTTGACCCTATATGAATACAATGAATGAATTCGATCTTCAATTTAAAATATTTACACAAGTTGATACCACAAAATCTTATGTTATACTTAATGAAAGTATAAATAAACTCCAAGTGTTAGTCAATCTATCGTTTTTTTGGGATACGAATTCTCCAAAACTAATTTCAACGATCCAAACCGTCAAACTTGTTTGTATATACTTGGAGATCACATCAACAAAAAATCACAAAAAACAAACATTCAGAGATCAAGTAACGGGACAAAACTTTTCGACGGTTATATACGAAAAATCACGATTTAACGGTTATTTTAATATATTTTTATATGGTATAGTATTATTATTTTATTTCTTTTTCATAATTATTTTGGTAAACTTCTCATAATTTGAATGATTTTTAATGTTTGGTTTTTCTATACTTAGTTCATGCGGAAGAGAATTCTGACGTGGAAAACTTTACTTAAAACATCTTAAACATAGCTCTTCAAGGCAATAGATCAAGCCAAAGTTTCAATACAATTTCATTATGATCGATGTAAATTGAAGATTTTGTAGATAGAGGTGTAAACTTTTGAGAAATGCTTACAATCTTGAAAACAAAAACTCTTTCATTTTGCATATCCTTGCACATTTAATATTTGTAATAGATTAGTAGTGTATGTATTATTTTTTTATTAGGCTCTTATTTTCGAGTGTAGATATAATACTTAAACGACAAATGTTTTAATGTTTTGAAGTAATATTTATGTGGCAATGTGTGGTATGTGCAAATTTAAAAAAAAAATATATTTTTTTTCTTAACGGGTCATAACGGGTTGGGTCACTTTACCCGTTGGGTAAAGTGACCCGACTTGTTAAGGACCCGTTAAGATAACGGGTGTGACACGACACGACCCGTTAAGATAACAGGTGTTACACGAAAACGACACGAACACGACAGACACGACCCGTTTGCCAGGCCTAATCACAACTGAACGCAGTTTATAGACTGCCCCCACGGGCCCCACCCATTCAAACAATCATCATGATAACCAAAGGTATCCAGTATTAAGTGCGCGCCCCAGCTAGTGCTTAATATATATATATATATATATATATATATATATATATATATATATATATATATGCATTCCCTCCAGATGACTGTTTTCGTTTATATATTAATTAGTTGTGAGTTTTTCTATTTGAACACCACTTCTCATCTAAATTCACCCCCACCACGTTGGTTTAAATTTTTTTAACTTTTATTTGTGTCAAATTACATAAGTAGAGTTTTATTCAGAACCAACATAATAGGTTTATATTAAATAATACAGAAGAGGCAAAAAGATGTTGGTCTATAATGAAGTTCAGAAATTAGGGGTGCAATGGCTTGCTTTAGGGTATTTCTGGAAGAAATGCGGTGAACTTAGAAAAGGTGTAAATTTTTAATTTTTAATGGAGTGTAGATAAACATTGAGGGTATACTTAGATGAAAATTGGTTATGTGACTGTATTTCTAAAGAAAAAAATTGATTGGTGTGTGAATATGTGAATTTTCCTTTCTTAGTTAATTAAACTCGTGATGTTAAACGCTAGCCCATATTCGGATATCATGTGGATTTTCCTTTCTTAGTTAATGTAGAATTTAAAAGTAAAATTTGAATGTTTATTTTTATATCAATAAAAAATAGTAAAAATTTGAACGTATGATCCTCCATGAAACTCGAAACTAACTGGATTGCCCCTATTTTCTTTGGAAAACTCAAAAAAGCCAACTCTGTATAGTCCTCATTTTCGTTGATAGCTATTTATGTTGTGGTTGTGGAACTCCAAGTTTATTTAGTTCTGTTAGATTTTGGAATGTTTCGTAATTGAACCTCGATCTACCAGGCCTTAGGGATTTGGAGTGTGATTTAGCTTGTCTCTCAAAGTGGTGGTGTTCTGTCCTATGTATATATACATGTGAAGAATTCATGTGGAACAAAATTGCAGAAATGCTAGAAAGTGAAACTCCTGAAGATAGGGTGGTTGAAATCTTCTCCAAGTTGCCAGCCAAGTCTCTAATGCGATTCAAATGCATACACAAGTCTTGGTGCACTCTCATCAATAGTCCAAGTTTTGTGGCCAAACACCTCATCAATTCGGTGGACAACAAACTCTCATTCTCCACTTGTATCCTTGTCAACCATTCTCAGCCTCACATTTTCTCGGATAAGAATTGGAAACAAGAAGTTTTCTGGTCCATGATTAATATATCCATTGATAGTGGTGAGCACAACCTTCATTATGATGTTGTGGACCTAAATATACCGTTTCCATTGGAAGATCATGATTTTGTTCAGATTCACGGTTATTGCAATGGGATTGTATGTGTAATGGTAGGGAAAAATTTTCTTTTATGCAATCCTGCAACGAGGGAATTCATGCAACTTCCCGATTCATGCCTTCTTCTACCCCCTGCTGAGGGAAAATTCGAATTGGATACAACCTTTGAAGCATTGGGATTCGGCTATGATTGCAAAGGTAAAGAATACAAAGTCGTGCAAATTATAGAAAATTGTGAGTATTCAGATGATGAGCAAACATTTAATCATTGTACTACTCTTCCTCACACGGCTGAGGTATACACCACGGTTGCTAACTCTTGGAAAGAGATCAAGATTGATATATCAAGTACAACCTATTCTTGGTCTTGTTCAGTGTACTTGAAGGGATTTTGTTATTGGTATGCAACAGATGACGGGGAATACCTACTTTCATTTGATTTATGTGATGAGACATTTCATAGAATAGAATTCCCTTCTAGGGGAGAATCCAGTTTGACGTTTTTTTATATTTTTCTTCGTAATGAATCCCTTACATCTTTTTGCTCTAGTTACGATCGAAGTGGGGATTCTCAATCATGTGAAATATGGGTAATGGACGATTATGACGGAGTTAAAAGTTCATGGACAAAACTCTTAACTGTTGGACACTTGCAAGGCATTGAGAAGCCTTTGACATTTTGGAAAAGTGACGAGCTTCTTATGCTTGCTTCCGATGGAAGAGTCACCTCTTATAATTCTAGTACCGGAAATCTGAAGTATGTTCATATTCCTCCTATTCTCAATAAGGTTGTGGATTTTCAAGCTCTAATTTATGTGGAAAGTATTGTTCCACTCAAGTAAGTTGAGCGCAGTGTTCCCTTTTCTCCTATTTAATTTGTATGCATGATATAAGGCTTGAGTTTGCATCTTTTAATTTAATTGTTCTGTGGCCTGTGTACTATGTTGGCTTATCACGGGCTGCCTTTAATTTTTTGTATATTCCACATTTTGTAATGTTATTCAATTTCAAAGTGTATGGTAACTAATTTTCTTTAAGAGTTAATTAATAATAACAATTCCCTTGTGTTTTCCGTTTTTTCTTCAGAATTCCCTTCTTAAAACCTAATATGTTTTTACTCATTCATCATAATCAACCCCTTCTAGCGTAGAAGGGCAAACATTTATAAGTACAATTCGGGGTGCTAAACAAATTCAGGCAACAAAGAATATTAATAGCCTTTTAGCACCTAACCGTATTTCGTAAAATACAAAACGGGTATAGTATGCGAAAAATACATACGTGTATTATTTGACAACTTTAATAAAACTTTAGTGTCACATCTCAGCCCGGGCCCCCATCACATCCCGAGTTTGACTCCACTGTAGCACGATATTGTCCGCTTTGGGCCCCGACTACGCCCTCACGGTTTTGTTTCTGGGAACTCACACGAGAACTTCCCGGTGGGTCACTCATCCTGGGATTGCTTTTGCACGCTACTCGCTTAACTTCGGAGTTCCCATGGAACCCGAAGCCAGTGAGCTCCCAAAAGGCCTCGTGCTAGGTAGGGATGAGAATATACATATAACGCTTACAAGATTCACTTCCCTGAGCGATGTGGAATCTTACATTTAGTCTGAAACCTTCATCCACTTTTTTAATTTTAATAATTATTTATTTAAACTAAGCAATTATTTTAGGGTAAAATATATTTTGCTCCCTCAAATTTGTGGTAAACACTTTACTTTCATACATTAATTATTATTTCAATTCAATTTTGTATAAACGTTAGTCAATCCGTTAAGTTAGTCATTAAATAATGATGTGGCAAGTACAGAGCTCACATTTTATGCCACGTGGTTAAATAATTTAAGAAAAAGAGAAAAAAAAAAAATCTGAAACAGAGATTGGGGATTGCAGCTGCTCCATCAGCCGTTCTTCTCTAGGGACCAGCAACCTACCAGCAAGGTTAACCAGTCTTCTTCTCCTTTGACAATGGGAGGTTTTGGGCGTGGAATGGGTTGTCTGAGCTCTGGTTGGTTTTTTTGTTTTTTTGTTTTTAGTTTTTGTTTTGGTCAAACAATTGGTTTTGTTAGATTAGAGATTAGCAGGGCCGGCCTAAGCCCAGTGCGGGCACGGCGACCGTCCGTGCCCAAAAAAATTTGGGGCACCAAAATTATTAGGATGATATATTTATATATGTTTTCATAAGAGTATAAATTTATAAAATTTGGTATGATAACAAAGAAATTTAACTAGTAGTGGTGGTTTTGTTATTTGAAAAGAATGAAGAGATCTTGGGTTCAAAACATTACCTGTCTTTACTTACTTTCCAATTTTTACAAATTTCTTTTCATAAGAGTAGAAATTTATAAAATTTGATCAAATGATCAAGAAGTTTAATTAGAAGCAATAGTTTTTGTTGTTTAAAATTAACAAGATTTCCTAAGTTCGAAACGCTATATGCGTGTTTATTCTTTTCAATTTTTACGAATTTTTTTTTGTTGTTAATTTATTTTTAGTTAATAGCTAGTAGCTAAGCTATGTGGGTTGCTATTTTTAAATATTCGTTTGAATTCAAGTCTAATCTTCTACAAAAAAGTAATACGTAGATCAAATTTTTAGAGCAAATTTGCAAATCATATGACGTGTCATCAAAATGTTTAATTTAGTGCCCATTCATTACTTATACATATTAATTAAAGACTCGAAAATATCATTATTTTTTTAGTCTCATATTGACAAGGTTAGTAAATAAGAAAAAACACCTCATGATTTATACAAAAACACTTTAAAAGTTCAGATGAAAAACAAAACTCATCGTCTATCTACATGTAAGCTCAGTCTTTCTGTGTTTCTAAATTATTGAGTTTGAACTGCTTTTCCACGTATAATTTTATCGATGTCTTACATGTTAAAATAAATAATTGTCTTATATGAAGTTAGGACACATTTTTTGGCGTCATGCCAGGCTTCAAAATTCTCTAGACCGGCCTTGTTGAGTGTAACACAAGGTATAACTACGAGGGAAACGATGACTGCCGCGGTATCATCTATCTACTTGTAAGCTCAGAGTTTTTTGATTTCCTTCTCTCGACAGGGCCGGTCCAGAGATTTTTCAGGCCCAAGGAGACACCAAAAAAAGGGCCCTAACTTTATATAAGAAAATTATTTATTTTCACACATAAGACATCAATAAAATTATACTTAGAAAAACACTTCAAACTCAGTAATTTAGAAACATAGAAAGACTAATTTATTTTGTATCGAGAGAAGGAAACCAAAAAACTCCGGGTTTACAAGTAGATAGATGATGACTTTTGTTTTCCATCTGAACTTTGAAAGTATTTTTGTATAAATCGTGAGGCGTTTTTGCTTATTTACTAATCAAGTCAATATGGGACTCAAAAAATAATGATGTTTTTGAGTCTTTAATTAATATGTATTAGGACTGGTTTGGTATTGCTGTGCTTTGAAAAAAAACTGCTTCTGTTGTGCTGTGAGAATAAGCAGCTATGAAATAAAGCAGCAGAGTGTTTGGTAAACTTTTTTGTAAAAGTGCTTTTGAAAAAAAAAAAAAAAGCAGTATTATAGTGCTTGGTAAACTTTTATGTAAAACAGATGTGAAAAAAAACCGGTTTTTCAAAGCTAGGTCTTGTAGCTTCTTGTTTTTGGCTTTTTTTCACCCAAAACTGTGAAAAAAAAAACTGAAGCTGAATGTTTATTAAACACAAAAACAGCTCCTAGCTTTTTTTGATACTAGCTTTTTTCATACTCACCTCAGTACCAAACCAGGCCTAATGAATAGTCACTAAATTAAACCTTTTGATGACACGTTATATAAATTGCAAATTTGCTCTAAAAATTTGGTCTATGTATTACTCATTGTTGAAGATTAGACTTGAATTGAAACAAATATTTAAAAATAACAACACACATAGCTACTAGCTAGTAACTAAAAATAAATTAACAACCAAAACAAAAATTTGTAAAAATTGAAAAGAATAAACAAGCACATAGCATTTCGAACTTAGGACCTCTTGTCAATTTTAAACAACAAAAATCATTACTTCTAATTAAACTTCTTAATCCACTAACCAAATTTTATAAATTTATACTCTTATGAAAATAAATTTGTAAAAATTGGAAAGTAAATAAGCACAGATGGTGTTTTGAACCTAAGACCTCCTCATTATTTTCAAATGACAAAACCACCACTTCTAGTTAAATTTTTGTGTCATTGAACAAAATTTTATAAATTTATACTCTTATGAAAACATATATAAATATACCACCCTACTAATTTTGGTGCCCCCATATTTTTTAGGCCCCGAACGGTCACCCTGCCTGCACTAGGCCTAGGCCGGCCCTGTCTCTCGATACAAAATAAATTAGTCTTTATGTGTTTATAAATTATTGAGTTTGAATTGCTTTTCTAAGTATAAATTTATCGATATCTTACGTGTGAAAATAATTTTCTTATATGAAGTTAGGGCACATTTTTTGACATCGCCCCAGGCCCTTAAAAATCTTTGAACTGGCTCTAGAGGTTAGATTCGTCAGCTTTGGTTGTTCATTCGAGGGTTTACACACTCTCTCTCTCCCCCACGTCTCTTCAACCCCCTTAAATCATATTTGACATTCTGACGCTTATCTGAATCTTTGTCTATGTATGTGTTGCTGCACTTGGAATTTCTTGTCCATTGTGAAGTGATTGGTACCCTAGAATGTTTTCTTCAATATTTTCTCAATCCTTCAAAGAGAAATTCAATGCAAGAAAATCAAAAATAAAAACAATCAAGGCCATTCATTTTCCTATAATAGTATAACTTGATAATAATGTGAATTCAACTATCAATCTACACAACAAACGAGCTAGAAATTCAATATCTTTGGTATGGGGAATAGATTTTTAAGGAAATATAGAACATTCGGTGTGTTCCTAGACAGACGAAGACATTTGGGATTTGATATGGAAATGAGGACGAGGATATAAAAGTATTTAAGAAGACATTTCAAATCATCTAGCCCTAGAATACGGATGTATTCTCCTTGAGATTAGCAAACCAACAGTTAAAACATCATTAAAGAATATCAGAGGTAATTTCTTGTTTTTTGTGCACAAGCAACAGACGCAAAACTTCAGCACCATTATGCACGCCTGAATCCGAAATGGATCTACTAAGAGTCAAATATCTACTTGAAGATAAAAGACTAAACACTTAGGGTTACCTAACAAGTCCGATCATAGACTCGACAGCTCCGAGTAGAGGTGGAACAGGTGGAGTAGTGGTCCTACCATCACCCTATCTGGGACAATAGGCGAAGTTTGAGCAACTCCATTGGATGATCATATTTGTTTCACAAGACACGAGATTTGATATGGATATGAACTCAATCTGATCCTTATAAGTCTTGGAGTTCCTAGGAATTGGCTTGCACCGCAAATAATCACAACTTCTAAGAGGGTGAAATATCTACTTTTAGACATCCTCAAGGATTCTCCCAGCTTAGAACAATGATTTTATCCTAAAAAGGTCTCTCCTTACTTTATAAATACATCATTCTAAGGTTCATCTCTGGTAACTCAATCTCAATATTGTAATTCTCTTACCGATTGCTTGAGTCTAAAACTACATACTATCTTAACCGTCGAAAAGCCTTTGGCTGGCACACCGCCCCTTCCCCCACAGTCTTAAGCTTGCTTACGGTTCTTTAATGTTTTGCAGGTTGCTCAAGTTTGTGCCTCCACCATCCGTGACAGTGCGCAAATTTGGTTGCAACATAGCCTATATGTCTTCTCATGTCATCAAATAATCAAACCACTTGTAGTTCAGGAAGAGTTAATCTTTTAGTCAATCAGTCTATTTTTTAGGACGATCCACCTCAATACTATTAGTTTCTTTTTCTTTTCTTTTTTGCCTCAGCCTACAGGCTTTTCTTTGTAGATGTAGTTGATGTTGAGCACAGGCTTCTTTGCAGAGTACGTGTCATCCTCGTCGTCGGTACGATCGTGCCTGTCAGTTGTACTTTTATTTCTTTCCTCTACAGGCTTTTCTTCCTAGACTTTGTTTTTGGCAAATTCCCAACATGCCCCTGGTTGAGGAGTTCTTCAATGTGATCCCTCAGTGACAAGCAATTCCTCGTCGAGTGACCTATACTCTATTTGCAATAGCATTATTTGTTCAGTTTTCTCTTGGCTAAGTGCTCAAGAAAAGGCTTTAGCCACTGAAGGTAGAGTTGTCCATACGCCCCATTTTGTTGCTTTGTTGTGGGGAAGAAGGTGTAGTGCTACTGCCTTCTTTTTTCGCTCAGTCTTCTGACCGCGATCCTACTCGAGGGCTTTCTTTATGGTCTTGTCGTCATAATAAGTAAGGTTATCTACTAAGTAGAAGAATTCTACCAGAGTGGCATAATCGTACTTCTTATTTAGCTTATAGGATGGAGGAAAGATGGCGTAAAATCTTCATTTGAACGCCATTGTGGCAAGCTAATCGTCTAGCTTCTTTGTAGACGAAATAGGTGTTAATGAAGATGTTTGCCAAACTCTTGAAGCAGTTGATCGACAGACTTAGCAATTTGAGGGAAACATCTTGCACATCCATGTATCATTGTTGTTATACAACGCCATAACATTCCTGTAGTGCATGACATGGTAGTTTGGGTTTGAGTCACTGTAGTAATATTTAAACCTAGGTTGGAAGAACTTATTTGGTGGAGGAACATACTCAATTATGGATGAGAGCGGGCTTCTGATCTTCACAACAGCCCGTCTAGAAGCATAATCTTTTTTTTTTTTGTTGATAAAGAAACTTCTCAGCACATACTGATTTTTGTTGATCCTTTAACCAGCTCCCATTCTCAGGATTGTTGGTTAAGGGTTGAGCTTTTCAGACTCTTCTAAAGACTTGGGCTCCACAAAAGTCAAGTGCCGAGGCTGCACCGAGTACGCCCTGGTGCAATCTGAGGGTCTTCAGTCCTCCAAAGTCTGTATCTTGTCCCTAACTGTGCGATTAGCAATCTGGCCATCGTGAGACAAGCTCGTACGAAGATCAGCCATGTCTGCAAGAGTCTGAGTAGAGGTTGGCTTGATGGGTTACCCGTTAAGGGTTATGGTGTTCATGTTACCACAATTGGAGATAGATATTTGAGTGTACAAGGTGGTATGGCTAGAGTTCTCCAGAGCCTCCATCCTTTTCTTCACATCACTTGTTGTAGCTTATCAACAACAGAGTTGATCTTTAGCAAAATATCCTACTCATGTTCCATGGTAGAGGTGGCTCTTCAGCATAAGCCTGTCATCTTCCTTTAGTGGTTGCAGCTTTATGAGTTTAGTTGGAAGCTCCCATAATAGCAGTAATGGCATCGAAGGTAGGGTTACTGCCGACCTGTACGACAGAGAGATATGCAGCTGGGCTGCCATCACGTACCTAATCAATACTAGTGTTGACTTTTTAAAGTGTTCATCGTTCAATCGTAAAGTGATCTGTTTGAGAGGAATATGAGTTATTTTCTCAATGAAACCACTAATTGTTAGAACATATTCGCACACCACCTTGAGTGACAGGGATGCATTCATCTGTTTACCTATAAATTACACAAAACCGTGAGTAAGCTTAGGACTAAGGGGGAATGTGTATACTGGTCAAAGGCTCTCTGATGGTCAAGTTAATAAGCAATATTAAGACTCAAGCACTTAGCAAGAAAATAAGTTTGGAAATATTGCATTACCAGAGATGAACCCTAGAAGCATGTATTTATACTAGTAGAGGAGATGATCTTTTAGGATAGTAGAATCCGTATTAAACCAAGAGAATTTATGAGGATATCCAGAAAGTAGATATTGCATCCTCCTAGGAGTATGATAACTTCTGGCGCACGCCAATCCTTGGATTATAAGAACTCCAAGATTATGGGGAACCTGCTGATTTCTTGTTGAATTAGGTTATTGAATCTTGCAAACTAGAATGAAAGCTGTTTAGTCAACTTCACTAGGGAAGCTATTATGTCCATGACCGGACTTAGGTAGGCACACTCCATTCCGACTTAGTCCAGCAATGACAAACCAAAATCATTATTTTATGTTAATCCCAATCAGCCAGAAAGACTAGAAAGGGATTTCACAATAGAAGAGCTTACAATGGCTCAATAATGGAGGGGGCTGACTTCCCAGAGCAACCCAAGATTAAGCCTGAGAGGATTTACACTAATGAGATAGTGTTTGAGAGGCCAAACGTACCAATGAAACCCAGGAGCAAAGCCCACACAGTGGTGGAGGCGTCGGAGTAAGTTTAGAGGTCGAATTGAATCACAGCCAATTCTAGGGTTCCAACGGTTCGTGGGTAATTTCAAGTGTTTTCCGGCCAAATTGGCCTTGGCTGCAGGTATAAAGTTTTCTTTACTCTTTGAGATCGTCATTTCTGTAAATTTTGAGAATTTTTAGAAATAGTTGAGTTTTTCGTCAAACCGAGGCGGCTAGCCGCCACCCGCGGCGGCTGGTACGGCGGCGCACGGCCAGGGAGTTGACTTTGTGTTTTTATGTGAATTTTGTTATTCTAATTATGTCTTTGAGACCTAATTGTTGTGGTTTGAATATTAGTGTGATTGTTGTATATGTTGGATTAAATGAATATAATTGGATTTGGTTTGAACTTGAAAGGTGAACTACGAATGGGTTAATCCTTGTTTAGGGTACTTAGGCAGTCTAACGAGATGTTAGATGTAGCCATACAATATTTGAGACAAAAGCCTTGTTTGGGAAATTAAGCAATGCGAAGGACTTGGTGAAAATGTGTGTTTTAACTTTATGATTTGTTGGTTAAATGTGGTCATAAAACAGTATGTAAGGAATAGAGAAATTGAAGTAAGGAATCGTAAGTATTGATAGTTAGTTATGCTAGTGTTTAGTTGGGCTTGTCACTGATAATTATTCCCGAAAATAAATAGTTCTGCAGTAGGGCGTTATAGATTGTGCATTTTACGCCACATTATATGTACATATTTATATATTTGAAAGCACTACGTTATGGTTAAGTTTTGGATTGCGTCATGGCATATCCATAGGTATATTACTGCGCATACTTATTGTGAATACTTTAAAGTACGAGGGCGAACGCAGGACGCGCAGGTAAGTTCAGGTGAGTATATGTTGTGAAATGTGAGATGCATGGTTATGATTACATTTTATTTGAAATGATTGAGTTATGGCATGACTATATTTATGTTTTAAGCAACTCCGACCTTGTCGTATAGGTTGCTTATGAGTCGTACATGCCATATTAGATGCATTTAGAGCTCATAAACCTGCACCCTGGTGTTAGTGCTCCCGCCCGTGGCCAAGACACAGTCCTTCACGTGATGTTCACTGTCACATCCCGGCCCGGGGCAGATCACTTCCCGGGCCCGCTCCACCACCATAGCACGATATTGTCCGCTTTGGGCTTACCATTCCCTCACGGTTTTGTTTTTGGGAACTCACGAGCAACTTCCCAGTGGGTCACTCATCATGGGATTGCTCTCGAGCGCTTCTCGCTTAACTTCGGAGTTCCTACGGAACCCGAAGCCAGTGAGCTCCCAAAAGGCCTCGTGCTAGGTAGGGATGGGAATATACATTTAGGTATTGTTTGGTATGCAGACGGGACGGGACGGAACCGAACGGAATGGGACAGGACGGGACGGGAAGGAACGGAACGGAACGGAGCGGGAGCAAAGATGCGCTCGGATGGAAACAAGGAGGAAGAAGAAGGAGACGGAGAGGTTATAATTTTGTGTTCCATGGATGTGGAACGAGTCGTTCCAGGGGGGTGAGGAGGAACGAAAATTCACCCAAAACTCGTCCCATGGAACAGCTCGTTCCACCCGTTTTAGGCGCACCAAACGTGGAACAGAATGCCTTGTCCCACTCTGTTCCGTCACGTCCCACGTACCAAACGGTACCTTAAGGATCACTCCCCTAGGCGATGTGGGATGTCACAATCCATCCCCCTTAGGGGCCCGACGTCCTCGTCGGCACACACGCGACCAGGGTTAGGCTCTGATACCAAATTTGTCACATCCCGGCCCGGGGCGGATCACTTCCGGGGCCCGCTCCACCACCATAGCATGATATTGTCTGCTTTGGGCTTACCATTCCCTCACAGTTTTGTTTTTGGGAACTCACAAGCAACTTCCCAGTGGGTCACCCATCATGGGATTGCTCTCGAGCGCTTCTCGCTTAACTGCGGAGTTCCTACGGAACCCGAAGCCAGTGAGCTCCCAAAAGGCCTCGTGCTAGGTAGGGATGAGAATATACATTTAAGGATCACTCCCCTGGGCGATGTGGGATGTCACATTCACCTCCCGCACCTTACGCTCACCTTGAATCCAAGGTAGGTGCACAGGCCTATTGTACAAACCACATTAGGTGGTTTTGACTCGTAGGTGACCCACGATTATTCGCACAGTCTTCACGTGATCGTAGCACTTAAGTGTACTTATTTACATCCAATTCTGTCGTACAGACCACTAGAGGTGGTTCCGACTCGTGTACAGGGATATTTGATGAGCTATAGGTTCAGTCGTACAGGTCACTATAGGTGACTCCGACTTACGTGCTAGCATTGATTGATGAGATATTGGTGAGTCGTACATGTCACCATAGGTGACTCCGACTTATGTGCTAGCATGGATTATTAAGCACCTGATTATTTATATTGCTGATGAGATGTATCGTGGTATACTTCTAGATTTACTGGTAGTATACAATTGATTTCATCCTTATACGTAGTATGATTTTCTGGTTTTTTAAAAGCTTTGTTTTCGCCCACTCACATTTTCTATTTTTGCACCCCTCTAGGTTCTAATAGTAAAGTTTCCATATCGACGAGGATTCGTGGCACTTCCTAGTACAGGTGGCTTCTTATGATGGTAGTATAATCGTTATCTTACCTTATTGTACTCTACTTATGCTCTGTATCACGTGTGTTTGGGTCCATACCCGCTCACCGCGCACTCGTGTATTTAGGCACTTCTAGGTTTAAATTTATTCATAGTTTACACATTATCACACTTTATGGCTTCGTCACCTCCCAGGTGTCAGCCAACACAGTTTGATTCGGAGTCCTAGTGGACATTCCGGGTCGAGGTGTGTCACTAATATCTTAGAACAAGGTTTTAGTTTAAAAGTCATATTTATAAGAATTGGAATGAAGTGTTCTATTAATTAAAACTCGTGTACGAATATGTAAATTTTACTTTCTTAATTAATTTAATGTAAGAATTAAAAGGTGAAATTTGAATGGTCATTTTTTTTGGATCAATAAAAAATTAAAAATAGTAAATTAGAACGTATGATCCTCCAATAAACTCGAAACTGACTGAATCGCCCCTATTTTGTTTGGAAAACTAAAAAAACATCAACTCTAGATCACCCCTGTTTTATTTGATAGCTATATGTTGTGGTTGTGGAAACTCCAAGTTTATTTAGTACTGTTGAATTTTGGCTTCTTATGTGGTAATATGTTTAGTAATTGAACCTCGATCTACCAGATCTTAGGGCCTTGGAGTTTGATTTAGTCTGGCTGTCAAACTAGTTTTGTTCTTTCCTGCAAACAAAAACTATCGAAATGCCTCATGTGTGTCAAAGCAAAACACCTGAAGATAGGGTAATTGAAATCTTGTCCAGGTTGCCGCCCAAGTCTCTAATGCGGTTCAAATGCATACACAAGTCTTGGTTCTCTCTCATCAATAGTCTAAGTTTTGTGGGCAAACACCTCAGCAATTCCGTGGACAACAAACTCTCATCCTCAACTTGTATCCTTCTCAACCGTTCTCGGCCTCATATTTTCCCAGACCAAAGTTGGAAACAAGAAGTTTTCTGGTCCATGATTAATTTTTCCATTGATAGTGATGAGAACAACCTTCATTATGATGTTGAGGACCTAAATATACCATTTCCATTGAAAGATCATGATTTTGTACTTATTTTTGGTTATTGCAATGGGATTGTCTGCGTTGAAGCAGGGAAAAATGTTCTTTTATGCAATCCTGCTACGAGGAAATTCAGGCACCTTCCCGATTCATGTCTTCTTCTACCTTCCCCTCCTGAGGGAAAATTCGAATTGGAAACGAGCTTTCAAGCATTGGGATTTGGCTATGATTGCAATGCTAAAGAATACAAGGTTGTGCGAATTATAGAAAATTGTGAGTATTCAGATGAAGAGCGAACATTTTATCATCGTATTGCTCTTCCTCACACGGCTGAGTTATACACCGCAACTGCTAACTCTTGGAAAGAGATCAAGATTGATATATCAAGTACAACCTATTCTTGTTCTCGTTCAGTGTTCATGAAGGGATTTTGTTATTGGTATGCAACGGATGGCGAGGAATACGTACTTTCTTTTGATTTAGGTGATGACACATTTCATATAATACAACTGCCTTCTAGGAGAGAATCTGGTTTTAGGTTTTATTATATTTTTCTGCGAAATGAATCCCTTGCTTCTTTTTGCTCTCGTTACGATCGGAGTGAGGATTCTGAATCATGTGAAATATGGGTAATGGACGACTACGACGGAGTTAAAAGGTTATGGACAAAACTCTTAAACATTGGACCCTTACAAGGCATTAAGAAGCCATTGACATTTTGGAAAAGTGACGAGCTTCTTATGCTCGACTCCAATGGAAGAGTCATCTCTTATAATTCTAGTACCGGAAATCTCAATTATCTTCATATTCCTCCTATTCTCAATAGTGTTGTAGATTTCGAAGTTCTTATTTATGTGAAAAGTATTGTTCATGTCAAGTGAGTTGAGGGGAAGCTCCACTTTCTCCTATTTAATTTGTATACATGACATAAGGCGTGAATTTGCATCTTTTAATTAATCTACTTTGTGGCCCTTTCACTATGTTTGCTTATCATGGGCTGCCTTTAGTTTTGTGCTTTCCACATTTTGTAATGTTATTTTATTTGAACGTGTAAGACAACTATTCTCATTATGGTTAAAAATAACAATTTCCTTATGTTTCCTTTTTTTATTTTTCCCTTTCAGAATTCCCTTCTTAAAAACCTAATAAGTTTTTACTCATTTAACATAATCAAGTTAACCTTCTAGCGAAGGACTAACATAAGTTAAATATAGTATGCGAAAATATACGTACGTGTATTATTGGACACCTTTGCTAAAACTTCGAAAAATTCGGCCATCTTGTTTTTTTTTTTTTTTTTTTTTGAGTACATCAATGTTCGGCTAAGCCACATAATGGGCAGACTAATTTGGTATTGAATTCGCCATCCATGTGATTCGAACATAAGACCTCTCACTTCCAAGTGAAGAAGAATACCACTAGACCATAACACTGAGTGACAACCACCTTTTTAATCTTCATATTCAGTTATTTAACTTAATTAATTATTTGTGGGACCATGATTTTTTAGTGCCAGAGTAAGGTTGAGCCAAATACAATTACCTTAGAAGTTCAGTCATGGATTCACCAACTCCGAGTGGAGCTGTATCAGACGAAGTAGCAGTGTCACCATCATATTGCTCGAGGGCACTAGGTGGAGTCTTAGTGACTCCGCTAGATAACCATGTTTATTTCGCAAGACACGCAATCTGATCCAAATATGAACACAATATGATCCTCTAAGTCTTAGAGTTTCTACAATCTAGGAATTGGTGTGCGCCGCAAGTAACCATAACTCATAAGAACATGCAATATTTACTTCTAGATATCCTCTAGGATTCTCTTGGCTTAGGACTAGGATTCTATCCTAAAAATGTATCTCTCCCCATGGTATAAATACTCCCACCTAGGGTTCATTTATGGTAACACAACCGAAACACTTCAATTCTCTTGCTCACTACTTGAGTCTAAAATCATTCACTAACTTGAGTGTTGGATAGCCTTTGGCCGGCACACACCTGACCCCCGACCTTAGGCTTCTTTATAGTTGTTTGCTATTTTGCAGGTTGCTCGAATTTGTGCTCAATCACCACACATAGTAGTGCGCGATCTTAGGTCCAACAATTGGTGCTTTTATTGAGAGCACTCTTATTCATCTTGACCATACTGCTCTACTAACTAACATGTCAAAAAGCTTAGCTAACAATGACGACCTTGTTGCCTCCCAAGGTAATATCCACCATATGTGGGAAGACTTCATAAAGGCACGCATTAGAGACCTTAAAGATTTCGTTTCTCGTTTCAAAGAATTTGTGGTTACCTAAAAGACAGAAGTGATCGATCTAACCTCCGAAGAGTTACCTCACAATGGCGCCCTCGTCATCAAGGTTCAAATCTTCAACACCTTGGTGAACTATGTCTTTGTTGATATCAGCTCAAGAGTTATGTCCTCTTCAAAAAGATGGGAATTCTTGACATCATCAACAAAGGGAAGATAACCCACACGGTGACTTTTCACATAATGTGTTGGAACCAAATTCGCGCACCTCTATGAGCGGTGGTTGAGCATAAACTCAAGCAACTTGCAAAACAGCAAACAACCGTGAGCATGCCTAGGACCGTGTGGTGGGGGGGGGGGGAGGGGGAAGGGTGTTGCATCCCCTTAGGAGTTATGATTACTTGCAGCGCACACCTATTCCTAGATTGTAAAGACTCTAAGACTTATAGGATCTGATTGTGTCCATATCCAAATCAAATTGAGTGTCTTGCGGAACAAGCATGTTCATTCGGCAGAGTCACTAGGACTCCGCCTAGTGCCCCGAAACAGTCTGATACAGCTCCGCCTGGAGTTGGTGAGTCCATGATCAGACTTCTGAGGTAGCAACATTCAGATCAACCTTACTCCGACCTTGAAAAATCATGGTCCCACAATTACCCTTAACTATCTGTCTAAGAGGCAACCTAAACCCAAAATCATGGTCCCACAATTACTTCTAGCTAGAATACGTACCATTTGGTCTTCATAAATGTGAGGTGACCACTGACATGCAAGCATTTTGGTTTTAAATGTGCATCTTCCTATGGTGTCACGTCCCGGACCCGAGGTCGATGGAAAAATTCGACCCAAATCCGGAACGCAAGCTAAAAAAATTATATAAATATAAAGAAGCTAAAACGGGGTGGAAAATAAATTCCTCTTATAAAAATAACTTATGTCTCTTAAACAAATCTAGAATTCTTTAAAATTTTACAATATAATAAATTTTCTGTTCTCACATCTAATCCAATCTCATCATGCCTACCATTTGAATGTCTAGTTTGTAAACTTGCATAACAATAGTGGGGTGAGCTTCAAAAGCTCAATAGGGACATAATCTTACCACAGTAAATTGACCAAACTAAATTATGTGTCACAAAATCATATAATCAATATCTAATCATTTTAATTAGAATGCAAAGTGCAATGCAAATTCTTCGTATATACCCATTATTCTACATAACTAAACACCCAGACCTCATACATCCCATTCTGTACTTACACCACTTGGTCTTGAGTGACAAATTATACGAACTAACCCTTGTAACTCAATCATCTCAGTTTCCCTTTTTGTTAGTCGTCTTGCCAAAGCGCTTCGTCACCAATCCTAATTACTCTAAAAGAAACTGTGCACCGTAGGCTCACTTGATACCTACTAAGAGTTTGGCTCAAGTACACAGAAGATCGTTTCCAACTTCCCTCATTTCTAGATTTCCAATCTCAACACTGAAGTTCCAACCACATCTTACAATATGAATGATGCACATATAATGTCATTTCATATTTCACATGTATCACAGTATATTTTCAACAAATAGCATTTCACAAGTACACCTAAGAGAAGCATTTATCTAATTAGCATCAATTCATATTAATCAACCAATGAGATGAATAATAATATACCATCAATCTCCATAAAGGTCTGCCTTATTTTCCCTACCTGAATTTCAAAGCATTGCTTTGAGTTATTGACACAAGAATCCACCACCGTGGTCAATTCCTATTTCACAATTATAAGC
Source organism: Pyrus ussuriensis x Pyrus communis (assembly GCA_008932095.1). Taxonomy (NCBI): domain Eukaryota; kingdom Viridiplantae; phylum Streptophyta; class Magnoliopsida; order Rosales; family Rosaceae; genus Pyrus; species Pyrus ussuriensis x Pyrus communis. The sequence goes on along the minus strand of CM018521.1, from coordinate 18,988,054 downwards.
AAATCACCAAATGCACAGCCACAACTCTATTCTTAGATATATATTAATAAATATAAGTTGATAGAAAGATAATAATTAGCTTGGACCAATTCTAGTAATAAAACAAGTCTCTCTCTTCAAATTGATCTTACTGGTGCGTAAAAGATGAGGGAGGAAAATAAGTATATAATTTGATAACTTGTATCTTGGTTCAGTTCAAGCATATATAGACCATATGCATATAAACGTGAGTAAAAACAACCATATATACATACTCTTACTGATGAAAAGAGTATCAAAATATAGGTATTGCCAACACGGTACAGAGATTTCATTTTACATAGTTGAAATTGTAATAGACATAAATGTGAAGACGTGAAAACTGGCTTAGTTAATTAGTTTAATAATAAATATATACATACTCATATGTATTAATTTTAAGTAATTTGAAAGATCACCAAGTGTCTGTCAAGTACATACGTTTGAAACCATATAGCCAAAATAGTTTTCTTAATAAAATAGCTAATAGATGATCAAAACCAAACTACTCAAACATATGCAGAAAAACCAGTTTTGATAACAGCAGCTAGTCCACGGCAGAAAGTCTAATACTGTAGAAGATTAGGATTTCTTAAAACTAATAGGAAAGATGATAAAAGAATCTTTACCCAGGTATTGCAATCTGCCGATTGAATCAATAACACCAAAGCGACGATGCAGACAGAAGCAGGAATCAAACTCCTGTTCGTTGCTAGAATGAGAAAGAGATACCAAGAACACCTCAATCCATCAAGACGTCGATAAAAATTATTGGGAGAGTTATAATATAAATCCTCTCAGCAAAACATTCAGTTCCACCTCTGTTTCTCTCTCTCCCCGTCTCTGTTCGGTGCATAAGAGGACCTCTTTCTTATCTGATGCTAGGACATATACATAAGCACCATGTTCTACTTGCACCGCCTGCTACTTCCCATTTCTTTGGGTCCAAGCATCACTTGCCATGTGGCTAAATTGCCACTAACATAATCAGATCAGTCCCTTGCTGTCTAACTCTAGCTACTGTCACGTGGCAAGATAGCCACTTAGTGGCTGCCACATGACATTCATTCATTGGTCCAATATGTAAATTACTATTAACATTCATATGCGTTTCAAAGATAACCTGAAAGATGCCACGAACTCGTAATGACGTCTACTATCTTTTCATGAATAATTTCTCAATAAATAAGTTAAATATATTTTCCCTAGTATTTCTCTTCTTCGATAATAAATTCTTGGGATCTCATATGTAGCGTGCCAGAAAGTTCATAATGATGAAGTCTTGTGTCTGATGCTTGCGCATGAGAAACGATTGCAATGTCTAGTGGGAACCCGACCATGATATCTACACTGATTTACCATCGTCGTTAAATCCTTATTGTCCCTATACTAGGATTTACCCCTCTTAAACCTAGGCCTTCGTTTTCCTCTCTTTGCTTTTATGAAAGTCAATTTGTTGTTCCATGACATAGCCATCTGTAGCCTTTCTCCTACCGCCTTCAAGCTTCTTACTCACTTCGAGTTACTGAGTCAATGCTTCGAGGATGAGTTAGATATACCCATGTTTAGAATGTTGCACATTATCAGACTGAGTTTGGATGGCCATTACTATTTTGTGGCCAGAGCTAATGTTGCTTGGGAGGCGTACATCTAGGACATTATTTGCCATGACAAGCATTGGTACGACGATATACTAGTCGTTGATGGAGCTTGGGAAAGAGACATTAGCGGACTCCCGCGTATGTCGTCCAGACTTGATTTACCTTAATTTCAAAGATGATTTGCATGACCTCTGCCTATGTCGTCCAGACTTAATTTGTCAGGCAATGCAGATTTTGAATGTTTACTGCAACTAGAAGTGGCTCCTTTTGCTTGAGCACTTCACCAATTGTGGGAAAGACATAGACGCATTCTACTATTCGAGATTCCCTATAAAGGAGTCGGAGTGTAGTGCCCATAGAAATACTTGTTCCTCCAAATTGGTAGTGACCTTGTCGTCTATTCCAAAAAAGTGGAAGCACCTTGATAGTTCTCCTTCTCATTCATTGGTTACCAACCCTTAGCCTCAATTGTTGATTAGGGAGACCCAATCTATAAGTTTGGAGAAGATGAGGATACCCCCCTTCGAAGAAAGAGGCGAGATGCTACTTTGGCACCATCAACTTTTAGTGCACCTGCCCTATTATCCACAGTGGATGAGCTACCCTCATTGTCTCCTCTGCCTTTAGCTATGGTGTTGCCCTAGTCGTCGGACCTGGAACCCCACTTTCCTTATTTGGTTCCTTCATCAAGCTCTCTGCTCGTACTGAGCGAAGTCGATGTGCCTTCCACTGCCTCAACATCAACTTTCCCTCCTCTGTTGAAAGTGCTTATAGGTGGCCTTTCTTGTCATGATAGTCTTTCATCAATTGCCCCAACGAGGTCCAAGGAAACAACTCATCTTCATCTTGTGATCCAGCCTTTGGTTGATCGAATTGCCCTTTCCTCCGATGCTAGTGGTCTTTAATACATTGATTATCCTTGAGTGCTGCTTAGACCTGCAATTACTCATATCGAGTTCAAGGGAACTTGCACTTCTCTTAAAGATGTCATGATGCAATGCTATGAGAGTCATTATGGGGTACCTCAATTTCTTTCCTCAATTTCTTTTTAGTTGATGTGCATCAATTTACCCTTACGTTTCTTGTATATTAGACTAATGTGTGGACGGAGGTCACCTTATTCCCACAAGTAAGACTGATTCAAGAGATCGAACGGATCGCGGGAATACAAACTGCCATGAAGATAGAGGCATAACAGAGATTGCAAATCCCAATAAAAAGAGCATAAAAGCATACATGCCAGGCATCAAACTCGGATGCCACTCATGAGGCAAAAATAACTCAGTACATTGACTTAGCTACTGTTGAAAAGATAAAGGCCAAGGACTACGGGGAAGGATTTGAGAAGGTTAGAGATGAGCTAAGGCTGGAATGGCAGGCAGGCAGAAGCAAACTAGGCTCTCGTTGATTTAAAAGGAGAGTTGAAACGTGTGTTAGCTTCGGAGCAGAGTACTTGGTTAAGGGAGCAAGAAACTCTTTGAAAGAAGATCGAGCATCTTCGTCAAGAGGTGGATCATGTTGAGATTTAAGCTGCATACAAGCTTAATGTCGAACTGCAGATGACAATCCTGCAGAAAGAAGTGAAGAGAACTCTGAAATCGAAGAGGTGAAGAACTTGCTATTTTTAGCAAGTAGCCGTTAGGTTCAAATGTGCAACGGCTAGTTGAGTTTCTGTTTTTAGAATGCTTACAGCTGTGTTCTTATCTGTTTTTAATTTGTATTGTGTTTCCCATCTTCTTCCAAGTGGATGGATGATATCCTCCAATGTCCATTAATGGCTAGAGAAGAGTTCCTAGGCCTCTAGTGTGTAGGTTCTGTTTTTGATCAGAAAAAGAGTGATATAGTCCTTGTAAACTTTATGGTTTCTATAATGAAAACATAGACTTTTTGATTCCTCATCTCCCTCTCTCGAAGAACCTCAGATTTCAGAAAAACCTATTACTCAAAGATTCAATCTTTAACGAAGATCATTAATCAAAAACACCATGCCTGGTACCATTTCAAACATGGTATCAGAGCTTCTGGTCTGATTCCGAAGAAGGGCGTAAAGCTGTGAGAGAGGTTCCTCCTAGAGAAAAGTCCCAGGAGGGATAAAGGTGGTTCCTTTATTGGTTGATTCACTGATAATCACTAAGAAAATGGTGGGATCAGGTTCTTCCGGTGGAGACTTACGAACTCCACAGTTCGATGGTGCAAACTACGATTTTTGGGCTGTCAAGATGGAGACTATCCTCATAGCGCATGACCTATAGGATGTAGTGGAACTTGGTGTACAAATGCAGTAGATTCCTGAAGAGGAAGAAGGTTCTAGAGAGGAGGGTAGCGAGGCTGAGCAAATTCCAGTGGAACCACCCACCATTTCCAGAGAAGACAGAATCAAAAACGCCAAGGCGTTGAGTCTTATACAAGGAGCTATAACAGATGAGCTTTTTCCTCGTATCAGAAATGAGAAGACTGCAAAAGGGGCTTGGGACATCCTGAGAAGAGAGTTCAGAGGAGATAAAAAGGTAAGAGCTGTAAAACTTCAACCAGTTAGGGCTGATTTTGAATATATGAGAATGACAGATAGTGAAAACCTAGATGACTATTTGGGTAGGTTTTTTGGAATTGTGAATAATCTGAAGTCTCTTGGTGAAGATGTGACTGAACAAAGAATTGTGCAGAAATTATTGATGAGTCTAAGTAGGAGGTATAAATCCATTGTTTCTATTATTGAGGAAACTCGAGATCTGGATGCTATTAGAGTGGAAGAAGTCATTGCATCTGTCAAAGTATATGATAAAAGGGAAGACTTACATGATGAAAGGGATAAATTGACAGGAACTGAGAGGGCTTTTAGTAGTCTCAGAGTTGGAAACAATCAGGTCACTGGCACCTACAAAGGTTCTCAGAGTAGGCCAAATCAAAAGTGGCAGGGACAAAACAAGAAGGGACCAAACTGGTCTCCGAGTGGAAACTGGAGCAACAATCCAGGAGGAAATTGGAACAACAGATTCAATTCACAGAACAAGTAAGGGAGCAGTAGTCAAAGTTCTGTGAAACCACAGTGTCAAGTGTGCCAGAAATATCATTTTGGTGTGTGCAGATACAAAGGAAAACCAAAATGTGGAAAGTGCAATCGTTTTGATCATATTGCAAAGGACTGTGATGGTCACAAGCAAGTTGCTCACTGTGCAAAGGAAGAAGAAGTAACTAAAGGAACCATGTTTTACGCTTGTCACTCATCAACTATGCAAGATAGAAGTGTGTGGTTTGTGGACAGTGCTTGCAGCAACCACATGACATCACAAGAGTCTACCTTAATAAATCTTGACAGATCTGTGACTTGTAAAGTTAAAATGGGCACTGGTGATCTTGTACAAGCAACTGGAAAAGGCACTTTAGTGGTTGAAACTCAGTGTGGGAAAAGATATATCAATGAAGTATTGCTGGTTCCTGGTTTGGATGAAAACTTACTAAGTGTAGGCCAAATGATGGAGCATGGCTACTATGTCCTATTTGGGGGTAATATGGCAGTGATCTTTGATGATAGCAGTCTTAACAATGTTGTAGCAAAAGTGATCATGGCAGGAAATCGATGTTTTCCTCTTTCACTGGAATCTATAACCCCTGCAGCAAGAAAAGCATCTATGGTTAAAGATTCATGGATATGGCACAGAAGGCTTGGACATTTGAACTTTAACAGTATGAAAAAGATGCAGCAGAAGGAAATGGTGGTTGGACTACTTGTTTTGACAGAAATGAGAGATGTGTGTGAAGGTTGTGTATCAGGCAAACATCACAGAGAATCTTTTGACAAAGAAAAAACATAGAGAGCAAGCTGCCCACTTGAATTGGTGCATACAGATTTGTGTGGACCTATGCAAAATAAGTCCATTGGAGGAATAGGTACTTCATCACATTCATTGATGATTTCTCAAGAATGTGTTGGGTATACTTTCTCAGAAACAAATCTGATACCTTCAATGTGTTCAAAAAATTCAAAGTTTTTGTTGAGTTGCAAAGTGGATTCAATTTAAAGAAGCTAAGGAGTGATAGAGGTGGTGAATACACCTCACATGAGTTTCTAGATTATTGTGCAAGCATGGGAATGGAGAGGCAACTGACTATTGCCTACTCTCCTCAGCAAAATGGAGTTGCTGAGAGGAAGAATAGATCAATTGGTGAGATGGCAAGGTCCATGATGGTTGAGAAAGGAATGCCTGTAGAATTCTGGGCAGAAGCTGTAAGCACAGCTGTGTATCTTCAAAATAGATGTTTTACAACATCTGTTCTAGACAAAACTCCTTTTGAAGCATTCACAGGTAGGAAGCCTGGAATCAAGCACCTGAAAGTTTTTGGTTGTGTATGTTATACTCATGTCTCGTCACATCTGAGGCACAAGTTTGATGAGAAATCCAGGAAATAAGTCTTCATGGGATATGGGAGCTATGAAAAAGGATATAGAGTATATGATCTGCAATCTAAGAGGATAATACTCTCAAGAAGTGTAATTTTCAGTGAAAAACAGTCATGGAATTGGAAAAATGATCAAGTGGAGCCTACCTTAACTCATTTCAATCTTGAAGGAGTTGACTATGAAGAAGAAGTTAAAGAGGAACAAACTGATGAATTCCAGTATAACAGTGCTAGAAGTCCTCATTCAAACACTATTGCTCATGAGTCAGTTGAGGACAATGGTGGAAATCACAGTCAAGGCTCCACACCAAGCTCCACTCCAGTGAAGTTGAAAACTCTAGAAGATATATATGCAAGGTGTCACATGTGCATTATAGAACCTGAGACTTATCGAGAAACAGCAAGTGATTTAGCTTGGCAAGAAGCTATGAATGCAGAATTGGAAATGATTGAGAAGAACAACACTTGGGAACTTGTTGAGAGACCTGTTGATAAACCTGTTATAGGTGTGAAATGGGTGTTTAAGACTAAATTGAATCTGGATGGAACAGTTCAAAAACATAAAGCCAAGCTTGTAGCCAAGGGGTATGCACAGAAACCAGGGATTGACTACAATGAAACTTTTGCACCTGTGGCAAGATTAGACACAATTCGAACTCTCATTGCTTTAGCAGCACAAAAGGGTTGGAAGTTGTTTCAACTGGATGTTAAATCCACTTTTTTGAATGGTGTGCTTGATGAAGAAGTGTATGTTGAGCAGCCTGAAGGTTTTGAGTTGGAAAATGCAGGTCAAAAGGTCTATAAGTTAAGGAAGGCTTTATATAGACTTAAACAGGCACCTAGAGCCTGGTACAGTGAAATTGATGCTTATCTCTCTCTGTGTAAATTCAAAAGAAGTACAAGTGAAGCCACTCTATACACAAGATCTGATGATGAAGGAGGGTTGATAATTGTCTCAATATATGTTGATGACATTATCTATACTGGAAGCAGTGACAAGATGATTTGTGAGTTCAAAAGGGAGATGATGCAGAAATATGAAATGTCAGATCTTGTTCTCCTACATCACTTCCTTGGTATGGGGATATTACAAACTGATCAAGGTGTATTTATTCACCAAAGTAAGTATGCCAAGTCACTACTTGAGAAATTTGGGCTTGAAGATTGCAAACCTGTGTCTATTCCTTTATCTACTAGTGAAAAACTTAAAAAAGTGGATGGGAGTGAGTTGGCAGATGAAGGGCTTTACAGAAAAATAGTGGGAAGCTTGTTGTACTTAACAGCAACTAGACCTAATCTTATGTATGCTGCAAGTCTGTTATCAAGGTTTATGAATGGTCCGACTAAGAAGCATCTGGGAATTGCAAGAAGAGTACTGAGATATGTGCAAGGGACCCTAAACTATGGCATTGAGTATGTGAAAGACAAGTCTGCAATCCTCATTGGTTTCTGTGATGCAGATTGGGCAGGTAGTGAAGATGATAGTAGAAGCACCTTTGGCTATGCCTTCAGTTTTGGCAGTGGGGTATTTTCTTGGGCTTCTGTGAAACAAAACACAGTTGCATTGTCAACCGCTGAAGCTGAGTATGTTTCAGCAGCTGAGGCAACTGCACAGTCAATTTGGTTGAGATTTGTTCTTGATGATTTTGGGGAAATGCAAACTGAGGCAACACCTTTATTTTGTGACAATATGTCAGCAATTTCTATGGTCAAAAATCCTGTATTTCATCAGAGAACTAGACACATAAACAGACGGTATCATTTCATAAGGGAAGCTCTGGAAGAAGGGATGATCAATGTGCAGTTCTGCAGAAGTGAAGACCAACTTGCAGACATATTTACAAAAGCGTTGCCAAAAGATAGATTTAATCAGTTAAGATTGAGACTTGGAGTTAAGCCAGTAAGCAGCTTAGGAGAGGCTGTTGAGATTTAAGCTGCATACAAGCTTAATGTCGAACTGCAGATGACAATCCTGCAGAAAGAAGTGAAGAGAACTCTGAAATCGAAGAGGTGAAGAACTTGCTATTTTTAGCAAGTAGCCGTTAGGTTCAAATGTGCAACGGCTAGTTGAGTTTCTGTTTTTAGAATGCTTACAGCTGTGTTCTTATCTGTTTTTAATTTGTACTGTGTTTCCCATCTTCTTCCAAGTGGATGGATGATATCCTCCAATGTCCATTAATGGCTGGAGAAGAGTTCCTAGGCCTCTAGTGTGTAGGTTCTTTTTTTTATCAGAAAAAGAGTGATATAGTCCTTGTAAACTTTATGGTTTCTATAATGAAAACACAGACTTTTTGATTCCTCATCTCCCTCTCTCGAAGAACCTCAGATTTTAGAAAAACCTATTACTCAAAGATTCAATCTTTAACGAAGATCATTAATCAAAAGCACCATGCCTGGTACCATTTCAAACAGATCAGAGGGATAGCAAGCATATCACAGACCTTCAGTAGCTTACTGACAAGCATACATCTGAGATATCTGTGCTCTGGGAAAATCAGGAGAGGTTACTCGAAGAGGAGTTCGACATCAGATTCCTTACTGGCTACACCCAGAGAGATCACCCTAGAAGGTTAAACATATGAAGTTCCCCCTCTATGGCATTTGTTGGATGAGATTTCAGATTTAGAGGTAGCGCAAGAAACGCGATCTTGAAGGTTGTCCCGACACCTGATACCCTAGTGAATCATCTACTACATCTAAGGGAAAAGATGCCCAAAAAGAGTCCCATTGGTGTTGTAGCTTCATTCTTTGCATGACAAAGTTTTTCACTCCTCTAAATTTTGTGCGAGGAAGTGTTGTTTGGTCGGGTAGATTTGATTTTGCAATGAAATTTGTCTTTGCGCCACAAAGTGCACATCACCGTGAAAACAGTTAAATTTAGTAGTGCAATATCCTTATATGTAGCTTCCAACAGAACCCGAGCCGTTGAAAGCTTGAACTTCAAATCTTCAACTTCATTGCAAGTAGTTTCCATCTGCAAAGAAATGGCAATAGCGACATTAGACCCTTTAAATCGGTAAGCTTAAACTATAATTTTTCAATCCTTTCAGTGGTCGAAAGAGCTTGAGTTGCCATCACCACCTTAACCTTCTTTGCAGCTTCAACCGCATCCTGGCTAGAACGCATAGACTTAGCATCCAGGATCAAAATGTTCTACATAATAGCAAGCAAGGAAACCCTTCTTGAGCTACCAGGATGCTTCGTAAATGAATCTGAGCAAACTACCTTCCCAACACTATCAACAAACTTGGCGCAAGAATTTAGGTCCTCGAGCGAGTTAGCCTTGAGCAGTGCACAAATGTTAAGGAACATTCTAGAAGAAAACTAGGTGAATTTCTTACAACTACCCTTAGGAGGAGTTTCCTCATTCCCAATAGACGGAGCAGACGCAATAGTAAAAGTAGCAAGCCCAAGCGCCTCCTTGGCAGGCAAATCTACCTTGCCGCTCTTCATAGTGATGAGCCTTTCAAAAGCTGAAATAAGGCAAACTTAGCTCCAAATGAAAGTCTTGAAGCTAACTCAGACACCAGAGGCACTACGAAACTCTTACTCTGGTAGTAGTATGCTTCGCAAGCTCAAAGTTAGCATCATCGTTCTTCTCCTTAGGAGATGACAGACTGATGGCGAGCTTCTCAAAAGCAATTAAACCACCAAGGGCAGCAGGGGAAGTCTTCGACTTCTTCCCAACCGACAACTCTCGAGTGGGTAACTAAAACCTTTTTTTTCTGCTCTCACCAATAGCACAACAGTGACCAGACGAGCAAGTGCATCTTTCTCAATATGACGGAGAAGCCAACACCATTCGTGGTATTCACTAGGGATACCCAAGGTGACGTGAATCTTCTTCATATCAGGCACGGTCTTTGGAGTAAAGCCAAACTTCAAATTTGCACAAATAAAATTGAACATTCAATAACTCAAAGTCAAAAGTAACTCAATAAGAATTCCAAGCAGACCAAGAATAAACCAGTTCACTTACCATCAATAAACTCAGTCGAGACGCAACTCAAGTGAGAATTCGGATTCCCACTCTTTGCTGATCTCTAGTGTTCTTAGACCACTCCTGGTCACCTTTACTTGAAGAGTACCAGAACTCGTTGATGGTTAGCCCCCTAGCCATAGAACCTGCTCAAGTTCAAGAACCCCATGATCACACGCGCTACATTTGAGGAACACTGAACAGGAGTGCATCTCATGGAGCTGATAGTCAATATGTTGTGCTAGGATAGCACCAAACCACGCGGAACCAAATCAAGCTAACCCACAGAAATTTATCAAATGAAATGCAAGAACAATATAGAAAATAACACCAAGATTTTAACGAGGTTCCTCCACAGTCAGTGTAACTGGAGTACGTCCTCGGAGCAGTAGGAGCTCACCCAATAATCCACTATCAACCAAATGGGAGTTTACAAAGTGTTGGCAATCTCACAACCCAAATAACCCAATACACCCAATAGCTCTCACACACCAAAGAAACAAATAGAGGAAGAAATATAAAGAATAATTTCTTCTCTATACATATAGCTCAAAGCTATTACAACAACACTGCTTTGGTGGATGATTACTAACCAATTGAAGCAACAGCTTCTTCTTCCTTTTGGGCTCTCTGCAACTCTCCTTGATCTCTGCAGAACAAAAGGAGCTATTTTCTTCTCTGCCGAACTATGAGCTCTCACTCCCTTTTTCTCTACTAAAAAAGAACTCTTTCTTTTCTCTAGTTTTTATGCCAAAACCGAAGCTCACGGGTGGTGAAGGGAACCAAAACATTTTCAAAAAGCAAAGGTCTTTTCCCTCTTTTCCTCCCCAAAACAAGGAAAGATGTTTCCCCTTTCTATTTGTTAATTCTAAAGTATGGCCACTTGGCCACTTATTCAACAATCTCCACCTTGGCCAAGTTCCGAAAAACGCCATGATAAGCCAAACAACACAATTAACACACAACATCACTCCCAATCACTAGCAAGAGAACAACTCATGCCGAGCCAAATGCTCCAAAACTCCTACTGCTCAACGCCTTTTTTATATAGGCAAAATGTGAGCCAAGTTCAAGCAATGAACAAACTTGGCTACACCAACAACCTTAGTCAACATATCAGCGGGGTTGTCTTTAGTTGGAATCTTCTGGAGAATGATTTCTCCTTCACCAACTACTTCACGAACAAAGTGATAACGCACATCTATGTGCTTGGTCCTCGCATGATGAACCTGATATTTAGCCAAATAAATGGCACTCTGACTATCACAATGCACCTCCACCGGCTTCTGATCAACCCCCAAATCTCTAATCAGTCCATGTATCCAAATGGCCTCCTTTATAGCTTCAGCAACTGCCATATATTCAGCCTCTGTAGTAGACAAGGCAACAGACGACTGCAAAATGGACCTCCAACAAACTGGCCCTTTAGCCATAGTAAATACATAGCCTGTAGTAGACTTCCTTCCATCCAGATCACCTGTAACAACCCGTCCCAGAATTTACGTAAGAAAATGGATATTTTTGTATTTTCACTAAGTTTGGGAGATACCTTCCTTTTTAAAATTGTTTTTGAGCCTTAATTGGTGAGCCCAAGGGGCCCATCCCCTGTTTTGTTCCCGGTTCCCTATCCCTTTTCCTTTTTCTTTCCTTTTTTCTTAAAAGTCTCTCTCTCCTCTCCTTCACTCTCTCTTCTCTCTGTCTTTCTCTCCCTCTCGGTCCGACAAGAACACACACACACACACACACCCAAGCCCGCACCTATAACTCTTTTCTAACCCCGTGGTTGTGTTTTGGACGTCAAATCACGAAGAAACCACCTCGGAGACATTTCCCAGTTTTCCGGCGAGCACCGCCTCTTTCGAGGCAATTTCCGGCCAAACCACGGCGAGTTGGCCGGCGTGCAAGGTATCAATCTCTTCGTCTCGCTGAGTACTACAACTTTCCTTTTTGTTTCACCCAATTTCATTAAGTATTGAAGAAGTTATGTTCATTTGAATCTTACCCAGTTTCCGGCGGACACCCGTGGCTTCCAGGCTGTTTTCCGGCCAACTCCGGCCACGATGATGGGAACCAAGGGTATATTTCGATTCCTTACTTTCGGGGCTTCAATTTGGTATATTGAATGACATGTTTTGGTTAAGTTTTGAGCTCCAACGGAGCTTGGGAATTCTCCGGCCGAAGTCCGGCCTTCTCCCTCCTTGGAAATCCGGCGAACTCCAAACCCAAGGCCTTTGGGCCTTTCCTGCCAAGCCCAAACCCATTACCCTTTTTAATTGGGCCATTGGGCCGTGAGGTTTCCAACCCAAACCCATTTTCCTTCTAGCCCAAACCCAACCCACCTAAAACCTAACCCAATTACCTAAACCCATTTACCCAAACCCAAACCCAAAACCCTAAAGCCCAAACCCGTGACCCTGACCCGTTGACCCGGAATCTGACCCGTTGACCCTGACCCGTTGACCCGGTCAACGGTCAGCGTTGACTTTGACCGGTCAACGTTGACTTTGACCGCGGGGTTGACTTTTTCGGTTTTCGTGCGGGACCCCTCCTAGGCTAATTTCGACGTCCTGAACCCGTTTCCGATGTCCGTTTTCCCAAATTTAATCGTTTGAGTAGAGTTTGACTAAATGTACCGTTTTTGTGTTTAGGGGCGTTTAATTGTGGCGTTTCCATCTTCGCTAGTTGCGTGGCTTTTCGGCAGCTAAGTACTGTGAGTGGACCCCTTCTAAAAATGCATGTTTTGATAGTATAAATGCATTCATGAAAAGCATGATTTGATGATTATGTTTTATGAAACGTTTTACGAGATAACATGCTTACTGAGGCTAGTTTGAATTACTACTATTTTTCCTATAACCCATGTTCTTGTAGAATATCTGATGGATGACGATATGATATTTAGAACATGTTTAGAACACCTCTTTATAGTATAGATGATGGATGACTTTATACTATGAAGTTGATTTTCAATATATGTATGTTCACTGGTTTTGTACTTACCTAGTGGTCCTTTCCGCTACGGGACGTAGGGATAGATCCGGTCCGTCCCGGGCGACGGTTTGGTGTTGGCATAGGGCCTGGAGTGTGTTTTCCTCTGACTGTCTGCTCAGAGACGGGGAGCCGGCAAGGGGCCTGAAGTGTATTTTCCTCTGACTGTGTGCTCAGAGACGGGGAGCCGGCATGGGGCCTGAAGTGTTATATCGGACATTCACTAGTGTTTATTATTTATGCGAATTATGATTTGAGATATTGCACGACATGCTAGGTTTTGGAAAACCTATGTTTATCATTATATATATGTGTTTTCATAAAACCTGGGGGTTAGTATGTTGATAACTGTTTTATTATATATATATATATCAACTTGGTCCACTCATGTTTGTTTTGCGCCCCCTTCAGGACTTAGAATCGAGGCATACAATCCCGACGTCCAGGCACTTCAGCATCGGCATCTTCGAGTCCTCTCGGTGTAGGACCCACTCCTTCGTTTCATTCAATTTTATATTATTTTCTTTTAGTGTTCTAGATTAGTGGTGTGCTCTGAACACGGTCCTTATTTGACTATTCATTATTCTTTTATATTTATAAACCTTATTTATCCCTTGTTTTCAGCATTTGCACTCAATAAATGGCTTTCGTCACCCTCGGGTGTCGGCCAGCACGTGCCTATCCTGGTATTCGGGGAATATCGGGGTCAGGGCGTGTCATCACCTGCATAATCTGAATCAACATAACCAACAGCAAAATGACCAATACCAGAGTCATCCCTCTCAAAGCATAAACCAACATCTCGAGTACCATGGAGATACCTCAATATCCACTTAGCTGCATTCCAATGCTCTTTACCAGGATTATGCATATATCGACTCACCATGCCAACTGCATGAGCAATATCCGGTCTAGAGCATACCATTGCATACATCAAACTACCAACCAAATTTGCATATGGTATATTTTTCATTTGTAGCTTCTCTTGATCAGTTTTAGGACATTGTAGAGAACTCAATTTAAAATGAGGAGCCAAAGGGGTACTAACCGGTTTGGTTGAGTCATGAACTCCAAACTTCTGAATCAACTTCTCAAGGTAGTGACTTTGATTCAAGCATACCAAACCTTTCTCTCTGTCTCTAGTGATCTCCATGCCAAGGATCTTCTTTGCTTCACCAAGATCCTTCATCTCGAACTCATTTTTCATTTGCTTCTTCAATTTCTCAATCTCTTCAACATTCTTTGAGGCAATCAACATATCATCAACATATATCAACAAATAAATGAAAGACCCATCTTGCAACTTCTTGAAGTACACACAATGATCATATTGACTTCTAGAATAATTTTGGCCTCTCATAAATTTATCAAACCTCAAATACCATTGTCTTGGAGATTGCTTTAAGCCATAAAGTGATTTCTTCAACTTGCAAAACATATTTTCTTTCCCTTTCACTTTATACCCATCCGGTTGACACATATAAATCTCTTCATTCAAATCACCATGCAGGAAAGCCGTCTTCACATCAAGTTGCACAAGCTCAAGATCATATTGTGCAACAAGAGCTAACATAATACGAATTGAGGAGTGCTTCACAACTGGAGAAAATATTTCGTTGTAGTCAATGCCCTCCTTTTGTGCATACCCTTTAGCAACTAATCTTGCTTTGAATCTCACATTGCTTTTCTCATCAGCATCTTCCTTCTTGGCATACACCCATTTGCAACCAATAGCTTTCTTACCCTTAGGCAATTTAGCTAACTCCCAAGTCTTGTTCTTCAAGAGAGAATTCATCTCATCACTCATGGCATTGTACCACTTCTCCTTCTCCTCACTCTCAATGGCTGCCTCAAAATTGGATGGAATCTCATCAGTGATAATAGGAAGAGCAAAAGCAACATAGTCACTATACCGAGCTGGCTTGGTAATATTTCTCTTTCCTCTGTTCTTGGCAATAGACTCTTGAGGTGAAACTTGCTCTTCAACTTGAATAGAATCTTCAAGTTCAACTTCTTCAACATCCTCATGGTCTCCCACTTCTTCACTTGTAGTGGCTTCGACATTAGCGGAAATATGACTTGAAGTACCAGAGGCAACTTTCTTAAGCTCCACCTGTTGGACATCTTTCACATTCTTTTCAGAGTCTCTGAACATATTTTCTTCATCAAATGTCACATCTCTGCTAACTACCAGTTTCTTCATCTCTGGGCACCATAACCTGTAACCTTTGACACCACTACTAAAACCAAGAAAGATAGCCTTTTTGGCTCTAGGATCAAGTTTATTTTCAGTTACATGAAAATAAGCAGGTGAACCAAAAATACGAATATAATCATAATCAGTAGAAGGTTTTCCAGTCCATACCTCCATTGGCGCCTTACCCTGAACAGCAGCTGAGGGTAATCGGTTGATGATGTGACATGCATAAGTAACTGCCTCTGCCCAAAACGACTTGCTCAAACCCGACTGAGACAACATGCATCTAACATTCTCAAGCAAGGTTCGATTCAATCTTTCTGCAACTCCATTTTGTTGTGGAGTTCCCCGGACACTAAAATGTCTCACAATCCCTTCCTCTTTGCAAACTTTAAAGAAAGGGTCGGATGTGTATTCACCACCATTATCCGATCTCAAAATCTTAATCTTTCTCCCAGTCTGGTTCTCAACCATTTTCTTCCAACCCAAGAAAATGCTCAACATCTCACTCTTGTGCTTCATAGTGTAGACCCAAGACCTTCTTGAATAATCATCAACAAAGGTCACGAACCAATGTCTACCACTCAAAGAGGGAGTCTTTGTAGGACCCCAAACATCCGAATGCACATAATCAAGAATGCCCTTCGTCTGATGTACAGCAGTACCAAACTTCACTCTAGTTTGCTTCCCCAAGACACAATGCTCACAGAAATCAAGCTTACAAGTCGTGGCACCTTTTAGAAGATCTTGTTTCACAAGCCCTTGTAGAGCTTTCTCACCGGCATGGCCTAATCTCATATGCCACAATCTAGTAGTATCAGAATCGGATGTGCCCATATTTTCTGAGACTACAGATGCTTCACCTGTCACAGTGCTTCCTTGCAATAAATACAAATGGCCACATCGAGGAGCTTTCATCACAACAAGTGCACCATAAGTCACCTTCAATGTCTGCCCATCTGAGTGAAACCTGAAGCCCTTAGCTTCCAAAGCTCCCAAAGAAATAAGATTTTTCTTCAAATTCGGTACATACCGAACACCTGTCAACTCTTTAACCATGCCATCATGCAACTTTAAACGAACTGTACCAATCCCTTTTGTTGTGCAAGGATTGTCATCTCCCATGAACACAATGCCGCCATCAAACTCTTTCAAGCTTGAAAACCAATCCTTGTGAGGAGTCATATGATGAGTACAACCCGTATCCAACACCCACTTAGTAGCACAATCAAATGATGAGGTAGTGGTTAAAGCAAAATCAGAAAAATCTGTTTCAACTTTAGCAACATTAGCTTCATAACTTTCTTTACCTTTGGCCTTCAACTTAGGACAATCTTTCTTCCAATGGCCCTTATTACGACAAAAGGCACATTCATCCCTTTCCAAAGGTTTTCTACCTTTAGAGTTTCCTCTAGGTCGAGACTGTGATTTTTTCCTACTAGAAGATGATCTTCTCTCCGATGATCTACCTCTAACAAATAAAGCTTCCGAGGTACTATCATGATTTTTATCTCTATGCCTCATTTCATAATTCATCAAGGCATTTGACACATCTTCAAATTTCACAGTTTCTTTACCATGCATAATAGTGGTAACAAAATGCTCATAAGAGTCCGGCAAGGAATTCAACAATATTAAGGCCTTATCTTCATCCTTAATATCCTCATCTAAATTTAACAAGTCGGCAATCAACTTATTAAAAGCATCAAGGTGTCTAATCATTTTTGTACCTTCTTTGTATTGGAAGCGGTAGAGCTTTTTCTTCAAGTGTAGCCGGTTCTCTGCACTCTTCATCATATACTTGTCTTCCAATTTTTGCCACAACACACTTGCCAATGTCTCCCGCATCACAAAATACTTCTGAGTTTTTGCAAGGCACAACCGAATTGAAGAGCAAGCCCACAAATTTAATTTCTCCCATTCCGGCTTCGACATA
The DNA here is from genome assembly GCA_008932095.1 of Pyrus ussuriensis x Pyrus communis. Taxonomy (NCBI): domain Eukaryota; kingdom Viridiplantae; phylum Streptophyta; class Magnoliopsida; order Rosales; family Rosaceae; genus Pyrus; species Pyrus ussuriensis x Pyrus communis. The sequence goes on along the minus strand of CM018521.1, from coordinate 18,970,937 downwards.
GCTTCCGGCTTCTCTCCCAAAGCGGCAAGTAGATCTTGTTGAGCCAACACATCTTTGACCTCACATTGCCACATCCCAAAGTTGTTTGTGTCATCAAACTTTTCAACTTCGAACTTTGCATTTTGCACCGTAGTTCTTGCAAATCCGGAGCTGCTTCCAAAAGGATTCTCATCTTGCCCGTCTGACATTTTTTGGCAATTAGACAGTACCCAAGAGCAACCAGTGCTCTGATACCAATTGTTGTGCTAGGATAGCACCAAACCACGCGGAACCAAATCAAGCTAACCCACAGAAATTTATCAAATGAAATGCAAGAACAATATAGAAAATAACACCAAGATTTTAACGAGGTTCCTCCACAGTTAGTGTAACTGGAGTACGTCCTCGGAGCAGTAGGAGCTCACCCAATAATCCACTATCAACCAAATGGGAGTTTACAAAGTGTTGGCAATCTCACAACCCAAATAACCCAATACACCCAATAGCTCTCACACACCAAAGAAACAAATAGAGGAAGAAATATAAAGAATAATTTCTTCTCTATACATATAGCTCAAAGCTATTACAACAACAACTACTTTGGTGGATGATTACTAACCAATTGAAGCAACAGCTTCTTCTTCCTTTTGGGCTCTCTGCAACTCTCCTTGCTCTCTGCAAAAGGAGCTCTTTTCTTCTCTGCCGAACTATGAGCTCTCACTCCCTTTTTCTCTACTAAAAAAGAACTCTTTCTTTTCTCTAGTTTTTATGCCAAAACCGAAGCTCACGGGTGGTGAAGGGAACCAAAACATTTTCAAAAAGCAAAGGTCTTTTCCCTCTTTTCCTCCCCAAAACAAGGAAAGATGTTTCCCCTTTTTATTTGTTAATTCTAAAGTATGGCCACTTGGCCACTTATTCAACACAATATTGTTTATTTTATTAATGTACCTGATTATATGTATATTCGGCATAAACTTTCATGCACTCATGTGCAAATATTACAATTAATTTAATATTTGATCATAAATTTTGGGTTTGTAATATTATGTCGCCATACGCAAAAACTCAAAGCGAATTGAAAATTATTTGCCCGAGGAGCGCACTCAACCTAGCTGATCATCAAACTACAAAGCTTATGGGCTAAAGAGTGAAAAAAAACATGGCACATGTGGGTCTCCCACATTAAAGGAGGAGAATGATCAATTTGAAATAGTAATCAAAATGTACAATATTACCGAGAAACAAAATATCTCTGAAATCGTCTCAAAGGCGAAGATTGAACCGGAGGGGAAAATCAAGACACAGGTGGGTATCAACAATAAGGCACCAAAACTCAAGTGCAAATTCGGATTGCTAGCTTCCGTTCTTAGTTTTGCTGCAGATGATTCCGAGAAATCTAGTAATTCTACACTAATCACATTTTTCATACCACATTTGTACCACCTTCTTAATGTATGGCCAACTAACACATATGGGTTCAATTTGTACTAGATAATGGTATGAAAAATGTAATGAAAGTAGCATTTTTGTTCAACAGCTGAGACTGCGTTCAACAACTAAGACTGCGATGACTGAATTAGTTGAGGTCACTCTTTGCAGTGATCACAACTGAACGAAGTTCATACACTGCTTCACCACTATATTTATACCTCGCTAAAGGTATCCATTATTAAGAGCGCGCCTAGCTAGTAGTGCTACTCAGATATATATATATATATATATATATATATATATATATATATATATTACAATCAATTGCATCCCGCAGATGACCATTTTGAACTGTATTAGATTGAATAATACAGAAGTGATAAAAAGATGTTAATCTATAATGAAGTTCAGAAATGGGGAGTGCATGGGAGGCTGCGTTAGGGTGTTTGTATATGCGGATTTGGCCTTTGAGGGTATTTTTTGAAGCAAAGTGGTGAAAATAGAAAAGGTTTAAATTTTTTATTTTTAATTGACTGTAGATAAAAATTGAGGTAAACTTAGATGAAAGGTGGTTACGTGATTGTATTTCTAATGAAATAAAATAAAATAAAATTTGACTTTATTAATTAAAACTCGTATATGAATATGTGAATTTCCCTTTCTTAATTAATTATCATGTGATGTTACAAGTTGGTCCATATACAGATATTATGTGAATTTTTTTTTCTTAGTTAATTTAATGTAAAATTAAAAAGTAAAAATTGAATGGTTATATTTGTATCAATAGAAAATTAAAAATAGAAAACTTTGAACGTATGATCCTCCATAGAACTCGCATGCCTTGGGAACATGGAGTTTGATTTAGTTTGTCTCTCAAACTGGTGGTGTTCTTTTATGTGTATATATATGTGTGAAGAATTCATGTGGAATAAAACTGCTGAAATGTCCCAATTGCATGAAACTGAAACTCCTGAAGATAAGGTGGTCGAAATCCTGTCCAGGTTGCCGCCCAAGTCTCTAATGCGATTCAAATGCATACACAAGTCTTGGTGCACTCTCATCAATAGTCCAAGTTTTGTTGCCAAACACCTCAACAATTCTATAAACAACAAACTCTCATCCTCCACTTGTATCCTTCTCAACCGTTCTCAGGCTCACATTTTCCCAGACCAGAGTTGGAAACAAGAAGTTTTCTGGTCCACGATTAATCTTTCCATTGATAGTGATGAGCATAACCTTCATTATGATGTTGAGGACCTAATTATACCGTTTCCATTGGAAGATCATGATTTTGTACTAATTTTTGGTTATTGCAATGGCATTATTTGTGTAGATGCAGGAAAAAATGTTCTATTATGCAATCCTGCAACAAGAGAATTTAGGCAACTTCCCGATTCATGCCTTCTTCTACCCCCTCCAAAGGGAAAATTCGAATTGGAAACGACCTTTCAAGCATTGGGATTTGGCTATGACTGCAATTGTAAAGAATACAAGGTTGTGCGAATTATAGAAAATTGTGAGTATTCAGATGATGAGCAAACATTTCATCATCGTATTGCTCTTCCTCACACAGCTGAGGTATACACCACGGCTGCTAACTCTTGGAAAGAGATCAAGATTGATATATCAGGTCAAACCTATCATTGTTCTTGTTCAGTGTACTTGAAGGGATTCTGTTATTGGTTTGCAAGCGATAGCGAAGAATACATACTTTCTTTTTATTTAGGTGGTGAGACATTTCATATAATACAATTGCCTTCTAGAAGAGAATCCGGTTTTACGTTTGATTATATTTTTCTCCGAAATGAATCCCTTGCTTCTTTTTGCTCTCCCTACAATCCAAGTGAGGATTCTAAATTATTTGAAATATGGGTAATGGATGACTATGATGGAGTTAAGAGTTCATGGACAAAACTACTAACTGTTGGACCCTTTAAAGGTATTGAGTATCCATTGACACTTTGGAAATGTGACGAGCTTCTTATGCTTGCTTCCGATGGAAGAGCCACCTCTTATAATTCTAGTACAGGAAATCTCAAGTATCTTCATATTCCTCCTATTCTCAGTAAGGTTGTAGATTTTGAAGGTCTTATTTATGTGAAAAGTATTGTTCCACTCAACTGAGTTGAGGGAAAAGTTCAATTTTCTCCTATTTGATTTGTATGAATGATATAAGGCTTGAATTTGCATCTTTTAATTTAATTCATTTTGTGGCATTTGTAAATTTTTTTGCTTATCATGGGCTGCATTTAGTATTTGTGCTTTCCACATTTTGTAATGTTATTTTATTTGAAGGTGTATGATAACTATTTTCTTCAGAGTTAATTAATAATAACAATTCGCTTATGTTTTACTTTTGTTTTTCTTCAGAATTCCCTTCTTAAAAACCTAATAAGGTTTTGCTCATTTAACATAATCAAGTTAACCTTCTAGTGTACGAGTGAAAACATTTATTAGTAAAATACTTGGTGCTAAAAGAATATTTATAGCCTTTAGCCCCTAACTGTAGCTCTTGAATACGTTAATTTTATATGTGTAATTGAAAAATCTGTGATAATAAAGTATTAAACGTGAAAAGTACGTACACACTTGTTTATAACGTGTATTGTATGTTGTACTTTTAAAAACGTTCAATTTAATGAATCATTAAAACATGTATAGAAAAGGGCACGCATTTCATGAGTTCATCAATTTAAAATCATCGAGAAAAAGAATGAGTGTATCTACCAATTAGTATTACTGCAGTAAGATGTGAGAATACAAACTTTTCCAAAGGCAAGAATGAGATTGGTGGGTCTGAGCCTACGAAGCCTACTAATCCATGGGTGCTAAAACTATTGTTGAGAGGATTGCCCAACGTAGGAGTTCTATGGTACTCTCGATGTTTGAGTTTACGTTGAGACGTCCGTCTGGAGCTAAGTCTACTTTAGCTTATGAGAGGCTCACCGCTATGAAGAGCTAGAAGGTGGGTTCATCTGCTAGAAGGCGCTTGGGCCTACTTCTCCCAATGATGTGCCTGTCCTAACTACTGAGAAGGAGGAAACTGCTCCCGAGAGTAGTTGCGAGAAATCCACCGAGTTTGCTTTTGGAGAGTTCCCTAAAATTTGTGCACTACTCAAGGCTAACTTGCTCGAGGATCTCGATGCTTGCGTAAGTTCATCAATATCGTTGGGAAGGTAGTCTCAAATTCCTTTAGGAAGCATCATGCTAGCTTGAGAAGGATTTATTTGCTTGCTACCATGCAAAAAACTTTGGTCATGGCTATTGAGTCCATGCATCTTGAACAATATGTAGCTACGTCTACGCAGGAAGCAGAGGCGGCGATGGCCAATTTAAGTTCGTTCTGCTACTAAAAATATTAAGAAGTTGGAGTCTGAGTTTGCCGATTTAAGCAGTCCAATGTATTTGCCCCACTTCTATGCAACTGGAAACCGTTTGTCAGGAAGTTGATGACTTGAAGGTTAGGCTTGTTGCATCTTAAGGGTTGATGGAGGCTGCACATAAGGACATTGGCCTTTAACCTTCTGAAGATCCTGGACCTTGATCGTGTCAATTTGAACCTTCAGTCTTCTAGCTTCACCAATGATTCAGAACTTGTAATTCTTGCCAACTAGGTATGTTATATCTAGAAGGTTACCAACAAGTTTGAGTTTAATGAATTGGAGTTGCAGCCTGTGTCGTCTGCTAGTGAGAACTTAAAAAATGAGTTGGATGAACTACAAAACGCCCACACTGGCCTTGTCGAAGAAAATAAGTAGTTGAGTAATAAGAAAGCTAGTCATGATGGTGCTTTTGCTTCGGTACAGGCTAACTTCTACAAGCTAGGCTATGTAGATCATCTCCAGGGTAGGTCATAAGATTATGATTTTTTGTGAAGAACTTCGAGACTCTTTCCATTTCTCCCGAAGACCTACTAGACTTCTCCTTCGAGGCTACCGTTAATGGGTAGTCAAAGGTCAGGCTGCTATGGTTGAGGCGGTTAAAGATGAAATGATGGAATGTGTCTCTACTAGGAGAGATGAAGCTACAGAAGGCATGGCAGCTGAGTTGTCGAGGGTCGTCCAAGCTATTGAGGAGTAGTATTCTAACTAGGCTTAGGAGTTTTCATTTTTTTTCTTTTTCTTAGCTTTAAACTTTTGTATGCCTTCGAGCATGTTTATCAATTTGCTAGAAATTCAACAAATTGGTTTCTGCGGTTTACTTCATCTCCGTGACTTTACTCTGTCTTGCGAAACTTTTAGCCATAGGAACGATAGTCGGACATGCTGCTTTTAGAGAAGTAGAAGGGTCTGCGTAGCTACTATGGTTGTGAACTTCAACTTAGGAATTACGAAACTTTTAACCATAATATCGGCAGTCGGATGCGCTATTTTTTAAGAAGCAAACACGTCAGTATAGCCATTAGCTACTGAGCCTGTTGTGAGTTGCTATCCTTGACCATGTGTTAACTGTCGAGGCGCAAAAATCACTAACTAATCACATCATAAGCATTTAGTCATCAAAGATTCGTGGGCAATCCAAGGAATCCACTGCACTTTATATAACCAATCTCATAGGTTGTGTATCTAGTATCACAACACGATAAGGACCATTGTGAACACGAATATCGCTAACTAGTCATAACAAAAGTGTACAGTTTTCTGTAATTTCATGAGTAGTAACCAAGGTTATTCTGCATTTGGTAGTTTATAAAACTCATAGGATGTGTAGCATGTCGGCAGCTCATAAAGTTTTATATGAGCACGAAGATTGCTAACTAGTCACATCAAAAGTGTGCAATTATATGAACCTTCGTGTGTAGTTACTCCTGGGAATCCTGCAAATAAATGTCCAGAACGTGTGGGTTGGGTAGCATATTAGCAGCCGATAGGGTCTCGTATGGACGCGGAGATTGCTAACTAGTCATAATACAAGTGCGCAATTGTATGAATCCTCGTGAGCAGTCATCCCAAGAGATTTTGCACTTAAGAGTTCACATAACCCAATAACCTGTGTATCATGTCGATAGTTGATAGAGTTTTGTCGATAGTTGATAGAGTTTTGTAAGGACAAAAATGGTCGCTTAACTTGTTCATGGTGAAGGCAGACAGTTGTATGGATCCTTCATGGGCAGAACATCAAGGAACGCACTACATTTATCGCCTATTCCAGTAAAGAGACCCGAGTTCCCACAAATTAACTCGGAGCTTGAAATCCTTCAGTCAGCTAAGACTTGAAAAAGAATATTGTGGCTAATTCCTAGAATAACCAATGCATGTCATCGTGCTCCTAGTTACATTAGGGTGGCACGACCTATCACATATGATATATGGGTTGTTTACCCTATCTTAGGGGGAACTCCCAAGGGGAGAGCAGACCCCAAACACATGTAGAGAAATTAGTTTACCCTCTCGTACTAAAGAGCATGGAAGTCATTTTGAGCATGCAATTGTGCCAAGTTGTGGATAACTTCTCAAATCTTCAATGAACATAGGTGAAATGCATCAAACTTTGCTGGGTGATAGACACTGCAAAATAACTTGGATAATCCTCAGCCTGCAAGGTCTTGCTTGTCAGAGTGCTTGGGTTTTCGATATTAAGGTGGGAGCCGACCCAAGAGACGATGAGAGTTAGGAACACCTCGAGCCCATGGATAATTGGTGACCAGCGTATTGCCAAAAAAAGACTCAAGAAAGAAAGTCCAAATAGGTACTATTAACCGTCAAAGTCTAAGAGAAACTGATTGAGCTTCTAAGGGTCCAAGTGAGCATCTTCACTTGGCCTTACGCAGACATGCTAGGAATATATTCGAGAATCGTCTGCCACAACCTCAGCTTTAACCTGCACAATCGGTCTATCCATCAGAAGAGCTGGCCTTACAACGCCAAGCTTTATGGGGCCATAAAGGTCGATGTGGATGAATTCTTCACTATAAAGTTGTTTGGGCCCAAAATAATATTGTTGGACCGAGTGTAGGTTTATGCTCGGCCCAAAGCTGTTTCAAATATACTATGGGCTGCCTGGTGATCCCGGGCCATTCAGCAAGGATGGTCGAGCCCTATTGCAAGAAGGAGTGGTTCGGATGAGCAAAGGGGTTGAAGAAGTCCTAGTGCAATTTGGATTCTTGACCAACAATGAATATAGCCTCAAAAAGGGGGTGAGTTCAAAGTCCTAATAGGGGTAGGATTGGTTGAAGTAGAGGTGGAACAGAACAAGAAGTCCCAATCCAGATAGGATTTTGACTCGATCTCAAGGAGGATTTGGTGCTATAAATACAAGACATCATGCAACAATTGAAGGACCTCCAATTCAACACACAACTGCCCTGCGCAAAACCTCTCAAACATCTTGAGATTTTTTTATTTTCTTTTTTCCGCCAACACATCTTCAGTTTGGATAAACAGCATTGTGAAGGCAACCGGCGAATATCTTCAGTTTGGATAAACAACACTGTTGCTGTAGAATCAGCCATTCACGAATCACCTTCAGTTTGGATAAACAGCACTGCGTCGAGGCCGATTGGTTATCTATCCAAGCCTCGGTTATCTATCCAAGCCTCGGTCGAGAAGGATTTTTGAATCCTTATTGGCAGAGGTCATCTCATTAGCCTTCTCGGCGAAGTGAGGTGTTACCAGGTCACTACATTCGGCACTCTGAGAACCAAATTTGATATTGAACTTCGCAGAACTAGCAGCATTGTCTTTAGGCTCGAGAATCCAAAGGCCAAGATTTGTTCCTTCCTTGGCCGCAGTCGCAAGATAAAGAAGTCAACAACGCGCTCAATGCAACGTCAACAAATTTTACTTCTCGGCCAAGCTCGGCTGATGAGTTGGCACGCCCCGCATTCAACCGAAGGACGTAGTTAGCTTATTAGTTACTCGACCTGCGCGCCACGTAGGCTTGGTAGTTTTTAAGGTCAACAAAAGTTCATTAAGATAGTGGATTATCCACGATGGGCGGCAAATGTGGCAAGTAAAAATAAGTCGATTACAGTCGGGAAATCAACCAAGTGGCCTATTTGCACCAACTATACTGACCTCAACGAAGCTTGCCCAAAGGACAATTTCCTACTACCACTTATCGACCGACTCGTAGATGCAACAGTGGGTCCCGAAATTTTTAACCTTCCTCGATTATCAGGATACAACTAGATACGCATGCATTCGGTGACTTAAATAAGCACATTGGCCGAGCCCAAGTTATATCCAAGCCTGACACTAGTGAACCGCTCTACGTATACTTAGCTATCTTGACATTGGCCATCCGTTCAGTACTCATCCAATGTATTATATGAGCCAAGAAACGCACGGTGCTGAGCTGCGTCATCCAGAAGTTGAAAAATTGGCGCTCGACTTATCATGTCGGTTCGAAAACTCCTTCCATACTTCTAGGCTCATTTAATTGTGGTGCTCACGAGATACCCTTTCCCCTAGGCATTGAACAAGCCAGAGGTTTCAGGGAGGCTGAAGAAGTTGGCAATCGAATTAGGGGAGCTTGACATCCGATTCCAACCAAGGCACGCTCACAAAGGGCAAGCCATGGAAGACTTTATAGTGGAGTTCACTTCTCCTATCACCCGAGGGAAGACCCCAACATGTTTCTGCAAGCTCCAGGCCGCAGCAAGTCGCGTGCTAGGGAAAAAACAGGCCTAGTAGTACAGATGGCTACCGGAAGGCGGGCCGAGGTTCTGTCGGCTCGGCGGAAGCTGCGGCTCAGCCAAATTTTTTTTTTTAATTTTTATTCTAAGGTTTGCAAAAACCCAAAATTGCTTCTTCTATTTTCTTTTGTTTCTTTGAGTCACAAATTCTACATACTGATTTTATAAAGTTCGTTATGCATGAATATATAAATGCATACATGGCCGTTGAAATATCAAATATGAATTTTAGGAAAACTTGATTAGTAGAAAACAATAAGGCAAGCAAAGGAGAGTTGATGCAATTATGAGGAGTGTTTGATCTCACTTCATTTTGTTTTTATATGTAGTTGTAGGGAAGATAAATAATTCACCCTAATATGATTAAAACTCTAATACAATTTCATCTAAAGATAAGATATGGTAGAATCTCATTCTGATATTCCAAGATTTAATAGAATTTACAAGATCATATTTCTAAATAAATAATTTTGTAAAAATAAAATATAATTTTTATATTGGGCGAGGACGTTTCAGTTCGCCAGATAAAATCAGAACCGTAATAAAAAAAGTAACTCAACCAATCTATTCAAACTTTACCTGTCATTCAAAGTGAGGACCTGTCATTTCGTTTTGGAGTACAAATAGTAGAGACAAATATAATTAATTTAGAATAGAAATGCAGAAAGGTTAATCTCTACTTCTAAGCTTACGATCACTATCTCACCGCTCAACAGAAGATAGACCGGATGTTCCATTTTCAAGTCATTTTTATTCACCCAAATAAATATATATAGGAGGTGGATCCGTTATATTAGTTTTTTTACACAATTTTTGACACACATTTTTATAGGACATATTCCATAAAAAACTACAAATCTGCAATCTTCCACAACCCCACCCCGTCACCTTGCCCCGCCAAGGCGCCAACCCCACCGAGGATCCAGAAATTTTACTCTCTGGTTAAGATGTAAACATATTTAGAGAAATATAGGAGGTACAGGTGTCTACGACGATTCTTCAAAGATACTCTAGGCTCCTTGTTATCTTTGTAAGCCCAAACTGAGCCTGTTTCTTTTCCAACCTGGCAAGAAATGAACCTCAATCACTTGATCTCTGAGAACCTTAGGCCATAACTAACTTTTCACAAATGAACTAATGAGTAATGACAAATAAAAAGAATGGCAAATAATGGCAACTTTGATCATGAATAGCTTCGTCATTGGCTAATGATTGTTAAAGCATCTCTTAGTGGAGAGAAGTAAATCTAGGATTTGAAAACAACGTTTGCATCGCACTTTGCATTTCAGACAGATGTAAGTGTGGATCCTACTACAATAGTTGAAAAGGAAATTTTGAGATTTTAATTATTTTTCTCTTACATATTTTAATTGGAGAGTTTTTCAGCTAACAAGAAAAATGTAAAATATCCATTTTAAAGCATTTTGCATTTTCTATTGAAGATGATCTTACAATTTCTCGTTCTTGCATTAGATATATGATTTTTCTTTTCTTTTTTTTTTATTTATAAAATCTGTATTTTAATTACTCTAATTTACATGAGATTTGATTCGAGTCTAATAGGATAAACGCACCACTTACGTGATTATTTCAGTTGGTCTCATCCACATATATATTTTTTTCAGAAACGATAGCGTTAATAAATTAAATTGTTAATTATTAAGAAAGAGGAGAATATTGATAATTGAACTTGCACCATGGTATATCATGTGCTGCCCCTCAACCTTTGTTTTTATTATTATTTTGAGGGAGTTTTAACAAAAAACTAACGGTACTGTTCACTTTAACGAAAAACCACATTTTTACACTAAAAAGTCAATCCTGGTACTATTCACTTTATCTTTTATTTTGCCCTTATCAGTAAAACTTAAAGTTTTCAAACTCTTTTCATTAGTTTTTCTTTATTTTTATCAATATTATCATATTAGAAGAAAGGTTTGAAAAAGATCTTCAAATTTGTATTAAAGATAGCCAGAGACAATCATAGAAGACGTCACGTGCATCATGTGATGCCCCTCCACCTTCAAATTTTCAACTCTTACAACTGCATATGATTTACTTTTAGTCCTACGGCTCTTCTGGATTATCCGTTTCTTCAACTCTCTAGCTGTCCCATCTAAACTTAATATTAATGCATATTTAACTCTCATATCGTCTGTAAATTAAACTCATATATTTAATTATCAATTGAGTAAATGTATAAAGGTCGTTGATGTAGGTGGGTTCTATGAAAGCTCTGCATTTTAACAGAAGAACGTCTCTGAGATTTGGTTCTTCTCTCTTTTCAGATCCTTGAATCGACCACCAAATGATTGCTTCAGATTCAAGGGTCAGAACCCACATCTCCAATTCTCATCATATTGTGATTTCTGAATTCAAAAGTGTTTGATTTGATTCAATTTGATTCGATTTGATCAAAGTTTGCTTAATTAGTAGTTTTGTCATGTGGGATCAACAAAATATGGAGATTTTATAAAACTTAAGAACACAGGTTTTTCCACGTGTTTGCATACCCATTCAACTATGGGATGCTTTGTATTTATAAGTTGCTCACGATTACATCAAAGGGTTTGAAAACCCTAATTACAAGGAGATTTGAAATTCAAAATACAAAACAGAAAAGCTACAGTTTACATATATCGAAAACTATATCCTACAAACAAGGACTAGTAATCACATAACACTTTCAAACTAAACAAACTCCTCAAATCTCCGAGTCAATGGTAGATGAAACTACAGGTTGACTTCGTTTAACAGCCCCCCCCCAAGCGAACAGGTGGGGGAACAATTGGAAGCTTGGAGACAAGAAACTTAAATCTTGAAGAAGACAGTCCTTTAGTAAAAATGTCAGCAAGCTGGTCTTGGGAACACACATAACTTATCAACAGCTGCTTACGAACAACCTTCTCACGAACATAATGGTAGTCGACCTCTAGATGCTTAGTGCGCAAGTGGAAGACTGGATTGGACGCCAGGGCAATCGAAGAAAGATTGTCACACCAAATGGTTGGTGGAACCAAATGTAAATGGAGATCTTTATATAGAGACCGTAACTAGGATAACTCTACAGCAGTATAAGCTAACTGCCTATACTCTGCTTTTGCACTCGATCGTGAAACTGTCTTCTGCTTCTTTGAACTCCAGGATACAAGGTTAGAACCCAAATAAACACAGAAACCACCCGTAGAATGACGAGTATCAGGGTTGCTAGCGTAATCTGCATCCGAATAAGCTGTCAACGTAGCAATTCCTGGTTTGTATAGTAAGCCATGATTATAAGTAGCCTTCAAATACCAAAGAATTCTCTTAACTGCCATCCAGTGGGTGTTTTTTGGAGAATGCATAAACTTGCACACGTGATTCACAACGTAGGACATATCAGGTTGTGTGATTGTGAGGTACTGGAGCGCCCCCACAACACTGCGATACGTCTCTGGATTGGCGTAAGGATCGCCAATATAAGCACTCAGTTTCTGACCAGACGACATGGGAGTAGAAATAGGTTTGGCATCTGTGAATTTTGTTCGAGTGAGGAGGTCCAGTGCATATTTAGACTGACAAAGATGCATGGCATCACCATTATACTTTACTTTAATGCCTAAGAAATAACTCAGCGGTCCCAAATCTTTCATTAAAAACAAACTACCAAGTTTCTGAATCAAATGAGCCATCTGTCGTGGACTGTTCCCTGTGATAAGAATATCGTTGACATAAATTAACAAAATAATACATACACCCCATTTGTTAAACACAAAAAGACTGTAGTCACATGTAGATTCCTCGAACCCCAAGAAATCAGAGAACCGTTGAAACCAAGCCCTAGGCACTTGTTTGAGACCGTAAAGAGATCATTACAGCTTACAGACATGATGAGGAAACTGTTTGTCAATGAACACGGATGGTTGTCTCATGTAAACATGTTCATTCAAGTATCCGTGCAGAAACGCATTCTGCACGTCAAGTTAGCGTACATGCCACTTCTTTGACACAGCAAGACTTAAAACAAGTCGAATGGTGCTATGCTTTACCATAGGACTGAAAGTCTTGGTGTAATCCACACCAGCCTTTTGATGAAATCCATTCACCACTAATCGAGATTTATGACGCTCAATAGTCCCATCGGCTCGACGTTTAATTTTGAAAACCCATTTGTTTGGTAGCACATTCATTTTAGAATTGTACGGAACTAAACTCTAGGTTCCACACCTTTGTAGGGCATTAAACTCCTGTGCCATAGCTTCCCTCCACGCCCGATGTTTGACTGCTTGACTGAAACATGTAGGCTCAACAAGAGAGTTATCAATTGCAACATGCATAGCATATTTTGGATTTGGTTTTAGAACCCCTAATTTAGAGTGTGTAGTCATAGAATGTCTAGTATCACTAGGCACAATTGCTTGCACATGATGTTCATTTATTAAAACTTGCTCATATGATGATAGTGAGGGTCCTATAGGCAGGTTAGGTTCTAAAGGTGGAATGAACTGGGATACGGTTTCAGCAGTGGATGGTGTATTTTGAGGAGAAGGTACATCAGGATAAGATTCTATGGCTGCTGCGAGACTAGGGGCAGAAGGGATTTGTTGGGGTGGATCAATATTAGTGGATGTAGGACTCTCTGGAGAGGCAGTGGGTAACAGGAAGTTAAATAATAAATGAGGTAAAAAATTGTTACCTTGTACGTCGACACTTTCAGAAGGAGTTGTGAGTCCCTTAAAAGGGAAGAAGTCCTCGTCGAATAGAACATGACGAGACAAATAAACTCATCTTGTGGACATGTCCAAGCATCTGTATCCTTGATGGTTCAATAAATATCCAAGAAAAACACATGACTTTGATTTTGGTTGTAATTTATTTTGCGTGTATGGTGTTAACCAAGGAAAACAACGGCAACCAAACACTTTCAATAGCTCATAATTTGGTTTTCTTTGAAATAATTTCTCAAATGGAGATGTATTAGATAATACACGAGTAGGTAATCGGTTTATTAGATATGTGGCAATTGAGCATGCATCAAACCAAAATGTAGTTGACATGAAAGACTGAGCAAGCATAACCATTGCAGTTTTGACAATATGTCGATGTTTTCGTTCAGCTAAACCATTTTGTTCAGGATGTTTAGGACAAGAAAAATGTTGTGAAATACCATGAACATCAAGAAACCTTTGGAAAGAATGATTCTTAGATTCACCACCTTCATCACATTGAAGACTTTTTATGAAGACTTTTTATGGATTAATTAAACATATTATCAACTTTGGCTTTTTAAATTTCACAAATATTGCAAAAACTTCAGATTTTTGTTTCATTGGAAAAATCCATGAATACCGCGAATAATCATCCACAAACAACAAATAATAACGAAAACCTTCATTAGAACGAATTGGAGAACACCACACATCTGAATGGACAAGTTGCAAAGGAAATTGAGACCTACACTCGAACAATTGGAAAGGTAATTTAGTACTTTTACCTAAAGGACATGACTCACAAAAGCGTACATCAGAGGTACCATGAATTGGTACCAATATATTTGAAATTAAAAAATTTATTATTGGTTTCGTAGGATGGCCAAGACGTGCATGCCACCTTTGAACCGACACTCGAACTCCCACACATGCAGTAACAGAATGCTTGAGACAGCCACTGCCATTTGGAAATGGGTACAACCCATTCTCACATCTCCCTCGGAAAAGCGTCTTCCGTGTCTTGAGGTCCTTAACAAGGAAAAATGGGGAAAGATGAGTAAGTAACAATCATTATATAGGGTAAACTGATGAGCAAAAAGGATATTAGTGGAGGCAGTTGGGCAATGAAGGATGTCATGTAAAACAAATGAGCAAGATTTAGTATTAAGTTGACTTGAACCATAATGTGCAATTGAGATACCCGTGTTATTACCTACACCTCCTACTCCTTCATTACCGTGATACTCTTTGGGACTGGCCAGATTCTGAATATCAGGAGTAATGTGTGCATTGGCTCCTATGTCGAGGAGCCAAGAACCATTCTGCTGTTTGTTAAGAGTAATAGGGGAAGAGGTCATTGCCGAGAGTCGTTTGGCCGGGATTCATCCTTCAAAGGTAGTGTTAATGCGTTGGTAGCAGTCCAATGCAGGATGACCTGGTTTGCCACATATTTGACAAACAATTCTATCACCACAGGAAACAAACCTTTCGCCAATACCTTGGTTATTTTGTGAAGCATTGTTATGGCGAGGATTGGGACCTCGTTGAGCACCACCACGAGGGCGACCACCCCCACGTCCTCGGGAAGCCACGAAGGCATTAACAGTGGCTCCTTCAACCAACGGGACACTGTGTTCCGCCAATTTTCTTTCTGTTGTCAGCAGCAATGATTCAAGAGCAGGGTAAGTGATAGGGTTGTCACGAGCTTGTGCAGCACTCACAGTCATCTCGTACGCTAGTCCAAGATTATTCAATACAATTTGGACCAGTTCGTCATCACTCACAGGTTGCCCAGCAAAAGCAAGGTTGTCAGCAATCGCATTCATGCAATCAAGGTAATCCGCCACAGATAGATCATTTTTTTTGGTCTGCAACAATTCATTTCTGAGAAACAAAATACGATTTTGGGACGTGGATGCATACCTTTGCTCCAGAGCTTCCCAAGTAGCTCAAGCAATTCTTTTGCTTGCCACCACAAACAAAACAGATGCAGTCAGAGATCCATTAATCTAGCTGAGGATCATTTGGTCCTGTTGCACCCACGTTGTGTACGCAGGATTCATGGTTGTCAAACCAGCAACATGCTTTGGGGGACACACCAAGGTGCCATCAACATACCCCATCAGGTCCCAGCTTTTTAGAATAGGGAGAATTTGAGCCAACCACAGTAGGTAGTTGGTTCTATCTAGTTTGATATTTACGACAATGGAAAAGGGTTAAAAAGTGGTGGTTTGGGGGTTGGGGTTGATAGTAGGGACATTGTTTTCAGCCATGGAAGCGATGATGGAATGAATAACAGGTTAGAATCTTTGTCGTTAGATAAAAAAGGCTCTAGAGACCATATAAAACTTAAGAACACAGGTTTTTCCACTTGTTTGCATACCCATTCAACTATGGGATGCTTTGTATTTACAAGCTGTTCACGATTACATCAGAGGATTTGAAAACCCTAATTACAAGGAGATTTGAAATTCAAAATACAAAACAGAAAAGCTACAGTTTACATATATCGAAAACTATATCCTACAAACAAGGACTGGTAATCAGATAACACTTTCAAACTAAACAAACTCCTCAAATCTCGGAGTTGACTCCTCAAAGCATGGTAGATGAAACTGCAGGTTGACTTTGTTTAACAGATTTTACCTGCAATGCAAGGAAGCAATCTAAAAGGAGAGTTGCTGCTTAGTGCAGTGCTTCCTCTGCTGAAGCTCCTATTGGTTTACTTCTTGCCCACCCAAAATACCAACTTGTCCCTAAACTCACTTTTACATTTCTCAGTAAGTTGGTATTTGCTGTCTTTTTACCCTGCTTGATCTTCACAAATCTAGGGCCATCAATTAGTCAAAAGAATTTGGTAAACTGGTGGTTCATTCCTGTTAATGTTGTAACAAGTACGGCAATCGGGTGTGTTGGGTTTGCTGGTTGCAGTAATTTGTAGGCCCCCACCTCAGTTTCTTCGATTCACCGTGATCATGACCGCGTTTGGAAACACGGGTAATCTCACTCTTGCGATTGTCGCATCTGTTTGCCATAGTGATAACCCTATTGGTACAGAAGATGACTGCACCGAGGCTGGTGTGGCATATGTTTCTTTTTCTCAATGGGTTTATGTCATTCTTGTTTACATTCTTGTGTACCACATGATGGAGCCCACACTGGAGTTTGGTGTTTATGCAGTTGTGGAGGAAGAGGAGAATCATGAGATTGCGGAATTGGGTTCGGATCAGAATGGGAATGGGAACCAAGATGAAAATGATCTTGCAAGGCCACTTCTCGTTGAGGCTGCATGGCCTGGAATGGAAGATAAGGAAACTGAACTTTGCAAGACACCCTTTATTGCAAGGCTTTTTAATAGCAGCAATGGGGTACTTTCACAAACTACTCTTTCGGGACTTGGTGAGGAGGAGGGGGGAGGTTATCTGAGAAGTACCAAGCCTAGTAAGTGTCTGGCAGAGCCTAGGGTCTTGAGGAAAATCAGATCTGTTGCTTGGATGATACTGATTCATGTTATTCTTCAGCCGCCAACAATTGCTTTTCTGTTGGCCATTGTCATTGGCATGATTCCCACATTGAAATCTCTTGTTTTTGATGATGACCAAGTCCTTTCGTTCCTCACAGATAGCTTGGAAATTGTAGCTGAGGCCATGGTGCCTTCGGCTGTGCTTGTTCTTGGAGGAATGCTAGCTGAAGGTCCAAACGAATCCAATCTAGGAATGAGAACTACGATTGGGATTATTGTTGCAAGGCTTTTGGTACTTCCTTTAATTGGGATTGGTGTGGTTCTATTGTCGGATAAATTGAACCTTTTGGTATCTGATGATCAATTGTATCGGTTCGTTCTTTTGCTGCAATACACCACACCTTCTGCCATATTGTTAGGAGCAGTTGCAAGCTTGAGGGGTTATGCAGTCAGAGAGGCTTCTGCTCTCCTCTTCTGGCAGCATATTGTTGCCGTCTTCTCCCTCTCGCTCTATATCATTGTCCACTACATTCTGTTTTGAAATTTTACAGAGCTTGGATGTGTTTTTCTTGTTAGTGTTCTATGTTAGCACCAAAAAAATGTTTCATCCACTGCACCAAAAAAGTTGTGCCTGCTGTCGGTGTGGGCTTCTAGGTTTATGGGTTTCCAGATGGTGTCAGCGCAAAGGAAGGCACCAATCTAATGATGTAATCCTTTGACAAGTATTAGACCATAAAAAGTTACAAAGTTAGGACGGAAATCACTTAAAATTGGCTTATCACGTTGTTTAGTCACTTCATTAAATTAAATGAGTCGAAGGAAAATTAAAGAACAATGTACGAGACAATAGAGGCTGAAATTACTTTAAAATGACATATCTAGCCATGCTCTATGTACTATCTACAAAAATCTTATTTTTACCGTATATTTTATCTGTTTCATTGTACCTGACGTCCTTTAGTTAACTGGGATGAAAGAGGCGTTAAATTTGTTGACATAATAAGGGCTATTTGGTCATCAATGAATATGTAGATACGTCAAAGAAACCATATGCTTTAATGACAATCTATGGAATCAAACAATATTACGTCCTAGTAGTATTTACTTTTATTTGTAGATGACAAGTCTTGAGGCTTCTACTCATATGGATGACGATAACCTATTATAGTTATTTTGAGTTTGAGACTTTAATTTGTGGTGTGCCCATAGTGTAGCCTAGTCCAATCACCTTAAACCTGAAGGTCTCGTTTAACAGCTCGTATAAGGTACCAGATAAAATTAATAATACAGACCCAATCGTTTGGTACACTTATGTATAAATAGAACTCAGACTAGTTTGTCCGGTCCCACCTGTTTAGTGCAACTCAAACCCGCTTCCTTATCCCACCCAAAAGCTTGGCTTGGTATAATTAGTCGGGTGAGATGCTATTAAAACACGCTCATTGTTTGATTCTGGGTTTCGCGAATTTCATTCGACTTCAGCAATTCTCTCGTCTAGGGATTTCCCTCAACCTCCATAGCATGTTCTGCGTTCTTAGTCATGCCTGCGATGATGATTTCCTCGGTATCTATGGCGATGGCAGCAGAAATTAGATCTCCTTCGTGTTCAAGATTTCAACGATTTCGAATGGTTTTAAGATCTTTTTCAAGATTTCAAGAATTAGGATTTAAGTTTTGGTTGGTTTCAAGAATTGGGTTTTCGTTGGTTTCATCTGGGTTGCACTCTCGATCATTTTCTCCGACCACACACACCGTCCCTTCTTTTTTCTTGGGTTTCGTATGGGTTGCTGAACTCAATTCGAAGAATCAAGTTGGAAAATTTCTCAGAAACTAATTGGCTTCCCTTTATTTCCTGGTTTTCATCTAGGTTTTGAGCATCAGGGGAACCAGGCGTTGCTGTTCCATTTTTGTTAATTAGAACATGTTGAGATGCCATTGTTTCTTTACACAATCCTTGATGGTTGTTAATTTAACCAGATTATGTAGGAAGGTTCCTACAAAAATCAAATTAAATTAAATTTCTAAATTGTTTGCAGATTTAAACCCTAAGTTCTAAGGTAATCCAGTATTTATATGGTTTGAAGTTAATGTTTCTTCTTTTTTATTTTTCCATTAATTATTAATAATACAGTACAGAGCCAAACACAATATAAATAATACCGTCATTAGTCCTATATCACACCAAACACCCGACTAATTTAGTCAATACTATCAGATGATCATTTATCTTATCCGACTGAAATAATCAGTACAGTCCAAGTTAGCAAATGAGGCCAAGGGTATAAGTAATGAAAATGATGTGACCCAAATAATGACCTACTATGTGTTGTGTTAAAACTCTCTCCCATCCTCTTAATGTAAAGTAATGACTTGGCAATTTATTAAATCACTTGTTAATCCAATCCGAAACAACACAAAAATAACAAGATTTGGGTTAACACGTTAACTAATCGGGTCATTATTGTGTTACACGATAAGGACTCGTTAATAACGGATTCTTAACAAGTTTACCCCGAGGTAACCCATTTCAACCTAATAAGATAAAAGTTAGTTTGATAATTTTAAGCTACTAAAAAACCTTACTACAAAAATGACCCATTTCTTAATCTTGGGATAGAAATAAGATTTTTTGAATATGCACACGGCATGCACACACCATTCTCAACAATAAGACAAAAATAGGACTACACCTTAAAATAACTTAATTGCCCTCGTATATAAATGGGTTATTTCCTCCCATTTTCTGATGTCTCTCATTCTCTACTTTCTCTACTCTCTCTCCCTCCCTCTCTCTAAAATTGATATTTATTGGCTGTTCTTAGATTTGTGAAAGATAATGGAAAACCCAGTTGGAAGATTTGATAATGGCCACCTAAGCCACACACTTATCATTGGCATGGGTATAACTTTCCCACCGGCATGTACATCATCTTATCCAAGTCCCAAAAGCGTCACCGACAGAGGATGGGATCCATTGTTCGTCGGCAAGCGGCCTAGGAAGTTTAGGTTAAGAAATGGCAGCTGAAGGAAATAAAGAAAAAGGAAGACGATCGACAAGCTCCAACAATCATGGCAGAGTTTCTTAAAGGAAAAAAATGATCAAGCTCCTTCTTCGGCCTGGGGAAATGAAAGCTCCTATCGAGCATTTCAAAAAAGAAGCCGAAGGAAAACTCTCTCCACTGCCACCACAGGAGTTGTTGATCAAACTCAAGCAAAATTGGCACCCACCCTTTTTCGACGAGGCTTTGAAATATATGTAGGAATTTCACAAGAAACATTATGCAAACGACCTATATGGCATCCCAAAGGCATGTCAAGAGTCTCTTGATCGAGCTTTGACCAACCCTGATGCCAAACAAATTATCCAAAAATGGTCGGATTTAGGCATGAAAGGTAGATTCGAGCACATTCGAGTAGCAAATATTCTCGGCTTCGATGTAGATCCATATGCTGATTTGGATCCTGCCAAACTTCCATTCTCTCTGGATGATCTATAATATTTGCGACACTAGTTGAAGTTTTCGCGGCTATGTTATGATTCAGCCTTACGACCGAAGAAATGGTACGGCTCGAAAGATTGGACGCATACTTAGACACACATAATGCTTGCATTGCATGATAGGAACAAGCCCGCAAAGCACTATATGCTCAAAACCAAGCCCCAACACCCTTAGATGCAAAAATTACAGATATTGATGAAACAATCACACCTGCAACACCAAGTGTACATGCATCCTCGGCCCCACTTTTAGCTAATAACAATGTCGTTGAGACCACAGATGAACAAGAAGAAGAAGAGAATGATTTAGAAGAAGCAGATCGTGACATAATGGGACTTTTGGTCCTTGATAACATGAAGATCAACATGGTCCACGTTTTGCCTTCATAATTCCAGCCAACAACATCTTAGCCAAACATTTTAAGTGTGATGTGGTTGCCGAAGAAACTATGCAATTAGACTTCATAATCATTAAGGAGGCCGAGCCAGCCAATAAAGAGGATAAGCTCAAAATGGCCTTGATCGAGCTTTTCCCACGCACCTCGGCCGTCAACCTTTGCCACTACCTCGGCACATTTTATCGAATGACCAGCTGGAAAGACTGATACAAAATTAGTTTCAAGGTAATTGACCGAATACATTAAAATACCCAAGGAACAAAAGATACCTTGAGCCGTTTCCTTTGGGCTTTGGAGCAGGTGCATTCTTCAGCTGATCGCCAAAGACGACCTTTATTGCTTCTTCGATCGGCGTGCCAACGAGGTCTTCGGTATAAATATCCCACTAGTCAGCAAAGGTGATACTGCCTTGGGTTTTAGGAGTGTGTGGCCAAAGACGAAATTTGGAGCATCGTTCTTTAAATTCCTTTTCCGTTTCTTCACTCTCACGTTCTGAGAAGCCGAATAGCCAGTCTCAGCTTAAAAATGAGCGAGAAGTGAGTAGAGGCAAAAGGCAACTTTGCAAGTAGCCAAGTTATTGAGCCATGATGTGAGGATGGTAAACTTCCTAGCTAGCAGGCCGAGTGTCACAACCAACTGAGAGGTCGCGAGTCACGCATCTTTCGTTTCTTCCCATGCAGATGTGGGAAGTTTGATGGTGGAGTGGTAGCTTATTCGATGACAAACTAGAAATTCATCATTGGAAAAGTCATGTAGGCCGAAATTTTTTTGGCCGAATGGGTTGGAGTTGGGCACGAGGCCAGGTGAAAGCCCATAACTTCAAAGGAGTGGAAGCCGAGGTACTCCGGTCTTAGGGTTGCAAAATAAACCTGCAGCCAGAGCTGACCCAGAGTAGGCCATTCTGGTGCGAGTCAATTTTCCCTACCATGGCCTCGGTGAGGCAGCGTGTGAGATTGAAGGGAATGGCTGGGCTAAGGGCCAGGTGGTGACCACTAGCCAGGGTCTCGGTCATCGGCATGTTCTCAACAAGGCATTTGTTCGACTTGGTACAAAATATAAACTTGTTCTACCAATAAAAACAAGAAAGCTTCGTGTTTGCCTTTCTTGAGCTTTTCTTTTTCTTGACCAGCAAAGTGGGTGATGAGAGTGCTATAATTCAAGAAGTTCTTGTGTAGCTTGTTTACCTCATCCCTCGGCACTTTTTCCTGGTCTTTCTTCTTTAAAGCTTGATAAGCGCGTTCTTCGAAGATTGTTTTCAAGTTAATAGTATAATGGTGTCCAGAGAGGGCAACATCTATTGGAAGGTTAAATGGGGAAGTGCCAAGAATGGATGTCACATCCAGAAGCTTAGAGCGGCCATTAGGAGCTCTTGGTCCATGTTAATCTCGATGGTTGAGAGTTTGATGACATCAAAAAAGCTGAGGTCTTTCCAAGTGGCGTCGAAGTGAGGCTCCATTCGGTCGACCCAAGTAGCCTAAGCTATAAGAGTCAAGGGCCATGCCGCGTGGGGTTCAGCTGTTTCCCATTTCAGCCACTCATAGCCTTGGAAGAGAGGGCTAAAGCAGTATGTGTTTAACATTTCAGTGATGGGTTATGGGACATCATCCTTAAACAGAGATCCCATAATTTGGTGAGTTGGGATTGTATCATCTTCAAAACGAAGCGTCTTGATTACGTTTCGATCTGTGATGTCTTGACATTTGTCGCATTCCTTAGTAAGCTTGGTGATGAATGTGTTGGAAGCCATTGGAATGAGAAAAAGTTTGATGTTTCTGGGTTTGAGAGAGTTCTACGAAAAAGTTTGCAGGGATTTTGGGTTTTGGAAGCATAAGTTTGGAATGAAGCTTAAGTCTAGATTTTAAGGCAAACGGAATGGAAGATTGATTGCCTTATATTTAAATTTGAAGGGCAAATCCGGCCGAAATCTTTCCTAATCATTACAAAATTCAAAAACCCAAGTGAAGAGACTGATATTCACGTGAATTGAGGTTGCACGATTGCGTGTATCGACGAACTTTAAGGCATGACCATTATGAGGCAATGTTTTGGTGACTACGCACCCCGGGCATGGAGCGCTTGTGTTGCTGAAGACAGATAGACGCAACAAGAAGTTGTCGTTTAAATCTCGTGACGATTAAGGACTAACATGCAATGTGGGGTTCATGCCTAATAAATGCATTTGAGTGGATGAATGGAGAATATTCGCTTATTCACGGTCGTTGCTCGGTCGAATGTTGTAGCCTGAGGACCTCAGAAGCGAGGGGGCAATGCTTGGATCCAAAATGACATTTTTGGGCTGAGCCCATATCTATTCTCGGCCCAATGAATGGGACATCAACAATGTTAGAATACTCGAGAAGAGCCTGAATGGCTGAGTCGTTGTGTAACAAGGAGGAATCCTTAGAGGGTAGTTATGCTTCAAATAAGAAAAGATGCCATGAATCAAGGATTGAATCCAGGTTATAATAAAGCTAGATTCATAATCCTACATATACCAGGATTGGCCAAAGCCTATTCAGATTTGATTAAGGAATTGAAGTCTGAATGGAACTCTACTTGGGCCATGGGGAATTGCTACTATAAATAGAGAGGAGAGTGCATCATTCAAGGCCATCTCCAAATCAACATACAAAACTACCCTGCATAAACTCTTGCTCTACGTGGAAATTCTCAACCACCTTGAGATATTTTTATTTCATCATTTTTCCGCCAACACATCTTCAGTTTGGATAAACAGTGCTATGTTGGCAATTGGCAACATCTTCAATTTGGATGCTTATGTGGAATCTTTTTTTTTGTACTTCTCCCATTTGTATGTAAATTCAATGAATTTCGCAACTCAATGCGTGGGAGATCACAACCTGCATTGGATCCTCTTGCGAAAGGGGAACGGTAAAAATATGGTTCACTCTCTTGCATTGGATCCTCCTGCGAAAAGGGCACACTCTCTTGCTTTTTGCTGCTTTGAATTTTAATTTTTTAAACGTTGGATTGTTTCGTTATGGGTTCCATTTTAGAGGAAAAAATAATTCACTCGCATCGGCAATGAAGAATATAAAGCGTTTCATTCGAATAATTTCTTCAGATCCTCCCAATATTTCTACACCTTTTTGAGATTATGTGCTTCAAATATTCTATTCTATATACCACCTTTGTAAATCATTCGCATTCAATACAGACTTCATATGTTATATGTATATAAATTTAGGTCTATAAGAAACTGCAGTTTACATTTGGATTTGATTGTTTGCTGATGCGATGCTGTGACAGAGCTTAGTAATTTTCAATATTCTTCGATTTTTTTTAATCTGCAAAATCAAATTACCCATCAAAATTTATAACATACAATCAGTTTCTTTTTAGTTGGGTTCAGAAAAATTAGTATGTTAATTTGTTAGGCTTGGCTGTTTTGGCATGTAGGGTTATGAGGAAGAGCAAAACGAAAATCCACAGCCTGCCAAGGATGTGTCTTCTCCCGGGTTTTAGCGACATTTGAGGTTTGATATGTTTTCTCCATTCCTGCATATTATACACTGTTTAATCAGTGAAAGACTCTCACTGCGAGCTTCTAATTGTAATCCTTAATCAGTGAAACACTCTCTCACTGTGAGCTTATAACTGTTTATGAAATCATCATAAATCCTACAGGATGCAAAGGTATGCGTACTAGTATTAGAGATGGTTCCGTATGGGATACCGAACCGAAACCTTAGTCCCAATTCCCAAACCGAAATTTTCGAGATTCTCAATTTCAAGACCAATCCCAAACCAAATTTTCAAGAATCCCAATTTTGGAGATCCAAAATAGTTTCGATATTTCGGGACAATCGGAAATCCCGAAATATTTTTGGGCTTTTCAACTTTTCGGCTTTTGGGCTATAATAATTTGGCTGTGGCTGTGCAATGTGCAGATTTTGCAAATCATGTATATATATTGGGCTGTGCAGTGGAAAATCATGTATATATTGCAAATCTGCACTGCATATCTTGGCTGTGCAGTGGAAAATCATGTATATGTATTGCAAATCTGGACGGCACATCAGGAAAGACAGCAACCTTGTTAATCTATGTTTCAAGCATCATTAAGAACATTCAATTTTGATAATTAAGGGGAAGAAGGCCCGTAATAGGTGTCATGCAGGAATACATTACTACTCTTAATTAAGCTATTGATTCTTGAAACCAAAAGTATGAGTTGTGCCAATTTAATAAAAATATTGTATTAGGTAACCGATTTGAGTTTAGAGGACCAAGCAAAGACATTCAATTGATCAATAATATAAAATAAAACCATACGGGGAAGGGGACAATAAAAATTCATATATGAAAGTTAAATGTAACACAAGATGAGATTTAGAACAGCATTAGGCTATGAGTACTACTTTTGTGGATATGATCTCAACAAAACAATGTTCCATCGACATATCTAATATCATGCATACAAAATATATAGAAGAAAATGGAACTTAATTTGCCCTCAACTCACTTGACTGGAACAATACTTTCCACATAAATAAGAGCTTCGAAATCTCTAACTTCATTGAGAATAGGAGGAATATGAAGATAGTTGAGATTTCCTGTACTGGAATTATAAGTGGTGGCTCTTCCACCGGCGGCAACCATAAGAAGCTCATCAGTTTTCCAAAATGTGAATGGATTCTCAATGTATTTTAAGGGTCCAAAGGTTAAGAGTTTTGTCCATGATCTCTTAACTCCATAATCATCCATTACCCATATTTCACATAATGTAGAATCCTCATCACTTGGGTCGCAACAAGAGCAAAAAGAAGCAATCGATTTATTACACGGAAAAATATTAGAAAACTCAAAATCCGATTCTCTCCTAGAAGGCAATTGTATTCTATGAAATATCTCATCACCTAAATCAAATGAAAGTATGTATTTCTCGCCATCAATAGCAAACCAATAAACAAATCCATTCAAGTACACTGAAGAAGAATAATGATAGGTTTCACTTGATATATCAATCTTGATCACTCTCCAAGAGTTAGCAGTCATGGTATATACCTCAGCCGTGTGCGGAAGAGCAATCCGATGATAATAGTATTGCTGATCATCTGAATACTCACAATTTTCTATAATTTGCACAACCTTGTATTCTTTAGCTTCGCAATCATAACCGAATCCCAATCCTCCAAAGATCGACTCCAATTGGAATTTTCCCTTAGGACGGGAAGATAAAAGAAGGCATGAAGGGGGAAGTTGCCTGAATTTCCCCGTTGCAGGATTGCATAAAAGAACATTTATCAAATAAAGACTTGTCCCTGCTATTACACAAACAATCCCATTGCAATAGCCCTCAATCTGTACAAAATCATGACCTTCCAATGGAAACGGTATATTTAGGTCCTCAACATCATAATGAAGGTTGTGCTCATCACTATCAATGGAAAGATTAATCATGGACCAGAAAACTTCTGGTTTCCAACTGTTATCCGGGAAAACATGAGCCTGAGAACGGCTGAGAAGGATGCAAGTGGATGATGATAGTTTGTTGTCCATGGAATTGTTGAGGTGTTTGGCCACAAAACTTGGACTATTGATGAGAGTGCACCAAGACTTGCGTATGCATTTGAATCGCATTAGAGACTTGGGCGGCAACCTAGATAGTGTTTCAACCACCCTATCTTCAGGAGTTTCACTTTCACGCACCTGGGACATTTTAGCAATTTTGTTCCACAAGAATTCTTCACGTATATATACACAAGAAAGAAAACCACCAGTTTGAGCCAAACTAAATCAAACTACAAGTCCCTTAAGGCCGGGTAGATTGAAGTTCAATTTCAACAGTACTAAATATTGGAGTTCCAGCACCACAACATGTATAGCTGTCAAAAATAGGAGCAATTGAGTCAGTTTCGAGTTTTATGGAGGATCATAAGTTCAAATTTTACTATTTTTTAATCTTTTTATTGATACAAAACTAACCACTCAAATTTTACTTTTTAATTCTACATTAAATTGATAATAGACACATTTTCAATGTTTTCTTTCTCAGTAATCATTTTGAAATTAAATAACCAAAAGCATTCTTAAATAATAAAATAAAATAAAAAAATTTTAAAATTATTTTGTAAAAATTTCAAAACGGGCCCTTACTTTTTGCAGTAGAATACTCATAGGCCTTTCGCATTTAAAAGAATCTGTTAAATAATTCACAATCTTGCTTCTGTACATGACAGACTAAAAAATGAAAGTAGAATAATGTAAAGACACCTTACAGAAAATGCAAAGTTAATATATGATCTCGAAACAAGAATATGATTGTGTTATTGTGATGCATCATTTTGGGTTTCAGAAATTTTTTTAATCAAATGATTGTAGTAGTGGGTTAAATTGTTAAATGTTAAGAGAACGGGATAGGTGAGGGTTGAACTTGCACCAAGGCACATATGAACTATTGCTTTATGTCAATGTGGTAAAACGTCATCTACTTTGTTTTAGAATTAATAAACAGGCACATTTTTGTATCTATCGGGTAACCAAAAAATAGAAAATTTATATAAGATGTGTGGGAGATCAAAATGATGTGTGAAAACCAGTTCAACTTTTGTTTTTCTTGGTATACAATTTTCATTATAATTTTGAAAGTATTGGTGTGCTGACCTTGTAGCAGGGATGTAGTGAAACATTTTCTTGAATTCATTCTTCATATATAAGATGATTATGGGGTAGCAAAATCTACCATCTTTAGTCTTGATAAATTTGTTCCTACAAAACAATTAACGCCTCTTATAAGATTTTTAGTACTTGCGCAAAAAGGGTTAAAATCGTGCCAAATATTTGCAAGAGAAAAGGGTTATTGTAGTAAGAATGTTCATGCAAGGTCGTTCCCAGAAAGATTTTTAGAACAATTTATGTAAAACCAAGTCTTAATTAATTATTTGAAACAAAGTTTGGAAAAAGTTGATATTTAATTTTTAAAATTTTAAAAAAAAAATTCAAATAAGCTAATTAAAGAAATCAGCAAGAGACCAATTTTAAAGAAAGCAATTTGAAAGGAAATGGTTTTGAAATATCAAATTATAAAGCACTAGAGTTCCACTATCACCTAGACAATCCTATGTAGTTTTACCAATTACTTATGAATTACACGTGCAATTTTGAAGTTTAGGTTTTCCTAATGCATATTCTATTTGTGGCATTCAAGATAGAATGTATATCAAACATACAAGTCATCTGCAGGATTCAAATCAAACGTAAACATGCATGACTCGTTACGCTTTGTGAAAACCCTTTGAAAAACTATGCATCCCTTAAGACGTGGTATTCGCCCTAAGTGAATTTACAATAATCAATCACAACATGTATTCCTCAATTTCAGGGTGACATTCCAACATGAATTGCATCCAATTACTTATCTAAACATCCTAATGGTAGCTAATCATTAAGACAAATAGACAGTTTAAGCATAGTGACTAATAATTCAAAGTATGCATGCATAATATCATAAGAAATTAAATAAAAGCTACATATTCATGCTAAGGCTCATGGCCTTGCCCTTACAAAAGAAATTAGTTACGCATATTCATAATTAGAATCAAAATGAATTTTATTGAAATAGAAAAAGATTGAAAACATCTTGTAGAATAAAGTCTAAAATCCGCCAAAGCCTTTAGCAATCCTCACAAAAGTTTGCAGAGAAAACCTAGGGTGGCTGATAGGTGCATTACTTATCACATTTTCATGTTAACTTCCCCTAAGTCTTGTTAAGGAATTGGTCTTAAAAGAGCCTTATTACTTTCCTTTTCTCTGTTTCAGCCAATCTGCCCATGCAGGACGTTTTTGGTGATAATTCGATTTGCCAGAGGAGTTTTGATGCAAGGCCAATTGGAGAAGGAAACTAAGAGGTGGAAGATCTTTGTATCCGAATTTCGTAATTTTTCATGGAGCCAAACATTCCACTTTTGCAAATCAATCTCGCAGAAGTAACTTTCCCGTCAGAACTGCGCAGCTGTGGGAGAATGAAGATTTGGAGGCTTTCCCCATCTTTACTAGTGGCGTGCAATATATGCTTGGAAAGATGAGAGATCAAGCTACGTTTTCCATATTTTTACAGAATTTTCCAGAAGGGAAATCGACTCCAAATCTGGCGTGTAAATCAGATGCCGTGTTTGCCAAGTCAAGAATGATTCTTTCCTAGTTTCTCTCATTGATTATTTAGGAATTTGTTTTCTTTTAGGTTAGGTTCTTATCAGACTTTTGAGGAGTTTACTAGAATAAATAGAGGGCCCTAGGTCATCAAAAGAGAGAAGAATATAGAGGATTATTCGAAAGTGAAGGAGAAAAGCTTACTGTGCTCTTACCATTTTTTTTCCGGGTTTATTTCTTCTATGACTTCTTTTGTGATTTTTATTATGACTATGTGTAACTAAATTACTTTTCTAAGGTTTATGATGAAGCCTGATGCGAACTAAGTAAGCACACAAATTAAAACCCTCTTGTGACAATTGTAGTATATGAATAAGTAGGGATCGTTCTTAACCGGGGATTAGGAGGGATTGCAAAATCACTTGGAGATTGACTCAAAAACGTGAAATAAACATTAAAAACACTAAACTAGACTCAAAGAATGCAAAACACTTATAAACACAAACTAAGACACTTTCTAACTAAATTGGACACTAAAGTAAAGGGGGATTGAGATTTTTACGAAAATAAATTAAAAGCACAAAATTGTAATTTAAAGGCAGAATTTAAATATGAATGTGATGAAATATGGAATGAATGCTAGCTAGAAGGTTCTTCTCCACACATGTTACACTTGCATACAAAATGATTTTCAGTTGGTCTTTCGATAAATTATGAAACTCAACACTCCGGATTAATTAGGTCCGCTTAAATTAACCGTCAAGTTTTCCTTAAGTTAATGAATTGGATGGGTTTGCGCAACGCAATTCACAACATTCTCCAAAAGTCCTTTACGTGAACAACACAATAAAGATACAATCAAAGATCATTAAGCATTATGAAAACTATAAGTGTTGACGAGGCATTCGTTACTATGATGAGCATGAAACTCGTGCCAAGAATTCATTTAACGCGATTGTTTATAAGCAACCTCCACTACTTATGAATATAAGTTCATAACGATTAGGTGAAATTCACTTATATTCTAGCGTCATATTTATGCATGAAAATTAAGCGCGCATTCTTAATAAACATTCATAAATAAGTTATCAATCAAACGGTTAAACAAATTGAATCCACAACTTATGAAATTCCAACGAAAGTTAATCAATTCATATTGCAAATATAAACATAGTTTCGAATCACCCCCTAGCTAAAGGGGGATTAGTTCCTCATACCTTTGAAATCAAAGAAACACCTAAACATTCCAACAACTCAAAACTTGAATTGTATGAACGTTTAAGCACTCTTCTCTTCCATTCCTTATACGTACAAAACAAAGAGAATTAAAATGAAACTTTGAAATCAAAGAAACACCTAAACATTCCAACAACTCAAACTTGAATTGTATGAACGTTTAGGCACTCTTCTCTTCCTCGTTGTTGTAGCACAAGGTTTAAGGATAGGTTGGTTGGGGGGATGGAAGTGTGGAATGGAGTGGAAATGGAGAAGATGGAGAAGGGGAAGTGTTTGTGTATTACAATGGAAAATGAGATGATTTGGTGAATGGAATGAATGGGTATTTATAGGAAGAGAATGGGTGTTAATGGATGTTTGTTTAAGGTATTTGGTGGATGGGAAAAGGTGTGGATGGTGGGAA
Organism: Pyrus ussuriensis x Pyrus communis; assembly: GCA_008932095.1. Lineage (NCBI taxonomy): Eukaryota > Viridiplantae > Streptophyta > Magnoliopsida > Rosales > Rosaceae > Pyrus > Pyrus ussuriensis x Pyrus communis. The sequence goes on along the minus strand of CM018521.1, from coordinate 18,940,092 downwards.
TTATGGTGGATGGATGGTTTAGTGGATGTAATTTAGGGTTTATTTAGGTGAATGTGGATGCATGGTTTAGTGGATGTAAAGGATAATGGGATGGTGTGGAATTAAAAGCTAAAAAAAATGGGATAATGGGCATTTAAGTGTGAATGGAATGGTGGGATGCACTAATGGAAATTATGGAATGGAATGGTGGGATGCACTAATTAGGAGGAAGAATTAGGGTGAAGGGCTTAATGCATGGATTTGGGCCAATTAGGGTGAAGGGCTTAATGCATGGATTTGGGCCTAAAATGCCCCCCCTTGCATGGCAAGGGAAAGGACTTGGGCTAAAGCCCACGGCAATGGCTCTAAAATGGGCTAAGGTTAGGGTTTAGGTCATCTAAAAGCCCAAAGCCAAGAATAGAAACTCACGACAATGGAAACCACCAAGAATAGAAACTTCCAACTTTAGAAACTTTGGTTACCAATTCCGACTTCCTTGCTCTTCACTTTCATTTCTTCATTTCTTAAGCTCCTTTGACCTTCAACCTCGTTCATTCCTCGTGCTCCATTTGCATACACCACATTCCAGCTCAGTTTTGCTCCAAAAGCTCCCAATTGCATCATTTCATGTAATATGTCCTTTAAACCTGAAAACACATGAAAGTAGCTTAAAAGACTACTTTAAGGAAGAAAACATAACAAAAATGCATAAGAACTAGCTAACTAAGGCGCATAAATATGCTCCTATCAAAGCCATGACATGATTATTCCCGAAGTATTTTGTTGATTATTGTTCGATTACATGCCATGTTTAGTTCTTAATCTTTGTGCTTAATCTATTCTAGTTTCAAATTTTCTTGTGACTGGCCATCATTGTGAACTTGTTTCTAGATATTTAGATAAATCTGAGAGGATAACCAATATCAATTAGGTTTATTGGAACTAAGATTAAAAAGAGTGGACAAACTAGTGAGGATGACCAATATCAAACTAGTCCTACTTGGTTGACATTATTCTTCAGTGCTTAATGGGTTTTTATATGTTTAACTGTATGCCTAACCAATAGGATATAGTTATCATGTATAGACACACAAGTTGATGCCTGAGCAATGATTAATTCATATATTAGAAAGAACAACCTTAAATATTGGCATGGTAATTGGATAGTAATTGGCTTGAAGAAAAGGGAATAGGATTGTTATTAGTGGATTCATGACCTTTGGCTTCCATCACATTAATTTCTTTTAAACTACATTAGTTGTGTGTTTTTGGTTATTCATATTCTTGGTTTAATTTTAAGTTGAAGTTTTAATTATTTTTCATAATCAATTAATCGATCATCCGTTTCTTAGTTAAGTTTCACGTAATCAACTGGTTGAATTGGTATTAAAAGCAATCCATGTGGGATCGACCTCGTATTTGCAAATATTTCTACAATTGATTCGTGCGCTTGCAAGTTTAATTTGGTTTAAATTAATCTATTATTTAGGTTAGTTTAAATATACATCATCAACCACCTTTATTTATATTATTACAATTTAAATCCTTCCTAGAAAATGTCTTAGAATAAAGCTAGGAAACAAACTATAATAAAATAAAGGCTTTTTAGCCAAAATAATCCCTAAGATTTGCATAACTCCTCAATTCATCGAGATTTGAAATCAATACAAGTGGTCCCTAAGATTGCCCACCACCAATCATTTTGGTCCTTCCGCGAATAGTTATTTTAAATAAGGATTAAAATAACAAAACTACCCTCAATTTAATAAACAATAGGCCAAAGTGATTTTACAAAAATTGATGGTATTTTTGTTACTTTATCCTTATTTAATGGAGATTTTTCACGGAATAACCAAAATGATTGACGGTGGACAAACTCAGGAACCAATTCTATTGATTTCAAATCTCAAGGACCAAAATGATGAGTTTTGACTAAAAAGCATAAAATAAACTAGGAAGCAAACTGCTAGACAATAAAGGAGAATCTACCATATAACTAATCAGCCACGTTTCAGGCCTTGGCCACCGCCAATACAGGCCCAACATAGCTTTTTTAAGGTTTAAAATGTCTTGAACCCTTTTCTAGAAGGACCCGAGGCCAAAATAGGTCATCTTGAACTCCAAAAATTCGCAATTAAGCCCAAAATCTCAATTTTCGTGCACTGCGCATTGCTCCTTTGCTTCATCACCATAAATAATCCATTTGGTAGAAAAATCTTAAACTTTTACAAGAAAAAATGAAAGAATTGCGAATATCCTCCAACTAGAATCACTCCAAAATTCGTCCGTTTGAGTACTTTTTGCTCAAGAGAAAATCGAATTCCTACATTGAAAATATAATCTAAAATATCAAAATTCTACCAAAATATTAAACAAAATATACTAAGAATTGGGTAAAATATATAATATGAAATTGGCTTATCAACGTCTAATCAAAGATAAGGCCACACACACCCACGAGGTGGGGGAGGGGGTTTGGCCAATGGATTTCTGATGTCTAAGTCAGTAACTATAAAAAGAGTGAGTGTCTAGAGTATGTGTGCATATCTAAAGCTTATGCGTAGTGTAAGGCTTACCAAAATTTAGAGGAGATGGGAGTATTTATAGGGAGGTGGTCAACCTAGATGTAGGATTTTGCCCTACACATGACGACTTCCCATTGGCCAAGGTTCTGTCATTCGTAGTCAACTGTTTGAACCTCTAAGGATGCTGAGCTGCGCGTGGTAACATATGCGTGCCCTACCTATTTAATGAGAGCAATCTTGTCTTCTTTGAGAAAAGTCCATGTGTCATCTCTAGGGCAATAGGTGTAGAAATGCCCCCACACCCCTGGGCTGCAATCAAAAAGGGCAATTGATATAGAAATTCCAAGCTGCATTAGAGAGTAGATGAGTTCCCAATTTGATGTAATTCTCCTCTTTCACTTGGAGATAAAGTCTTCTAGGAAAGACGTCATGTCAAATCCCTTCATTTACAAAACCTAGTCTCCTCATCAAATATTTAAAGAGAGTTTTAACGAAAAACTTACGATACTGTTTACTTTAATGAAAAACCACATTTTTACACTAAAAAGTCAATCCTGGTACTATTCACTTTACCCTTTATTTTGTCCTTATCGTTAAAACTCAAAATTTTCAAGCCCTTTTCATTAGTTTTCCTATATCTAAACCTAGCTAATGACACCCCCAATTTCGTCCAATCTTTTATTAATAGTATTCAAACCTAGTTAGTTACAAAGCACATAAAAAAAGAAAAAAAAATTAAGATTGTTTGGTTTCAAAAATTGGAATCCCTTTCTTAAACACGTGAACCCTTTTTCCATATGAAATTTTCCAACGATGATAATTTTGAAACATGACTCACCCCTTTTCATATGTGAAAAGGAAAGAGAGAGAAGGGGAGTTAACTATCAAGACTGAGATGGAGAGAGGAAAGAGATTTGGAGCAAAGAGATGGTAGGGGAAGAAGACGAAATGTTTCGTGTGAGAAATTTTTTTTTAATTTAATCACTTTTTAGAATTAGTCTTTCAGTATAACATGAATTATTTAAATTAATAGCTTAACCTACCATAAGATTAATTTAAAGGCTCATATAAAAGAATGACCTCACAAGTCCGCAAAATGAAGACATTAAGAGAGTGGTTATGCCTACGTTAGAAGGTTTAACTTGATTATGTTAAATGAGTAAAAACTATTAGGTTTTAAGAAAGGAATTTCGAAGAAATTAAAGGGAAAACATAAGGGAATTGTTATTACTAATTAACTCTAAAATTGGACTTCGGCCCAGGTATGAAATTTTTTCCCCTTGTTGTGTTCTATAACCCTGTAAAATTTGGTAATTTTTGGAGTTCGTCGAAAAACTGAATTTCTGTTCGCCGGAAACCGCCACCTGCGGCGGTGCATGGCCAGTGGGCTAATGTTGCCTTTTTATGCAAGTTTTAATATTCTAAATACATATTGGGTATCCATTTGAAGTGTTTCAATTATTAAAAATAATGTTGAATTTTTCTGTTATTTGAATATTTTCGAAAATGGATTAAAAATGAATTGTGAACTACGATTGGCTTGATCCCTTCGTAGGGTACGTAGGCAATCTAACAAGAAGGTTAGATGTAGCCTTAATATAATTGAGATTATTCTTTTATTGAAAATTTGTCTAAGAAAAGAAATTTGGTGCTTAATTTAAAAATAAATCTTATGTGATTGGTAAATAAATTTGGTTAGAGATTTTATGAGTAATAAAATTCAGATAAAAAGACTGTTGTGACTGGTAGCAAATAAACAAGTGTTTAATTTTGGGCTTGTCTTAGTAATTATGTTCCAAAATAATTTTTTGGGTCGTTATGAAGTGGTATCAGAGCAAACGATCCTACTTCCAAATTTGTTACATTCTCAAGTTCTTATTGATGTGAGTTATGCTATGTATTGTGATTGCATTATTTCATAATTTTTGTGACTAAACTGGCATTCATGTGATACACACACACACATATGGTGGATCACTCACTTATGTGGTTGTGGTGCAACTTCCATGGTGATTATGGAGTTCTTGTGGAGCCAAAAATAATTGAGAAAGTGGACAATCATGACTCAATCAAGGTCAAAAGTGCTAAAAATAGGTAATTATTCAAAACCTATTTCATCCATCCTCATCAAATCTTCTCCACAAGGTAACCTCCAAATCATTCATTTCTAATTATATTAATTAGCTAATTTATTTATTTATTGCCCAATTAATTTATTAATTAGCTAATAGATTGTGAATCACACCTAAAAAACCATCCAAGTGGCCGGTTCCTATCTCTCGCAAAAGGGCCGGCCACACCCCTATAAATATCACCCCATTTTCTCCAAAAACCTAAGTTGAATCCTCTGGCAAAATTCTCTAAATTCTCCAAACACTTTTCTCTCAAAATTCTAACGTTGGCATCGGAGGTTATTCGGCCAAAGCCCCCCCCCCCCCCAATTCATTGTGGGCGCATGAGGCTCTTGGCCTTGACCTAAGGTATTAATTGTTTTGTAGGTGCAATTTTGTCCAAGAAGAAGAAGGCGGAAATTTGCATCCATAAATTGGTGCTTTCATTGAGAGCTGAGTCACACATTCGTAGAAGACTCTCGCATTCAAGGTTTTCTAAAAATTCTTTGATAAAACGTAAAAGAAAAGTAATGGCAATAAATTCGAAAACCTCAACGAACGAAAATTCCAACGTTCAAGAATTAGGACTGCGGCGATCAACAAGGCTCAACACAACGATGAGTGGAGCGACACGACCCCCACGAGGCACAACTGTGGCAACCACGGTAGCCACCCTAGGCAAAACCCACGACGCCAAGTCCATGGCCCAAGCCGTGCCACTTCAACCTTCAAGGGCCCAAGCCCTAGCTAAGCCGCCCCGTGCCGTCCAAACCCAACGCGAGCTCAACACATTCCCAAGCTGAGCCCAAGTTTTGCACCAGCGTGTGCCACATACTGAGCAGCCCACTCCCATAGCCCAGCTTGCTCCCGTAGCTTTCCAAGCAGCCTAAACATTTCTCCGCGAATCTGACATTCCCTACTTCAAATCTTGCGTCCGAAGTCTACCACACTTCCACTACTCAAGGAGATGTATTCCTTCCACGTTCTTCCAATCCAAATGGTGAACAACACTTGTCTCGACAAGTCATAGAGTTGACAAGTGTCGTTGCACAACAGACGACCTTGGTGAATCAACTCTTGCAGCGCACTGAGATCCAACGTGCCCCAGACGAGGTGTCCCGAGGTAGGACAAGGGCAAATAAAGAACCTCTCCAGCAGCATCCTGACAAGCAGCCACTCGACTATCCCTGAATCGAGTGCTCGACCAGTGTACACTCCCGATTGGGCCCCCGAGATAGCGTAGACTCCCATCTTAGCACGCGGAAGAGTGTGCACTTTTGACTAAACCCGTGGATGAGTATACAGTCATGGTTGGGACCACACTCCGATAGTTAACATGAGCAGCCGTTCTGGCGAACCGTCTATTCATGGCTAAGCCCACAAGGAGCATCCTCCACATCTCATCGGAGTAGACATCACAATGGACGGAGAGAAGCAGACACTCAATCCGGCTCAAGTTCAACTAGCAGCTTGCTAAGAAATCCCTCGCCTGCTAGGAATTTTCCTCATGCACCACAGCCGTAGTATAGATGAGCAGAACATGTAAAAGAACAACCTAGACCAGCAGTTAAGACCGGGGGCAAGGCCGAGAACTCCATTACCCCAACAAAGGCAAATTCAGGAAAAGGTAGAAATGCTCTTAAACGAATGATTACATGATTTCCAACACAACGAAGTGGCCAATGAGGAACTACAACGGGACATAACCAACATGAGAATGTCACCCTTCACGGACGAGATTGAGCAGGTAGAGCCTCGATGCAAGTTTAGCATGTCATATTTCATATTTTTCAAAGGAGATGGAGATCCGGAAAAGCACTTGAAGCACTACCGAAGCACAATGGTCCTTTACCGGAACAACGATGCTCTTATGTGCAAGATATTTGCCATTACTTTGCAAGGTAAGGCACAAGATTGGTTTCATACCCTGCTGCCACAATCTATCCAGAGTTTTGATGATCTTTCCTTAGTTTTCACCAAAGAATACTCATCCTACCACTCAATTAAGAAAACGTCCAACCATTTGTTCAATGTGAAGAAGAATCCAAAGGAATTGCTCCGTGACTACGTGAAGAGGTTCAAAGAAAAGAAGGTGAAGATAGTCAGATGTGACGACTCGATAGTAAGTGCAGCCTTCCAAAAAAGACTCCCAACAAACCATCCATTGTTTGGAGAGTTGATCATAAAAAAATATCTAACTCTGGCAAACACTTTCGTTCTGGTGGAGAAACATGCACTTTGGGATGAGGATCGACGAGCAGACAAGGTGCCCAAGTAGCCTTGAAAAGAGTCGGCAATGGCTCAAAAGAAAGAGGACAAGAAGCAGTACAACCAAAGCAGGTAGGAGGCCAAGCGTAAGGACCGACCCATGACCAAGGAAGGCCTGACGACCAAAAGCCACTCTAAGTTCTAAATCTTGATCCACAAATCCTTCGCGACATCAAGAGCGAGCCATGGTTTAAATTGTCAAAATATTCTAAGGGACATACTTTTAAGTTGGATCACACCAAGTGTTACACATTGCACCTAGGTCCCGGTCACACAACTGACAACTACTACACTTGGAAGAACTACCTAGAAAAACTCGTGAAAAAAGGCAAGGTCAACAAATACTTGGACAAGCCAGTTGCGCAACCTAGAAGGAACGCAGACGTCGACAAAGAGCCACCAACCAAGATAATTCAAATTAATGGCATCTTTATCGAATCCGAACACTTGGGGGCCACCAACAACTCCAAAAAGAAGAAGATCTAGCAGGCTCTACTAGTCTCGCATGTCAAAGTAGTCGACACCGAACCTGGATCCATTGTTAGCTTCACTAAGCAGGATGTAAAAGGCGTCGACTTTCCACACGACGATGCCTTAGTAGTATCTGTCTAACTAGCCCATGCTATAGTCAACAGAATGATGGTCAATAATATAAGTGCAGTCAACCTACTTCAACTCTTCAAAAAATGGGCCTAGAAAGCACAATCATACGCCAAGCAGAGATACTCACCGAATTCAACGGGCACACCTCGACTGTCATTAGCCACATTATACTTGACGTGAAAACACCGCCAATTGTCTTAAAGTAGACATTCACGATTGTTAGCGACCTATGTTTCTACAATGGGATTCTTGGGAGACCTTGGTTGATCAAGCTGGATACTGTCACTTCTGTCAAGTATCAAAAAATCCAATTCTGCATCCAGGAATGAAGAGTCTGAGAAATTAAGTCTGACCAGGCTGTATCACGATGATACACTGTGTAAGTATTGAAGGAATCAAAGAAGATGACCTTTACCCTGGTAGAGGCTACCGAGGTCTGAAATGACGAAGAAGCTACCAAATAGTAATTACAGCAAGCGAATTAAGAAATTGGAGTCCAAACCAACACACCAACAGACGAGATAGGATGGAAACCCGAAAAGCATGTGGATGACATCATTTTTGATCCCAGCAGCCGGAAAAGACAGCTAGAATTAGCTCACGTCTGAGCCCTGTAGATAAGGAAGGACTCACGGCTTTCCATAGGGAAAATCATGACATCTTCATAGGTCACCTTTTGACATGCCTAGCATCGATCCCAAGATAGCTTGCCACAAGCTGCACGTCGACTCCGCTGCCAAACTGGTGATCTAGAAGAGAAAGTATTTCACACATGAGCGAGTAGCGATCATTGAAGCAGAAATTGACAAGCTACTAGAGGCTGGATTCATAGATGAGGTGGCCCACTCAACATGGCTCGCCAATGTCGTGGTAGTCATGAAGAAAGAGAAAGGCAAATGGATGGTTTGTGTAGGCTACACCGACCTTAACAAAACATACCCAAATGATCCTTATCCACTTCCGTAAATCGATTTATTAATAGATTCAACTTCTGGGAACCAGCTGCTCAATTTCTTGGACGCATACTCCAACTATAACCTAATAGCCACGTACGAGCCTAATAAGGAGAAAACCGCGTTCGTGATCGAGCGAGGCACTTACTGCTACAAGGTCATGCCATTTGGCCTCAAGATCGTGGGAGCCACTTACCAAAGGTTAGTAAACATGATGTTCAAGAAACAAATTGGGGTAACCATGGAGGTTTATGTCAACGACATCATGGCAAAGGGCAAGCAGCTGCCAGACCACATCGGCAACCTAGCGGAAACTTTCAACATCCTCAGAAAGTACAAGATGAAGCTCAACCCTACCAAATGCATATTTAGAGTATCTTCAAGCAGATTCTTAGGGTACCTTATAACCCAGTGAGGAATGAAAGTGTATCCCAAGCAAATCTGAGTGATCTTAGAGATGAAATCTCCCACTACCTTGAAGGAAATCCAAAGCTTGATCGGACGAGCATTCGCCCTCAATCGCTTTCTCTCGCAGTCCACCGTTCGATGTAAGCCCTTTTTCAAGGCCATCACGAGAGCACAACAAGACAAATGGGATGAAGAGTGTAAAAGAGTTTTCCAAGGCCTAAAGAAGTATCTCACATCACCCCTCTTAGTATCCAAGCTAGAAGTAGCTAAGGACTTATACATCTACTTAGCAGTCTTCAAAGTAGCAGTGAGCTTTGCCCTAATACGAGAAGAGCTTGGGGCCCAACTGCTGGTATTCTACTCTTCTAAAGTTCTTCTCGATGCGGAAACAAGATACCTGAAGATTGAAAAGTTAATTTTGGCGTTAGTTGTTACGGCTTGGAAGCTAAAACCATATTTTTAAGCTCATACAATCATCGTCATGACTCAATATCCTCTACGATCAATCCTACATGGTCCAGATGCTTCTCAACGATTGATGAAATGGGCGTTGAAACTTGGCCAATATGGTTTAGTTTTCCGACCCCACACTGTGATAAAAGCCTAAGCCTTGGCAGACTTCATAGCAGAATTCACGCCTAGCCTAGGCGACGCAACAGAGTGCCCCAATGACGCCCCGAAAGCAGTCGAGCCCACCTTAGCCATGCCTACTCCACCCGATGGAAACTTCTGGCATTTGCATGTCGACGACGTATCCAACTACAAAGGCTCGGGAGCAAGCATGGTTTTTATCACCCCAGACGGTCCAATGCTTGAGCGGGCAATCACTTTAGGCTTCAAAGAATCCAACAACAAAGCAGAGTACGAGGCCCTACTAGTAGGCTTCCAAATGGCAAAAGACTTGGCGGTGAAGAAGCTTGCAATTCATTCTGATTCTCAGCTAATCACTAGCCAGATTATTAGGGAGTGCATGGCAAAACATCCAAGGATTGCACAATACCTAGAGAATGTACATAAGCAACTTGAGGCATTTTAAACTTACACTCTTACTCAAGTTCCATGGGCAGACAACACCCATTCGGACACACTAGCTGCCTAGGCTCAAGCCAAGCATAGAGGCAGAGCTAGCAGCTGAAGTGTCACAGGTTAGTATAACTCCAAACTGGCAAAGTTTTATTATAAACTACCTGGTCAATGGCACACTCCCCAAGGAAAGGTTGGAGTTTAGAAAGCTCCAAACAAAGGCAGCACACTACTACATGTGGAACGATATTCACATCCGAAGATCCTACACTGGACCACATCTCCGCTGCCTAGCGCCTCCTAGCGACCTAAAAGTTATATGCTCAATCAACAAATGCGTTTGTGGAAACCACTCCATGGTTGATCCTTAGCACAGATGGCTCTTAACACAGGCTACTACTGGCCTACCATGCATCAAGATGCTAAGGAATTAGTGCAAAAGTACGACTGCTGCCAACGCTACAAATCGGTACCAGCACTGCCTGCCAGCAAGCTACACCCACAGACGAGTCCTTGGAAGTTCATGCAGTGGGCAATCGACCTAGTAGGGCCAATGTTGCCCGCTACTAAGGGGTGGAGGTATGATGATCGTGGTAACCGATTACTTCACCAAATGTGTAAAATCGTAGACCATGATGATCATGACTCAAATGGACATAGATCACTTCATATGGAGGAACATCATTTGCCGATTTGTCATCCCCTAGTCTATCGTCACCAATAACAGCCCACAATTCATAGGCAAAGATTTAGTGAAATTCTTCCAAAAGTATAGCATCAAGCAGCACATGTCCACGCCAAGATATCCTCAAGGCAATGGGCAAGTTGAAGCATCCAACAAGAAGATCCTCGACTGCCTCAAGAAATCCCTCTCCGCCAAGAAGGGAAACTAGCCATACGAACTCCCCGGATGTCTATGGGCATATCGCATCCCCAAAAGATGAATGACCAGTGAGACTCATTTCTCTTTGGCATTTGGTCCAGAAGCAATCATTCATCCCAACATTATCATGCCAAGTATTAGCATTCTACTGCCTAGCATTTAGCAAAACAGTAAGGAGATGGCCACAAGCTTAGATCTGCAGAAGAGAAGCACGAGCAAACCATCACCCATATTGCAGCCTACCAGCAGCAACTCCTCTCTAGCTACAACAAAAGGGCCAAGATTCGGCAATTCCAACCCAAAGATCTAGTCCTAAGGAAACCTTCATCATTGCTCGTAGAGAAGGTTCCAAAACGATAGATCACATCTGGGAAGGTTCATACAAGATCAGCAGAGTATGTGGCAAGAGTAATTACAGTAGCGCCACCATGAACGACAAAGAGATGAAAAAAACAGTGGAACGCCTACAATCTGAGGAAGTACCATGTGTGACTTCCCGCTACATCAAAGCTCGAAGAACTCAAGCCACTCAAGTGGGCACAACATCTCAAGCCGAGGATTATTCGGTTGTTATGCAGTCTCTACTTTACAGCTAAGTTTTCGTTCATTTCACTTGATTTTCAATGAGGAATTTAGAAGTAATTTACAACTTAGCTCGACTATATGTCTACAACAACTAATCACCCTTGCACTTCGAACGAAGATCTCGCCCTTCTTAGGGACTCATCGCAGGAATTGCACCCCTCAAAGGACCAACCATGCTCTCTAGTGCAAGAGGGTAAACCAATTCCCCAACACCTACATAGGGCTGCTCTCTAAAGTAGGAGGACAAACTCTACACTTCGAATATCTAGATGTGGATTAGCCGTGCTGCCATAGTATAACTAGATGCATGATGGCTTATGCCGGGATTTCTAGAAGTAGCCACAATGGTTTTTCTCAAGGTTTAGCTAACTGAAGGATTTTGGGTCTTTTGGCCTAATCCATGGGAACCGAGCCCTAAAGACGAAGGGGGCACATTACCCAGTACGTCGATAGACGACTGCCCTAGAACCTTAAAGTTGCTACCGAGTGTACTAAGGTAGCCTACGGTTTCCAGAAGACTGCATACATACAGCTTGCCCTTCAAGCAGTAAAGTCGCTCTAGACTTATACAACTGCACATTCTTGTGAAAGGTTAAACAAGCTAGCATGCATGTATGAAGCTTTATCCACTGCCGACAAGCTACATAATTGATAAAGCTTTACTTTTTCCAAAGCGCGAAACGACCTACACCAAGTCCTAAAGTGTTGTGATACTTGCTACGCAACCTACGGAGTTGGAGAAAGCCATGGTTAACAGCCTAGTTATTACACGGACTCCTTTACTTCTGTAAGTAAGACGTCCGGCTACCGACCTTATGGCTAACAACTTTGTAAAGTTCTACACCAACATCTACGACTGCATAGGCTACACGGGCATGTCTGCTTATAGAAAAGTAGCACGCCTGCCACAGCGCTATAAAGTCTAAAGGTTAAGGCATGAACAAAAGAAGCGAAGATAGAGAAAAGTGAAGGAAACAATTTTATTAAATTTTCAGCAGCTTGGACATCCTACGGCTACTCGGTCGCCACACTTTCAGCAACAGAGACGCTCTCAGCAGCAGCACCATCCGGAGCTGCCTCAGCCTGGGCACTAACTTCTCTGACTACTTCACCGATAGAAAACTCAAAGGTAAAGATAAACAAGTCTTCTAGAGAAATAGTGAAGGTCTCGAAGTCTTTACCAGAAAACTCAAAGTCAGACGGCCGCCCAAAGATATGGTCTACATAACCCAACTTGTAGAAATCAGCTTGACTATGCGTAAGCAAAGCCTCGAATCCAACCTTCTCACTTTTCAACTGCTTATTCTCCTTGAGCAGACAAGCAGAAACCCGCTGCAGGTCCTCCACTTCTTTCTTCAGACTGTTGTTGATCCTCAAAGCACCTTAGAGTTCCAACACTTGAGGCTCAAGCCCATCAACAACTTTCTTGAAATGGATCACTTAGTTATAAGCAGCGATCAGTTCTTCATCCTTTGCATAAGCAGCGGAGCAAAGCTCAAAGACAGCACGCTCAAGGTCTTGAATCTAAGGTATGTAACACCCGATCTCCATTTCTGTACTTTCATACTTTACTTGGATCACGTCAAGCCTAGTCTTCAAATCCATGATCTCTTGGTGAGCAGTCTCAAGCTGCAGAGAAGTGGAGGCAAAGATATTAGACCCCTTTAAAGCAACCAGCTTAGATTCCAACTTCTTGACTTTCTTAGCTGAGGAGCAAGCTTTGGTTACCACAGTTCTTGCCACCTCCTTGGCAACCTTGGTATCCTCTTGATCAAGGAACATAGACTCGATTGCTAGAATCACCGTTTTCTACATCATGGCTAGCAGAGCAGTCTTCTTATACTCGATCGTATACTTTGCAAAAGAATTTGGGCCGACAACCCCTTTGACGCCATCAACAAATTTGGCTTATACATCCATGTTTTCAAGAAAATTTGGTCCCAAAAGCGCCAAATCTTAACAACTACCCCGGAAACAAACTTGGTGGATTTCTCACAGCTGCCCATACGAGCAATTTCGTTCTTCTCAGCAGACAAGTTGGTCTCAATAGCAAAGGGAATGGGTTTTTTCACCATTGTAGTAAGCAGTGACACCTTGTCACTCTTCATAGTAGCAAGCCTCTCCAAAGATGAACCAAACTTAGCCCTAGACAGACGGTTTGGCATAAATTTCGACACGGGAAGCATGGAGAAACTTTTACGCTAAGCAATCTTATCAGGAATCAAACTAGCCACCTTTGGAATGGTAGGCATCACCAGTATAGGTCTAGCAGCCTTATTCATCTTACCATTGGGAAAAGTCAAGTCAATCACGAACTTGGTGGCAGCCGACGAACCCTCGCAAGCAGCGGAGGAAGTCTTCGACTTTTTCTTAGCAGGCGTCTCTTGAGTAAGTGAGGAAGGTCTCTTTTTCCTACCTTCATTTGCAGCAGGTTCTACCATATTGATAGGACGAGCCAATGCCTTGATTCTCTTTATCTTTTCTTTCCAGGGCAGCCCACCTTTCTCCCGACGAAGATGACTAAGTAGCCAACGTCACTCACGGTACTCGAAAGGGATACCCAGAGCGACATGCATTTTCTTCATGTCTGGAGAAGCCTTAGGAGTTGAGCCAAACTCCGAATCTACAAAAGCAGCGGAAGAAAGACAATCAAAGACTTAAATAATAGCTTATCATAAATACAAAGCAGCCGAAAGATCAAGCAGCCTACTTACTGGATATGAAAACCGTTGGAACATGCAGCTCAGGGGAAGAATCAAACTCTCATTCTCCACTTATCTCCAAAGTCTCCTTAGCCCAGTCATGATCTCCCTTGCGTGAATGATCGAAGAGCTTATGGCGAGATCGCAGCTGCCCAACTTCCTCGATGTGGCCTATGTCAAAGAAGTACCAAATTTGTCAATGGTTAGATCTAAGTCAAACAATTGGCTTAGATTGTGGAATCCCACCATCACACGGACCGCATTCGAAGAACATTGAGCGGGGACACATCTCATGGAGCAGAACACTTCTTGGAATAAACACAGCATATGAAAAGTAAACCCCAACACAAAATATTAGGGGTAGAACTTGATGGCTCTCTGAGCCCCACCATATGGCTTATGGCTGCTACTGTCCTTGACACACTTCACACACACTCCCGAAGGGATAACATGCCTATATGCCTCAAGGAAGGCTCAAAACAAATCAACCGAGCTAATTTTGAAGTGAGCAGCCTTAAAGTATCCAACCTTCCTTAATGACCCACCTTGATGATACAAGGGCGGCACACCATCATTCTTCTTGTGGCTTGAGGAAGACATACTTAAAGAAATTCTACAAAAACACAAGGAAGATTCATTAGATGGTTGCACACCAAAAAAAAAAAAAAAAAGGCACGGCACAGTAAGCCCCTTGGCCCAAAATGCCTCTTGGCCACTCTCTCATTTTCCCCAGGCATGGGCCCAAGCCCAACCGTCAAATAAAAAAAAAAAAAAACCCTTCGGTCCAGTTAAGCGGGCCAAGCCCGGCGGCCCGCCACCTTTCGCCTCTCTTCTCATACATGGGCCCGAGCCTAGTATAAAAAAAATAATAATTAAAAAAAAGTATCAGGACTCACAGCCCAGGCGCAATGGCCCAAACCGCAGCACCAGCCAACCGCACACCAAGCCCACATTGCCAGCCCTCGACCCAAGCTGAGCCACCATTACGCCAAACCCAAGGTAGCCATGTTGAGCCAAAATTCAAGCCCCAAGACTCCCAAAAAAATTAAGAAGACAAGAAAATTAATTTTTTTTTTTACCTTGAAGCAGCATGAAAATGAAGCAAGCAATGAAAGACGATCCTTTGCATGGGCAAGATGTAGAAGATTGCTAGAGGACGGGGAACAAATATCCTCTAAGCTTTCTCTCTCTTGTAGGAAAAATAAATCTCTCTCCAAAGTTGATTTAATAATCCACTTGAGGTGAACTGAAATAGGTTTTGAGAGAAATTTATTTCCTTTTCCTAGAAGGATCTAATTTCCAATTAAAGAAGGAATCTACATCAAAACAAGAAACAATCCTATGTTTCCTAAAGCAAGAAAATCTCTACACCTGCTGCCCTTTCTTGAGAGGAGCCCAACAGTTGTGGGGGCATTTCTGGAGCCAAAAATAATCAAGAACAAAATGGAGGCAACACGTGGATTCTAGGGTGAAAAGGACAAAATTACCCTCAAGGAATACCGGAACTCCTACACACGAGCAGTGGATAATCATAACTTAATCAAGGTCAAAAGTGCTCAAAATAGGTAATTATTCAAAACTTATTTCATCCATCCTATTCAAATCTTCTCCACAAGGTAACCCTCAAATCATTCATTTCTAATTATATTAATTAGCTAATTAATTGATTTATTAACCAATTAATTTATTAATTAGCTAATAAATTATGAATCACACCCAAAAACCATCCAAGTGACCGGTCCCCATCTCTCTCAAAGGAACCGGCCACACCCCTATAAATATCACCAAATTTTCTCCAAAAACCTAAGTTGAATCCTCTTGCAAAATTCTCTAAATTCTCCAAACACTTTTCCCTCAAAATTCTAACTTTGGCATCGGAGGTTCTTCAGCCAAAGCCCCCCTCCCATTCATCGTGGGAGCGTGAGGCTCTTGGCCTTAACCTAAGGTGTTAATTATTTTGTAGGTGCAATTTTGTCTAAGCAGAAGAATGCGGAAATTTGCATCCACAGTTCTGTTAGTGGGAATTATGATTTGCATTATGGCTGCAATACATATATGTATTGCGAATCACTCAGTGTGTGGTTGTGAGTGCAAATTCTTGTGGATTGTGAATGCAGGTTCCATGGATGACTTTGATGACCAGAGAGTGAAAAGAACTATGAGGTTCGATCCTCTAAACCTTCAAAGGGTGTTATACGGACGAGCTACTCCTGTGGGATAGTCTATGGGGTATAGCTGTTGGAAAATGGATACTCTTGGATTGAGAGGCACTAGGAGTGAAGGGCACCGTGCGCTGCCTTGGATTAATCCCCTAAACCTCTAGAGGCCTGCATGGATGGACTTGTACCATATCCTGTGGGGAGGGTACTTGGATCTGTGGTGTAGGATTAAGTGGACACTCTCGTTACCCCACTTCATGCTGTTGTGGTCAAATTGAAGTGAGGGTAATCGATCGCAAGACCGGTCATTAGGTTAGATTATGATGGCACACGAGTTCTGAGAGTGAATTGTGGTGACGGATGTGGATAGCCAATGATAGTAAGTGATTTTACCAGTGATTGTGATTGGAAATTCCAATGATTTTGGCTCGAATTTTTTATATTTGATTTGCCAATTCTAATAGTTTAGCTTGAAATTGTGATATTTACTTGGCCACTGATGATTATGCCTTGAAATTTTGATACATATTTGGGCGATGATGGTTATAGCTGGAATTTATGATATTACCAATGATGAATATGGCAAAAATTTTCTGATGTTTGGTATCGCCAGTGATTATAGCTAGAAATTTTGAGGAAGAATCGTGGTAATGGCTATGTATAGCCAATGATGGTAAGTGGTTTTACCAATGATTGTGATTATTATGCTAGTATTTATGTAGTCAATGGTAGATATGGTTTGATAATCTAGTATTTATTTAGCCAATGAGGATTGCGGCTTTATGTTTGATATTTATTTTGCCAATGTGAATGTTTAGAATTTCTGATATTTATTCTGCCAATAAATGTGGCCGGGAATTTGAGTATATGGGTGAGAATCACGATGATTTATTCATTGATTTATTTATTTTGGGCTTGAATAAACTCGTAGATTGAGGTTACGATTTTATTCACTATCAATGGAATGGTGGGAGTAGTTCTAATTCCTTTTCGTTAATTGATGGTAGAAATCTCGAGGATGAGATTTATTTTAATGGGGGTCGAATGTAACACCCTGATTATTTTAAGTATGTAATTGGTTATTGAAATTTAAATGGAAAGGGGGAATGTGAAATCTTATTCCTGGATGTTATTATTAAATTAAGTATTTTGGTTTCGTATTTGTAGTTACGACACATTTATAATTACGGTGAATATTTCAAAAAAGTGAAAAGATGAAAATACCCTTAGTTAACTAAACGTAATTTTTACGAGGACGTATTTGATCCTCATATATTTTATCGTATTTCTTGACATATTTGGATAGAGGACGATTCCATGAGCATGTAGGTGAAAACTGTTCGACAAACGGAGTTATAACAAATCGAAAGTAGGGGCAAAGTGGTCATTTTTCCATGAAACTGGAAGGCTCCAGATTTGGCTGAAGGTGTGTTTTGGTGGAAATATGCCACATGAAGGGCTAACAGAGAGGAGGAGCATGAGCAAAATGGGAAGGGAAGAAAAGAAAGAAAGGAGGAAAGGAGGAAAGAAGAAAATAAGGACCAAAAACCGTGTGTCTCTTGACCTACGCAACCCGACCCGATAGGCACGGTTAAGAATTTATCCTCTCAGACCACTTTTCCAACGCAATTTAATGGGAAAAATATTTGAGAAAACATCCCTGATCCCTTTCTTCCATTTTCACCTAGAAATTAAGGGAAATTGGCCTTGATTCTCGTAGAATATGCCGACGAGATTTGTTGAGGGTGCCGCGGCGATCGACCAATTTTGCAGGTACCACCATCGAGTACCACCATTATTCAACTCATTTTGGTCCCAGGAACAAACCCCAAACATATTTTGGAGTGATGGAACACCGAAATGATCGAATCGAAGTGGACCCATTTCTAGGGTTCCGACAGATCGAGGGCTATTTCAGGTAATTCCAGGCCAAATTGGACTTTGGCCTAGGCATGCAAATTCTTCCCCTTGTTGGGTTTTATAACCCTGTAAAATTTGGTAATTTTTGGAGTTTGTCGGAAAACTAGATTTCCATTCGTCGAAAACCAACACCTGTGGTGGGGCGTGTGGGGGTGCATGGCCAATGGGCTGATGCTGCCTTTTTATACAAATTTCGATATTCTAAATACGTATTGGGTATCCATTTGATGTGTTTCAATTATTAAAACTAATGTTGGATTTTTCTATTATTTGAATATTTTCGGAAAGGATTAAAAATGAATTGTGAACTACGATTGGCTTGATCCCTTCGTAAGGTACATAGGCAGTCTAACGAGAAGGTTAGATGCAACCATAAAATAACTAAGATTATTCTTTTATTGAAAATTTGTCTAAGAAAAGAAATTTGGTGCTCAATTTAAAAATAAATTTTATGTTATTGGTAAATAAATTTGGTTATAGATTTTGTGAGTAATCAAACTCAAATAAAAGGATTGTTGTGACTGGTAGCAAATAAACAAGGGTTTAATTTTGGGCCTATCTTAGTAATTATCTTTCGAAATAAATTTTTGGGTCGTTACAATGACACATTTGTTGTTAGTTAAAATTTTTCCTCCTTGGTGCCAAAATTTTACCCAGCCAATTGTCTCTTGACAAATGGGAAAGCCTAAGTGGAAGGTAAAAGTTTTATTTTAGTAATATCATCTTTTGATGGTTAATGTATTATTTAATTACATGTAGTGCCCCGACCCGGAATGTCCACTAGGACTCCAAATTGAGCTGTGTTGGTTGACACCTGAAAGGTGACGAAGCCATAAAGTGTGATGATGTGGAAAAATGTGAATAAATTTAAACCTAATAGTGCCTAAATACCAAAGTGCGTTGGTGAGTGGGAATGAACCCACTTCACACATGATTACGGAGCATAAGTAAAGTACAGTAAGGTAAGATAAGGCTTATACCATTTTACGAAGCCACCCGTAAGGGGATATGCCACGAATCCTTGTCGATACGGAAACTTTGCTACTAGAACCTGGAGGGGCAAAAAACAGAAAACGTGATTAGGCAAAAACAAAGCTTTTTAAAAACCATTTCACTTGTCAAAGGTAATAACCCCTCACTGTAAAACCTGTATAATTTCCCAGAAAATAGAATACATACGTATATCAAAACCATGCTCGGAATAGCAAAATCCACAGGTATGTCATGTCAAATATCTCAACATAAAATATGTAAGCCAGGTGATATAAATCAATGCAAATGATATGTCAACCGGAGTCATTTAATATGACATGTACGGCTGAATCTATAGCTCATCCATCGAGCCGGAGTCACCTAATATGACATGTATGGCTCAACAAGTATGCCTGCACACGAGTCGAAACCACCTAAAATGGTTTGTACAACAGTACTGTGGAGTAAATAAATACACTCAAGTGCTACGATCACGTGAAGACTGTGTGAATGATCGCGGGTCACCAACGAGTCGGAACCACCTAAAGTGGTATGTACGACAGGATTGTGCACCTAACTTGGATCCAAGGTGAGGGTATGGTGTGGGAGGTGAACATCACATGAAGGACTGTGCCCTGACCACGGGCGGGACCACTAACACCGAGGTGCATGTTTATGAGCTCTAAATGCATCAAATGTAATCATAACCATACAACTCACATCCACAATCTATAAACTCACCTGGAACTAACCTAAGCGTTCACAGCACCAACAATAATATATGCAACTACTAAATGCATATTCTAAATTTGGCATGGCATTCAAAACATAAGACCATTTAAATAAGTTTTCTAGGAAAAATACCAAGCATATATATATATAATTGTCACATCCCGGCTCGGGCCTGATGCGAGATTTATACGCACACAAATTAAACCCTCTTTTTGTCAATTGTAGTATAAGTATAAGTAGGGATCGTTCTGGACCGGGGATTAGGAGGGATTGCTAAAACCTTGGAAACTGACTCAAAAACGTAAAAACAAGATAAAACACTAAACTAGACTCAAAGAATGTGAAACTAAACGTTAAAACACTAAGACAAACCAAAAGACTCAAAATGCTTTAAAAACACAAACTAAATTGATTTCTAACTAAATTGAACAATAAAGTAAAGGGGGATTGGATTTGGACGACTTTAAACTAAAAATGGAAACTTGGAAACAAAACAAATTGTAAATATGGATTTGACGGAAATGAATGGATGGGAAGCTAGCTAAGGGGTTCATCTCCACATATGTTATACTTGCATACAAAACGATGTCTAATTGCTTTTCAATAAACCATGAATTCTCAACGCCCCGGGTTAATTAGGTCCGCTTAAATTAACCGTCAAGTTTTCCTTAAGTTAATGAATTGGATGATTGCATACGACAATCCAAAGCATTCCTCACAAGTTCCCTACATGAATTGCATAATAGAGATACAAGCAAGAATCATTAAGCATCATGAAAACTATAAGTGTTGACGAGGCATTCGTTACTATGATTGCATGAAACTTATGCCAAGAATATGTTTAACACGATTGTTTATAAGTAACCTCCACTACTTGTGAATATAAGTTCATAACTATTACGTGAAACTCACTTATATTCTAGCGTCAAATTCATGCATGAAAATTAAGCGTTCATTCTTAATAAACATACATAAATAGGTTATCAATCAAACAGTTAAACAAATTGAATTCACAACTTATGAAACGTAATTAAAAGTAATCAAATCATATTACAAACATAAACATAGTTTCGAATTACCCCCTAGCTAAAGGGGGTTTAGTTCCTCATAACTTTGAAATCAAAGAAACACCTAAACATTCCAACAACTCAAAACTTTGAATTGTATGAACGTTTAAGCACTCTTTTCTTCCATTTCTCATACGTACAAAACAAAGAGAATTAAAATGAAACTTTGAAATCAAAGAAACACCTAAACATTCCAACAACTCAAAACTTGAATTGTATGAACGTTTAGGCACTCTTCTCTTCCTCGTTGTTGTAGCACAAGGTTTAAGGATAGGTTGGTTGGGGGGATGGAAGTGTTGGGGAATTATGGAAATGGATGAGGATTGGTGGAAATGGAAGATGGTTTTTGGATTCTAAGGGAGAAAGGAATGTGTTTGTGGTGTGTTGTTGTGTTGTGAATGAGATGATTTTTGAATGAATGAATGCAAGGGTATTTATAGGAGGAGTGGAGATGTATATAGCTATTTGTTTAAGGTGTTTGTGGTTGCAATGATGAAGAATTGCATGTGGAAATAAAAGGGAAAATGTGGTGAAATGATGAAGTAGGAAGGTGGAAATGCATGTGAGATGTTGGAAAGGAAATGGGAATATGAGTAGGCCATGGCATGGGAGTTGTTTTGTTGGTGTAAATGTGCCATGGTTGCAATGATGAAGAATAAAGGGTGCATGTGGGGTGGAATTGAATGAATGCAAAGTGAATGAATAATGAAATGAGTTAAAGAGGGAGAATGTGGTGAAATGATGAAGTAGGAAGGTGGAAATGCATGTGACTTGTTTGTGGAATAAAGAATGAATGGTGGAAATGTGAGTGAATGATGTGCATGTGTGTGAATGCATGTGTTGATTTAAAGAATAGGTATGCATGTGAATTAGTTTGGAAAGAGGTGGGTGTGCATGTGAGATGAAATGCATATGTTTGAAATGTGTAGATGATTATGAGTATGATAAGTGATAAATGAATGATATGTGGTGAGTGATAAGTGAATGGAAATGATAAGTGATAAGTGAATGGAAGTGATAAGTGAAAGGTTTGATAAGTGATAAATGAATGATATATGGTGATAAATGAATGATATGTGGTGAGTGATAAGTGAATGGAAGTGATAAGTGATAAATGGACTAGTTTAAAGGGCTAGGGTTTAAGTACATAGAATGGGCCTAAAATAGGTTGGTTTGCATGGCATAATATGTTTGATTGGGCTAGAGGTTTTCCATGGCTCAAAGGATTTGTTTGATTGGGCTAGGCCCTTTGTTTGATGTCCCCAAAGAGCATACAAGGCTTCAATTTCGTCCATCCTCTTTGCTCCATGATTAAGCTATCCAATCCATGCCCAAAAGTGCCCCAAATAGCCTCAAAATGCACTTTCTTGCTCCCTAAGCCCTTAGAACCTGAAAACACACAAAAGAAGCATAAAGGACTAAAATAACTATGAATTACCAACATAGATGCACGAAAACAAGCTAAGTAAGTCGCCTAAATATGCTCCTATCAGGGCCCCCACCACAACTCGGGCTCGACTCCATCGTAACACGATATTGTTTGCTTTAGGCCCTGACCACGCCCTCACGGTTTTGTTTCTGGGAACTCACACGAGAACTTTCTAGTGGGCCACCCATCATAGGATTGCTCTCACGCACTACTCGCTTAACTTCGGAGTTCCTACAAAACCCAAAGCCAGTGAGCTCCCAAAAGGCCTCGTACTAGGTAGAGATGGGAATATACATATAAGGCTTACATGATCCACTCCCTTGGACGATGTGGGATGTTACAATCCACCCCTCTTAGGGGCCCGACGTCCTCATCGGCACACATTCGGCCAAGGATTGGCTCTAATACTAACTTGTCATATCCCGGCCCGGGCCCCTACCACAACCCGGGCTTGACTTCACCGTAGCACGATATTATCTGCTTTGGGCCCCAACCACGCCCTCACAGTTTTGTTTCAGGGAACTCACACAAGAACTTTCCAATGGGTTACCCATCATGGATTGCTCTCGCGCATTACTCGCTTAACTTTGGAGTTCCTACAAAACCTGAAGCCAGTGAGCTCCCAAAAGGCCTCGTGCTAGGTAGAGATGGGAATATACATATAAGGCTTGCATGATCCACTTCCCTGAGCGATGTGAGATGTTACATAGATGCTTGATGTGAGATAGTTGGATTTTAGTTTTGCTTTCTTTTTCATGTAGAAACAAAGTGCGCAAAACGCGTGCAATAGGGAGCAGTCCACAATTGTGTACACAACAGGTTCAATTTCAATGACAACATACAAAAAAGATGAGGTAAAATACTATGTTTATGCTTTGTTTTCACACGGTCGTTTTGCGTATTTAAAATTTATTTCATGAACTTTATATTTTAAAATCTTAATAGCTTGATCATACTAGAATTAAACCTAGCCCCATTGATTGTTCCAAAAAATTCCACTAAATAACTTTATTTGTACACTCTTTTATTACATGTTATTGTGTGTATAACCTATGCGTATATATTACAATTTTATTGAAGGAAAAAATAGACAATAAAAAGACTACTGCAATGGAAGGACAAAATGATCATATAGAAGAACGTGATTGGTGAGCCAAGTCATGGTCTTCTTCTTGGTGTAGGTGTTGGCTTTATACTATCTAAAATAGTATTCTCTTTCAAATGAGATTTGAATTTATGATTAAGTCGTTACAACCTCTTAATGCCACCTTCTAGCATAACTGTATACAGTAAGTAAACACTTCAATAAATCTAAAACAAAAACAGGGAGATGGAGGGAGATTTTGAAGTCCTTATTGATGTTATTAACGGTGTAATTTTCATTTGACGTTGAATTTCATTATATTTATTGGGAACTAACTTTGTGGCAAATGCCCTGGTTTGGATCCATAGAAAATCTTTTGGTTTCGGTCTAAAGAATTGTGATTTGAGACGTAAGTATCATTGATGCTCTAGAGGATGTTTTGATACATAGACCTTGGTGTCATGCAGGAATGCATTACTACGATTAATTAAGCTAATAATTTTTTTTTTTCTTTAACAAATGATATTATTTATATTAAGGGGTGGGGGAACAAGCTAAGCCTCACAATGAGCTAGTAATAATATGATTCAAATTCGCCTTTGACAAGAATCGAACCTAAGACCTCTTACTTACAAATGAACATGAATGTCACCGGACCGTAGAAAAATATGAGTTGAAGAAATTAATAAAAATAATATTTTATTATGTACATGAATTGAGATTAAGGGACCAAGAAAAAATGCAATAAAATAAATAAAACTGCATGGGAAAGGGTACAGTAAAAATTCATATATGAAAGTTAAATGTAACACAAGATGAAATTTTGAACAGCGCTAGGCTATGAGTACTACATCTGTGGATATAATCTCAACAAAACAATGTTCCTCCGATGCATCTTACAACATGCATACAAATATATAGGAGAAAATGGAACTTAATTTACGCTCAACTCATTTGACTGAAACAATACTTTCCACATAAATAACTGCTTGGAAATCTCTAACCTCATTGAGAATAGGAGGAATATTAAGATAGCTGAGATTTTTGGTACTAGAATTATAAGAGGTGACTCTTCCATCACAGGAAACCATAAGAAGCTCGTCACTTTTCCAAAATGCCAATGGATTCTCATTAATGCCTTTTAAGGACCCAACGGTTAGGAGTTTTGTCCATGAACTCTTAACTCCGTCATAGTCATCCATTACCCATATTTCACATAATGTAGAATCCTCATTCTTTGGATCATAACAACAGCAAAACGAAGCAATGGAATCATTACACAGAAAAATATTATAAAATTTAAAACCAGATTCTCTCCTAGAAGGCAACTGTATTATATGAAATATTTCGTCAGCTAAATCAAATGAAAGTAAGTATTCCTCGCCATCGTTGGCAAGCCAATAACAAAATCCCTTCAAGTATTCTGAACCATAACACTGATAGGTTTTACTTGATATCTCAATCTTAATCTCTTTCCAAGAGTTAGCAGTCGTGGTGTATACCTCAGCCGTGTGGGGAAGAGCAATACGATGATAATATCTTCGCTCATCATCTGAATACTCACAATTTTCTATAATTTGCACAACCTTGTATTCTTTAGCTTTGTAATCATAGCCGAATCCTAATCCTTCAAAGATCGTCTCCAATTGGAATTTTCCCTCGGGAGGGGAAGGTAGAAGAAGGCATGAAGCAGGAAGTTGCTTGAATTCCCGAGTTGCAGGATTGCATAAAATACGAACACTTTTCCCTGTTATTACACATACAATACCATTGCAATAACTGTGAATTTGCACAGGATGATGGTCTTCCGTTGGAAACGGTATATTTAGGTCCTTAAAATCATAATGAAGGTTGTGCTCATCGCTATAATTGGAAAGATTCATCGTAGACCATAAAGTTTCATATTTCCAACTCTGGTCCGGGAAAACGTGCATCTGAGTACGGTTGAGAAGGATACAAGTGGAGGATGAGAGTTTGTTGTCCACGGAATTGCTGAGGTATTTGGCCACAAAACTTGGACCATTGATGAGAGTGCACCAAGACTTGCGTATGCATTTGAATCGCATCAGAGACTTGGGCGGCAACCTAGACAGGATTTCGACCACCCTATCTTCAGGAGTTTCACTGTCATGCACCTGAGACATTTCGGCAGTTTTGTTCAACATGAATTCTTCACATGTATATATACACAGAAAAGAACACCACCAGTTTGAGAGCCAAACTAAATCAAACTCCGAGTCCCTAAGGCCTAGTAGATCGAGATTCAATTATTAAGCATATTACCACATACGATGCAAAAATTCAACAATACTGAGTTCCACAACCACAACATATATAGCTATCAAAAGAACCCGGTCAGTTTCGAGTTTTCTGGGGAATCATACGTTCAAATTTTACTATTTTTAAATATTTTTGTTTTATTTGATATAAAACTAACCATTGTAATTTTTACTGTTTAACTCCACATTAAATTGATGAAATTAAAAAAATGAGGGATAGAAACCTAATTTCTCCTCTTAGATATTGGTAGTGGACGGATTTTTAATGTTTTCTTTCTCAAAAACCATTTTTGAGATTAAATACTAAAAGCATTCATTGTTTTTACAAAATTGTTATTCCAAAATTGTTTTGTCAAACGTTACAGAAAGGACCCTTACTCTACGAAGAATACGCATAGACTTTTCATGCATACTTTAAAGAATCTGTTGTATAATTCGATCTTATTTCTGTACATGACAAACCAAAAAATTAAAATAAAATAATGTAAACACACCTTACAGAAAATACAAAGTTAATATATGATCTAGGCACAAGTATATGACACACCTCAACCGGAGTCGAGGCGTGTTGGCTGTCACCCGAAGCTGACGTAACCAAAAGTGTGAGTGATGTAAAAAAAATGTGAATAAATTAAAACCGAACTAGAATTTATTTAAACTAATAAAGTGAGTGTGCAGTAGTGGGCAAAACCCATAAACTACAAAGGTTTAGAGCATAGATAACAAAAGTGTAAAGCAGTCGAACTAGAGAGTACTTATTACACAACTGGAAATAAGTTCCTACGTTAAAAAAAGATATATGTCAAAATCATTGTCAAATCCTCGCACGCCATAGAGTGATTTAGCAATCTAGGACCTGGAGGGGCAAAAAATAGAAGGGTGAGTGGGCACAAAAATAAAGGTTTGTAAAATCCAATTGTTTTCTGAACATACTAACCCCTCACTGTAAAACATGTATAGCTTCCAGAAAATCATACTATGTATAAGTATGAAATCAAATGCATGCTAACAGTAAAACCAGAAGTATGCCATAGCTCAAAGTCTCATCAGCAATATAAATATAATCATGTGCTCAATAATCTATACTAGCACGCAAGTCGGAGTCACCTAATGTGACATGTACAACTGCACCTATGACCCATCAATCTATGTTAGCACATGAGTCAGAGTCATCTAATGTGACCTGTATGACAGGACTAGGTGTAATAATATACGCTCTAGTGCTACAATCACATGAAAACTAGAGCTATTCGATGTCACATACGAGTCGGAATGGCCTATTGCAATATGTGCGACAGGACTAGCACCTACTTGGATTCAAGGCAAGTGTGCGGTGCTGATGTGAACAACACGTGAAAGACTAGCCTGGCCCTGGGCTAAGCAATAACATCTGGGGTGCAGCAATGATGAGCACTACATGAATATATGCATGCCATAATGATTCAACAATTCCAAACAAGATAAGAACCTTACCTAAACTTACCTGCGCATCCCGTAATTATTTTAGTATTTCACAACAGTACAACATTTATGACCAAGTAAAATGCATATGAATATGCCATGACAATATGTATATCTCCACCACATAACAGCATTTTTAAAATTTATAAAACATGGCATAAAATGCTGATAGGAGCATATTTATGCGCCTTAGTTAGCTAGTTCTTATGCATTTTTGTTATGTTTTATTCGTTAAAGTAGTCTTTTAAGCTACTTTCATGTGTTTTCAGGTTTAAAGGACATATTACATGAAATGATGCAATTGGGAGCTTTTGGAGCAAAACTGAGCTGGAATGTGGTGTATGCAAATGGAGCACGAGGAATGAACGAGGTTGAAGGTCAAAGGAGCTTAAGAAATGAAGAAATGAAAGTGAAGAGCAAGGAAGTCGGAATTGGTAACCAAAGTTTCTAAAGTTGGAAGTTTCTATTCTTGGAGGTTTCCATTGTCGTGAGTTTCTATTCTTGGCTTTGGGCTTTTAGATGACCTAAACCCTAACCTTAGCCCATTTTAGAGCCATTGTCGTGGGCTTTAGCCCAAGTCCTTTCCCTTGCCATGCAAGGGGGGGCATTTTAGGCCCAAATCCATGCATTAAGCCCTTCACCCTAGTTGGCCCAAATCCATGCATTAAGCCCTTCACCCTAATTCTTCCTCCTAATTAGTGCATCCCACCATTCCATTCCATAATTTCCATTAGTGCATCCCACCATTCCATTCACACTTAAATGCCCATTATCCCATTTTTTTTAGCTTTTAATTCCACACCATCCCATTATCCTTTACATCCACTAAACCATGCATCCACATTCACCTAAATAAACCCTAAATTACATCCACTAAACCATCCATCCACCATAATTCCCACCATCCACACCTTTTCCCATCCACCAAATACCTTAAACAAACATCCATTAACACCCATTCTCTTCCTATAAATACCCATTCATTCCATTCACCAAATCATCTCATTTTCCATTGTAATACACAAACACTTCCCCTTCTCCATCTTCTCCATTTCCACTCCATTCCACACTTCCATCCCATCAACCAACCTATCCTTAAACCTTGTGCTACAACAACGAGGAAGAGAAGAGTGCCTAAACGTTCATACAATTCAAGTTTTGAGTTGTTGGAATGTTTAGGTGTTTCTTTGATTTCAAAGTTTCATTTTAATTCTCTTTGTTTTGTACGTATAAGGAATGGAAGAGAAGGGTGCTTAAACGTTCATACAATTCAAGTTTTGAGTTGTTGGAATGTTTAGGTGTTTCTTTGATTTCAAAGTTATGAGGAACTAAACCCCCTTTAGCTAGGGGGTGATTCGAAACTATGTTTATGTTTGTAATATGATTTGATTACTTTTAATTACGTTTCATAAGTTGTGGATTCAATTTGTTTAACCGTTTGATTGATAACTTATTTATGAATGTTTATTAAGAATGCGCGCTTAATTTTCATGCATAAATATGACGCTAGAATATAAGTGATTTTCACCTAATCGTTATGAACTTATATTCACAAGTAGTGGAGGTTGCTTATAAACAATCGCGTTAAATGAATTCTTGGCACGAGTTTCATGCTAATCATAGTAACGAATGCCTCGTCAACACTTATAGTTTTCATGATGCTTAATGATTCTTGCTTGTATCTCTATTATGCAATTCATGTAGGGAACTTGTGAGGAATGCTTTGGATTGTCGTATGCAATCATCCAATTCATTAATTTAAGGAAAACTTGACGGTTAATTTAAGCGGACCTAATTAACCCGGGGCGTTGAGAATTCATGGTTTATTGAAAAGCAATTAGACATCGTTTTGTATGCAAGTATAACATATGTGGAGATGAACCCCTTAGCTAGCTTCCCATCCATTCATTTCCGTCAAATCCATATTTACAATTTGTTTTATTTCCAAGTTTCCATTTTTAGTTTAAAGTCGTCCAAATCCAATCCCCCTTTACTTTATTGTTCAATTTAGTTAGAAATCAATTTAGTTTGTGTTATTTTGAGTCTTTTGGTTTGTCTTAGTGTTTTAACGTTTAGTTTCACATTCTTTGAGTCTAGTTTAGTGTTTTATCTTGTTTTTACGTTTTTGAGTCAGTTTCCAATGTTTTTAGCAATCCCTCCTAATCCCCGGTCCAGAACGATCCCTACTTACATACTTACTACAATTGACGAAAAGAGGGTTTAATTTGTGCGCGTATAATTCTCGCATCAAATTTTGGCGCCGTTGCCGGGGATTAGCAACTTTGCTAATCCCTTGGTTCTTTTCTTTTTGGTTTAGTTGTTTTCGTTTTAGTTTCTAACTTAGTGTTGTTTTCTTTGTTTGTTGCTACTTTTGATAGTTGATTTAGTTCTCTTTCTTTGATGTTAGGTACTAGAGAAGTAAGAAATGGATTTTGCTAGCATTCAAGCTCAATTGGCAAATCTTACTTCTCAATTGTCGCCGTATGCCGAAGGGACCACAATGCAGAGTATCCCTACATTTGGTGCTTCATATAGGCAAGGATTTCAAGCCAATCAATGTCCACAAAGAGATTGGAGGGATCATTCAAACTCTATGTGGTGGGAAACTCAACAAGTTCAACGTGAAGCATATTGGCAGCCATATGAGGAGTTCTATTCAAGACCTATGCAGCCACCACAACTTGATATGCAATATGTTCAATTAAATTCAAGTTCGTCAATAGATTATAATCAAATTCTTAATGAATTAAATTCTTTGGTGCAGGGGTCACAAAATCAAGCCACGGAGGCTCTACAAGAAGCATATTGGCAACCATATGAGGAGTTCTATACAGCACCTATGCAGCCACCACAACCTGCCCAAAGCAATGAAGTCCAAACTCAAAACAAGGACGAACAAAATCAAGACAAGAAGTTGGGTAAATTGGAGGAGCAAATTGAGCAGATTATGGGGTTCATGAAACAAATTCAAGAGCAAAGTGAACTCTCCAACTCAACTATTGAAAACTCGAAGGAAGATTTTGAAATCCATAATGCTATAACTTTGGGAAATGCTATGGAGGTTGGAACGGACCTTAAATCAAATTACAAGGAAGATGAAAGGTTGCAATTTGAGGAAGAGGAACACACGCAACCTATGGCAAGGGTGGAAACACCTTTGCCGCAGGCACCTATTGCTCTCACGCCATCTAATTCAAGTAAGGTTGTTCCAAATTTAATTAATTCTAACCCCATTCCACTGAATGTCCCTATTCCTTGCAGGATCATGCAATCCAAGGAAGAAGAGGGTGAGAAAGGCATCTTCGAATCCTTTCCAAAGAATCAAGAGCAAGATGTGACTGGGGAATGTCTAGAAGAGGATATACTTGAGGCAAACAACCCCAAAGAAATTGAATTTTATGACACAGGACAAGGACCAATCCTCACACCACATCTGGGCGAGTGCAAAGTCCCTGAAACGTTCAAAGAAGATGTGTTTATCCTTGAGTTCTTGTCGGAGCACACAGGTAAGCCGCCTCCCCGAATTTCAATTTTCTTTTATACTAATATGTTGTTAATGATCCAGGCACCCACTTTAGAATTTGAACCATTACCGGATCATCTCAAGTATCACCCCCCATTCAGAGATAAATTCCATGTCATGAGTCCTAAATGAGCTTAAGAAGGTTTCGTCCGGCTGCAAGATGTAAAAGAAAGCGCTACTTGGGAGGCAACCCAATACAGTGAATAAAGCTTGTTTATTGATTTCCGAGTGATTGTAATTAAAAAAAAAAAAAAAAAAAAAAAAAACATGGCAGAAAGATGGATTCTTCACAAAGGTTGTGTACTTGAGGCCCCACTACGTGGCAACACTCTCGGAACAGGAGGTATCGGAACAGAAGGTATCGGAGCGGGAGGCACCGAAGATAGATCATTCAAGGCCCCAAACCTTGGTGGAACGCTGGATGACCCAGGAAAGAGGTGCTTCTGGAAGAAAGCTGCAAACCGTTGACGGTCATCAAGCTCATCAAGCTTCCTCTTCATGCCTGTTGAATAATTGTTGGCAAGCACGTGCAAACTTCGATTCTCGTACTTAAGCTGTTTGATCTCCTGCTTAAGACTCTCCACCTCCGCCATCAAGGATTCAACCTGACGGGAGCGAGCAAGAAGGCGTTGGCCCATGTTGGACACAGAGCCAGCGCACTGAACGCTAAGAGCCAAGGACTCTTGAACGGCCAATTCATCAGACCGTCCAGAAAGCAGCTGACTGTCTTTGGGAGTGAGGAGGTTCCGAGCCACTATCGTAGCCGTTGTGGGATCCGTCATCACAGAGTCCTCATCTGTAAGAGGGCCATGGGAAGATAAGAAAGACGGGCACCATACCTTACCCTGACGAGACGCGACCGGATCACTGCTTAGACTCAAATCTAAGCAAAGGTTCGATGGGTTGGATGAGCTAGCCATTGTTCACGAAGTTAAAAGAGAAGGGGTGGACGGAGTAGATTTTCAAACGGGCCGGAGACGATTTCTGGGCAATTTTCAAGTGTGCATGCTAGAGGTGATCAATCACCTCTATTAAAGGAGAGGCGTTCACCAATTCAGAATGAAGAGACACCACTCTTCAAAACCGGAATTTCCGGCGTAAAGATCACCAGCTCGTCAGACGCAATCCCAGCTTTTCAGAAGACGCGTGGAAGGCGAGAAATCAGCTGCACACTTTAGCCGACAAATGTGGGAGACAAAGCCGAAAGCTCCCAGCTTTCCAGAAAGCGTGTGCATATTTGTCGAAAACTCCCAGCTTTGCAGAAAACGCGTGCCACTTGTCAAAAGATCTCAGACAGAGCCGCATCCGCGCTACTACGTGTCGTTCAGAAAGCGAAGGGCATCGTTCAGAAATCGAAGGGGCGACTGCTCAGAAATCGAAGAGGCAAATTCAAAGATCGAAGAGTCGTCACTATTTCAAAAAGCCGGATTTGCGGGATCAAAACGTTTGTCGACAACGGTAAAAGAACAGTACCACCACTTGCTATTGAATTCCCTATATATGTCGACCTTCATTTTTTGGCAAAGCAGAACTGAAGAAAATGCCCAACTCTTTCTCACCTCTGAGGGCGCACTCCCAGCAAAGTCTTTCGAAATACTCCATTCTTTCTTCTTCCCCAAAGATGATACCAGATGCCTGGAGTACAGATGACCCAGGAGGAAACAGCACCACAAATACAGATGTTGATTCATTCACCGCTTCTTCAAAAGCAAAGGTATCTCATATCATCAAGGGCAAAAGCAAAGGTATCTCATATCATACTCTTTCCCTGTCTTTTCCTTTGTCCTTGATATTACTTGCATGGCAAAGTGAAAGAAGCAATCAGCCGGCACTTGGAGTCTATCTGGACTCTATTCCCTGGTTGCTTACCTAGCTTTGCTGAGCTATCCTCTAACCCTCTTCAATACGAATTGGAGAGATTGAACAAAGAAACAGATAAAAGGAGGAAGCTCAGACCTTCGGGGGAGACCAAAGGAAGCCTGCTACCCAGTTCAATAGTAGCACAAAGGAAAATCAACGATGGGAGCAGCGCATTTCAAGAGTAAGCCTGTGGAATCACTCAAGATGAAGCCTCACTGCAATCACCAAGGAGAAGATGGAATTTACACTCCATAACCAGATTTGCATCTCTAAAACTCTTCTCTTTGTACATTCTGCCATGTTTAGTATGTTTAGTTGTTGTTTTATATGTTTTCTTTTGTTTGGTGTGTTTTAAGCTTAAAACATTGAGGACAATGTTTGATTTAAGTGTGGGGGGGTAACTAAGTATGTTGATGCAAATTTGTTGGATTTTATCACCCATAACTTCAAGTATTGATCCTTGCTGTTTTAAAATGTTTTTAAACTGTTTTAATGTGTTTTGACTTAAAAATTCGAAAATCCCATAAAAATTTGAAAAAATTGTTTTGAAAAACCCAAAAAGAGTTGTTTTTGTGTGTTTGTGTCGTAGGTCACCTTCCAACACAATGATGAGGATTTGGTTTTTAATTGCATGATGATTAAAGAAAGTTACAAACATGGATGGACATTTGATATACTCTTTGGTTTATGCTTGGTTGTCGTTATAGTTTACGAATTCACATGTAATCACAAATGATAAAAATTAGTTTTTGTAACATGCTTGAAGGAAGGAACTTAAACAAACGATACGTCCCTGTGAGACTTGAGCCTAGACGTTATTTGGAGAGTAATAATTTGTGCGTCATTGTTTTCTAAAGTCGTTGCATGATCTCATTATTCTTTGCTTGGTTACTACTTAGAAGGCGTTTCATCACTTAGTTCCAAATGCTAGAACTCATGCCCATTTCATTCAAAGCATGTCATTGATTTGCATAACACGTATTCAAGATGAAGTTGTGTAGTGAACACCATAGCCAAATTGCCATATTTCCCTTTTCATTTGTTTTATAGGATTTAACCCCGTTGAGCCTTGTGTAGCCTACTTTCTTTGTTAACCCACATTATCTTCACCTAGCCTAGATTAGGAACATCCGTACCCTTGTTCTTGAAGCATAGTAAGCATGAATGAATTCCCTTTGATTAATGTGTGCAGAAAATAAGTGTGGGGGAAAGTGTATTCATGTGAGTTTTTGTGCCATAGGCACGGTAAAAAAAAAAAAAAAAAAAAAAAAAAAAAAAAAAAAAGAAAAGAAAGAAAGAAAAAAAGAAAAGAAAAAAATGGAAAAAGAATTGAAAATAGTTGAAAAGTATTGGTTGTTGAAGTAAGGGCCCAAAACAATGAATTAGGCCCTAAGAGTTGTTTGAATCTCCCCTATTTGTTTAAAAGTTGATTTCTGCATTCTAAGGGAATTCTAGGTCTTAATTTCATTACTTTACTTATTATTGCTTAAAGAACGTTTGTTATTCCTTACCTTCCCTTGTTAGCCAAAACCCCAAGCCCCGTTACAACCCTTGACTTCTATCTTGAGTGTTGTGCATTTCAAATGTGAAGTTTGAATTTGGTATGAGCATATGGTGTCACTGGTTCTCGCATCTAAGTAGTAGCATCCCATTCATGAGATCATATCCATACACGTTTAATTACTCCCGAAATTGCTTTCTTTGTATAACGTATGTGAGTACTAGTCTTTCATGTTTACATCAATCTTCTCACATATAACTAGTGTAGGGTGTGTAGTCAGAAAATTTGAGTGAAAATTGAGTGCATAACGAGTGAGGAATTGAGGGAATTCTCTAAGGCATGTTACTACATTCAAAATATGTTTTAATTGATTAAATGCGAACTAGTGAATGGTGACTATGATTAATTATGTGCTTGAGGGAAAGGAAGACTAAAAGCCATGTGAGTAATGAATTTTGACATGTCATGTTTCATTGGAAATCCCTGAGGCGAACGTTGGAAAGGTTTAGTTTTTGGTTTTGGTTAGTTTGTTTCGTTTTGTTTTCTTTCTTTTGTTTGTTTTGCTCGAGGACTAGCAAAAGCTAAGTGTGGGGGAATTTGATAGGAGCATATTTATGCGCCTTAGTTAGCTAGTTCTTATGCATTTTTGTTATGTTTTATTCGTTAAAGTAGTCTTTTAAGCTACTTTCATGTGTTTTCAGGTTTAAAGGACATATTACATGAAATGATGCAATTGGGAGCTTTTGGAGCAAAACTGAGCTGGAATGTGGTGTATGCAAATGGAGCACGAGGAATGAACGAGGTTGAAGGTCAAAGGAGCTTAAGAAATGAAGAAATGAAAGTGAAGAGCAAGGAAGTCGGAATTGGTAACCAAAGTTTCTAAAGTTGGAAGTTTCTATTCTTGGAGGTTTCCATTGTCGTG
Source organism: Pyrus ussuriensis x Pyrus communis (assembly GCA_008932095.1). NCBI lineage: Eukaryota > Viridiplantae > Streptophyta > Magnoliopsida > Rosales > Rosaceae > Pyrus > Pyrus ussuriensis x Pyrus communis. Next base: position 18,905,143 of record CM018521.1, on the reverse strand, counting down.
AGTTTCTATTCTTGGCTTTGGGCTTTTAGATGACCTAAACCCTAACCTTAGCCCATTTTAGAGCCATTGTCGTGGGCTTTAGCCCAAGTCCTTTCCCTTGCCATGCAAGGGGGGGCATTTTAGGCCCAAATCCATGCATTAAGCCTTTCACCCTAGTTGGCCCAAATCCATGCATTAAGCCCTTCACCCTAATTCTTCCTCCTAATTAGTGCATCCCACCATTCCATTCCATAATTTCCATTAGTGCATCCCACCATTCCATTCACACTTAAATGCCCATTATCCCATTTTTTTTAGCTTTTAATTCCACACCATCCCATTATCCTTTACATCCACTAAACCATGCATCCACATTCACCTAAATAAACCCTAAATTACATCCACTAAACCATCCATCCACCATAATTCCCACCATCCACACCTTTTCCCATCCACCAAATACCTTAAACAAACATCCATTAACACCCATTCTCTTCCTATAAATACCCATTCATTCCATTCACCAAATCATCTCATTTTCCATTGTAATACACAAACACTTCCCCTTCTCCATCTTCTCCATTTCCACTCCATTCCACACTTCCATCCCATCAACCAACCTATCCTTAAACCTTGTGCTACAACAACGAGGAAGAGAAGAGTGCCTAAACGTTCATACAATTCAAGTTTTGAGTTGTTGGAATGTTTAGGTGTTTCTTTGATTTCAAAGTTTCATTTTAATTCTCTTTGTTTTGTACGTATAAGGAATGGAAGAGAAGGGTGCTTAAACGTTCATACAATTCAAGTTTTGAGTTGTTGGAATGTTTAGGTGTTTCTTTGATTTCAAAGTTATGAGGAACTAAACCCCCTTTAGCTAGGGGGTGATTCGAAACTATGTTTATGTTTGTAATATGATTTGATTACTTTTAATTACGTTTCATAAGTTGTGGATTCAATTTGTTTAACCGTTTGATTGATAACTTATTTATGAATGTTTATTAAGAATGCGCGCTTAATTTTCATGCATAAATATGACGCTAGAATATAAGTGATTTTCACCTAATCGTTATGAACTTATATTCACAAGTAGTGGAGGTTGCTTATAAACAATCGCGTTAAATGAATTCTTGGCACGAGTTTCATGCTAATCATAGTAACGAATGCCTCGTCAACACTTATAGTTTTCATGATGCTTAATGATTCTTGCTTGTATCTCTATTATGCAATTCATGTAGGGAACTTGTGAGGAATGCTTTGGATTGTCGTATGCAATCATCCAATTCATTAATTTAAGGAAAACTTGACGGTTAATTTAAGCGGACCTAATTAACCCGGGGCGTTGAGAATTCATGGTTTATTGAAAAGCAATTAGACATCGTTTTGTATGCAAGTATAACATATGTGGAGATGAACCCCTTAGCTAGCTTCCCATCCATTCATTTCCGTCAAATCCATATTTACAATTTGTTTTATTTCCAAGTTTCCATTTTTAGTTTAAAGTCGTCCAAATCCAATCCCCCTTTACTTTATTGTTCAATTTAGTTAGAAATCAATTTAGTTTGTGTTATTTTGAGTCTTTTGGTTTGTCTTAGTGTTTTAACGTTTAGTTTCACATTCTTTGAGTCTAGTTTAGTGTTTTATCTTGTTTTTACGTTTTTGAGTCAGTTTCCAAGGTTTTTAGCAATCCCTCCTAATCCCCGGTCCAGAACGATCCCTACTTACATACTTACTACAATTGACGAAAAGAGGGTTTAATTTGTGCGCGTATAATTCTCGCATCAAATGCATAAATCAATTTAAAAGCATTTGCGGAAACTATAAAGTTTATATACACACACACACACACACGAAAACAAAGTGCCCACTCACTTGTATGTCGATGGATCGTAGCCCCCTAGTCTCGCTTGTCCACGTACGTCCTCAGGGTGAGTCTCCCCTACATGTGAAACAACTAATAATAATTATTAACTAACACATATACGAAAAAGTTAGGAAAAACTCCCCATAATTTGCTCAAATGGAAGGTTTGAATATATGAAAATGTTCTGCTCAAAGTCACGGACCCGCACGAGTCAACCACTCGCCGGCCGGAGGCTGAAAGCGCCATCACACGCCTCCTAACCCATGGCCATACGCACGGCCACGCGCAAGCACATGTCTGACAGAACCCTAACGGACGTTAAGAATATTCCGTCAAAATTGACAAAATATTTCGCTACATAGTAATGGCATTACCTAACGCCATTAGAATATTCCGTCAAGTCTGACGGAACATTCGTCGTCTTTTCCGGTGGTCGTCACCTTCCGCCGCCATTTGGTTTCGCCAGAAACTGGGGATTTTCGCTAATTTTTTTAGAAATTTTCAAAACTTCATATCTTGCACATTTCTCAAGCATTTTTCACTAAATTTATATGGAATTGAAGCTTATGAAGAGTATAACAAAGTTGTACCTTCAAAAGTCCAAAAGTGGATGGAAACTGGCCTAAAAAAGCCTCGAAAGGTTCGGCCAATAACTCTACTTCTCGAAACTGTGTGTTTCGAGGTTGTTTCTTCCTCAAACCTTGACTAAAGACCTCGGGGAGTTGAGCAGAGGCCTTTAGACTTCCCAAAAGCTTGTAACTTGCTTGCAACTCGTCAGGGAAAAATTGACCCGAGTTGGACATCCAAAACTCAATCAAATCGCGATCTGATGGTGTTATGCTCGTGGTGGTGAAGTGAGTTCAATGGTGGTGTTTTTGGGTTCCAATTGGGAGCCTTGATGGTTTTTTTCGTGAGTTGCAGAGAGAAGAGAGTGAGAGAGAGCTTACGAGTTAGAGAGAGAGACAGAGAGAGAGAATGAGTGCTTTCTGATTGTTTGAGTGAAAGTGAGGGTGTGAAGTCTGATTGGTGCTAAATTTAAGGGATAGCACTTGATTGGGCAATAGGGACTCAAAAAAAAGAGTGGAAGTTAGGGTTTTAATGGATTTGATTGGTGGTTTGTGTGAAGAAAGGGGGAACACAAGACAATTTTTAAAAGGAAAAAGAGATAGGGTTTTCAGATTTACATAGTAACAAATACTCAGAAAATCTATCTCGTTATCTAATACAGTGTTTCTAACACTGATCGATTAGTACACATGCATGTACAATTTTACTCGTTGTGACGTACTTCAAATGAGCGTAACTTTTCATTACAAATCCAATTCTGGTCTAACTCACGCTCACACGTTCGTAACAACGAGTACTATTTAATTACGATAGTGAGAAAAATAATTTAAAGATGCATAAACACATCCACATCACTTTGCCAACAAGGGCATAAATATCAAGTTACATACTCGGGGAGAATATACATAGAAAATTAGGGATGGGTTGTCACATATATGTTTGTGTTATTATGATACATCATATCTATGTTAGAATTCTTTTTTTCTTTTTTTTTTTTTAACAAATGATAGTGTTAGTGGACTAAATTGTTAAATATTCGGGGGCAAGGGATCGGTGAGGATTAAACCCGCACCAAGGGAGCATATGAAGTATTCCCTTCCACCATTGTAGTAAGTGTCATCTGCTTTGTTTTAGAATTAATAAACACACACATTATTGTTGTCGAATAACCAAAAAATAAGGAAATATGTAAGGTGTGCGTGGTATTAAAACTGGTGTATGAAATTCAGTTCCATTTTTGTTTTTGTTTTTTTTTTTTTTTAATGTACAATTTTCATTATAAGTTTGAAAATACGTGAGACCAATTATCATTGGTGTGTCTCATTATAGGAAAAATGTAGTGAAACATTTTCTTGAATTCATTCTTTGTATATATATAAGATGGACTATAGATACATCACCACAGAGGTGGAGGGAGATATTGAAGTCCTTATAGATGCTGTATTAAGGTGCCATCTTAATTCCTTGGTGGATAACATTAAGAAGTTGGCTTGTAGATTTCAAGAGTCGTCATATTTATCGGGAACAAATTTTGTGGCAAATACTCTGGTCGATGATGCGTTCTTCGTGTAAAGTCGTTTGGTGGCGAATTCTTCCTAACGAGGCAAGATAAACTTGACTGCGGGACTGTTTCAATCTAACCTACGTAAGAGAATTTTTCTTGTAATTATTTTTCCTTGTAAACTTAACAGCTTGGCTTTCTCAAAACTAATTTGAAAAATCACAGAGCTGACAGTGGACTTTTATTCACTATTGATGAAAATGCCCTCATTAATTGGCGAGGCTCATATTTATTCCACTAGTAGTTCGACCGAATTAGAAGCCATGATCTGCTGACTACAACTACTGCTAGCTCAAAGGCCATGGCAAGGAAGATAAATGTGGGACTATTATTTTATAGGGCTAGAGTAAGGCTTATTCGAATATAGTGACTTCAGTCTGATCAGAATACAGTTACCTCAGAAGTCTGATCATGCACTCACCCATTCCGGGCGAAGCTATATCAGACGAAGTAGTAGTGCCACCATCACTCTACTTCAGGGCACTAGGCAGAGTCTTAGCGACTAAGCTAGATGACTATGCTTGTTCCACAAGACACACGATCTTATCAGGATATATTTTCAATTGTTCAGAGTAGTCTACATGACAAAATATCCATTGAGATCCATCTTGCACAGCCCCAATGCTTTGTACAAGATCACTAAATGGGCTATCAAACTAGGTCAACATGAAATAATCTACCGACCCAGGACGTCAACCAAGGCTCAAGCCCTAGCGGACTTTGTAAATGAATTCACACAGCAGCTCAAAATACTGTGGACGCAACAAGTCCCCGATGCCCTCTAGAAAATCCCAGCATTTTGGAAGCTTTACATAGATGGGTCATCCAACATACACGGGGTTGGCGCGAGGATGGTGCTACAAGCACTGGACATATCCATACTTAAAAAGGCTTTAAAACTCCAGTTTAAGGCAACCAAGAAACCTATCACTAGGAGCATATAGATGGAACCCTGATTGCCAAGAAATGGCACATCACCAAGCTCAGAAAATAATATCCGTAAATGCTTCACATGAAATACGCGCGATTTGATTCCCTTCTTGGGATATGTAGAAAGTCATTTTCGGACCCAATGCAACGCCGCAGTCTGCACGAAGACAATTCCACAAAGAACTCATCTCATCATGCCCCACCATAGGCTTATCATCATAAGCGATCCTGGTGTAATTATTACATTATATCATATTTTCCTTAGAACTACACTAGTTATTTGATTCTTCATCTCGGAGATATGAAGGCAATCCTTTTAGGATTCAATCACACCCATTTATTAATATCGTTTTACTTTGTATCATGAATAAAGAAAGGTTATATGTCTTAAGTATCTATTTTTTCTTTTCTTTGTGATACAAGAGAGTACCCTAGTCATTCCAAACATGGTACAAACTTTGAAAAACTTTGCACGAATGCAAGTCTAAAAAAGTTTAAAGAAATGATATTAGAGGAATCTCTCTTAGCCTAGTCCATCTTGAACAGTTCGTAGCTTAGGAGACTTGAACTGTAATAAGCACGGTAACGATTGGTAGGCTGTAGGCATGGTACATGACGCTCTGACCTGGTAGTCCAATGCACCATCTAGCCTCTAGAAAGTTTGTATAACCAGCAAGGTTGTGGGTTATAACATTCAAACCCGAGCTTTATGCCATTCTATGGAATAGTCAAAAATGGCAATCTGGAAATCATCCGATGGTGGCTCTGAACTCCAACCCTGAGTACACCTATTTTTATCCTGAACCAACATACTAAGCTAAGTATGTTCTGCAATACCGTTTGTTAGCAGGCTCGAAGAGAGCATCCATACTAGGCAATCCCCAAAAGGAATTTTATTCTAACGGAGCTTTGACGTACAGAAATGCTTTGGTTATGCCACCCAAGGTAGTCCAATTAGAAACGCTCAGGTCCGACGCATAGGGTCGGGTAAAAAGATTCAAAAAGTGTTTTCGACCCCATGCGGACAACCATGTTCCCAAAGAACTTTCATTTAACATTCACTAGAAACGGACAAGCAATCCAATCCAGGAAGAAAGATGTCACATCCCGACCCGGGCACCACCACATCCCTGGCCCGACTCCGCCGTAGCTCAATATTATCCGTTTTAGGCCTCGACCATACTCTCACGATTTTGTTTTTGGGAACTCACATGAGAACTTCCCAGGGGGGTCACCCATCATGGGATTGTTCTTGCACGAACTCGAGTTCTGATGAACTCCGAAGCCAGTGAGCTCCCAAAAGGCCTCGTGCTAGGTAGAGATAGGAATATACATATAAGGCTTACAGGATCCTCACCCCTGGGCGATGTGGGATCTTACAAAAGATCTCTCCCTACGCTATGTTGCAATTATTGAAATCCTTAGCTTAAGAACAGAGATAAGGTATGGAAGATTTTGCTAACTTATCTCTTGCAGGATATTTCGAATGTAAGACAACTATCTCAGGTCTAATAAATGCATAAAAGAGATCAAAATAGAAGGTTCCTCATGGGATTAATGTTCAATTCTTGGTACCGGAGTAAGGTGGTACTCCAACTATCGTGATGAGAATCCTTCATAGATGCAAAGTTTGGGAGGTAATGTTTTGCTAAATTAACATACCTAGGGAGTTTCTTAAAACTCTGTCACGAGCCTACAAACTTATTCACATTCTGCTATGTTGCTTCTTTTATTTCTTAAAGTTTGTTTACTTTGGAAACATTTATCGGATTACAAGTTCTTTATGCCAAAAGATGCACAAGACAGGAAAAATCTCACATAAATGAATGATTATTATCAAAGTCACAAAGAAGATCAAACTAGTAAAGTAGTTTGGGGGAGACAAACCCTTACCCCTAACAAAAATTAAAAAATAAATAAATAAAGAGGCAAAACGACATCTTGCACTGAAATCATTGATCCTAGAGAGAATACCACCATCAAGTTGGCAGTGTGTGCGCTCACCTTGTTTCATTTTGGACACAACACTACATTGAGGGCGAGCATTCCAATAAAGATCTTCCACAATCGTCGTCTACATGTAGAGGAAATGGAAAGAAACGAACACGGATCTCAACACTCAAGCCACATTAGTACCACATGGGGGAATGTTTGAACGAAAGGCCGCCACTATCACTATCAGTTAGCTGCTAAAAAGAAAGCCATGATGAAAGACCTTCAAACCTCATGTAGATCTTAACCTTCCTCAAAGCCTGCATTGAGAAGCCTACGAGGGGATGAATGTTATAAAACGAGTTGGAAGAAGTGTGAAATATTATAGAGCAAATTGTAGAAAGCAAGGAAACCTTTATGAGAACATGTTGGGATTTGCTGTTCATGGCATGATTTTCTGGGATCGAAATTTTCTTTAAGAAAAAAGCAAAATGAAGGCTAAGGTTGGAGAAATAATTTTAGGTAAAAATAGGCATCATGGCACAAATAAGAAAGGAATGAAGAAAACTGCGACTTAAGAAGGCTATTTAAAGGTAAACCAAGAAAATATCTCACCGTTGAAAATGAAGAGTCACTATCCTAGAGATCGACATGGATGAGAATCAAGGCCAATTAATAAGATATGTGGTTTCTTTTCGATAAGCGTGCACGCAAAATGGAGGTGCATATCATCATGATAGTTAAGTTTACATGAAAGCATGACCAAAGTTAAGAACAACTCAACTACCTTTCTTTAATGAACTGGACCAGTTCACAAGAATTTGAAGTCCAAAAGGAACATACTCCAACTTACTCCAAAAGGCATGATCTTTGGATAACAATCCATCCTCATGGGGAATAGGTTGCCTCTCAAACACATAGTTAGGGGCAATTGTGGGACCATGATTTTTCTGGGTCGGAGTAAGGTTGATCAGAATTTAGTTATATCAGAAGTTCGGTCATGGACTCACCAACTCCAGGCAGACTGTATTAGACAAAGTACCGATGCCACCATTACTCTACTCTGGGGCACTAGGCTGAGTCCTAGAGACTCCGTTGGATGACCATGCTTGTTACGTAAGACACACGATCTGACTCCGATATGGACACAATTAGATCCTATGAGTCTTGGAGTTCTTACAACCTAGGAATTAGTGTTCGTCATAGGTAATCATAACGCCTAAAATGATGCAATATCTACTTCTAGATATCCTGCAATATTCTCCCAACTTAGAATGAGAATTCTATCCTAAAAAGGTCATTCTTCCCATAGTATAAATATACTCATCTAGGATTCATCTATTGTAAAGCAATCTAAACACTTGAATTCTCTTGCCCACTACTTCAGTCTAAAATCATTCACTAACTTGACCGTAGGAAAACCTTTGCATGGCAACACACCCCCTCCTCCCCCCTCCCCCCCTCCCCCCTCCCCCCTCCCCCCTCCCGAGGTTCTTAGGCTTACTTATAGTTGTTTACTATTTTGCAGATTGATCGAGTTTATGCTTAACCACTACTCACGACAATGTTCGAATTTGATTCCAACAATAAGGACAAGGAAATAGAAGGTTGAATTGATAACTAATTCTTACATTTAAACTTACAAATTCCTATAATCAAGGAAACACAATCGCAATCAATCAAGGATTCTCCAAAAATAATTATTAGGATATTATTAAAAGGATTATTCCTCAAACATCCTTATGATATCCTAGCATCTTAAAGATACGATCCTACTAAGTCCAAGTCCTTTCAGGAATATATATGCGCTTTCCGCCTCGCATCCAGCCTGGAACTCTGACCAAATGTTTGTAATATAGTTTGGAACGCCAGAATAACAAATATATGACAAACAAGCAAGCAGGACTAGCTAGACTTGGCTAGCTCTGAATCAAGCAAGCAACTCAAATGTTATCTCGTTAAGTAGTCCAAATAAGCTATTCTGGGATGATTCACTCATGATCCGTTGGTAACCATCTATTCTCATAATGGAGCGCACCCGTAGAAGCATAGCTGGCGGCAATTGTGGGACCATAATTTTATGGGCCCATGACACGAGGCACCTCTAATGGAAAGCATGACCGAAATGCATATAGCTCATAAACTGTAGTTTGACAGCCTTTGTCACGCCCCGTCCCGAATTATTTGCTTTATATTGGGAAATAATAATATTAGTGATAGGCCCAAACTAAACTCCTGTTTAGTTTGCTACTATTTCTTTTATCTTACTTCTAAATCTCTAATCAATTTAATTCCTATAAAATTAACCATATTTTTAATTACCATAACAATTAAGTAAGTTAACAACTTAATTCCCCAAATTCTTCTATCAAGCAACCTCTAATTCAAACATTAATTCTCGAATATTTAATCTTACTGGTATTATGGCTGCATCTAACGTCTCATTAGACTACCTACGTACCCTAAACAGGGATCAAGCCATTCGTAGTTCACAAATTCCAATTCAATTAAACTTTGATATCTCTACACATAACTAACAATCACCATCTAGCTTCAAACAAGTGTATTACATTAAATGCTTAATAAATTTAATTCTAGAACAACAATATTAGCCTAAAAATACGGCGTCGACTCCCTGGCCACGCGCTGCCGCCGGTGGCAGTCGGCCACCCCGATTCACCGGAAAATATCAACTATCTCCAAAAATTACCAAATTTTACTAGAAAGTAGATCTCAGTGAGAGGAACAACTTTCATAACTGCGGCCAAGCCCAATTTGTCCGGAAAACACCTTAAATCGGCCACGAACCGCCGGAAACCCTTGAATTTGGGTGTGTTCAATTCGACTTCAAAGTAACTGCGACGCCCCTAAACTTGTTTGGGCTTTGTTCCACACCTCAAAGGGAGTCTAATGGTGGTAGTAATTTGATGGAAACATTTCAAAATTTGGGGAATCCCAAGCAATGACCGTCGCACCCCCCGGTGCGTTTTTCCTAATTTCAAGGCCAAATCTATTATTTTTGGGGTGTACTAGGAAGAGGGAACGATTGGGTTTGAAGTAAGGATCAATTTGACACCCTTCATGTCATCTAAGGTGGCCGAAATCAAAAGATCCGATCGGGTCGGGTGGTGGGTATAACCAGGTCGAAGGATTCCCTCACTCTCCCCTCTCTCCTTTCCTCTCCTTCTTCTCTACCCCTTGGGCATCCCCCCCTTGATTCCTTCCTCCTTCTCTCATTTCTATGCTTTTCTTTCAATCCCAACCGTCCATTTTTATTTCTTCCTTTCATCTCAGCCACATATGTGGCATGTCACATGGCTCCAGATTTTCTGGAGCCTTCTAAAGATGTTTAAAATTACCAATTTATCCCTGACTTTAACTTCTTCGTTAAAACACTGTTTCATGAACGGTTTGCGCCTATGCGTTCGTGAGATCGAGCTCTATTCAAAAATATAAATTTGACCTCAAAAGGTCTACGTATTTTAAATAATTAATGTCCAAACTTTAAACCTTGTAACTAGTTTAATTTAAAACTAAACTTTTATGAATTAATATAAATTCTCAATTCTTTTCGCATATTCATAATTATGAATATCCAATTCATATATTTAAATTTTCCAAGGTATTACAGCCTTAGTGCGACAGATTAGGCTTAAGCCCATTGAAGATATTACTTGTCTCCCACGTAAGGATACCCTAATTCAAGTCAAATTAGGATATCTTGGGGATTAGGCAACATAATCATGGTCTATTGAGAATAACATTGCAAAATGTGGAATGCACAAACTAAAGGCATCCCATGTTAAGGAAACATAGTACAAAGGACACAAAGCAAATTACATTAAAAGATGCAAACTTAAGCCTTATATCATGCATACAAATTAAATAGGAGAAATTGAACTTAATTTTGCCCTCAACTCACTTGACTGGAACAATACTTTCTACATAAATAAGAGCTTGAGAATCTATAACCCTATTGATAATCGGAGGAATATGAAGATATGTGAGATATCCAATACCAGAATTATAAGAGATGACTCTTCCATCGGTGTCAATCATAAGAAGCTCTTCACATTTCCAAAGTGTCAATGGCTTCTCAATGCCTTTAAAGGGTCCAGCGACTAGTAGTTTTGTCCATGAACTCTTGACTCCATCATAGTCATCCATTACCCATATTTCACATGATTTAGAATCTTCACTTCGATCATAAAGAGAGCAAAAAGAAGCAATGGATTCATTACACAGAAAAATATAATAAAACTCAAAACCGGATTCTCTCCTAGAAGGCAATTGTATTCTATGAAATCTCTCATTGCCTAAATCAAATGAAAGTATGAATTCCTCACCATCCCTTGTAAACCAATAACAAAATCCCTTCAAGTACACTGAACAAGAACAGGGATAAGTTTTACTTGATATATCAATCTTGATCTCTTTCCAAGAGTTAGTAGCCATGGTGTATACCTCAGCCGTGTGAGGCAGAGGAATACGATGATAATATGTTCGCTCATCATCTGAATACTCACAATTTTCTATAATTCGCACAACCTTGTAATCTTTAGCTCTGCAATCATAGCCAAATCCCAATCCTCCAAAATCGGTCTCCAATTCGAATTTTCCGCCGAGAGGGGAAGGTAGGAGAAGGAATGAATCAGGAAGTTGCCTGAATTCCCTCGTTGCAGGATTGCATAAAAGAATATTTTTCCCTGATATTACACAGACAATTCCATTGCAATAACCATGAATCAGTACATGTTGATGGTCATCCCTTGGAAACGGTATATTTAGGTCCTCAACACCATAATAAAGGGTGCATGCAACTCTATCATTAAAAAAATTAATCATGGACCATAAAACTTCATGTTTCCAACTCTTGTCTGGGAAAACGTGAACCTGAGAACGGTTGAGGAGGATACAAGTGTAGGATGAGAATTTGTTGTCCACAGAATTGCTGAGGTGTTTGGCCACAAAACTTGAACTATTGATGAGAGTGCACCAAGACTTGCATATGCATTTGAATCGCATCAGAGACTTGGGCGGCAACTTGGACATGATTGTGACCACCCTATCTTCAGGAGTTTCAGTTTCACGCACCTGGGACATTTCGGCAGTTTTTTTTATATTTTTTTTTCCACAGGAATTCTTCACATTTATATATACACAGAAAAGAACACCACCAGTTTAAGAGACAAACTAAATCAAACTCCAAGTCCCTAAGGCCTGATAGATTGAGGTTCAATTACTATACTTATTAATTACCACACAAAATGCCAAAATCCAACAATACTAAATAAACTTGGAGTTCCATTACTACAACATATATAGTTATCAAAGAAAATAGGGGTGATCCAAATTTGGCTTTTTTGAGTTTTCGAACGAAAACAAGGGTGAGCCAGTCAGTTTCGAGTGTTATGGAGGATCATACATTCAAATTTAACTATTTTTAAAATTTTTATTGATACCAAAATAACCATTCAAATTTTACTTTTCTAATTCTATATTAAATTAATGAAATAAAAAAAAAAGTAATGAAGGGAACCAAGTTTCTCCTTTTAGATATTGGTAGTAGACAAATTTTCAATATTTTCCTTTCTCAAAAATCATTTTGAGACTAAATATCCAAAAGCATTATTAAATTATAAAAATGAAAAATTTTGTTCATGTTGTGACTTAAATTTAACGACAGAAAGAGAAGCTACGGCATAGAAAAGAGATGGAGAAAAGGCTTGAAGAATTTTGTATGTTATTTCTCATGCCTTGTGCCTTTATTTATATTAATAAGGAGGACAAAGTAACTTTCTCTCCAAGTAATACAAGTATAATAGGAAAGATTTTCTAGATCTCGAAGGATTCCTAATTGATCTCTACTTAGGATTTAGACAATCACATGTGCTAATAATGTTCTCAACACTCCCCTTGAGTGTATAGTACTCAAGTAGTAGACATATCAGATCTTCAAAAAAATATGGAATTAGTATTGTCTCGTATGCCCAATGAGCGAATGCAAATCTCAAAACAAATGAAGGAATGCATAGGTAATAAAACTCACAAAACCTTGTTATGGTAAAACGTAAGTAGAATGCTCACAAGGGTATGACCAAGCCAAGATGGGTGCACCTTGTTAAAACCTAGCCAGGTAGCAATAACCCAGTGAAGAAAATGCTCCTAATCATAGGAAAAAAGAGTACATTATGGTCAAGTGAGTACACTTTTGGATACTCCGTTGAGTTTGAGAAAACTTCCAAATGAAAACTACAAGCTTTGCAAATGAGATAGTTACGTATACTAATTCCTCGGAAAAGCTTTTGGAAGGTGAACATTGGCAGCGACTTCATGAAGAGGTTGGCAAAGTTGTCTTGGGATGTAATTTGCTTGATTTCAACCTTCTGATGCTCATGCTGATGTAGACGCAATATACTTGGCGTTTGCTTCTTAGATGCATCATGTTATGATCTGGTTGATACATGTGGCATTGTCTTCAAAGATCGTTTTTGGGACTCAACGATGGATGAAAAACAAGTACTTGAAATATGCTCAACAAGAACTTTTAACCATGTTTCTCTTGTGTGGTGTAGTAAGGTGTGGTTTAGCAACTAAGGACTATTCGGTTGACCTCCAAGATATTGCGGTGTCCCCAACGATAAAGACATAACCTGTTTGGAAACGTGCCTTGTGTGGATTAGAAGATCGTCTGTGTTAGCGTATCGCACAAGGTAGGCATCTTTCTAAGAAATCATGGGTGTGATTCATTCTATGATGCATATCATAGAATAAGTCCAAATTTGGAGTAACGGAACAACTTCTTTAAAACCAATTTGATGGTAGCGTGTAGGCAATGTTGCTTTGTGCCAAAATATTATTTGTAATTGAGATGTCTGATCTAGTGCTTTTAGTTAAGTACAATAAACTCCAGTCGCACTAAAATATGGAACTTTAGGCTCTGTTACCTTCTCAAATGTCTCATTTGCATCTAATGTATAGATATATGGGGTAAACTCAAAGGCAACATCTTCTTTGTGTAGTTCGACTCGTGGACCAAGAATACTGCACAACTATGGTCAAACTCGTCAAAAAAATTCCACCGAGAACTCAAACTCGAGTTCTCCCTTCCCCGCCACCAAAACACACATGCAAGGACATATTTGAGTACCCCAGGTTGCACTGATTCTAAATTTGGTGGTTTTGAGGTGAGATTCAAGACGGATTGTTGTGGTCTGGGGTGGTGGTTCACGGTGGTGATAAAGAGAGGATGAGAGAGACCGAGAGTTAGAGGGGGAGAATGTTTCAGAAAATGGGAAGGAAGAAAGCAGGAGTGGGTTAAGTCCCACTAAAATTCCTCCCACGCGAAATTACTATTGTTCCCTTCACTAATTTAATTTCTTAACTCGACTCTTGTAATCCGAATTTGATTCCGCTTTCACCCATGCACTCATGGGCTCGAAAAATAATTTAAATAAATAGAAAATATGAAAATTATAAATCTAACTCAGAGGTCCATAATTACTCAAGACACTCAATAGAGGTATTTTGGTCATTATATATATATATATATCGATGTTTTAACGAAAAGCTCACAGTACTGTTTACTTTAACGAAAAATCACATTTTTACACTAAAAAGTCAGTCCTGGTACTATTCACTTTACCTTTTATTTTGTCCTTATTGTTAAAACTCAAATTTTCAAACTTTTTTCATTAGTTTTCTTATATAAATATGTTGACCGAAAAATTAACTCAGTGGTCCATAATCACTTGTCCTTAGAAATTTAGAACAGCCTAATCCAGCTACAGCTGGCAACATCGTAATCTGTTGACCGGAAAATTAACCAGCTACCTGCCATTATATATATATATATATATATATATATATATATATATATATATATGCATATATAAACAAAACAGGTCCACATACTGTATATAATATAGGGACAAAAGCAAATTTGCAGTACACATTTTGACTGGAAAGAATACACATGGCGAACACGAATTACGTGTAGTCATTAGACTTTATATATGGGCTAACTTGTTATGATACGATAATAAAAGTTGAGGTTTCCGCCATAAAATCAATTGATAATGGGATAACTGGATATAAATCCAATTTTGTGAGTCATTAGTAGGATTAGTCCACTCCATTGAAATAGGTCCAATAATTGAGATTCCACGTATGCTTATTTATGGTTTATACCATATTTACCCTTTAGACTTATGAATTATAGTAAATACACAAAATTTCTTAATTATGAGATTATTTGTGGTTTAACTAATTCCTTAATTGTAGGATTAGCTATAGGCATATAATCACCTCAACCTCCAGTCCGTTTCATCCCCCCTCCTTCCCTTCTTCCAAACAATTCTCTCTGTTAGATCATGGAATCAATCCTCCTCTTTTTTGTCTCTTCTTTTCATGGGTGATATTTTTGTGTTCTTCTCTCTAAATTCGTTCCTTTAATGGAGATACATCATATCATATTTATATTTCTATGTTCCGCCATGTAGGTTCCCAGCATTTTTGTTCCAATACAATAGGTAGTTTGTTTTTGTTTTGCAGGTAGATTATATCTGCTTTGTAGGTATAAAGCATTTTTCTTCCTATACAATAGGTAGTTACTAGATTATATCGGTTTTGTTTTCTTCATAAATCGTAGGCAGTTACTAGATAATATTTTAGTTTAAGTATTTAAATATTCAAAATTTTAAAACTGAATAAATGATAAAAAAAATTTTAAAGAAAATAAATATATTTATCTGAAGGGGCAAAATTGATATCAAAATATGTAATTAAATAACTGGACTCAGTCCTAAAAACTACCTATGTTTTTGGAACTAGATACAAAAAACCCATTGATAATATAGAGACGTATCCAACCTCTTATAAGTTCTTAAAGGATTTTTCCTTTCACCAAGATGAAATTCTTTTACCTTCACATTCTCACACATATAACCTAACCCATTTAAAACAAGCCAAAAACATAAAAACCTGAAAGCAAGCTTTGAAACACCAAAACACAAAGTGGGGAAAAAAATAAAATCACACAGCATGAGAGAGATTGACTTATAAGCAGAGATGCACACTATTTTGAAAATCAAAAGCCAGGTAAGCCAAGACAATTTGGATGCAGTGAAAGCTAAAACTGCCGAAGCTAGCAAAATGGAATTAATTACCCATATCATTACTTCATCCACTTTTCAAATGGGGATTAAAGTTAAGTTGTTAACAAAAGCCCCATTTGGTGCCTATGATTGGATTATAATTGATAACTAATTATGCTTCTTTTTTTTTTCTTTTATGTAAACGATAGATTTTGTTAAATTAGCCACCGCCGAGATTCGAACCCACACCATCATGTAAAGACTCAACGTCTTTTTAGTACTATAGTAAATGGCCACTTGCAACTAATTATGTTCTTAAAATAACGGAAGTTATAGTTTAGCGAAAATATGAAAGATCACCTAATGATAGTTATGTAACACCAGAAGTTTGAGAAGAACCTCTCATATCGAAAAGAAAGCAAAACATGAAATTCTGAAAATTGCAAAAATAACCTTAAAACTTGAATGCTATTAGGTTTTTAAGAAGGGAATTTTGAAGAACAAAGGAAAACATAAGGGAACTGTTAGTGTTCATTAACTCTCGAAAAATAGTAAAATACTTTCAAATAGAATAAAATTACAAAATGTGGAAAACCCAAGAACTGAAGGCAGCCCATGATAAGCAAATATATTCCAAAGGCCGCAAACCAAAATTAAAAAAATGCAAACTCAAGCATTATATCATGCATACAAATTAAATAGGAGAAAATGGAAGTTTGCCCTCAACTCACTTGACTGAAACAATACTTTGCACATAAATAAGAGCTTCAAAATCTGTAACCTTATTCATAATAGGAGGAATATGAATATACTTGAAATTTCCGGTACTAGAATTATAAGAGATGACTCTTTTATCGGAGGTAACCATAAGAAGCTCATCACTTTTCCAAAATGTTAATAAATTCTCATTGTCTTTAAAGGGTCCAAGGGTTAGTAGTTTTGTCCATAAACTCTTGACTCCGTCACAGTCATCCATTACCCATATTTCAAGAATTTCCAATATTCCAGAATTGTCATTATCATAATGAGAGCAAAAAGAAGTGATGGATTCATTATACAGAAAAAGATCATAAAACAAAAAACCGGATTCTTTCCTGTAAGGCAATTGTATTCTATGAAATATCTCATCACCTAAATCAAATGAAAGTACGTATTCCTCGTCATCGCTTGCAAACCAATAACAAAATCCCTTCAAGTATACTGAACAAGAACAATTATAGGTATCACTTGATATTTCAATCTCGATCACTCTCCAAGAGTTAGTAGTCGTGACATATACCTCAGCCGTGTGAGGAAGAGCAATACGATGAGAAAATGTTCGCATATCATCTGAATACTCACAATTTTCTATAATTTTCACAACCTTGTATTCTTTAGCTTTGCTATCGTAGCCAAATCCCATTCCTTGAAAGGTCGATTCCAATTCGAATTTTCCCTCCGGAGGGGAAGGTAGAAGAAGGCATGAATCAGGTAGTTGCTTCAGTTCCCTCGTTGCAGGATTGAATAAAACAGCATTTTTCCCTACTATCAGACAGACAATCCCATTGCAATAGCCATGAATCGATACATGATCATGATCTTCCAATGGAAATTGTATATTTAGGTCCTCAACATCATAATAAAGGTTGTACTCATCACTATCATGGGAAAGATTAATCATGGACCAGAAATATTCTCGTTTCCAACTTCTGTCCGGGAAAACGGGCATCTGAGAACGGTGGAGAAGGATAGAAGTGGAGGATGAGAATTTGTTGTCAACGGAATTGCTGAGGTGTTTGGCCATAAAACTTGGATTGTTGATGATCGTGCCCCAAGACTTGCGTATACATTTGAACCGCATCAGAGACTTCGGAGGTAACCTGGACAGGATTTCGGCCACCCTATCCTCAGGAGTTTCACTTTCACGTACCTGGGTCATTTCAGTCACCCTATCTTTAAGAGTTTCACTTTTACGCACCTGGGACATTTTGGCAATTTTGTTCCACGGGAAATCTTCTCATGTAATATGTACATAGGAAACACCACCAGTTTGAGAGACAATTTAAACCAAAGCTCCAAGTCCCTAGGGCTTGGTAGATCGAGGTTCAATTATAAACATATTACCACATATGATGCCAAAATTCAACATTACTAAATAAACTTGGAGTTCCACAACCACAACATATTTAGCTATCAAAGTAAACAAGGGCTGTTAGAGTTAGCGAGTTTTCCAAAGAAAACAGGGGTGATAAAATCAATTTAGAATTTTATGGAGGATCACACTTTCAAATTTTACTTTTTTATTATTTTTTAATTGATACAAAATAATAGTTCGAATTTTACCTTTTAAGTTCTACATTAAATTGAAAATAAGGTGAGCGTAATATTTGTATATGGCCAGCTTGTAACATCACATGATTTTAATTTACTAAGAAAAGGATAATTTCCATATTCACACAATTTTTAATTAACGAAGAGATTTTTTTCATTAAGAGAACCTTTTTCATTAGAAATACGATCACATAACTGCATCCTTATTACAACCAAGTGTTTTTCTATTTAGACACCACTTTTCATTCAATTTTATTTTTACCCCAATTTCTATCTACGCTCATTAAAAATTAAAACCTTTTCTTGTTCACCACATTTCTTCGAAAAAGACCATCAAATACCCTAATGCAACCAACCACTAATGCACCCTTAATTTTAAACTTGAGTAGAACAGTTCTAACGGTGGAAGGCAAGGGCACAAAATATTGCCCAAAACTCAAAAACATTGCTCCACCAGCCCAAAAATTGAAGGCCAATCAGTAGGCCCTACTATACCCAACTTAGTTCCAAGGCAAGTCTTGCGGGCAATGATTTTTTAATTTTTTTGGATGTATGTAGAATAAGGTTGAGAAATGAATCATAATTTATCAAGACACGAAACCACTTTACTTGTATAACGAATATAGGACAAAAACTCACCTGCAGAAGTTCCAGAACTGGAAGCCCTATCACCAAAACTCTCAGGTACCGTTTGGTATGTGGGACAGGACAGAACGCAGTGGCACAAGACTTTCCGTCTTACGTTTGGAGTGCCTAAAAATTGTGAAATGCGTTGTCCCGTGAAACAGATTTTGGTCATTTTTTCGTTCCACCTTTCCCCTGGAACGACTCGTTCCACCCTCGTGGAACACAAAATTATATTTTTTTAGACAACAATACCCCTCTTCTTTTTCATTAATCACATTGTCAACCTCCCTTTCTCTCCCGTAACCTCCCTCTCTTCTACCCTCATCTCTCATGTAGCCTCCTCTTCCTCCACCACAAACCCAGCAACCCAACTGCTAACCCAATCCCAGCAAACCCATCTAAATCCAACTATGGCTGCACCTTCTTCTCCGGCGTCGTCACCATAGCCAGGCCGACGATGACGACAACAACGCTGCACAGAGGATGATGACGACGCTGCAGGGAGGACGATGACAAAGATGCAGAAATTGATTGAAATGAATTTGCAGGTCCGACGATCCGACGAAGCCTCTGTAAATTGAAAATAAAAACAATTTGGGATTTTTCTGTGTTTGATTTGAAGAGAAAGAAATTAAAAGAATCTGGAACCCTAACACCTCCATTTCCAGAATTTCTGCGTTTTTTATCTTGTAATTGTTTGGGGAACTGATTAGTTGCCGTAAAACGAAGGAAAACGAAACTGAATTGTCATTTGTTGATAATTATTCCCCTGCAAATTTGGATTTGATCTGTTTTGTGAGAGTAGAAATTGATAGTGGCATTTTGTTTTTCTTTCCATGCTTGTTGAGATGCGGTTCAGGTTGATCCGGAATCTCATGATCCAGTTGTTCATGTTAATGGCGTGAGGCACTTGTTTATACGGCATAACAATGTTTACTTGATGACTGCGTCCAGGCAGAACTGCAATGCCGCTAGTCTTCTTTTCTTTCGACACCGAATAGTCGATGTAAGCTCCATCAAGTTGAGAACTGCAGCCATTGAGTTCATACTCGCACTCAGCAACTGTACAATTTTTTTTTATTCTCCAGAACACAACAATTTACCGTAGCATAGTAATGTAGAGCAATTCCATTTACTTTTTGAACTATCTACCTTTCCCTTTTATATGCTGGTATCAGCTAGCAACTCGTACTTACCCACGCATAAACACTGTACAATCATTTCATTTTCTTTGTTTGAATATATCCCGTCCCGTCCCGTCCCGTCCCATCGCATGCATAAACAATGTACCAAACAACAGACATAACAAGGCTAAGTTAGTCATTTAATTTTTTGGTTCTGTTCCATCCTGCGATTATCAAATGCAAAACAGAACCGTCCCGTTCCGTCTTGTATGTACCAAACATAACATGAAACCTCCATTATGTTATGTTACGTCCTATCCCGTCTTATCCCATCCCATTCCGTTCCATCCCATCTGCATACCAAATGGTACCTCACTAAACGTTCTCCTCTCTTACAAAAATAGAATGCTTGAATCACAATAGTTTTGAAGTCCAATAATGAGGGTAATCTCTATAAGAGTAGAGGCCACTATTTATAGATATCAATCTTTGCCAAAACCAACTAGGATTCCCTATTAAAATCCACATAGGAACTAAATATGTTTCCTTGTTCAATAAGAAATTGATTTCAATGCCAATAAATAATCCATCTGTAATGAGGATTGGCATTCCACTTTCAATAAGACTTTCCTATACAAGATTGATTACAATATAGCCCACCTAAAACTCATTAATCACACATACTCTTACTCCAACATTCTCCCATTTGTGTATGACAACAGTCTATGAAGAAAGTTGAGGTTCCACCATAAAACCAATTGGCAATATGAGGAGCAGCCCAACTACTTATAAGCAAATGCAAGGTCCCTCCTTATCAATATGAGATTCGTTCTCAATACGCCCCCACACATGCCTAACACGTGGATAACATAACTCATATGACATGGAGTACGTGTGGCCATTGGGCTTCATATGTGTGACAACATACTCTGATAACATGAAGAAAGTTGAGGTTCCACCATAAAACCAATTGGCAATATGGAGAGTAGCCCAACTATATAAGCACATGCAAGGTCTCTGCTCATTAATGTGGGATTCATTCTCAATACGCCCTCACACATGCCTAACATGTGGATAACATAACTCGTGTGACATAGAGCATGTGTAGTCGTTGTGCTTCACACATGGGACAACCTGCTTTGATACCATGAAGAAAGTTGAGGTTCCATCATAAAACCAATTGGCAATATGAGAAGTAGCCCAACTACTTATAAGCACATGCAAGCTCCTTCTTCATCAATGTAGGATTCATTATCAACACGCCCCCCAACATAACTCGTGTGACCATTGGGCATCACACGTAGGACAACCTACTCTGATACTATGAAGAAATGTGAGGTTCCACTATAAAACCAATTGGCAATATAAGGAGTAACCCAACTACTTATAAGTACATGCAAGGTTCATCCTCATCAATGTGAGATTCATTCTCAACACGCCCCCACACATGCCTAATACGTAGACAACATAACTCGTGTGATATGGAGCATGTGTGGCCGTTGTCTTCACACATAGGACAACTTGATCTGATACCATGAAGAAAGTTGAGGTTCCACCATAAAAGCAATTGGCAATATGGAAAGTAGCCCAACTATATAAGCACATGCAAGGTCCCTCCTCATCAATGTGTGATTCATTCTCAATATACCCTCACACATGCCTAAAACATGGGCAACATAACTCGTGTGACGTGGAGCACACACCTTATTAATTTCTGTCCTTTGATCTTCTTCAATTCATCCTGTCAGACGGTTGAAAATTAAAAGGGTATGTGAGAAGTAAAAAGGAGTGTGTGGATTTCTCACCACTTTCAGTAATGAGTTAATATAGGGTAATTTAATTTACCCCCAGTCAAAATGTGTACTACAAATTTGTTTGCCCATCTCAATGACCAAGTTGTTAATGAACCAATGTACAAGTAATTTGAAGGTGATTTGCTACCCATCCATCTAAATCCTACAAATATACATGATCTTTTCACTAAAATAATGAGGGGTTATGGCGAATCAACCATCATTTATATCATCAAATATATTAGTTAGCACCATATTTCTTAATGGTAAAATAAAACAGAGCACCTAACAACGTATCTTCACAGACCAAAAACTACGAGATCGCTCCTTTTATTCCGGAGTGATGGAGGGATCGTATTTTTCAATGACATGAGCTTACAATAATACTACACATCCTACTGTTTTTGAAAAACAAAAGATTTTCAAAAGATATGCATGCTACGAGTTTTAATTATCTTTGATATAACAATATTTGAATATATGATATCTCATTTAAAAGTAAAAAGAATATCAGTAAATCTGAAATGCTATGTTTGCTACCCGAACTGTAATACTAAGTGATTATTATGAATTGTTGTTTAACCAATGCTAGAATTTCTTTTATTTTTTGAATGAACATTTGTTATTATGCGGTAAGAATATAGAGCCAGAATCCGAGTATTGTACAATAAAATAAAATAATAGACTAATAATATAGAGCCGGCTAATAATAGAGAGCCAACTTTTCAATGGTCAATGTTAATACCTATCCGAAAACATAATGCCAGAAGTCAGATCAAATTAGTTGTCTGTGGCCAAGGCTATAAAAAACACAAGGTGATAGTCAGGTAGCGTGGTGGGATCTAGATGATATTAGGTGGAGATTTTTAAAACAAAGTGCATGACTTTAATTTTATGATAATTTTGACCTCTCTACCTGTGGGTGAAATAATACAAGTAAGCATGATTAAACAATATGCCTTAAAAATAAGACTTAACTTGAAAAACAAACCTTAACCGCTCTCCCCTTTTTCTCTCTTGCACAAAGTAAGTCACAACTAGTCCTCAGCACTGAGAATCCTTTCTTGGGTTGGGGTCGGCCAGCAACCCCTTTCCCCTCGTCTCTTTTCTTTTCTTTTCATTATGCTTGTGCACTTCGTAGTTTTCCTGTGTCCTTTGCCATTTTCCGGCGTTCCTTGTTGTATTTCGGTGTTTATTAACGTCTTTTATGTCTTGACAAACCTAGTCCCCAGCTTTCAACCCCCGCCCCTCAACCCCAAACACTCATCATCTTCCATCTTGTTCATTTCCTCCCTATTCCCACTTGCCATCCCTCCCACAACCTCTGTTCAAAGCCAACAACGACGCACCTGGTTTGGTTTACAGATCTCAGCCCTCAGTTCACGTCTCTGTAGCCAACCAGTATGCCGGAAATTCGGGGCCAATCATGCTACGGTTTTGCCCAAGGAGAGGGTATTTTAGATGCTCCCTTAGCCACCATCCCCTTTCCCTTTTGTTTTGGTTCTGGTTTTACTTGCGGGGGC
Source organism: Pyrus ussuriensis x Pyrus communis (assembly GCA_008932095.1). Lineage (NCBI taxonomy): Eukaryota > Viridiplantae > Streptophyta > Magnoliopsida > Rosales > Rosaceae > Pyrus > Pyrus ussuriensis x Pyrus communis. The sequence goes on along the minus strand of CM018521.1, from coordinate 18,881,841 downwards.
TTGTTTTGGTGGTCCAGGTCTATTGGCTCTTCTCCAGTATGGTGGTTTTGGTTGGGGATTTTTCCTTGTTGCTAATTGTTTTGTGGTGCGATTCCTTCGTCGAATTCAACACGAAGTTGGTTTTCTTCAGGTGATTACCTTTGTGGTCGCTGGTGAGGTGATGGCATCGACAGCGGTCGACCTTTGCTGGTTGCGGCTCTGGGTTTTAGCTATGTGTTTTTTTTTTTTTTGGCTGAATGGGCTTTGGCCATCTCCACTTTATTGGGCTAGTTTGTTGTATTTGTACTAAGCCTTTATCATTCAATGAATTTGCTTGTCCTTCGTCAAAAAAAAAAGTAAATAAATAAATAAATACATTCCTTAAAAAACTTGCCAAACGTTTCTCATGATCCCGCCGCACGTATACTTAATTGATTCATTTGTCATTGGAAATTTAGAACAGCCTAATCCAGCTAGAGCTGGCAACAACATAGTAATATGTCGACGGGAAATTTAGAACAGCCTATATATATATATATGTATGCATAAAGAAAACAGGTCCATATGCTGTATATAACATAGCGACAAAAACAAATTTGCAGTAAACGTTTTGACTGTGGAAAGCGAACATGTGGCCAACACAAATTGGGTATAACATGTAGCACGTGTGGCTATTAGGCTTTACACGTGAATCAACTTTCTCTGATACCATAAAAGTTAAGGTTTCATCATAAAACCAATTGGTAATATAAATAGAAGTAGTCCAACCTCTTATAAGTTCTTACATGATTTTTTCCTTCATCAAGGTGAAACTTTTACACAGAATGTTAAGGAAAAATAAAATCACACATCATGATAGAAAAATTGACTTATAAAAGCAAAGGTCAAGTAATACCTGGTTTGGTACTGAGGTGATTCTAAAAAAAACGGGTATAAAAAAAAAGCTGGGAGCTGTTTTTGTGGTTGGTAAACATTCAGCTTCAGTTTTTTTTCAGTTTTGGGTGAAAAAAAACCAAAAACAAGAAGCTGCAAAACCCAGCTTTGAAAAACTGGTTTTTTTTCACATCTGTTTTACATAAAAGTTTACTAAACACTATAATACTATTTTTTTTTTTTTTTCAAAAGCACTTTTACAAAAAAGTTTACCAAACACTTTGCTGCTTTATTTCACAGCTGCTTATTCTCACAGCACAGTAAAAGCAGTTTTTTTTCAAAACACAATAATACCAAACCAGCCCTAAGCCAAGACAATTTAGATGCAGTGGAAGCTAAAACTACCAGAGCTAGCAAAATGAAATCAATTACCCGTATCATTGCTTGATTCCACGATTCATATGGGGATTAAAGTTAAGGAAAACTAATAAAAATGACTTGAAAACTTTGAGTTTTAACGATAAGGACAAAATAAAGAGTAAAGTGAATAGTATCAGGTTTGATTTTTTAGTGTAAAAATATGGTTTTTCATTAAAGTGAACAGTACCACGAACTTTTCGTTAAAACTCCCTTAAAGTTAAGTTGTTAACAAAAGCCTTACTTAGTACCTATGATTGGATTATAATTGATAACTAATTATGTTTTCAAAATAACAAAAGTTAGAGTTCAGGGAAAATACGAACTATCACCTTACGAAAGTTTATGTAACACTAGGGGTGCGTTTGTTGCACCGGATTAACTCGGACTGGACTAACCATAGGGACTAAGTTGGATTGGCTTAGACTAGACTAAGCTGGACTGATTTAGTGAAGCGTTTGGTAGAGTGCCGGACTAAAAAAAAGAATAGTTAACAACTATAACTTTATATCATTAAATACACATTTAATAATATTTTGTTATTAACTCAATAATATTTTATTTTTTATTCAAGCTTTTTCTTTGTGTTTGTGCTTGGGATGCTCTCCTCTATCTGAACTTTCTCCTTGGGAGTTCATTCTTTTCTTCCTCGTTAGTGTCGTCCTCCATCACTCATTTTTTCCTGCAAAACAATATCCTTCAAAGTGATTTTTCCTGCAAAATCGTCCCTAAAGCTACTCTCTCCTCCATCTCTCCATGTTTCTTTGTACCAAAGCTACTCTCTCCCTTTCTCTATCCATTTCTCGGGGATTTTCTGGGAAAATGATTTTTTTTTTTTGGGAATTACTGGGAATAAGGAAGAATTTTGTATGGGGATTGTTGTTGTTTTTGTTTTGAATTTTTTTTTTTTAAATTTTGGTGTTGAGATTTAGGCAATGGATGGGCTGGGTTTCAAATCTGGGAAAGAGAGAAGCAGATGGATGGGCAAGGGAGAGAGAAGCAGATAAAGCAGATGAAGCAGAGCAAGGGAGAAAAGCGGACGAAGAGAAGCAGATGGAGTGAAGCAGCGAAGTTCTTAGCAATCCGATGCCTTTCGATGGGACTCGCTAAGACCGTCTAGCGACGTCCTTTGTCGAGGCGAGTCCCGGCTAGTCCCACTAAATGTTGTCCTGCTGTGTAACAAACACAGTATTACTTTAAGTTTTAATCCAGTCCAATCCAATCCCACTTAGTGAGGGCAAACAAACGCCCCCTAGAAGTTTGAGAAGAACCTCTCGTATGGAAAGGGAAGCAAAACATGAAATTATGAAATTTGGAAAAATAACCTTAAAACTCGAAAGCTATTTTTAGTTCATTGTTTAAGAAAAATAAATAAATAATATTATTGTAATGTAATACATCGGTCATTTTACGTGGGCCGTTAAATTGTGTTCCTCCACGCGTTGCCATAAGCTGAGGGTCTGAGTGAAGTTTAATCCCACCCGTGCGCGCGCCAAAGTTTCCATTTATGGTGGGAAAGGGCAAAAGGCGGCAATATTTCAATTAGAAACTCTTCCCAAACCTAAACTGGATCGAGATCCCTCAATTTCAATACAACTCCATCTCTCTTCCGATTTCCGCAGCTTCTCAACTCGCCCAGCGGGTTAATTCTCTCAAACCCTAGCTTTCTATTTAATCGAAATTATTCTCAAAATTTGAAGTCCTAGCGTACATCTAGCTCGTTTGAATATGATCTTACGGTACATTGTTGTGCTTTTAACCTTACTCTGGTCTCTGAATGTTAAATCGTAGAACGATTATTCTTAGGGTGGAAGGTAACATCTTATCTGTTTCGGTTCTGTATTAGCATAAACAAAATAAAAATAGAAAATGTGTTTGCTGTGTGTTGTAGACGGTTGCATCTCCTCTCTTCTATTGTCATTGAGTTCTCTAGTTCTTGTTAGATTGCATCTTGCTTTTTTGTAGTTGGATCTTTGTGACAGAATGTTTGTTGACAAGATTTAATTGATTTTGACTATACCTATTTAGGGATCCGGCTACAATACTTACATGTATTTAATACAATCACTATCTTGACAGTCAGGTGATTGTATTAAATAGATATATTTGCATAAAATCTAACTGTAAGATGGTGATTGTATTAAATACAGGTGAGTATGTTGTCAGTCGCCTTTATTTAGATACGCTCTGTTGATTCGTGTTTTGACATCTTCTCCAGATGCTCTCTTGTCAATAATGTAGAAGCTTGAAAGGGTTTATTTTTCATCAGCAACCAGTTATTGCAGGTAAGCATCATTTACAATGTTACTTGTTAAACGATTTGATTTCTCACCTCTTCATTCCTGTTTCTTTGTGGGGCAAAAAAAAAAAAAAAAAAAAAAAAAAAAGGAAAACGTTATGAATGTTTTGGACCTTCTGGAAGTTATTGAATGGATTACTCCTTTCTCGGAATTTATTAAATTATTCTGTACAGAATACAATGAACTCGTCACGAGACCTCAAATTTCCTGAATGGTGCTGGCTTTCTGCTGCCCGCCCATCATATAATGTGTGGATCTAATGCTGGAGGAAGAATAATTAAATGTGCTAGAATTTGTTAGTCATTGTTCTTCTCACAGTCAGTAGTCTTCTGTATATCTGATGAATAATCTTCTCTGTGCGATCATGGTCAGTTTTATTTCTTCTCTTCATTTTTTGTCTTGGTCATCTTACTCGCTGGGAAGTGCAATCTGGCCATTAAGGGCCGTGGTGCTCTTGTTTTCTTTTCGAATCCCCTCACACAAACGTATCCTGCAAAGAAATCAATCAGTCTACAAGGAAACTTGTTTGTCATCTCATCAGTTGACTGCTAAATGTAAAGACATCAGTTCTGCAATAGAATGTTTTTCTTTTTTTCAACAGTCACACCCACCTTCAAAACTTCTGCTTTAGAGTTGTGTGAATAAACAACCTCGTTATCCATGTCTGAACTTTACAGGTGAATAAACAGTATAATCTTATGCCGACATGATGTAGTCACTAAAATGATCAAATACAATTGGCTTTCGATTGACTTTAGAATATTCTAATATCCTATCGACTAGATGAAGTTCTTACACAAGATATAGTTGCAAACATCCAAGTAGGTTTTGTCGGAATTTAATTTCGTGATCTTGTGTTATCTTCTCATTTATGTGTTATCTTCTCATTTATGTACTATGTTCCTAAATAGTTATCCGTTGGTGTCTTATGTTCCTAAATCGTTATCCTCAAACTAATATGAAGAACTGAAGTCAGCATATCACATACCTCTCCAAAAGCAGTATTGAATTCCCTCTGTTGATAGACCTGGTCAAAGGTATTTCATTGTAAGTAACTTTACATTTCTAATTGGGATCTTTGTAAAGTAACCGTGGTATCTCAATTTCATTACCTTTGAAAATTGTCGATACCGAAGTTCCAAAGTATACGGTCCGTCTTGGCAAATTCCATATCCACCCCCTTGGAACATCAATTGGGTTATGACTAGATTCATGATCTGCGAACATCTGCATCGTGATAGAATTTTGTTGATAAATGAGAATAGGCAGATAGCAATCTTTTTGACCGATTGGGTTGGAGGAGTGCCTCTAATTTAGATAAGGTGTAATTTCTGGACTGCTATTAACTTAGTCCTGACTAGACACAGTGGATAAAATCGAAGGAAATTTGTTTGAAGAAGACTTGCCTCGTTAACTTGAAAGTATGTGCCATTGAGGGGGAAGCTCCCTCTCATTGCTGTTCTACAAGGTATCTGTGACAAGATCAATTAAATTTTAGTAACAACTGCGGGTGGTCTATTTTGTTTACATGTTATCACAATTTAAATTTTCCTCACCAAAATCGTCCCTCTGACTGTTTGCAAATTTTCTTCTCTTATACTATTGCATGAAAAGGACGTCTTCTCATTGCACAATTTGTTTTGATCTTGGGAGCCACACCCGCTATCTGGTTGTTGAATTGAATTTGCAGTTTCCCCTGGTATACCGTGATGCGGAATCAATGCATCACTTAGCAAAATGTACAAGATACTCACTTCTAAACAATGCATCTCAGTTCTCTGTTATTTCTTGAGCTTACCTGGTGTCCATATAGCTAGAAGGTATGGGCTTGGATCATCTGGTTCCCGTCTATCCATCTGCAAAGTTGAATGGTGATAAACTGAGATTAAGAATGCTTCATATATTCCAGATACACAATTAACATATTAACCTACCCCTTCCAAGAGTGGATGCGAATCAGGTAGTTCATACCTGCATTGTATCCACACAGATGTATAAGTTTGTCATGGGGAATTATAGTTATGTCTATGTACATATGTTTATATATAGGTATGTATGTCGAAACTCAAAATATATCCTAGGCAGAGAGTTATTTAAAACGCAGTTAGAATTCTGATGGTAGCGATGGGTATGTTGTTACTGCGTCCAGTGTATTGGTAAGCATATGCGGTTTTATTGGGAAGACAGGGACTTACACTTGGTGCTCTGTTCGTAGTCTACTGACATTCTTCAGCTTGGGCGTAGGGATAGAAGTAGCTTCTGGATTCAAGGCAACTAAGGCTTTGGACATGTCACCTTCTTGGAGCTTCTTCTCTTGCATATAGTTTTGTAATGTCGATGTGAACTCTTCCATGTTGAGTTTGATGGTAGGAATCTCATCAGGATCTTCATAGAAGTCCTCAATTTCGCTTTCTGATAGCTCTGTCAACTCTTGTTCTGGCGTTGCTGGCTCTTCGATTATTGGTTCACACTCTTTAGTTACAGTACCTGCTATCTGGAGTGAGTTGTTCTGAGGCGGAGGCAGTGACATAGGAGTGACAGCTATGGCGGGATTTATCTCGGGTTCAATGGAAACATTTGAACTGACAATTATTTTCTCTTCTGGCCCCGGCAGGGCAAGTCTTGCACTGCACCAAACAAGGTTGGTCTGAGTTTGATTAAGACTGTCTTCTTCAGAGAGTCTCATAATAATGTACTGTATTGTTGTTTTTTATTTTTATATTTTACTTCTCTTTCTTGTTCCATGTGATTAGTGAAACATAGAGTACTTACTTCTACAGATTCTACATGAAACTATCTACTGGTTTAAGTTTTTGAAACACTTTCTGATTACTAATTAATAAGGCCAGAATCTCATGCCCCAAATATGTAAGGGTTCTCGTGACACGCTTCAGTGTTTATTTTCCTGCACAGTGACATCAATATACATATAACTTTCCAGAGATGATTACTCGAACCTTGCAAAAGCACTTGCGAAGTGTCTACATTCTCCTCTCATTGGACATGCATTGCAATTCGGTTTACTCTTTGTACAAAATACCTGCATACATATGAAAACAAGAGGGACTTATTCCATTTTTGCTTAATCACAAATCATGTTTCTAATCAAAGAAGCGCCATGTATACCTTTCCAAATGTAATCATCTGGTAGTGCAGCTCGTAACTGTCATTCAATAGTCAGCTAATTAGCAAAAGAGCAAGTAAAAAGGAAAGTGCCCACAAATTAATATGAATGGTTCTAGGGAAGTATGAGATTACAGGGTTAGTTGATCAAGTTTGCACAATCTTGGCCATAAATACTTTTGAATCGACTCCAGCATTGGGTACCTAGAGAATGATACAGTTAGCACTTGCAATTATGGAAAAGTTAATCATCCAATTGTTGAGATATTATTTTCTTACAGTTCTAAGAGGTGTAACTGCAGTGATTCGGGTAATGGTTGGAGGGGGACCCATCCCAGTCTTACTGCTATCCTTCCAACATTTGTGTCAACCTTTATGGAGCAAAAAGAAACTATATTTCTTATATTGTAAGATGTTCCCGGACTATCATAGGAAAATTGCTAAATTGTGCCACACAATTGTTACCGGGAAAGCAAGGTGGTGAAGTGTTAAAAGCCGGATGCACTCCACACTTTTCAAGCCCAATCCTCGTATGCTTAATAGATAATCCCTGCAGAATAAGCGTATGTGACAACTAATTAACTATATACAAAATATACGGATGCACTGCAGTCCATTGTTCATCATTTGGATAGCCTTGTGCATAAAAGGGGCAGTTGTAATGTTATAGAAGAAAATGAATTATTTGGAATGACTGACTTTGCTTTATCAGGGGGAACATCTCTTAACCATTCCAGATTGAGGCTTTCATGTTCTCTAACCAGTCGCTTTAGGAATTCCTACAAACATTTTGCAATCACTGTTAACCTGTCCAGTGATGTTATCTTGGGGCAAATTAACGGTGCTCTTAACAAACATGAGGTCTTTAGACTGAACACTAATAGAAGAGAACCTGCATTCGTTCCGCTAGCAAGTTGTTCATCCCTCGCTCCTTGATTGCATCAGATATTTCTTTGACATTAGCATTTATGAGTGCTTCATAGTCCAGAGAGTCCATTGTATCTCTATTTCTTTCTGTTTTCCTACCATTGGCTTGCGCCTGCTTTCTCAAAATGTCCCAGTCAACTGCATTATTTTTCTCGCCCTCATCAGCCTTTCCAATTTTTCCTTTTGGAGTTTTACTTTCCTTTCCTGCCTTTTGGATTTTTTGTACCTGTAAATTGGAATCAACTGATTGATTTTCAATGTACATTTGGTTATTTGCTACAGAGATGCTATCAAAGACATTGAAAGATTTTCTATTGAGCTCGCTGACATTTTGGACATGCTGCTCACTACCACACTGATTTCGCAGAAGTGGTTCAGTATGCTTTACAGGCTCTGTGGCTGATGTATTTTCTGATTGGAAGGTTAGGTTTCCCACACATTGGTGACTGTAGTGGGAAGGTTGATCATCTCCCATGCTTGACCTTGGTTCAGAATTCCCTTGCTGGTCTGTCGAGTGCTTTTTGAAAGATGGATACAGGTCCTCTGTTATATTCTGTTGCATGGAGGAATTAATGACACTTCCTGGCAGTTCTTCAGTTTTTAAGCTCTTGTAATTTTCTTCGTGTTCAACATTAAACCTGGAAGCAGTTGAAGGCCAAGAGGATATGCTTTCCTCACTGAAATTTCCAAATCTCCATAGCTTTGGTTCTCCAGAATCTGGGTACATGTGAAACTGATTGTTGCTGGAAGGAGCAACTGGTAGTTGCATTTTTTTATAGTCAAGATTGATTGAATCCTTGAAGGAAGTGCCATTGAGATGATGGGTTCTGTCTGATCGTCCCTTTAGCTGTGCAAATTTAATATGCCCATTCTTGGATCCGTCATTTGACAGTGAACTTCCATTTACTTGATTGTAAACGTCTCGCAACTTGGTTGCTTTCTCCATCTGTTGACGTGTTGAAAGGGAAACATAAATCTTCTTGGGTTGGCACCCAGTGATAGGATCTTCTGTTTCTGAGTTGGAGCCCGAGTACAAATTGATTCCTGCAGCGCCTTGAGTCACTGAGGATTCAAAAGAATCTTGAGATGATACAAATTCTTCCTCCAAACATTGACTGTGTGCCTCCACTAAGTTCCTTTCTGTCCCTGAGGTCTCACTGTCTCTCTGGTTATCTTCAGATTCATGGAGTGTCCTAGAAATCGGGTGATAGATTGGCTGACTTGACATATCTCTATTCCATTTGGTGACATCATCTAGACTTGTCATGCGAACTGCTGGTTCTTTTACCAATATGTTTGTCCCAACCTTCTGTTGAGCTTCGTGATTGCTTGATTTAAGCGGAAATTGTGCAGCCAAAGACATGAAGGCAGAGCTAGAAAGGTTAAAGGAACAAAAAGAATACTGTTCACTTCAAGACATTCACGTATGGGAAATCTGGTTGTATATACATGCTAAAGTTGTGAACGTACCTTGATAGATGGTCTGAAACATTCTGAGTAAGGAAAACTCCAATCACTGAGTCAACAACTGATCCTTTCCATTTTGAAAAACGTCTGTCTCCTGTATAGATTAATTTTATCAAAGGTTCTGCATGTTCCCTTTGAAGTACCCATCAACTAATTGGAGAAAATTATAATGAATTATGTCTTTATGGTACATGAGAAGCGAAAGTACTTCTTATCCGTTGTCTAATTGAGAGAAATACAAATTGTGCAATCTTTAACAATGAAAAACTTACTTTGCAAAAAATGGCATCAGCTTGGTTTATATATGTTTCATATGTAGTCAAGTTAGATTGAGCTTAATTTTTTCCATATTGAATATAAAATTGAAACTTGGTGGATTCTTGACATAGGTGAAAATGTATTTTGTGCTGCAGATTGCCACTAAAGTAGTTTATGTGAGCCAGAAAATTTGCTGCCAAAGGAGAAAAGGAAACGTGGGTCAGCCTAGCAAGTGGTATGAAATTTAAAACATTCATATCTTTGTTTTCATACATGTGTGTGTGTGTGTGTGTACCATTGTTGTGATCATTTAAGATTTTCTGCTAGATAGAACGTCACTGCATATTTATCAAAATTTTACCGACCATCAACTCTGATAAATAGGTCATGGTTCACTGGTTTAACCATTTGGTCAAGGCTGCGCTGGTCTTCTGGATAATTTACTAAACATTTTTTTTAGTAGATTTTCAAATTGACTTGGAAAAATATGTATTTGCCAACATAACAATGCTAATTCTTTTTATTCATATTTTGGTCATTTTTGCACTTGAATTCTTCCTAGTCAGTCATTTTTGATGTAATGAAAAGGCTTTTGTATTAATCATTGTTTATAATGGAGTATAGATTAAGAAAGGGCTACATCAAGTGCTTAGAGCTGATTAATTTACAGTACATATTCACTCAATTACAAAATAAGGGCCTAGACTTACGCAGTTGTGTGTTACTATTGTGTTGAATAGTATTGTATCTTCTCTAAAACTATTGTTTCTCAAGACGTCTATGTAATCAAAAGACCTTTTAATCCCTAAAATGTCAGTCTTCTATTACCTTCTCATTATTTCAGGTGTGATTGTGTGAAAAACCCTTCTTTTTTCACCCAAAAAAAAAAAAAAAAAAAAAGAAAGAGAAAAGAATAAAAAGAAGGAAGTACATGTTTTTTTTCTAGCTTACTAGGTGGGTGGCTTAACTTGCAGTTCACACAGTTGGACAGGCACTACAGTATAGTAATGAATCTAAGGATGATCGTCCTCTTTAGTTCAGAGCTTCAATATTTAATAATACTTTGCAATTAAATCTGTTAAAGAGCTTTCAAGCATGTAGATGGCAATGTTGACTTTATAATTTTTTTAACATCTGCAACATGGTAGTTCATGACAATACAATTTAGGAATAAAATATAAGTTATTGTACCTTGAACAAGATGCATGCGTGCAATGAATGATTCAACTCGGCCTTGGAAAACCTTTCTTTCCTCTTCCCAATACTTTTCCTTTTTCTTATCATTTCCTTCAATGCCTCCGCTTCCTTCCTTGCCCATCAAAAGATTCCATATCCTATTTGTTTCTGGGTCAAGCTCTACTTTAGGCCGTGGCTTACGTCTCTTGATAAATCTTTCATAGGGAACAACTGCACCGTCTCCTTTGTACGGGACAAGGGCATTTTGCTCGTGCTCTAAAATTTTGCTGCATCTTCCATTGAGGTTCAGATTATTAAACTCATGTATGACGTTATCTATTGATATAGTATGTCCTCTTACTGGAAATCCTGCATCAAAATCAAGAGTATGTCATTATTTGTGAGTTGAAAATAACTATTGTGATGATACATTTTTTTTAAGAGGTTTTTTATGTTAGAAGTACCGCTTGCTTTTGAAGAAGGCTGCTGATAATTGTACGAGGCATCCTTCTCTTGCAGGACATTATCTATACCTGCCTGTGTGGGTCCCACAGTCTGCTTCATTTTTAACATTTTATCATGGTGAGTTCGAGATACCTGCTTGTTTCCTGGTTGAACGGATTTTTTGGGGTATGATGAGGCTAGCTGGTTACAGGTTTCAATCGTGGAATGGGTGGAAAAACTAAGACCTTGGGTGAAATCATGGCATGAATGTGATTTGGATGAGATCTGCGGATTTAGAAAATTATTCCCAGAAGCGATTGAGTAAGTGTATCTGTCACTCGTAAACTTGTCCATTCCTTTGTTCTGTCTATCCATGCTTTTGTTACTTTCAATGGAAGAACTCAATATCGTATGTTTCTTTGATGCGAATCCATTTGAGTTGACTTTATTTTGCCCTGTTCTTTTAAATTTTCCCAGACGCTTCTCAATTGGTGTAACTTCACAAGGCGTATTATAGATGCCCAAATACTCATTCTCGAATTTCTGTTTCTTATGACGTGGTGAAAAACCCTGGCTTAGCATTCTCTGATGGCCATCCATTTGATATATCTCTTGGCAAGACAGTGAACTAGGTGGATGATTGGTAGAAAGATGTGTATGCTCCACGGTTCGACAATACTCCCTCTTGGATCCCCTTACTTCACTTGGAAGGGAGAGGGAGAAGATCTTTAGTACCGATTGAGAGTCACCCTGGGTAATATTTTCTTTCATCTGAAGGCTCTTACCACTAGTTTTTGCTCGAATGACATCTTGACACATTCCTTCATCATGGCGAAGTTGCTGCAAGGGAGTGTATCCATCTCTGCATCTTCTCTGGCATAAATCATAATTCCCATTTTCTACATGTCTCCCCATAACATGCAAATTTTTCAGATGCATGTCTTTTGTTGTAGCAAGTAGGGATGCCGATGGTTGCCTTTCTGGCAGGAATAAAAAGTTATTTGGCATAAGATTCATGGAAGAGGAACAGTTACTCATAGTTCCTGGAATCTGGTTCTCTACCATCAATTCGTTCTGTAGGGCACCTTGCTTTGCTGGTCTGGCTTTTAAACCCTGGTTGGTTACAGGGACAATAGGTGTCCCTTGAGAATCAAAATTCATCTTGATCCCTTGCTGCATCTCATCTTGTTGACCACCTGCTTTGCATTGGTTTTCATCCATGGTATTTTCCGAATCAAAATTTAGAGCTCTTCTGCATGATTTTGCACCTTTTCCAGCATTAGGGTCTATTGTCTCCCTTATACCATTTGCCAGTGGACTTGGGGATTCCTTTTGAACATTCTTTCTTACGTACTTCCTCTTTGCTGGTTGGCTCTGCTTAGACTCTGTATTGCTTGGAGTTGTAGGCTTTGGTGTCCCTTTGGGTTTGCCCTCTCTGATTACTTTGGGCCTGTGTTTTCTTCGCTTCGATGGTTTCTGCTGCGGTGTCTTGTTTAGACCAGTCCCTCTGTCACCTTCCCTGTCAGAATCTTTGTTTCCCTTGTACGGTGTAGAAATTGCTGATGTTGCTGACTTCACAATGTTCTGCAAGAGTTTGTAACCATTTTTTTGAATTGCTTCATCTCCTATAGACATGGTTAGTTTCACCTGCTCATCTTTTTCCTTGCTAGAACCTTCCTCCATCAAGAATTTCAGTAATGCAGAAAGCTGGTCGTTCTCCAAATTATTGTCCTGGTCTGTTGTGAGTTGGTGTTCGCTGGCAACACATGAGGCAGCATCGGCTTCTATTGTTGGTAAGGAGTTTAGATCACAGCTTGACATGAATGGTACAGGGAAATCATCTGTGCAGAAACCAGTTTTTCTGTCAAATAATTTTAACAGTGAAGGGATTTTTGGCAATATATGGCCATTAAGAAATTGTCCACCGGAGTGAAATTCATCATGATTTCAAGACCATTTAGATGCAGTATGACACACCCAAGTTATAAATGTTTCACCTTCATCAATTTGTGATTTTCCAATTGAAATTGAAATATTTTATGGATCGCTTATATATATTGGTCTATTGCCTTAAGCCATTGAATTGTGCAAAGGTAAATGTTTTAGGCTTTCAAGTACAACAAGCCACTAGATTTTGAGAGCCAACCACCACATCTAAGTTAAAGTGGGTAAACTTTACGGAGGTTAATAAGAATCACTATTATCTAATGGCATTCAAAAAGTGTTACGTTCTTGCTTTGTTTTGCCCCTCTTTCCCCTGCTTTTCTTTTGTTTTTGGTTAGCGTCATCCAACAGCGTCAAGTCTTTACTTTTAGGTAGTGTTTGGGTGCCAAAATGAAGTTGGTTAAGTGAAAAATAAAGACAAGATACAAACAAGTTTAGTGCATATAGATCATTGGTTAAATATAAAAGATACTTGCAATTAAGTTGAAATTTCAAGACGTGAAAGTTCCGCTTGGAAGTGCTCTCATCTATGACAATATTCCAAATGTTTGAATCAGTTATTTGTCACGTAAGACTTTGACTGTTGCGACTTGAAATGGATTTGTGACACATTTCGTGGAAATCTTTGTTTGCAGCGTATGACACAGATATGAGAACCGAATAAAAATACTTACTCTGGCATATCTGGGACAAGCTGTCACCATAACTCAAAGGGTTTGAATTTGAACTTGAGCAGTAATTTTGGTCGCCAAATAACCAATGAACTGAGTTGGAATCTCTCTGACTGTTGTCAACTTGAGAAGGAAAATCCATAACCAACGATGTGCTCATCACCTTACTTGAAGGATATGAACCATTGTTGCAATTTTGATTGGTTAGCAAGAAATGAGCCGAATCGATTCCTTGGTTTCTCAATTGAGGATGCAAATTGGGATATAGAAGTGTGTTCGCTGCTATGTCCACACTACATGAAGGATATGAACCACTGTTGAAATTTTGGTTGGTTAGCAAGAAACTATCCGAGTCGATTCCTTGGTTTCTCAATTGAGGATGCAACTTAGGAATTAGAGGTGTGTTCGCTGCTATGTCCACACTTCTGCTCGGGTTCCCGTTTGCAGATGCAACATAAGCAGCATTATCATGTAGTAACTGTTGTGTCAATGGATTATCTTTCCAACTTGAGCCTTCATCACAGAGCAACTGTGTGAAGAATCCTGCATTGTAGGAGTCCGACATGTGATTGATCATTTGAATGTTCTCCCCCAGACTACCATCATAACCACATCTATGTAGCTGACCATTCGGGCTAACAGCTTGAGTCATGCCATTGTAACTAGCCCCCACCGGTACACGCTCCCTCGTAATTCCAGTCAATTGTTGTTGCCGATTTCCTCCTTGATGGAGGTTCCCATAAAGGTTGACTGGGACCGGGTGAGGTTTCACTGGAGTCGGCTTCTGTGGAGTCACTGGAACCCAAGAGTCCACGACCCGTAAATTGTCATCCCGGGGAATAAAATATCCCCCTTCAAATTTCATCCTTGATTGAGCCCCTACAATTCACAAGCCATCCAAGTCTCTTTTGACTTGTCTCTTACATTAATGTTTCTATTAACACTCTCCCTGGTCTTCTTCTAATCAGATAAATTCAGCTGAAAACCGAAAAACGTCCAGTTTTCTTGTTTCTTATCCCCATTGCCGGAAACAACCGGTGCCAAAACGCCCAAATACTCCCTCCCACCTACCATGAATGCATAACACAATCAGTATCCTATATATACCTGGAAATTGCTACGAATTACCGTATCGGCATTCAAATTCCGGCAAGAAACACAACCGGAAATTTTTCAGAGACCAAGTCTCCCACCTAACATGCTACTTACAGAGAATATTCGATTTTCTGAAAAGTGAAAAGGCTTACAGTAATAGCAAAATGTATATGAGTGGAGGCAAAGGCGGCAGCTCAGCTCTCTCCGATCCGGCGGTGAGACGACTGAGAGTCGCCGGAGCTTGGTCAGCCAGTCAATGCCCGAATTTACAGTCAGTTTTCATTCAACAGTAGAATAGGAGTTGTTGAGAGAGGATAGGAGAGAGAGGGGAAAAGAAGACAAGTCAGAGAGACTGTGAGCTTTTATAGTAAATGGAAACTTGGTTTGGGCACCTCTTGAATTTTATAAGATGGGCGCCCGCCGTAAGTAGGGTAAAATGAATTTTTACGGAAAGTGCTTTTATGGAAGTTTGTTTCACCAGTTTACTTTAGTACATTATATTTATTGGGTTACTTGAATGACTGGTAAAACTAATAATTTAAACTGACGCTAACTCAGCAATAATTTAAGTAGCGAGATAATAGTAATATAAAATAATAGTAATATAAAATAATATTAATGTTTTTTGAAACTTCAATTCTTATGTGGTATGATGTGATTGACAGTAAAGGTAATTGCTGTCAAATTTGATAACAATTTTAAATTCATTTTTAATTAATGAATAAATGTTTTCTTATTATTTTTATTATTGTTTTTTGTTCTTTTTTTGGTTAAGATTATTATTTTTTGTTCTAAAAATATTTATCTCTACTAATTAAGAAAACACTCATTGTCAACCAAAGTCCTAACATATCTCTAATTATTAAAATAAAAAATAAAAAATAAAAAAAACTTCACACTCTCACGTTCTCTATCACTCCCTTCCTCTCCTGCTATTTCAAAAATAAAAAATCTTCTCACACTTTGTGTGTGCCCATATGCTAGTTACAATTATGAAAAGTAAATAATAGCTTAAATTTGACATATTAAGTGAAGGACAAAATTGAAAAAATAAAATAAAATCAAAGTGCCACATAAAGCTTTCAAATTTAAACTTTATGTTTAAAATTTGACGTCACTTTTGAAGATGCTCTTAGGATTTATTTTCTAAAATCTATATATTTTTAGTAAAAATGCAACTGAATTCTAAGAAAAACACTTGAAGTATTTCGTGCAAGAAGCACACAACTGATATTTATTTCAAAATGCACTTCAAGTGCTTTTAGAAATTAAAAAAATACTTGATTTTTTAAAAATACTTCCAAACAACCTATTAGTGGTATAAAATCCATTATGTTAAAACCTATGAAAACACTTTTAAGAAAAAACATGTAAGGCTGAAAGCTCTATAGCAAACCTCCATTCAATATGCACTTCAACATTTATAAATTCGACTAGCTAATTTGCTTATCCAAATAAGAACAGAAATAATCATATTCCTAGCATTTTTGCAAACACTACTCGTGTGTGAATAGTGATGGAATTGTCGAAATGGAGATAGAATAAGCATTCCAGAACATGGAAATTGTTTTATTTGTTATTTTTTACCCATTGATAAATTTTTTTTATAAATAAAAACACAACTAAAATTTTGAATTAAAAATTTAAAGGAAAATCAAGAGATAAAATAACCAAGGGTGTGCAAAGGGTGAAACGATGTGTGCAGAGCAACTTCTGATTTGTTTACCATGATTTTGGTGTTTAAAGTCGCTGAGTGACTTCTCACCATCATTCTGTCTTAATCATGGTTAACGCTAAACTGTTGCAAGTAAAACAAATTGGGTGCAATAGAAAAAACCTAATAACATGTGGGGAACATAAGTTAGTTCATCAGCGACACATTTAAGTAGTGATGGATGCAAGATTATATTCTCGTTGCATTCCAACAATGACGCATACATCGTCAAAAATCTTTTTCCAGCTTTTTAGGTGAGACATTTCATCAAACACTTGGTCGACCCATAAATTGTGTATTTAGCGTACATCTTCATCATCTAGTGCCCTTTTAAGTGTCTTTAGATCAATATTGTTACGGTGAATAAAACAGAGTTAAATCATACATGTACAACAGTGTGACTCAAATCTATAAGATGATTAGGAAGAGGGAGAATTAATGTGCCTTTTATTATATAAGAAATTGCGTTGTTTCACGAAGAAGGATTGAGGAAAATATATTTTGAGGTAGGTTTGTCAAATGACCAAAAACTAAATATTTCTTTTTAACCCAAAAGAAAACTTCATCAACTGCTCCCCTGCTTACAAAGTACTTGAATTGCAAAGAACAGAGGAGATGATAACCTAGTTTGTAAACTATTAGACCAAAACACATTACAGGAACTAACAACGAAATGTACATTTTCTGTATAATTTTTGCGTAACTCGCAGAAAACCCGACAGAAGAAACATCTTAAAACGAATCAGAGTGTTTCACGGTGTTAAAACAAACAAAAGAACTTGCAAAGTCAGACGGGCACTTTCTCGATGCGGGAACATAAATCCATTGACTGCATACAGCCATGTAACCATAACATGCAACTATTAGTGTTCTAGTTCCGGAGAAATGCCACAGTGGCAACACGTGATCCTACGGATCCACCAAACATGAATGTCGGATACGTGCGGACATGACTAAGGTATTGAAACTTAGGAGGATCTTTGCGTGTTTCATGAACCTGCGTCGCACTTCTTTGATTGAAACTTTCCACTTCTTGCACCAATTCATCCTTTGTGCTGTTACATGATGTGATCACCTGCAATGGTGTTCCCCAACAGCAATTGAAACATCCGGTAGTGTTGAAAGCAACAAAAACTTCTCAAAGAGAAATTTAAAGAGAAAAGAAAGAGAACAAAACCAAGCACTTTCAAAGTGAACAGGCAAGAAGCGCTAGGGTTCATAACAAAATATATTATCTATACTCTTCCTTTTAGCACTTGAAAACACACCCTAAATGAAGGTAACTGCAATTTTAATTAACAAGTATTAACCAAAGTGAAGATGCTTACTAATAATCCACCAGAAGCCACCAATCGTGAAACTGAATCCCAATAAATTACCCTGTATAAAAAATATGAATCAGCAATTCCAAACTCCACTCTCCTTCTATTTAATAACCCCGAGCAATTAGATAGATTAAAGTCACTAGACAAATCATTCACACAGAAACAGAGGAATTATCAATCAGAAAATAGATAAGAGTAATAATCGTAACAGAATACATGCAGCATAGCATACTATGCTGGCTTTTACCTTTTGATAGAACCATCTGGATGCAATCCAATGGCATCCAAGGTTCCCTTGTCCACAACTAGTTGGAACTGCCTTTCCAACTTGGTCTCTAGAATATCATCAACCTAAAAAATAGTGACACAATTCATTTTACAATATTGTAGAAATGAAGTATCAAAATAATAGCTTAACTACAAGCAATGATTTGGAAGACATTAACAATTTAACACTAAAGAAGAGAAATTCGCTTCATACAACTTCATTCACCAGAAATATACAGGCATAAGGATTATAGAAATCTAATAATTTTTTTCTGAAGCCTAAACATACCAGAAAACATTGGTCAAAAGGAAAGGTATACCAAAAATTTAATGTTTGGCAATCCATCACGATCAGCAAGGCTTCGAGCAAGGTCAATCGCCCCTTCACTATAATCAGTTCCTGTTAAATCAGAGAACCTGAACCCAAAACACCAGAATTTCATTCATTATGGTGTCTCTGACATTTAGAGAAACAATGGAAATTCACTCACCAAAGAACTTTCATGAAATCTTGGACTCACTTTTATTTACAACTCTCTGGCACCCAGCACTTCTCACCAACCCTCCAACAAGGGAGGCAAAAAAGGACATTAAGCATTGAAATTGTATTTTTGGGAGGGTGAATTGGGGCCTAATAACCAATAATAATTACATAGGAATGATCCTCGAGCAAAACATACCATTTAAATAAGATTTTAAGATCGTTTCAATTCAAGAAAGAAGGTTTATGAGATTTTTAGATTACACATTGGAAGGTTCTTTTAATTGACTTTAGCCAGTATGTTAACTTATTAACAAATGTACTGAACACAAATAAAAAGGCCAAATGCACATTCTCAAAATATCATGCCCCCTTTAGGACCGAATTGATTCTTGGAGGGTGAAGCATATCAAAATACCCAACCATATGAGTAAAGGAAGCCTGATTTAATAGCGGCAAAGGTGTCGTATGTGCAGTGGTGACAGTGACGGCACTTGAGAGTAAGTAGGTTGGTGAAAAACTGATAGCAGACTTGTTCTAAATAAATAAAGGGATGATTTGATTGAGATCACAAAATTAGATTGGGTGAGTCAACATTCTGTCCACCTCCTGATCCTTCAAGTTTCTGCATTTAAATCTTATAACTTATTATAAACTACAAATAAATATTTAAGGGTTTAAGGACATTTGCATTTGCACATTTCCATCAAGTTTGTTACCTATTTATCTTTGATAGTTAACTTTCTTCACTGCTACATCATTCTAAAGAATCTAAATGCATAAATCACTTTAACCAATTGGCACATACATACTGAGACTCACATCTATGGGCAACTTGTTAACCTTAAAGTTAAAACAAGATGTCTCCAGCCTAGACATTCCAATCTGATACAGGATTCACCTAGTTTGCATTTTATTTGCTTCCATACAGGAATTCAATCTAATTCAGCATATGATACCAGACAAAGTTCAATGAATAAAAGAATACCCCTGCTTGGAAAGTTCTTGAAGAAGCAAACCATTGCCAGTCCCGATGTCAAGTACACTCCAGCCTGAAAGATACTTATCACCTTGTTCCACAGTATCAGACTTATTATTATCAACATGATTTGGTGTGCGACCTTTAGAAATATCAATGCATAAGCTTTTGGTCCAAGAGGCGACCACTTCCATGACGTCAGCTCCAAACCTACAGAAATAGAGGGCTGAAATCATCAAACGCTCCACGCCTTACAGTATCTACTCACTTTAACACAAAGGGGAACTAAAATATGAATCCCTCACTACTCTGGATTTATAAAAGTAAGGAGTAAAGGTTGACAAACTCTGGTAAATCACGACAAAAAGTGACTCGCAGGGCTGGTAATATTTTAAAATCACCCCCTTTCATTTTATATAGTTGATATGAAAAGGATATCAATATTGTTAAGAAAGGTTTTTCTTCAATCTCCTCTCACTAATATGAATATCTTTTTCCTAAGGCTCTTTGAAAAGTGGCAACAAATGCACATAACGTAATTAGTACCAAGAAAAAAAATTAACCCATGTGATCTTCACAAGATAGCGTTTCACTAATTCTTAACAGTTTTGTAATTGTGGTTGTTAGCTAGTTAGAGACGGTTAGCTTAAACATATACAAGCTCATAATAATTCCTCTAGAATACCAGACTTTGTACGATTCATCTTGTCAAACAACACAAAAAGCTTTCTCCCTCTAATTTCTCTCTCTACCTTCAAGAGTTCTCTTTGATTCCGGATATTTCCATGATGTTACCACTTAGCTGTTGTCTACAGTGCCCCAAAGCCAGAAGAAATGCATCACAAATTAATTTGCACAGTTGCGAAAAGCTTACCAAACTTCACCGGTATGACCATGTTCCCGAAAATTCGCCAACTCATCTGCATATGCAGCATCCCAATAACTCTGAAGACCTAGCATTGATGTCACCCCTTCAGCATCTGGTTCCTCCTTGTCAGAACTGCAAGTACCACAATACAAATAAAAATACAACAAGAAATAATTGTTCCTAAACTAATAGCCTATTAATTCTTCCTCGAAATTCAGAACTGGAAAAGCATAAATACAACAAGAAATTCAAAGATTTAGTCTTAATAACTTAATTTTGCACTAATTAATTAATATTTTTTTTACATATATTTGCTGGAAACCAAATAGGGGGGAGGGGAGCAAACCTGTATTCGGAGGGGGCACGGAGGTTAGCAGCTGAGAGGTCCTCGGCGGCGTCGGCATGGCGCTGGTCGTCGTCGAGAGTGCTTCCATAATCACTCTTGATGGACCATGAGTCGGCGGCGACGGAGCGTTCATCGTCGGAGACGAGATCGGGCGGTGCGGCTCGGCTCTGCTGCGATATCTCCGAGTCATCTTGCCCCAATCGAAATCCTGCCATTGCTGAACAAACAATGGGAGAGAGATGGACTGTCTGACTGAAAGACTAATGAAGAATCGAAGTGATCAAACGTTGAGATGTTCTGGTGGACTTTTGGGTTTGGGTATGGGTTGTGGATCTTGGATTCGGACGTTGTACTCCTGGCTCAGTGAACGGGTTAGGGGATCGGATGGGATGCGTGCATAAAACTAAAATAAATGGTAGTAATGGTTCTTCAACTTTAATTAAATTAAGAGTAATGATTTTTCAACTAAAAATTTATACTATTGGTTCCTTAAGTTATCAAAATGTGTAGTTATGGTCATTTTCGTCATTAAAATTTTGTCAAAATAAATTATATTGAAAGGATCATTGCTACAATTGAGTTAAAGTTGAGGGACCATTGCTCCAATTGGGTTAAAGTTAAGGAACCATTTCTCTAGTTGAATTAAAGTTCAGGGACCATTGGTATAATTCTTCTTATTTGATTTTTTATATTTGCCCCTTAATTCAGTCTCACGTGCATGATTGTAGACATGTAAATTTCGTTGCATACAAATGATGTATCACAAAGTTTCATGTGGCATATGACTCATCATAAATGGACAAGTATGATAGGGGTGGGCAAACGGGTATAGAAACCGCGGGTCGGGACGGGTACGGGTCGGTTCCTAATTTTTAAAAAGAGAAATGGGGCAGGGTGAACCGGGGCTTTGAAATTTTCGGGGCGGTCTGGTTCCAAAGGTATAGAAAAACAGGTACCCGGATCAGCCCGTTTGTAATTGCAATGGACGGACGAGATTGAAAATGAACCTACCAGCAAATCTGAACCGTTAGTTTTACTTAGGACCTAGGTCTCCTCGAGCTCGACTTTGTCACTGGAGTCCTCGAACTCGACTCGATTCTCTCTCGCCTCGTCGTCTCCTCCACCACCCCTAGCTCGACTCTGTCACTCTACCTAGGTCTCCTCGAGCTCGACTCTGTCAAGGGAAAGCAAATCTCTTACTCCATATTAATTAATTAATATCTTTATTCAATTAAATTTAAACCTGTAATTCACCTTCGTCAATCGGCCTCCTCCCGTATCCGATCACTCGGTGAGTCCCTCTAAAACCAATTTTTTTTATTTGTCAATTCATATTTCTTCTTATTTCGAAATTGCGATTGGGTATGTTCGGATTGAGCTATGGATTTCCGTTGATGAATTTGAGTTAGGTGGTTTTGTTTTTTTGCTTTTTAATTTTATTTTCCAATTTAGTCAGATGAATAGCTAAAGGTTTGATCTTGTACTGATTCTGTTTTATTTCTGTAATTCATTGGATAATTTTTATTTTTTATGATGGATTGTTGAGAAAATTGAGAGGGATTATGGATTCAACTGAATCCAACTAGTGGTCAAAATTTTTTAGGCCGAATTTATTTCAATGTGTTGTGTTCGGCCTTTTGGTCCATGAAGGATGCACCCGATTTATTTCTTCTCGTCTTTGCTATACAAAATTGATTTCGTTGTTTTCATGAATTGTGTATGTTTGATGAAGTTCTAAAGCACTAGGATGTTTAAAGTTTGTTTTCTTTCTTTCTTTTCATGTAGTAGCTTTTGACAAAGATGATAAATTTTTTAGATATATAATCCAGACATATTATTAAAAGCAAGCCCTTGCCTGAATATGTTATGGGCCCGCTGCTGCTATGTTTGAATGGGTTTTTTTAGTCAAAATGGTCCATGAAATTGTTATGACTATTCAATTTGGTCCCTGAAATTTGAAATCGAGAGAAGTGGTACCTGAGTGATGACGGACAAACTCATGGACTACTTCTGACAATTTCTAATTTTAGGAATCAAAGTGAGAAATTATGCTAATCTTAGTGATCATTTGACTGAAATGCCATTTGAAATTGAAAACTATACTTACATCTAAACTTGAATTTCTTGCAAATTACTTCGTGGGCTTGTGTATATATAATTATATATTAGGTCTTTATGAACTTTTAGATTTTATGTAATGTCTAATGCGTTTGTTTGTTTTTTATGCATGTTGGAAATGTGCATTCCTTGTAGTTTCCAGCCAGCATATATGTTGGAATAATGTTGACGAGGAAGAGTAGAAGAATTTTGAAAAATCATCTCATCTTTCTAACTTTACAACAATGTCTTCAAAAATTATCCTTTCGCGTGATATTCCAGCTAGCTTGGAATCTGAGACTTGAGACCACCTCCATTATATATAGAGGAGTATATTTATGCGACTTTGTTAGCCTATTTCCTTGCATTTACTTAGTTAGTTTCTATTTATTTTAGTATTTTAAGCTATTTTCATATGTTTGTAGGTCCAAATGGCTAAAGTGACAAGAAAAAGCAATTTGGAGCAGTTTTAGGCTTGGAATGGATAGCACATGCTTGGAGCTAGGTGGATGGACGAAATTGAAGTTCAAGAAAGGCTAGGAATCTGCTAAAGAGATGGAAGAAATTAATTCAAGACTTGGAAGAGAAAGAATCAGCTACAACGAAGGAAATATGAGTCAAACTTCCTTATTTTGACTTAGTCAATCCTAATATTTTCCTACTTAATTTCCAGCTGTTAAAGGGGGGGGGGGTTCCTAATTAATTTAGGACGCTTAAATATAAGTTCTAGAAGCCCTAATCCCAGTCAAAGAGGGATGCCGCACCACCTATCCCTTTCCTTGCCGTGCAAGGCCTTCTACCTTTCCCAATTCCCTTGCCGCACCTTGTTACCCTTTTCCTCTTGGAATTCTGATTTGTTACCCTTTTCTTGGAGGATTTGGAGTTTTAAACCTTTCCCAAATTAATTCTCAGCCGTGCCCTTTCATCCCATATAAATAAAGAGCCTTGCCGCACCCATTCAGATACCAATTCATACTTTCAGCCATTCTTTCATACAATTCATCACTCAAACCTTCACCCACACCTTGTGCCGCAGCAAAGAAGAAGAAAGAGGACCTTAGGACATGCTTGCCATTTAAGATCGGATTGTTGGAGTGTTTCTAGGTGTATTCAATCTTTTGTTTTCAATGTTTAAGTTCAATTATCTTTGTTTTGCGAACATGAGGAGCTAAACTCGTTTTAGCTAGAGGAGACTTTGAAATCATGATTATATTTGCAATATGAATTGATTACCTCCAGTTGTGATTTCATAAATTGAGTTCTTGTTGGAGCACATAGGTAAGCCACCTCCTCCAATTTCAATTTCGTTTTCTACTAACAGGTTGTTGATGATTTAGGCACCCACTCTAGAATTTAAACCATTACTGGATCATTTCAAGTATCATCTTCCATTCAAAGACCAATTCCATGCCATGGGCTCCAATGAAGTTCAAAAAGAGGTATCGTCCGGTTGGAAGACGTTAAAGAAAGTGCTTCTTGGGAGGCAACCCATGCATTTGAATAATGAAGACCTAGGAATCTCTAACAATCCACAACCAGATTTGCATTCTTAACCCTACTCCTTATTGCTTTTACTTTGCCATGATAGTCATATTTGTTAGTTGTTGTTTTGATTGTTTGTGTGTGAGTCTTTGTTTGCAACATTGATGACAATGTTTGGTTTAAGTGTGGGGGGGGGGGGTAAACAAAGTGAATTTTGTCAAATTTTATCACCTATCACTTCTAATGTTGTTTCTCATTGTTTTAAGTGTTTTTAGAGTGTTTTGAAAAACCCAAAAAGAGTCGTTTTTAAAGAGTTTTTGATGTTTGTTTGTGTCTTAAGGTACCTTCCAACACAATGATGAGGATTTGGTTTTTAATTGCATGACTATTAAAGAAAGTTACAAACATGGATGGAAGTTTGATTTGCTCTTTGGTTTATGCTTAATTGTAGTTTGTCGTTTACGAATTTATATGTGATCACAAAAGGAAAAAAAAATCAGTTTTTTGTAACATGTTTGAAGGAAGGAACTCAAACTAACGCTACAACCCTGAGAGACTTGAGCCTAAACTTTATTTGGAGAATTATTAATTTGTGATTTCTTGTTTTCTAAAGTTGTTGCATGATCTCATTATTTCTTTGCTTGGTTGCTACTTAGAATGTGTTTTCATCATTATAGTTCTAAATACTAGAACTCATGCCCGTTTCATTCAAAGCATAAAATTGATTGCATAACATACAATAAGATGAAGTTGTTTAGTTAAACTAGAGCCAAAAAGCCTTAACCTTTGCATATATATTGTAGGTTTAACCCCTTTGAGACTTATTTAGCCTATTTTCTTTGTTAGCCACATTATCCTTACCTAGCCTAGATTAGGACTATCCATACCCTTGTTCTTAAAGAATAGGTGAGCA
Source organism: Pyrus ussuriensis x Pyrus communis (assembly GCA_008932095.1). NCBI lineage: Eukaryota > Viridiplantae > Streptophyta > Magnoliopsida > Rosales > Rosaceae > Pyrus > Pyrus ussuriensis x Pyrus communis. Next base: position 18,856,695 of record CM018521.1, on the reverse strand, counting down.
TGAAGGGAATTCCTTTTGACTTACATTTTGAAGAAAAACTAGTGTGGGGGAAGGTAAAAGGGCACGAAAAAAAAAAACGTGAAAAGAAAGAAAAAGAGTTGAGAAATAAGTGAGAATGAACTCATAAGTATTGGTTGTTGAAGAAAAGGTCCCAAAGTTTGAATTTAACCCTAAGTGTTACATGCATTTTCCCCTTGTTTTTAAGTTAGTTTCTGCCATCAAAAGTGAATTCTAAGTTTTAATTTCATTACTTTGCTTACTATTGCTTTAAGAACCTTTGTTTAACCTTAACCTTTCTTTTTAGCCAATACCCTAACCCCGTTACAACCCTTAAACTTCTATCTTGATTGTTATGTGTTTCAATATATGGAGTTTGAAATTGGTATGAGCATATGGAATCCCTGGTTCTCGCTTCTAAGTAGTGACATTCCATTCATGAGATCATATACATGTTCAAATTAATAATTCCAGAAAATGCTTTCTTTGTTATAACATATGTGAGTGTTAGTCTACATGTTTACATCAATCTTTTCACATATACCTAGTGTAGGGAGTGTAGTCAGAAAATCTGTGTGAAAATAGAGAGTATATCCAGTGAGGAATTGGAGGAATTCTCTAAGGCATGTTACTACATTCAAAATGTTGTTTTAATTGATGAAATGCGAGATGGTGAGTGGTGACTGCGATTAAGTGTTTGCTTAAGTGTAAAGAGAGCTAAACTCTATGGGAGTAGTGATTTTTAATATGTCATGTTCATTTGAAATCCCTTAGGCAAATGTTGGAAGGTCTAGATTGTGTTTTGTTTGTTTTGTTTTGCTCGAGGACTAGCAAAAGCTAAGAGTGGGGGAATTTGATAGGAGCATATTTATGCGACTTTGTTAGCCTATTTCCTTGCATTTACTTAGTTTCTATTTATTTTAGTATTTTAAGCTATTTTCGTGTGTTTGTAGGTCCAAATGGCTAAAGTGGCAAGAAAAGGCAATTTGAAGCAATTTGGAGTAGTTTTGGGCTTGGAATGGATAGCACATGCTTGGAGCAAGGTGGATGGACGAAATTGAAGTTCAAGAAAGGCTAGGAATCTGCTAAAGAGATGGAAGAAATTAATTCAAGACTTGGAAGAGAAGGAATTAGCTACAAAGAAGGAAACATGAGTCAAACTTCCTTATTTTGGCTTAGTCAATCCTTATCTTTTCCTACTTAATTTCCAGCTGTTAAAGGGGGTTCCTAAGTAATTTAGGACACTTAAATATAAGTTCTAGAAGCCCTAATCCCAGTCAAAGAGGGATGCCGCACCACCTATCCCTTTTCTTCCCTTTCCTTGCCGTGCAAGTTCTTCTACCTTTCCCAATTCCCTTGCCGCACCCTTTTCCTTTTGGGATTCTGATTTGTTACCCTTTTCTTGGAGGATTTGGAGTCTTAAACCTTTCCCAACTTAATTCCTAGCCGTGCCCTTCCTTCCCATATAAATAAAGAGCCTTGCCGCACCCATTCAGATACCAATTCATACTTTCAGCCATTCTTTCATACAATTCATCACTCAAACCTTCACCCACACCTTGTGCCGCAACGAAGAAGAAGAAGGAGGACCTTAGGACGTGCTTGCCATTCAAGATCGGATTGTTGGAGCGTTTCTAGGTGTATTCAATCCTTTGTTTTCAATGTTTAAGTTTAATTATCTTTGTTTTGCGAACATGAGGAGCTAAACTCGTTTTAACTAGAGGAGACTTTGAAACTATGATTATATTTGCAATATGAATTGATTACCTCCAGTTGTGATTTCATAAATTGTGAATGCAATTTACTTAACTGCTTGATATATATATATATATATATATATATATATTGTTTATTGTTTATTTGATTTCTTCAATTGTATGGCCAAAATTACAAAAAAGGGTGTATAAAAGGTTAAGAATGATGTGTGAAAATCATCTTTATTTTTTATTTTCTTGATGTACAAATTTAATTTCATAAAAAATTTATTAATATCCTCGTTAAATTGAGGGTTTTGTTTGGCAAAAATACCTTTAAAATGTGGTTACGTGGCCATTCACGTGACAATTAACGAGGATACTAATAGACTTTTCACAAAATGATCAAAATGACTTTCGGTGAACAAATTCAGGGACCACATTTATTGAATTTCATTGTCAAAGACCAAATTGAGGAGTTACACCAATTTTTAAAACCATTTTGGCCAAAAAACCAATTCACAACTATTTCTGTTTCAACAACCATTTCTTATGGGCTGTGTATTGATCTAAAAACCAATTAGATATGGGAGTAGTAGTCCATTGCTAAACATCACATGTGGGTCATTTCTTCGCATTCTCACATTTTAATGCAGTAATACTAGATGATGGATACACTCATTCTTTTGCTTGAAGATTTTAAATTAATAAACTCATTAAATGCGTGCCATTTTCGACGCTCAAAATGTTATTATTCCTCAAATCTATCTTGTTCTTTTTTTTTTTTTTTTTTTTTTTTAATTTTCGTTGTTTTATTGGTAGGAGGTCATTATGCACGTACTTATGTTTTCAAAATACTTCCATTTTTCGAACACATTTTGATGATTCGTTAAATTACACTTTTTTATAAAAATCTAACATACAATACATGTTTTAAACATGTATGTACCTACATTTCACGTTTAGTGTCACATCCTGATCTGGGGATGACCACTTCCTAGGCTCGCTCTACCATCGTAGCACGATATTGTCCGCTTTGGGTCCTGACTATGTCCCCACGGTTTTGTTTCTGGGAACTCACACGAGAACTTCCCGATGGGTCACCCATCCTGGGAATGCTCTCGCGCGCTACTCGCTTAACTTCGGAGTTCCTATGGAACCCGAAGCCAGTGAGTTCCCAAAAGACCTCGTGCTAGGTAAGGATGAGAATATACATATAAGGATTACTCTCCTGGACGATGTGAGATCTTACATTTAGTGCATGTTATTGTCAACACAATTTTCAATAATACATATAAAATTCACGTATTCAATGCATATTTTTGATAAATTAAAATGATTAATTTATTTAAATAAATATTAAAATAAAAAATGCCAGAATTTTTCAAAGTAAATTTTTGGCAACGCTGTTGAATAATACACGAACATATCTTTCACATATTATATCCGTTCTGTATTTTACAAACTATTGTCAAAGGCTAAAGGGCTATAAATATTCTTTGTTACTGATAAGATTTTTACTACCTGCAAAAGTAAGAATAAAAATACTTAAAAATACTTACAAGAAAACAAGGTAGTTGTAGTAAGAATGCTCATGCAAGATTGTACTCAACATGGATTAGTTAAAACAATTTATATTAAAGCCAAATATTTATTAATTGTTTTAAACAAAGTTTTAAAAATGTTGATTTTGGCATTTTAAAAATAATAAAAACAAATTTTAATTAAAACAATTAAAGATATCGAGAAAGTAAGGAAAACAAAATAAAAGAGTTGTTGAAAATAAAGTTGTAAAGCACTAGGGTTTCATCGTCACATTAACAATCCTATGTAGTTTTTCCAATTACTTATAATTTACATATGCATATTTTGAAGGTTAGGTTTTCCTAAAGTATGCTCTACTTGGACCCCCAATATAGAACGTATATCAAACATGCAATCCGTCTATGATGTTAAGCTCAAATCTAAAAATGCAAAACTCATTAAGTTTTATGAAAACCTTTTGAAAAACCATGCAACTATTAAGATGTGGTATTCATCCTAAGTGAAATTACAATAATTAACCACAAGAAGTTTCATCAATTTCAAGGACTGACTCCGACCAAAATTGTATCAAATTACTTTTCTAAATATCATAATGGTAGCTAAGTATTAACACAAATAGATAGTTTCAAACACAGCGATTAATAATTCAAAACATGCATGCATAGTATCACAAGTAAACTAAAAAGAAACCACACCTTGCCCTAGCAAAAGAGATTAGTTACACACAACCATAAAGCAAAAATTATTAAGAACATGGGTAGAAAAACATCTTGTAAATAAACTTGAATCGTCAAAAGCTCTCTAAGTTGAATTCTCCAAAGTAATGCGTTAAGAACCGTAATAGCTAAATAGCCTTATTTATACTACTACAAAATAAAAATTTCCTTGAAAATGTCATAGAACAAAACTAGGAAACATAATAAGTTAAAGATAAACTAGGAAGCATAATCCTAATCAATAATGGGAAATCTGCCCAGCCATAAAAACAGCCACGTTCAATAATGGGAAACCTACCTAGCCACAAAAGCAGCCGCATTCTGGGCCTTAGACACTTACAAAACAGGCCCAAGATGACTCTTTTTAAAACTTAAAATGTCTTGAAAATATTTAAAGAACGGCTTGTTGTCAAAAAACACCTTCTTGGATGCCAAAAAGGCCAAACACCTTCTTCGCCATAAATTATTCACTTGGTAGAAAAATCTGAAAATTTGCTATGAACAAGCTGAGAGACTCACGAATATCCTTCAAATGGAATCACTCAAAAATTCATCTTGCATGTCTTATGTTAAAAATATAAATCAAAGTAGCAAAATTTCACCAAAATAATTACTAAAATATACTAAGAATATGATAAAACATATAATATAAAATCAATTCATATATTGCCTAAATTTTCTTTAGCACCCCGGATTTTACTTATAAATGTGTGCACTCTTGCGCAGAAAGTTTAACTTAATTATGTTAAATGGGTAAAAAGTTTAGGTTTTAAGAAGGGAATTTCGAAGTAAAAAAAAAAAAAAAGTGGGGAATACTAATTAACTCTGAAAAATTGTTATCACACTTTCAATTAGAATAGCATTACAAAATGCAAGGTTCTAAAAAACGCTAGGCGCTAGTCGGGTAATGGGTTGGCACTTAGCGCCTAGGCGGCTAGGCGAGGTCTAGGCGGGCATCTAGGCGGCCTAGGCGGATTTAGGTAAATTTCTTGTATATCTTGTAAATAAATGCATATTGACACTTACAAAAAAAGTATCCAACAAGTTCAAAATTTAAAAACACATTAAGCATATATGCCATATCACCATAGTGAGGAGTATTGTAGGATAACACATGTACAACAAGTTCACAATTTTAAACCCCTTAGATTTGGATAGGATTTTTTTTTTTTTTTAATTTCATTAAAAACAAAAATAAAAAACTGCCTAGCACTGCCTAGCCTCGCCTAGCCCACCTAGGCGTTGCCTAGAGCCCAGCTGATTTTCAAGAAAACGTCTCGGGTCACCACCACCCAGCGTCTAGACGGCCGCTTAAGCTGTTTTTTAGAACCCTGACAAAATGTGGAAAGCCGAAAAATAAAGCCAGCTCATGATAAACAAACATAGTACAAAGGCCACAGAGCAAAATTAGAAGATGCAAACTCAAGCCTTAAACCATGCATACAAATTAAATAAGAGAAAATGGAACTTTGCCCTCAACTCATTTAATTGGAACAAGACTTTCCTCGTAAATAAGAGCTTGCAAATCTGTAACCTGATGCATAATTGGAGGAATATGAAGATCCTTGAAATTTCCAGTACTCGAATTATAAGAGGTGACTCTTCTACCGGAAGCAACCATAAGAAGCTTGTCACATTTCCAAAGTGTCAATGGATACTCAATGCCTTTAAAGGGACCAACGGTTAGGAGTTTTGTCCATGAACTCTTAACACCGCCATACCCATCCATTACCCATATTTCAAATAATTTAGAATCCTCACTTGGATCATAACGATAACAATAAGAAGTGATAGATTCATTATAAAGAAAAAGACCACAAAAGTTAAAATCGGATTCTATCTTAGAAGGCAATTGTATTCTATGAAATATCTCATCACCTAAATCAAATGAAAGTATGCATTCTTCGCCATCCGTTGCAAACCAATAACAAAATCCCTTCAAGTACACAGAAAAGGGATAGGGATGGGTTGAACTTGATATATCAATCTTGATCTCTTTCCAAAAGTTAGCAGCCGTGGTGTATACCTCAGCCGTGTAAGGATAAGCAATACAATGTTGATATGTTTGCTCATCATCTGAATACTCACAATTTTCTACAATTTGCACAACCTTGTATTCATTAGCTTTGCAATCATAGCCAAAACCCATTCCGTGAAAGGTCGTTTCCAATTCGAATTTTCCCTCGGGATGGGGTACAAGAAGGCATGAATTGGGAAGAAGCCTGAATTCCCTCGTTGAAGGATTGCATAGAAGAACATTATCCCCTTCTATTAGACATACAATGCCATTGCAATACCCGTGAATCTGTACAGGATTATGGTCATCCCTAGAAAACGGTATATTTAAGGGCTTAACATCATAATGAAGGTTGTGCACATCACTATCAATGGAAAGATTAATCATGGACCATAAAACTTCACGTTTCCAACTCTGATCCGGGAAAATGTGAAACTGAGAACGGTTGAGAAGGATACAAGTGGAGGATGAGAGTTTGTTGTCCAAGGAATTGCTGAGGTGTTTGGCCACAAAACTTGGACTATTGATAAGAGTGCACCAAGACTTGCGTATGCATTTGAATCGCAACAGAGACTTGGGCGACAACCTGGACAAGATTTCGACCGCCCTGTCTTCAGGAGTTTCACTTTCACGCACTTGGAACATTTCGGCAACTCTGTCCCATAGGAACTCTTAACATGTATATAAATACACAGAAAAGAACATCACCAGTTTGAGAGCCAAACTAAATCAAACTACAAGTCCCTAAGGCATGGTAGATCAAGATTCAATTATTAAGCATATTACCATATAAGATGCCAAAATTTAACAGTACTAAATAAACATGGGCTTCCACAACCACAACATATTTAGCTATGGAAGAAAATAAGGGCGATCCAGTCAATTTCGAGTTTTATGGAGGATAAAACATTCAAATTTTACTATCTTTTTAATTTTTTTTTTATCGATACAAAGCCATCCAAATTTTACTTTTTAATCTACATTTTTTTGAGAAAAAGTACAATATCGTACAAAGTAAGGATAGGATGCATAGATGGGCCTCGATAAAAATCTTGTTGAGAATTTCAACTGGTCGAATGAAAAAAGGAGTGTCCTGCATAAACGTAACTATCCTCAAAGAAAAAGCACATAAAATCAATTCAAATTACATTGAGTGTCATCAATCAAAATATCTTATGCCGAACCTAGTGGTTCCTTGAACCATGACCCCTCGAGCTGTCTTACAGCTCCTGGATGAGCCAATCTATGTGCTGCTTGATTGGCCTCACGACAGGCATGATTCAGCTTTGGACGAGCGAAGACTTGAAGTAAAACTTGAATGTCGTTGATTATCGGACCCAACAAAGAGCTATCATCTTCTTGGCGATTCATTGCAGTAAGCGAGACACTTGAGTCCCCTTCAAACATAATATCCACACCACCAATATGAAGGATCTGATCCGAAAGAGAACTCAAACTTAGCTTTGAAAAAGGCTTGCATCAATTGGTGGACAGCGAGAGAAAACGATTGAGCACGGCTGCTCGTCCGGTCAAACTTCGGATCTCCTTCAAGGTAGTTAGAGATTTCATCTCTAGGATTGCTCGGATTTACTTGGGATGTGTTTCGATTCCTCGTTGGGTTACTAGGTACCGTAAGAATCTGCCTGAAGATACTCCAAATGTGCATTTGGTGGGATTGAGTTTCATCTTGTACTTTCTAAGGATGTCAAAAGTTTCCAACAAGTTGCTGATGTGGTCTGATCGTTGCTTGCCCTTCACCATGATGTCGTTGACGTAGATCTCCATGGTTACCCCAATTTGCTTCTTACACATCATGTTTACTAGTTGTTGGTAAGTGGCTCCCGAGTTCTTGAGACCAAAAGGCAGGAACTTGTAGCAGTAGGTGCCTCACTCAATCACCAATGCGGTTTTCTCCTTGTCAGGCTCGTGCATGGCTATTTGGTTGTAGCCGGAGTGTGCGTTCACAATTATAATCTGTTTCAATTTAGTTAGTTAGACTTTAGAATCAATTCGATCTCTGTGAGACGATATTCATGTTTCAAAGTTATACTATCATCTAATTTGTATACTTGCGAGCACTAAAATTCGAGACTTAATGAGGCTAATTTTGGTTATCTAATTTTTGCGACAATATCTTGTATACTAAAGAGGATAACTTACATTTATTTGGGCCTCAATAAAAGCTGTTGGAAGATTTCAACTCTGTCGAAAGGATAAAAGGGTCATGTGCCAAAACAAAACAAAAAAAAGAGATCCGCAATCTAGTACTATCGTCGATCAGTAGTAATCAACCTAGTACTCCTTGAAGATTTTGAGCAGTTGATCGAAGGTGTTGGTCGTACATGCAGCCTCAATCAGCTTGTCAATTTTTGCATCGAACATCCAGATTCCGGCCCGTTGGGACTTCCTGATGACTTGTTGGAGAGTTGGATCCAAGAGATAATTTAACGGAAATTGATATTTGTTTCGTTCTCCCACGTACAAAACTATATAAACTTTCTTGGAGCACTGGGACCTAATGAATATCCTCATCTTTTCTAGAACAAGATTTACATGATCTTCACCCTTTGTAGGCGCTTCGAATTCTCCTCAACTAGAAATTCACAAGTACATGATGAAAGGTTTTTTTATTTTTTTATTTTTTTCTGCTGTTTTTCTTCGGCTTTAAAGTAAAATGAATGTTTCTTGCAGGTTTAGTGAAAGGCTACCCGCAAATAAACGTCATCAACAAGTAACATTGCGGGCATGCTTACATGCGATTCTAGTACTTCCTGAAGATCTTGGGCAACTGATCGAAGGTGTTAGTCGTACGTACAATCTCAAGTGGCCCATCAATCTTTGACTCGAACACATCCGGTTGCGAGTTCTTGTTGAGTTGTTGGATAATTGGATCCGATATATACTTCAAAGGAACTTGATATTTCTTTCGTTCTTCTCCTAGAATATTTAAAATTAATATTGATAAATAAAAATAAAATAAAATAACTAGTGTTTGGCCAATTGAATCATTCAAACTCAAATATCAAATATGAAAGGACCATTGACAACATCCTGAAAAATCATGTGCACTATTTTTGCAACGTTATTAATTAAGAGTACTCTTAATTAAACAGTTGCTGTCTATATTTGGTTTTTTTTTTTTTTGGTTTTTTAGTTAAAATGGTTCCCGATATTGGCATAACTCATCATTTTGATCATTGATATTTAAAATCGATAGAACTTGTCCTAAGTTCGTTCACCTTCAGTCATTTTGGTCTTTCCGTAAAAAAACTTTGTTAAATAAAGAAAAAAATTTGACAAAAATACTCTCAATTTTTTGTCAAATCATTTTGGACCATTATTTATTACATTGAAGGTCTTTTTGTCATTTTGGTCCTTATTTAACGAGGATATGTCATGTAATAACCAAAATGATTGAATGTGATAAATTTAGGAACCAGTTCTATAAATTTCAAATCTTAGAGACCAAAGTGAGAAGTTATGCCAATCTCATAGACTATTTTGACTAAAATAGCTTCTTTTCTTTGTTTTGGGGTGAAAAGTGAAGGAGATTTCTACCGTGATTTGTTGTACTAAGGGCTCCATCCATGTGGGATTGCTTGATCTCAAACCAATCCTAATGAAGTAAAGAGTCTACTTTTTCTGTCTTTTCACATAGTCTAATCTAATTCTATGTTGTCCTAAAGAAAGGGAATATTGTTCTCATCAATCTTAATAGATGGTGTTGCTCGCTACCATATTTCTCATCGTTAGACGAGTTTAAAATTTAAGATCCATCTAGTTGGTAGACATAAATTTCAAAATTTAAACTCATTCAATGATGATATGAAATTGAACAAAGTGGTTGGTATTTATTTTCATAATTCTATCAAAATGTATGATTTGTTGTTGTTCTGGAAAGGGCGGTTATATCGAAGGGCAGTGATAGAAAAGCCGACCAATTTGCTTTACTTAATTTTTTTCTCAAACGATGGACAATTTTATTAAGATACTACCTAATTCACAAAATCAAATCCTCTCCATTTAAAATGGCTATGATCTATTTGTGGCCTCAATTATTGTTTGACACAATAAATTTATGACAACAAAGCTAAAAAAGTTGAGTTTATAAACATGTGTTAATAAATAATTAAGGAAGATCTTCACAATCACTTATCTGGGCTTCCAGGTGGTCCTAGGACCATACAGGTCCCTTAATGGATCTGTCATCCTTAATGGCATTCAAAAATACATTACTATTATTAATTAAGCTATTCATTCTTGAAACTAGGTTTCTATGGGTTTCCGAATAAAGTGGAGCATCACTTGTCATGGACGTTGTTGTCAACGTTAAGTCGGGAAAGTTCTCTTCCTTGGTTATGTGTAGGGATTTTAATGAGGTGTTGAGTTCGTCAGAACAACTTGGTGGGCTGGGAGAAGGGAGAGTCAGATGAATGGGTTTCAGGAGGCAATACATGACCATGAACTGGTGGATTTGGGATTTATTGGTAGTGAATACACTTAGACAGATAACATGGAGGATGAGGTTCGGTGTCGCCTTGACCGTGCGCTTGCTACTCAGACTTGGATACAGTTATTTCCGCATTCTAAGGTTTGTCACCTCAACCCTTCCAAATTTGACCATTTGCCTATTGTGGTGGAGATTCGGAATTTGGTGGGTGGCACCCCTTGGAAATCTTGCAGTTTTCGGTTTCAGAAGATGTGGTTACAGGAGGGCAGTTGTGAAGAGACAGACGGTTGCAGCTACTTGGAGTGTGCAGCCGAGGGGTTCACCATTGACCCGTGTGTGTGACAAAATTAGAGCCACTAGGGTGGCGTTATTAGAGTGGCAACGTACTTCCTTTGGGAATACTACAATGGAGATTACAAAGGTGAGAGATAAATTGAGGGTTTTGTTTAAGCATCCTCCTTCTCCGGATCTGCATGAATGTAGGGGAGAGTTGATGCAAGAGCTAGATAATTTACTTGGTAAAGAAGAAACCTTTTAGCGGCAGAGGGTGAGAACTCAGTGGTTGAAGGAAGTGATTGGACTACAAGGTTCTTCCATAACCGTGCTTCGAATAGGTGGCGGAAAAACACCATTAAGGGCTTACGGGGAGATGATGGGGTGTGGTATGACTCGCCAAAAGGTATTGAGGATACGGTGGTGGATTATTTTAGGTGCATTTTCCGGACACAAGGGTTCTCTCTAATGCCGTTCAAGAGGTGATAGGGGCTGTTTCGCAGAGAGTTACTCCGGAAATGAATGAGGTGTTGTTACAACCTTATTCCGTAGAGGAGATTAAGGTGGCTGTTTTTCAAATCCACACATCAAAATCTCCGGGACCGGATGGCATGTCCCCACTCTTATATCAACAATTTTGGCATATTGTGGGTCCAGAGATGGTTGAGGTGGTTCGGTCTTTTCTGCAGTCTGGCTATTTAAGTAAGGAAGTTTGTTTCACTCACGTTGTATTGGTTGCAAAGGTGAACGAGCCACAAGATATGTCACAATTACGCTCCATTAGTTTGTGTAATGTGCTCTACAAAATTGGTGCTACGGTGATTGCTAATCATCTCAAAAGCATGATGTCCACGATTATTTTGACTAATCAGAGTGCATTTGTGCCTGGAAGATTAATTTCGGATAATTCTCATATGGTGGCAGAGATTGGGCACTATTTGCATAATAAGAGGAATGGTAGGGAGGGTTCCTTTGCACTTAAGCTTGATCTCAGTAAAGCCTATGATCGAGTAGAGTGGTGCTTTTTGGAAGCTATAATGGTAATGTTGGGGTTTGATACCGATTGGATAAAAATGGTGATGGCATGCATTAAGTTGGTGTCATACTCTCCTTCCTAATCAATGGGCAGCCGAGTGGATATTTGATTCCATCACGTGGGCTACGGCAAAGGGATCCTTTATCACCCTATTTGTTTCTTTTATGTGTTGAAGGCTTGTCGGCACTCATTACACAGAATGAGCAATTAAGGCAGTTGAGTGGTATTCAGCTGTGTGAGGAAGCTCCCTGATTCACACCTCTTGTTTGTCGACGACAGTTTTCTCTTTGGTAGACCAAATGTGGACGAATGTGCGGCGATTCAACATATACTGGATATTTACTCTTAAGCTTCGGGCCAATCCGTGAACTTCGATAAGAGTAGTGTAGCTTTTATTGCGAATGTGCTCCAGTATGACAAACAAATGTTAGCAGGTTTCCTTGGTGTTCAGTTGGTAGAACGGCATGAAAGGTATCTGGGGTTGCCGACATGTGTGGGGAAGAATAAAAAACAAACCTTCTCATATATCAAGGAAAGAGTGATGCAAAGGCTTAATGGGTGGAAAAGTAAGCTTTTGAGTAGTGCGGGGAATGAACTTCTTATAAAGGTTGTTGCCCAAACCCTCACGGCTTATGCGATGAATTGTTTCTTGTTCCCGAAGATTTTTGTGATGAATTACATCAACTTATGGCCCACTTTTGGTGGGGGAATGGTTCGGAGGATCGGAAAATTCATTGGAGGTTGTGGGATAAGATGTGTAAATCTAAAGCAGAAGGTTAGGGTTTCGGGATTTTTATGCTTTTAATATGGCAGTGTTAGCTAAATAAGGATGGCTAGTGTTCCATTATCCCTCGTCATTGGTAGCGCAAATTTTCAAGGCAAGGTACTTTCCGAATTCTTCTTTTTGGGAAGTGGAAGCATCTGCGTCTTCTTCGTACTGTTGGCAGAGTATTGTAATGGCGAGGGAGGTTTTGGTCCATGGGTCTAGGTAGGTGGTGGGTGATGGACGAACAATAAGGGTGTGGTTGGATCAGTGTGTACCTCGGCCTCAGCACCTCCTCCTGGAAGAGTTCACATGAAGGTTAAGGAGTTGATTGATACTTCTACAAGGGTGTGGCGTACCAATTTGTTACTGGAATTTTTTTAGCTCGGATGAAGTATCTTTGATTCTTTCTCTTCCTTTTAGCTTTCGTACTCCAAAGGATAAGTTGGTGTGGCATCATGACGAGAGGGGTCACTTCTTTATGAAAAGTGGGTATTGGGTTGTTTGGCAATGGTTACAATCTTCGAATAGCAATGCATCTTCCTCTAATACAGTTAGTGCGTATGCGAGACTTTGGAAGAATCTATGAAAGGTTAACATCCTTCCCAAAGTTAAGAATTTCACCTGGAGGGTGTGTCCTGATATTCTTCCAGCCAAAGTCAACCTTCAAAGGAAAGGAGTGGAAGTGGAGTTGGAGTGTGGGGTGTGCAAAAAGGAGGAGGAAAATGCGGCTCATGTGTTACTTAGATGCCCGTTTGCTAGAGCGATGTGGTTTAGCTCTCCCTTTGGTATACGGTTGTCCAAGAGTGTTAGACTGTCTTTGAAAGATTGGTTGCTTATGGTGCTGGAAAATAAGGAGGTGGATTTTGACTTGGCTTGTGTGATCATGTGGGGCATATGGCAAGAAAGGAACTCAGGGGTATGAAGGGGTGCTCAAACATCTCATATGGGTGTGTGGCAGAAGGTTTCGTCTTGGCTATCAGTGTTTCAAGCAACAATTGTGCTTCTGTTAGGCTGGGGGTTGTACCTACCTAGAGGTGGTCTCCTCCTAGCCATGGGTGGGTTAAGGTTAATACGGATGGTGCGGTGAAAGGTCCTACGAATATAGGGGGGAGGTTGAAGCAGTGTTGCGGGACTGGGGAGAGGGTTTTTTGGCGGCTAGGGGCCAACAACTCCCAGAGGTCACTTCGGTTCCACTGCTGGAGTTGTTTGTCATGCAGTACGGGTTGCAGGTTGCGCAGATGCAAGGGTGTCAACAGATCGTAGTTGAAAACGATTCTATGAATGTTATTTCAATCCTTAATGGCACTGTGGTGGACTCATCGGCTTTTGGTATGATCGCGAAGGATGTGTTGCAACTGGCTTCCACCTTCTCTAGAGTGAAATTTATTCATGCTTCTCGTTTATGTAATGGGGTTGCCAATCGTCTTGCTAAGTTTGCGTTGTCTGGTAGCAATAACCTAGTTTGGTTTGAGGAGCCTCCTACTCTTATTCAGGAGCTTCTACTCCAAGACATATGTAACTCTGGATGAGTTTAAGTATTCAATACAACGCTTCCTTTCAAGAAAAAAAAAAGTACGAGTTGTGGCAATTTTGTAAGAATAATATTACTACGTATACAGATTGAGATTAATTAAAGGACCAAGCAAAGACATTCGATTGATCAATAAAATAAAATAAAACCCTATAAGGAGGGGACAATAAAAATTCATATATGAAAGTTAAACGTAACACAATATGAGATTCAGAACAGCGCTAGGCTATGAGTACTACTTCTGTGGATATGATGTCAACAAATCATGTATACAAATAGGAGAAAATGGAACCTAATTTGCCCTCAAGTCAATTGACTAGGACAATACTCTTCACATAAATTAGAGCTTGGTAATCTAAAACCTTATTTAGAATATGGGGAATATGAAGATAGTTGAAATTTCCGGTACTGGAATTATAAGAGCTGGCTCTTCCATCGGAGGAAACCATAAGAAGCGCTTTCCAAAATATTGATGGATTCTGAATGCTTTTTAAGGTTCCAATGTTTAGTAATTTTGTCAACGAACTCTTAACTCCGTTATAATAATCCATTACCCATATTTCACATAATGTAGAATCCTCATCACTTGTATCGTAACAAGAGCAAAAAGAAGCAATGGATTCATTACACAGAAAAAGATTATAAAGCTTAAAACCATATTCTCTCGTTGTAACAACCCCTCCTGATTAATTTTACGAATTTTGGAACGAGGGTATTTTGTTTTTGCTTTTGGTCTTAATAGGTATGCCAAGAGGCCCTCCCTTGATTTTTGTCCCCCGGGCCCAAGCCTCACATCTCCTTTCTCTCACAGTTCTTTCTCTTTCCCGACTCACTCTTACTTGTCTCCCTTCTCTCACGGCAAGCACCAAGATAGTGCCATGGGGAAAAACCCCACTTCAAAAACCATCACAACCTTGGCGAGGCGCCTCACTTCTCACCACCTAGACCTCGTCATCATGAACCTCAGTAAGGAGACCTGGAAACTCAACAGTGGCTGAGGCCACTGTTCATTCTTTTCCCGACTCCATCATGTCCGATGTGGGTAAGCTTCGAAACAACCTAAACATTTTTCCTCCTTTGTCATCATATTTCATTTCTGATCATATTTGTATGTTTTGGACAACAAAACCACGAAGAAACATCACAGAAAGGCTTTCCCAGATTCTGGTGATAATATTGTGATTTTCAGACCATTTTTTGGCCAACTCTAGCCACCACTCGTCTTTAAATTGGTGTAGATCTCTTCCTTGTCCCTTGGTCTTCATTTTGGTAGGTAAATTGTAGGCTATGGTTGAGAATCGAGGTCGACCGGAGCTTGGGAAGCTCTGGCTTTCTTTTTTGTTGAGATCGGCTAACCCAACCTGAAAACGGGTCAAAACCCGATCCATTAGCCTATGCCGACCCAACTCGTTAGGCCATGGAACCCAGCCCAATACTCTCAACTCAAACCCAAGTACCCTGAGCCCAACCTTGAGGCCCAACTTAGAGAACCCAAGCCCAACCCAAATGAGAACCAACCCACTAACCCTCGGCCCAGCCCAGCTGAACCGACCCAAATCCGATGACCCATTTACCCATTGACTGATCTAACCTGACCCCGATGGAATATTCTCTGGAATATTCTTTGTGTTGACTTTTTGTTGACTTTTACAAAATTTGCCCGAGACCACTCTTAGAGTAATTCAACGTCTTGAATCTGTTTCCGACGTCCGTTTTTTCCAAATTCAATCATTATAGTAGAGTTTTATTAATGGGACCCTTTATGTGCTTAGGTGCATTTATTGTGGAGTTTCCGTCTTTACTAGTTTGCATGGCTCTTCGACGGCGAAGTATCTGTGAGTGGACCCCTTCTAAAATGCATGATTTTACTATTAGAAATGCATACATGAAAATCATGATTTATTGGTTACATTATATGAAATGTTTATGAGTAAATTGGTTTCACGCTTTATGAATTATCATGCTTTATCGACTTTACGTTCCTTGTGGTATATATGATTGATGACTATATATACATACTTGTGAACATGATTTTACAATATGACGTTTTAGCCACTAAACTCCAATTAAGAGAATATATATATATATATATATATATATATTAGAAATATTATTGTAATGTTTTTATGCACTTATTTAGTGGTTACTCAACGGTCTTGCCTACGGGCGAATGATACTGCCTACAGACGAACGGTAATGCCTACAACCAAATGATACTTATATGGCTTCAGCCGAGCATTTGGTTGGTGCCTATGGGCTGAAGATATTTATATTGGCTTCGGTCGAGCGTTTGGTTGGTGCTTATGGGTGGAAGATAATTATATTGGCTTCGGTCGGGAGATGTAGTGCCTTCTGGCGATTGAAGATATATGTTAATATATATATACTTATATATATACCCTGTACTACCACTACTAAGAACTTTATATATGATATATGTTTTATGAAAGGTTTTATGGCATGCTAGGGTTTTTGGAAAACCTATTACATATTATACTATGAGTTTCTAAACCTGAGGGTTAATACGTTAAAGATTAACTGTTTTAGTATTACTTATATATCAACTTGGTCTACTCATGTTTTGTTTTGCGCCCCCTCAGGACTTAGAATCGAGGTGCACAATCCCCGCATCAAGGCACTCCCGCATCGGCATCTTCGAGTCCTCTCAGTGTAGGATCCATCTCTTTGTTCATTCAATTTTATATTACTCCTTTTTAGTGTCTCGGATTAGTTGTATGCTCCGAACACGTTCCATAATTGCATATTCATTATAATTAAATTTACAAGTTTTAGTTTTGTTGGTTAATTGTTTCTAGTTCTCATGCATCCTAATATGGCTTCGTCATCTTCGGGTGTCGGCCAACACATGCCCACCCAGGTGTTTGGAGAATATCAAGGTCGGACGTGTCACTCCCAGAGGGCAATTGTATTGTATGGAATATCTCATCACCTAAATCAAATGAAAGTATGTATTCCTCGCCATCGCTTACAAACCAATAACAAAATCCCTTCAAGTACACTGAACAAGAAGAATGATAGGTTTTGCTTGATATATCAAGCTTGATCTCTCTCCAAGAGTTAGCAGTCGTGGTGCATACCTCAGCCATGTGAGGAAGAGCAATATGATGATAATTTGTTTGCTCATCATTTGAATACTCACAATTTTCTATAATTTGCACAAACTTTTATTCTTTAGCTTTGCAATCATAGCCAAATCCCAATCCTTGAAGGGTAGTTTCAAATTCGAATTTTCCCTTGGGAGGGGAAGGTACAAGAAGGCATGAATGGGGAAGTTGCCCGAATTCCCCCGTTGCAAGATTGCATAAAAGAATATTTTTCCCTACTATTACACAAACAATCACATTGCAATAGCCGTGACTTTGCACAAATTCATGATCTTCCAATGGAAACGGTGTATTTAGGTCCTCAACATCATAATGAAGGTTGTGCTCATCACTATCAATGGAAAGATTAATCATGGACCAGAAAACTTCTCGTTTCCAAATCTGGTCTGGGAAAAAAGTGTGGCTTGGAACGGTTAAGAAGGATACAAGTGGAGGATGAGAGTTTGTTGTTCATGGAATTGTTGAGATGTTTGGCCACAAAACTTGGACCATTGATGAGAGTGCACCAAGACTTGTGTATGCATTTGAATCGTATCAGACACTTGGGCGGCAACCTGGATAGGATTTCGACCGTCCTATCTTCAGAAGTTTCACTTTCATGTGCCTGGAACATTTTGGCAATTCAGTCCCACAAGAACTCTTCACATGTATATATACACAGGAAAGAACACCACCAGTTTGAGAGCCAAACTAAATCAAACTACAAGTCCCTAACGCTTGGTAGATCGTTTACATTAAATTGATGAAATAAAAAAAGACGAATGGAACGTAATTCCTCCTTTTGGATATTAGATTAGCTGTAGACACATTTTTAATGTTTTCTTTCTTGTAAATTATTTTGAGATTAAATAACTAAAAGCATTCTTAAACAAGGTTATAAAAATTGTTAGGCGCTAGTCGAGCGACGGGCTGGTGTCTAACGCCTAGGCGGATTTAGGTAAATTTCTTGTATATCTTATAAATAAGTGCATATTGACACTTACAGAAAATTATACTTGTATGAAATTCATGGATAAGATAATAAAAGAATGATAAAATGCAAAAAGAGAATCAACAAGTCCAAAATTTAAAAACACATTAAGCATATATGCCATATAACCATAGTGAGGAGTATTGTAGGATGACACATGTACAACAAGTTCACAATTTTAAACCACTTAGACTTAGATAGGATTTTTTATTTTATTTTTTTATTTCATTAAAAAATAAATAAAAACTACCCAGCTTCGCCTAGCATAGCCTAGCCTTGCCTAGCCCCCCTAGCCGCCTAGAGCTCATCCGATTTTTCCCACTAATTTGCAAGAAAATGTCTCGGCTCACCACTGCCCAGCGCCTAGGCTGTTTTATAAAACATTGTTCTTAAATCATAAAATGAAAAATCTTATTTGTCTTTTTTGTTTTACAAAATAGTTTTTTAAAACGCCACGAAATAGACCCTTAACTTTTGCAAAAAAATATGCATAGGCTTTTCATATTTCACATAAGGGTTGTTTTATTCACACCCACATATTGTGAATACACCTCATATACCTCACTTATACTTTTTTAATTAAAGTTTCACTTAATACATCCCACATACATTCTCATATTGCCCTCACACCTCACGTGTAACGACCCGTCCTCAATTATTACGGTTTTTATAATTTTAGAACATGAATTTACTAAAATGCCCTTCGATGCAAAAATGTTGACTTTTGTTGATTGCCTTATCGTGTCACGTAAGACCTGCTTCCTTGGCTAATACTTGTCGGTCTCGTCGCTACGAACGTGTGGGAGCGAGCATAATCAAAATTTAAGCTAAAACGAAGATTCTACGGAATTCGGAATGTAAGGGCATTTTGGTAATTTTTCAAGTGGAGATATTTTCTGCCTTGGACCATCCCGAGCTGACATGTGTCCCCTTCCCTAATCTTCTAGAATCCTCTCCCGGATCTCTCTTCCCCTCTCGAGCTTTCACTCTTCCCTCATGATATTTTTCGATTTAGATTCCGCTTTGGAAGTAGAACCGGATCGTGCCCACCCTGGGTAGTATTAAGTGGCATAAAATGAGGAAAAGGATCCTGCGAGGATCCTTTTCCTGGGGATCCGGAAGATCTCGTAATTATGTCTGTTCATTATATATCGTGCGGTCAGTTTTCGTTAGGTGCTTTTTAATTTTAAATATTAAATAATTTTTTTTATCACATAATATACAAAGAACGAATATGATTATAATATCCCGGATCCCCATGAAAATGATGGATCCTTTTCCACAAAATGAAATTTAAATTGGCGCTCAACGCCTATTACAAAAGCAGAGAGATTCAAATAGCGGAAAGATCAAAGAGGTCGTTAATCCCGAAGCCTCCCTCATCGGCACACCCGCCCCATTTTCCTCCACCAATAAACGCCACTCGGAAAAGATGCTTTCTGTATACGTCCCTCTCTCTCTTTCCCCCTTTCATCACACCCTCTTGCTCTCCCCCTGTTGGGTTCCTCAAATTCCGCAGCTCAGGAATATTTGGACAGTTTCCTAATTTCTGTTTGGATTCTTGAATTGGTTTTCCAATTTTGAATCAAATCAATGAAGACCATGCGCGAGATTCTGCGTGTCGATTCTTCGGATGATTTCGATATGCAGACGATAGGCAAGTTCTTGAGTTTCGCTTCCAGAGGCGACAGGGTTGGACTGAACCAGATGTTGATCCAGGGCATATCTCCTGATGTCCAAGACTACGACAACAGGACCGCGCTCCATCTCGCCGCGAGCGAAGGTCACACTCCCATTGTTGAGCTTCTTGTGTGTTACAAGGCCAATGTTAATCTCAAAGATCGATGGAAACGGACTGTAAGAAGAACAACTCTTTAATTGTCTGCCTGTTTATTTTGTTTAATATAAAGTGATTTTTGAGAATTTCTGGAATATGTGTCATGGTGGGTAAGACTTAGCGCAACGGAAAGGTTGCTCCTTGTGATCAAAAGGTCGAGGGTTGAGTCATGGAACAGCCTCGTAAGACTACGTACAATAGATGTTCCTCAACCCTCACAAAGAGGGAGCCTTGTTACCTTGGAGTCGCTCGGAATGCTAATTACTAATTTTCATGCTGAACTTGTCACACTTTCTGCTGTAGATATATCAATTCTGGGGTGGCCTGCCCAAATCACCAGTTAATTAGAAATTTTTTGGATTGTTTAAATGTTTATACTTTTGGTGACATGTTTCTGGACTTGTTTTCTGATAGTTGTTTAGTGTTAACAATTATGTTCGACAATTCTCTTGGACTAAATTGTTACATTTAATAGCTACTAATTACATTTCATGTTCTTCTTTTTTTCTTTTCGTGATGTCAAGCCCCTGACAGATGCGAGACTCTATGGACATCGAGATATATGCAGGATTCTTGAAGTAAATGGTGGCAATGACTTTACCAATGATCAACTAATGGTAATTGAGATATCACTTTACAACACAGATGTAGAGTGAAGCCTAATATCTGATTAGCTTCTAGGATCAGGATTCTCGAGTGATTCGTGCCCAAGTTGCTTATCATATATATTATTTTTACATTAGAGGTAATATCAACATTGCACGATTCCTTTGCTGGAAGCTTTGCAGTGCAATACTGGGATTTGAACTGGTCCAGGGTAAACAATCGATAACATTGCACAAGACTGGAACTTGCATCAATAGCTTTTATGTTCAGTCTGTGGAACAAGTAGTCTGTTATTGCTACAATTGGTTTCTCTTTACAGGTCTATTTGAGGAAATATTTAATATGAGCAAAGTTTCATACTATCGCAAACAAAAAAAAAAAGGTTTCATACTACGAATATTAGCAAATGATAAGGCCTATACTTGCGTGTTTGAATTGTTTTAAGTCCAAAATTCCTCCGTTGGAGGAGTAAATTGACACCCTATATATGTATAATATTCAGCAGCTGACCTATCTTCATGCATTTCTACAGACTGTTCGACATGAAGAAGATTCAAATGATGTAAAGTTTGACATGTCAGAACTAAGCACAGAGCATTCATCAACAATTAGGCAGGTATATACCATAGTGTAGGGAAATAAAGACAACCTTTTTTGTTAAGTTCAATAGATAAGCAACTAATATGTCAAAATGGGTGTAGTATCAAATGGTTTTGATAACCATTAAAAATCCATTAATCTTGCAGGGTTCATTTGGTGAATCTGAAAGGGTCAAATGGCGTGGAACATGGGTCGTTAAAACTGTTGTCAAGAGACAAATATGCAATCCTGTAAAAATGTATGTTTCATATATGGGCTTTTTCTTTATGAGTTTCAAGGTGTATTATTTGTTTCATTTAATTTAGGACGAAAGTTTGAACAATCTTTAGGTAATAATAGCTTGCTGCTCCAATCTTGACACAGGATCCTCTCTGCTAAGGATAACACTCTCCTGCGAGAACTTAGACATCCCAATATTTTGCAATTTCTTGGTTCGATAGTGCAGCAGGAAGAGATGGTTCTGATTACTGAGTATCTACCAAAAGTACATACCGCTATCAATTATACACTATTTTTAGATTGTCAGTGGTTTTGTTCTATTTTATATATTGACATACACCATTAAAACCCTGATATTTGCTTCACTGCAATTTTGATTCTTTTATTTAAGTAAGAGCACTACTAAAAGGAAAAGGACATACTTATTGTCGTTCAGTTATCTCAATAAATTATGCTTTTTCTAGTATATTTAGAAAGAAAACCATCTACTGAGTTGTATTAACTAAGAAGTGAAATTAAAAAGCGATTTTAGCGTATATTGGTTATTTTATGTTAGCGAACTCATTGTTCTTGCATATTCTTTCCTAGACCATTTGTTATTCACGTGTCTGTGACTCTGTACTGAAATGTGAAGCTGCTATGGATGGTCAATTTATCTTTCTTATTCGCGTCTTTCTTTTTTTTTTTTTTTTTTTTTTTTTTTTTTTTTTTTTTTTCACAATTTATAACTTTGGTGCTATTACAGGGTAACCTGGAAAACATTTTGAGGCAAAAAGCTCGACTTGATTTGCCTACTGCTTTTCGCTACGCACTTGATATTGCTAGGTAATTGATTGTGCTGTTTTTCAGTAATAACTAGTATATCATGTGAAGGAGTTCATGTCCTTACACACGTTGCAATTCTTTCTATCCAATGTGCAACATACATGCATATTTGCTTCATTTACGCAAAGGGAGTCACGTTTTCTCCATTTAGCAAAGGTTTAAATCACGTCGATCGTCCAAGTGTTTTGATATGCATGCTTTGTTATTCAGTCTCTGCACCTCAGAAAGCTGTTGCTTTGTAGCTTACATGCTGTTAAGAATATATAGTATAGAATTCCAGAATATGATACGCTTACAAATTGGCAGGGGAATGAACTATCTTCACCAACACAAGCCCTGCCCAATAGTTCACAACCATTTGGGTACCAGGTATGCCCTTTCCTCAAACTCAACTATTGCTCATGTTGTATTATGCCACCAATATAATCAAAATATATAAGCTTGACAATCCAAGAGAAAACATTTATTCCTATCTCCCTTAGTTGTTTAAGATTCCCAATTTTATAAACATTTCCAAGAATCGAATTTACAATGTTGAAGACAAAAATTAGAAAGAAAGAAAAGGTGAATGCCTTCAAAAGGTGCCACGATTTATTTGCCTGGTGTGCTATTATAGGCAATCATATATGATAACGTTACTAATCCTGTTTTGTCTCTTTGGGGTAGAAACTTGTTGCAGGACGAAGGTGGACACTTGAAGATCGGCGAGTATTGGGTTCAAATGTTGTACGAGCCAATTAACCCAGATCAAAATGGTTGTACAGGAACGTCAAATTCCATTTTACTTTGTTTAATGTTTTTTTGTTGTGTTTCTGATCAATTTCAATTCACAGGGAAAAGAAGCAATCCCCGTAACATCGAAAACCTAATAGACGGCACCAAGAAAGATGTTCGTACATTTGGTTTCATATTTTATCAGGTGCGTGTTTTTAATATTTGGACTTGGTATTTATATTGGCATATGTTTATGTTTGGATTTGTTATTTTATTTGGCAAGACATTTTCTTGAAATGAATTTCCCGTAATCCAAAAATATCATACTTCAAAGAATATAAGTTGAATCACTCTGCCAAAAAAAAAAATATAGCATGTTTAGTTTTGACAGGAAATGTAGGCACATCTAATATAAGTACTGGTACTAAAACCATGTAACTTTTAGAATTTTAATTATTTCATAGCAAAATTCAAGATATAAGTGGGGAGTCTTCTTGTCTTGGGGTCGCCCTTTTAGTTATGCTATATGCCAACTCTAACTCACAATTTCTCAGACAATAATACTCTAGTATGATAGTTATATCTCGTCAGTTATCCATTAACTAGTATCTTTGCAGCATATGTATTTGTAAATGTAAACCCATTAGTATCTGTGTTTACCAAGCACATAGAGATCAGAAGTTTTTCATTATACAAATTCAATTAACATTGTTTTAATCCATCGTTACAAAGTTCAATAATTTTATTTATTTATTTATTTTTTAACATTGGCAAGCTTGAGAATGTAAAGTTTCTGTGTAGAGTCTGGACTAATATTTCGTGTTTATTGTTTATCAAGTAGTTTCTCAAAAAATAAATAAATAAATAAATAATAATAATAATTTAACACCATTGCGAGTTTGATTCGTAATCTACAGATGCTAGAAGGAAGGCACTTCATGAACAGCACGAACTCTGACACCAAAAATGAGGAACCTGTTGATTTTAAGCCGAAATTCCACTTAAGTCGATGTACAAACAGAATTCATGAGTAAGTGTACATTTTCATTATCATTTCCGTCTTGCTAAAATGTGAAGCACCAGTTTTGACATTCAGTCGTCATAACAAGCTTTATTATCTGCGCGTGTACATATGTGAATTGGCTTTATCTTTGTAATCTCTCATCACTATCTGTTTTAGTTTTATATTTAAGCTAATACATTCAGGTTATGTTCGAGTGAGGGATTTGCGACATTTAGGCTATTATTTTTATTATATTTATACGTGACATTTCATTGTTTGACAATACTGGGTATGTAAATTCTGGTGTATGTTAACGTATGCAGGTTGATAGAGGATTGTACAAGTAATAATCCTTCGGAAATACCCTCATTTGGTTCTGTCATCGAGATTCTGGAAGAGGAATCGTCATCTTTTGGGAGAGCTGTATGCCCTTGTTGAGTGCAGTTCCACAACTGAGATGGACAAGAAAATCACTGAATAAATACAAACATATTTATGTAAAATCTGTGAAGTGAAGATGTTCCTTAGACTATTTTAAATAAATAAATAGTCTGTATAATGCAAAACGTAGAACTGCGTTCATCGACAAGCTTATGTAATTTGGATTTACAGACAAGCTTATGTAATTTGGATTTACAAGACTTGTGATAACGATTGTTATGAAGAGATTGATGAACACCGGCCAACTCGCAGTGGTTTGCCCAGAAAACGCCTCGAAAGGGAGGTGCTTGTCGGAAAACCAAGTTTTTGATTGAAAGTTTTGGCAATTTTCAAAGCTCGTAAGTTCTTCGTTTCTTAACCAAATTAAGTGATTCAAAAGTCAAAATGTAGTTAGGAATGTGGAGAAGAGATTCATACCAAGTGGAGAGCGAGTGGTGGCCGAAGTTGGCCGAAAAATGGCCTGAAAGATGGCCAAACAACAACGGCCTGAAAATTTCCAAATTTGCACATTGACTTTCCTTGAACTTTTCGGAGTTCAACTTCCTACTGTTTGGGTTAATATTTGAACTTTGGACTTAAAGGAATGGAAGCCCAAAAGAGCTAAAGTGAAGGAACTTGCCCGAGGCCCAGCACCAAGCCTAGCCATCTATCTCAAGACAATATGGCTACTCCTTATTAATGAAAAGGTTATGTGCTTACAAGAGAAGTGACAACCGATGGAAGTCAACCTACTCTCAGCCCAAAAGCACTTTCTAATGGCAGAACATGTAAAAAAGATGATGACTCACTGAAGTGCTTTCGGACAAAGCTTGCAACAGCCAAAATGAAAAGTCTATAAAAGGAGGAAGAGGCCCCGGAGACAAAGACACTCAACCAGTCAAACAAACAAACATACAAACTCTGCTCTTAAGCCAGATTTGTATCTCAAAGCTGTAATCAGCCCAGATCTCAATCATTTTCAGGATCATTCCTTACAAAAGCCATTTTTTGTCTAGTTTAAAGCTCTTCTATCACCCCTAGTGGCGTAGTATCGATTCTCTCATGCAAACTTGTTTACCATCCATCCCTTTTAAACACACAACCCTCTATAATCACAAAGAAAAGAGGTTGCAAGACGTTCGACCTTGCCCAACAAGGTGAAATCTTGCCCGAGACTCTTTGTTTCGTCTTTCAATTAGTAGATTTGGTATTATTATGTACTCTCCAATATATATTCAAGTTATTTCCAGTCATTTGGTGATCAAAAGTTCCATTGGTCCTCAGATCTGGTTCACTTAGTGGTTTTACTATCATAAAAGCCAAAATGAGGATTGAACTGATGACTTAGTCAAATCTGGATTTCCACCCTTTAAAGCGTATAGGATAATGAACTAAAAGTCCTTGATCTCAAGGCACAGAAAAGAACTTAATGTAGACTTAACCCATCTGCGACAATCCTTTGATAATAAGATGTCAGAATAACTTGGGGCGCAAGTAATCGACTTAAACACACTTGTTCTACATCTACCATACTGAGATGGCAGTAGCACGCCTAAGCACTTAGTTTTGATTGCGAGCCTCAAGACCTACACCTAAGGCCCCACAAAGGCACCTTTCAGAACTAACTTTGTTCTCCACTTGCAGTCTCTCAGCAAGAAGGAACGCAACAACCAACCAAAGTGCTAACTCCTCGGGGAGCTGTGTGCTCGAGCTAGGGACCCTTCCCAAGTGAAATTCCTGCCCGAACACCTACACCACCAAAACCACCCAAAAACTTATTAACCGTGAACCTATACATGATTTACAATGATAAGGACCAATTTCGAGGCTTACCTTCGTCGGAAATGTGAGAAACTCGTTAAGGAAGATGATGAATAGTGTCGGCCGAGAGGGAGAGAAAGGTTTGTGGGGTTCTTTCTTCGTTTCTGAAAACACATGGGCAATAATGGTGGTGTTTAAGTTGTTGTGTTGTTTGTGTGTGATCTCAGCGAGGGGAGGGAGAGTTGTAGAGAGGGCACGGGAGTGAGAGGGAAAGGATAGAGAGAAAGAGAAAGTGAGAGGGAGAGAAATGTGAGTGTTAAGAGAGAGAGAGAGAGAGAGAGAGAGAGAGAGAGAGAGAGAGAGAGAGAGAACTTCCGTGTCCAAAGGAAAAAGAAAAAGGGTTGGGGGAAAGGGAACCAAAAAGGAAAGTGAGCTCCAAGTGGCACACAATGTAAGACTTAGAAAGCAATATTTTAAACAAATGAAACCCACCAAAGTGAAAATACTAAAATATCCTTCCGTTTCATAAATTCCGGAATAGGTTGTTACAGTGAGTCACTCTGAATCCAATTCTCTAGGCCATAGTGCACCAAGTGACCATACTATTTTCACTGAAAAAAATAAAGTTGAAGGATTTATTGCAATAAAATTTTGATTAACTTAATATTTATTTAGTACTATGATCTAATAATATTTCTTTTTAATATTAATATATCATTGTATCAATAAAAAGGACAAAAAATAATGGTTGAATCTAAGTTTAAGATAGAACAATATTTGGTTCTTTGCATTCGATGAGCTTTTCCTTCTTCACTATAAATTACGTATGCAAAAAAATAATGATGATTTTTTTACATGTCAGGAGTCAAGTAATTTTCAAATTTTGTAGCTATGCAAGTCCAAACAAATGTATATTCCACATTGCCAGTGGAGTGCTGTACGATCCCACATCAATTAACGGAGAGGGGGTGATGTGCATTATATGTACATGCCCACCTCCATATAGCACGATGTCTTTTGGGAACTCACTGGTTTCAGATTCCATAGGAGCTCCGAAGTTAAGCAAGTTTGGGCTAGAGCAATCCCAGGATGGGTGACCCACTGAGAAGTTTCTCATGAGCTCCTAGAAACAAAATTGTGAGAGAATGGTAAGCCTAAAACGGACAATATCGTGTTATAGTGGAGCCAGTCTGAGATGTGACAAGTGCACTCAAGCCTCTACCAAGATTGAGATGCAGTCCAGTGAGAGGGAGATAGGAAAGAATCAATGAAGTGATTTTATGAGATGGAAAGGAACTTTAATATCATTTTTAATGCATCATATGTCAACCAATATAAAAATCAGCAAAAAGAAATAGATTTAATATTAAATAACCAAATATTTAAATTAATATTGCATATGACACTTTACTGTATTTTCATAACTATTTAACTCACTAACATTATTGCTTTATTAAAAAAAAATTGTATATAATACGACAATTTATTGTATTGGCATAGAATAAATAAATAAATTCGGGAGAGTGAGTGGGAGAATTTTGTGAAAGATACTTGGAAATGTGACACCAACGATCCCGTGACGCAATCAGGCAGCAAGCAGGCAAAGGAAGAATATGATGAGCTGCCCCCTCTTTGATTGTGAGTCTTTAATGGACTCGTTCAACGGCTCGCCACCGCCACCGCCACCGCCAAAAAAGGTAAAATACAAACCCTACTATTCATTCATGCATGCATCTCAAAAGGTCACATGCTGTCCTGTTAATTCACACGTAAATGATATGCAAGTCATAAGTGTTTATTTGGTTCCCAAGCTATCACATTCACATATATGCTTCATTGAATTAATCATCCATAAATCATGGAAGAGATGCAGAAATATGTTTAAGAAGACTAGGGAAGGGATACATGGAAGAAATATTGGTCACCAAATGATGACACATCGTTTCTTTATTCAACCTCGAATACATACATGCTATGGATTCATTGTATTTCTTCTAACAAATAAGACACTCTAATTGCATCTATCGCGTTTTTTTTTAAAAAAAATTTTTTGTAACAAATCTATACTGGTAGCATTTGTAGATATATGTTTTTGGTAGCCGTATAGGAGTTTACTCTAATTTGTTTGGTCGTGCAAATTCACTCCAGACCATTTTTTTTGTCACTGCAGCAATGTATACAATTAGCACAACCCTATGTATTTATTGTTGATGATCAAACTTTGTGAACTGATGATGATCATCAGCTGGCCTCACCACTATATCGCTTCTTGTCAAAAAGCAAACAAGACACTGATATGTACATTGGCACTTGAGACGTTTAGTGTCTAAACCTAATGACTTTAGCACAATAGTAATAGAAGAACTAAATGATTTGTAAATAGAGTATATTGATGCAGATACACAAAACTGACAATATGTACTATAACTCTTTAATACAAGTCAATTATCCTACATAAATAACATTGGTGTCATAGATAAGCTCCTAATCCCATTTTAAGAACAAAAAAAAGAACGAGTAAGGGCTGGTTTGGTATTGCTGTTCTTTGAAAAAAAGTTGTTTCTGCTGTGCTGTGAGAATAAGCAGCTGTGAAATAAAGCAGCAGAGTGTTTGATAAACTTTTTTGTAAAAGTGCTTTTGAAAAAAAAAACAGTATTAAAGTGTTTGGTAAACTTTTATGTAAAACAGATGTGAAAAAAAACCGATTTTTCAAAGCTGGGTTTTGCAGCTTCTTGTTTTTGGCTTTTTTTCATCCAAAACTGTGAAAAAAAGCTGAAGCTGAGTGTTTACCAAATACAAAAACAGCTCCCAGCTTTTTTTTATAGCAGTTTTTTTCAGAATCACCTCAGTACCAAACCAGGTCTAAGTCAAGTACAATGAAGAAAGGTCCCACACGTTATATAACAGGGTATATTTGTTCATAGATGATACTATAAGCATAATCATTTTTTCAATTAATTAGTAAATAATAAAAAGCCAACCTGAAACGTAGTAACGTACCTTCCAATACATTTTCTTGCTTTCTTCTCTTATTTTTTTCCTTCCATTTTGGCCCAACGCGGACTCCAACAATGTCAAACCCAGATACATTACAACTGGCTCTACTATTATCTTATTTCAGAATCTTCTAATCCTTTTTCATAGTATTTTTCATTCAAACAACAGAGAAAAAAGAGAATCGAACTTAATATTTTGAGTGCAGAAGAAGTAAGCGCTTTTAATCATATTTTTAGCTGAGAGACATCTTCTTCAATTCCCTTATATAAATCTTCAACTCCCCTGAAACTCCCAGGCCAAAAGTTTCATCTCAACCCTTTATACCTCCCTCTCTCTCTCTAGACAACATGGGCAACTACATTTCTTGCAGCCTAGTAACCCCAATATTGAGCAAGCATGGGAAACCTACAGCCACCAAAGTGATCATCCCAAGCGGCGAAATCAAACAATTCCATGTCCCCATAAAAGCCGCCGAGCTCATGCTCGACACCCCAAACTTCTTCCTCGTAAACACCAAGTCTCTTCGTGTCGGAAGAAGATTTTCACCTCTCAATGCTGACGAAGACTTAGATATCGGCGACGTATACGTCATGTTCCCCATGATAAGGCTCAACTCCACCGTCACAACGGCTGATATGGGGCCACTGTTCCTCAAGGCCACCGCGTCCAGCTCCTCAAGCAAGTGGGCTTCCGGGAGAAACGTGAAGGTGAGGCCGGCTGATGATCACCATCAAGCCACGAAATTTGCTCATGATGACGGCGAAGAGGGTAAGTTGATTGAGAGTTGGAGGGAAAGTTCGGATAATAAGGCGGCGATGCCGAAGTTGAATTTGGATGATATAGAAGATTTCTCGGCGCCGGAGTTCATGCACAGATTGTCTATGAGTAGGTCAAAGAAGCCATTGCTGGAGACCATAGCAGAAGAGCCTGCAGTTTCTGTTTCTTCAAGGTGATTATTATTCATGGCATGTACAGTAGGGTTATTTATGCAATTTTAGCCCTGTCAACGTGGGCTTTCACCTCTCCACCACTGGAAAGGTTCGAGTCTTCTTCTATATATGTTAAGGGTGTAATGATGCATACAAACATATGGTTGTGGATTAAATACTAACTTTCCTCTTCTTTTTGCACAATGTGAGCATTCACTCTTCATCCGAAATCTTGAGTTCAATTTTCATTCTCTGGTTTGTCTATAAGAATACAAAACAATAATATATATACTATTGGAATTCTTTTTAAGTTTTCTTTTAGATTTAATATGGGTCAAAATATGTAGCATGCGGTTTTTTTCAGACAGATCAATGATTTAATATCGGTATTGTCTAAGAGAGGATCAAGGATCCAAAATTGAATTTACCATATGTTAGCCAATCAAAAGTAAGGTTTATTATAAAAACCCTTGGTAGAATAAGGAATTGAATTACGTAATTATAAGTGCAAATTGTTTTGCCAAACTCTTGAAGTGAAATTCGTTTATAGTTCTTCAAA
This sequence comes from Pyrus ussuriensis x Pyrus communis, assembly GCA_008932095.1. Lineage (NCBI taxonomy): Eukaryota > Viridiplantae > Streptophyta > Magnoliopsida > Rosales > Rosaceae > Pyrus > Pyrus ussuriensis x Pyrus communis. The sequence continues at coordinate 18,826,105 of CM018521.1, read as the reverse complement.
CTTAGGCGAAATTATGGTCATGTCTTTCAATATTAATATCAAACGCATAAGTTGACTATTTGAACTTTTAACTAATAAATTGTTTGGTCTACGCACTGGTACATTCAATTTCCATATAGCCATATACCAAATTGAAATTCGTATTAGCCACATGATAACAGTTCTTGACAAAGAGTAATGTCAATTTCGAAAGGAAACTGATAAGGAACTAACTAATGTTTAAACTAATATAAATTTAGTGATCAATACTGTCTACTAATCAAAATATCTGAGTAGAAATATAACATACGAAAACAAAATCAAAATATTTTGGATAAGAGACTCATCAGAAGTATAGTTTTTATTAAGATTAAAAGTGAATAATTTGATTGAAACTTTGTAATTACTAAGTTGTTTTTTTTTTTTTTTCAAATGTAATACTATTCACATACTTTTTTTTTCATTACGGTTGAGCCATATAAATAAATTGGAAAAAAAAAAATGAAAGAAAAAGAAAGTGATGTCACCATCATTTCCAGAAAATACCCAAAATGCTTTTGAGGTACACAATAAACTGTGAGTTGGTGTTTGCCGCCTTCAACATACCTGCTTACGACTTCCACCAGAAAACCTCAAAATTCCAAACATTGCTTTCCTCTTGACATCCATGTCCAATCTCCCATGGCCTCCTCCTCCTCTTCCGTGACCAGAACCCCAACCCTTGATTCCACCCACCTCTTCCTCGCCGCCCTCGCCGCCTTCTCCCACCAACCCAACCCTCCCCATCCCTCTTTCCCTCCAATTCCCTCCACATTCCCTCACTCCAAACTCATCCCCAAAACCCGTTTCGCCGTCGATGCATTCCGCCACGCCGGCGATCACTCCGTCTCTTACTTCCTCTCCCATTTCCACTCCGATCACTACGGCGGCCTCTCCCCCAATTGGGCTAAAGGCGTCGTCTTTTGTTCTCCGATCACCGCCCGTCTTCTCACTGAGGTGCTCAAGGTCTCTCCTCATTTCGTTGTCGCTCTGCCGCTGGGCGAACCCGTTGTAATCGATGGGGTGAAGGTTGTGCTGATTGACGCTAATCACTGTCCGGGTGCGGTTCAGTTCTTGTTTAAAATTCCGGATATGAACGGAAAGTTTGAGAGGTATGTTCATACTGGCGATTTTAGGTTTTCGGGTTCGATGAAGTTGGACCCTTTTCTGTGTGAATTTGTGGGTTCCGATGCTGTTTTCTTGGACACTACGTATTGTAATCCGAAATTCGTGTTTCCTTCACAACAAGAGTCTGTAGATTATATTGCTAGTGTGATAGAACGAGTTGGGGGTGAATGTAAAAGTGAAATGAAAAATGTTTTGTTTCTTGTAGCTACTTATGTAATTGGAAAAGAGAAGATTTTGCTTGAAATCGCGCATAGGTGTAATCGTAAGGTGCATGTGGATGCTCGTAAAATGGCAGTTTTTCGTGTTCTGGGTTATGGAGAGAATGGGGTATTTACAGAGGATGAATGTGAAAGTGATGTACATGTTGTTGGGTGGAATGTCTTGGGTGAGACTTGGCCATATTTTAAGCCTAATTTTGTAAACATGAAGGAGATTATGGCCGAAAGAGGATACTCTAAGGTTGTGGGTTTTGTTCCTACTGGTTGGACTTATGAAGTGAAGCGTAATAAGTTTTCGGTTAGGTCGAAGGATTCGTTTGAGATCCATCTTGTACCATATAGTGAACATTCAAACTATGAAGAACTTAGAGAATATGTGAGGTTTTTGAAACCAAAGCGTGTCGTTCCTACAGTGGGCTTGGATGTTGAAAAGCTTGATAGTAAGCACGCCAGTAAAATGCAAAAGCATTTTGCTGGGTTAGTTGATGAAATGGCGAACAAGAAGGAGTTCTTGAAGAGCTTTCGTCTTGGGTCTAAAGAAGTAGCTGACAGTGTAGAAAATGAGTCCAACAAGGGCCCCATTTTGGGGCTCGATGAGGAGAAAGAGGCACTGTCATATGATAAGGATATAGTAGGAAATAGTATTATCAGTTTAGGCATGGAATTATCATCTTCTCTACAAGAACCTGATCCACAAAATCAAGTGGTGTTAAATGATGAGGAAGCAGAAAAAATCGTCCAAGAACTTCGTGATTGTTTGCCCACATGGGTCACCCATGAGCAGATGCTAGTTTTGATTGGTAGCACGGGAGGGGACATCATTGAAGCAGTTTCTAATTTCTACGAACGCGAGACAGAATTTCATGAGCAAGTAAATGCTTCTAGAATTGCTGATTCTGTGTCCCAGACTACCTCAACTTGTGACTCTGCATCACTTCCAAAAGCAGGTTCTGATAAGAGCAGTCCATGCAGAAGTACTGACATTCCTTTAAGTCAAGATTATATCTCACTCGTGCCAAGGAATATGATTAAAAGTGGAATATCTCCTGGAAAAAGGGTGAGGAAAGTTAACAATAAGGTGAACAAAAAATTGAAATTAAATTCGAAATTGGATTCAAGCGGGCCGAAGCAACTGGCAATAACAAGGTTTTTTAGTAAAGTCTTACCAAATGTTCCAGAAACTGCGGTGGCTGGTTCATTGCATGAACAAAACCCTAAATATGAAAATTTGCTCAACGATGACCCCAAATCATACAGGGATGAGATACATCAGTTTCTTCAGATAATAGATGGTGATGAATCGCTAGAGAGCTATGCTGCCACCATTCTGGAGGAGGCAAATGGAGATATCAATAAAGCGCTTAATATATATTACTCTAATTGCGAAGGAAGGTCCGGTGAGAATGAAGAAGAATTGATGGTTAATGAAAAATCAGTTCAGTTCCACTGCCACGTAAATAATTGCTCTTCCGACAAAGAGAAAACTCAGTCAAGGAAAATGGAACCAACAACTGATTCGTCTGTGCAGGTTTCATTACCAGAGAATGTAAATATAACTTTTGTGTCTCTACCACCAGAAAAATACAATCCTATAGAACATGGTTAGTCCCACTTAGTTAGAACACGATGTTCAATTTGCAGAACTTATTTGTGTTATATGCTATAATTGTTTAGATAGGAATCTTGATTAACTTGGAGATAACATGTGCAGCTTGCTGGAGGAATGGACAGAATGGTCCATATTTACATCTTGCAAGAACTTTTGACTTACTTGAGGATGAAAGGGGCAAGATAAAAGCTACTTCCATGCTCTGCAATATGTTCAGAAGGTTTGGTGTATGAACCATTGTGATGTTTTCGGGCTTTTATTTATTATTCAGGATCCACTGTCCGCTTTTGTTATGTGGTATATAATTCTGTTGCAAGAAAAAAAAAAAAAAAGAAATAGAAAAAAGTGGCCCATAATTGCTTGTGATGCTTCTTGTTACGCAGTTTGCTTGCCTTGTCTCCTGATGACGTGCTGCCTTCCGTGTATTTGTGCACAAATAAGATCGCTGCTGACCATGAAAATGTGGTTAGTTGAATTTATTCTTTATCATTTGTATTTATTATTTTGTTTGCTTGCCTAGACATACGTGTGCAACTTATTTCTTATACACTAAAGAGCATTGGCTAAAACTATGAAGTAGTTGAATGAAAACTTTCATACTAGAGCATGTATTTGTTGACGGGTTAAATTTTTTATTAGTTTTAGCTGTGGCTATAATGTTCACTTTGTATTCCTAAACCCATGCAAAGTTAGATCTGTTGTCTTTTGTATTTGAGCATGCCTTAATAACAATTATAGACTGGGTTATACTTTTAGTTAGACTAGAAAATCAATGGTTTCCAACTTTCTAACTGCGAGATTTGGTTAAGTGGTTTCTGTTTGCATTTGGACTTTTTAGTGTTGTGATTCAGCATTTTTAGGTGCAAGAAGTGTGATTTACTTGTGGATTGTCAACTTTTTCTGCTCAATGTGCTTGTTTGATGCGTTTTTTCCCTGACAACTGTTGTCTGCCCATATACATTTTATTTTCCTTTCCATTTGGCCGGCCAATAGATAGAGTTAGGAAGAAGAAATACAAGGAATTTTTTAAAGACAAACCACAAATATGCTGCCTAAGGTCCCCTCTCCTGTAAAAAAGGAAGGAATTCTCATTTATAAGAATTATACAGGAGCTAAACATCGGTGGAAGTTTGGTCACATCAGCACTGGAAGAAGCATGTGGGACAAGCCGATCCAAAATAAGGGAGATGTACAATGAGCTGGGTGATCTAGGTAGGAATGGGCCATTTTTCTCACTCCTCTCTCTTTGTTCTTCTAAGCATTTTTCTTTTTATGTTTAGAGGTGGGTGGGGGGGGGGGGGGGGGATTGGGTGGTGTGATCCTGCCATGGTCCCTGAATAAATTTTATTAACAGTATAATATCTTAAAGGTGATGTTGCTCAAGCATGCCGGCAGACACAAAAGTTACTTGCCCCTCCTTCACCGTTGTTAATAAAGGATGTATTTTCTGCACTCCAAAAGATAAGGTATGGATAGTCCAGTTGGTTTTTGTTCAAGACCGATATATGAACTTAGTCCAGTTACAATGTTTAGATGACCAGAAATGTTGATGTGTGGTGCATGCTTTTGATTTATGAAGATTTGACAGAATCTAGCATGTATTTCATATTAGTGATCTTGTTTCAGTTCAATTGAGGTTTGGGTTATAAAAAGTTGGCTGATGACCCCCTTAACTTTTCTGGATTGTTTGTGACTGGAGAAAAAGAAACAGGATTTTCTGGCTACTGATGTTCAACGATTGAGATAAATTTTACATAATTACTTTATAATTGCTTTGTAGATTTAAATTTGATGAAATGGAGACTTTTACTGTATTTTAGCCCCCTTAAAAACTTGAATCTGGTTTCAAGTTTATTTGCCAAATAAGTTGAATTCCTCGAGTTTTTTTTAACAGTGTACCAGCAGAACTGCTCTATTCTTTTCCTTATAATGAATTATGTTATTTTATATATAAGAAAACCAGTGTACCTCCAGAGTTCTCTAAATTTTCATGTTTCACTAAGTTTGTAGAAATTACAGAAACTTACCCAAGAAACATTTGCAAAACAAAGGGAGTTGTATTGGAAAACCCTCTAATGATTTGTTGGCACTGAGGCCACTTCTCTGCGATTTGCATTTTATGATTAAATATTCTCTTCTCTGTACATAGTGTTCTTTTTCCTCCTTCCCGAGATTTTAAAGTGCGGGCCTTGAACTCACTGTTGTCTTTAGGCCGTAAGTCTGCTCGTAATGGAATTAAGTTCAATAGCCTGTATTAACAAAACAACAATATGTGGTGATGGGTAGATGATTGCATTGTTGGTGTTGTTGTGTTCTGAAGGACTGGGGCATGTATGGAGTCTCGTAGAGGTTTAATGGTAACACGTTAATGTAAGATGGCTTTTAGGTACTTTTGGCATAACCATTTTGCTTATTACCATTTTATATAACCAATATGTTCTCTTTTCTCTAATATATGTTTATTTACAGCATGGAAATTGTACTGGTGCATCATTCATTTTAATTGTTAATTTATTTTATCTTCTCATATTACTTGCACCTCATCACTTTACTTATGTATTATTCATCAGTGTACAAACAGGTAGTGGAAGCACTGTTCGAAAGAAAAGCCTCATTTTGAATCTAATGCGCTCTTGTAGAGAGAAAGAGATGAAGTTTCTTGTTAGAACTTTGGTAACACTCTTACAGAGCTTTTTGGTTCTCTGTGTTTTTCACCTAAACATGGCTAGATTTAGATGACCCAATGTTTTTCTTGTATATATAACAAAAAAATACTCATGATTTCAGTTTTGTAAGTCTTCCAGTCTCCAATTGAAACAGCTGGGTTTGTGTTATATATCTTTGATCTTTTGTTTTTTTTTTTTTTTTTTGGGCTTTTTTTTTTTTTTTTTTTTTTTGGGGGGGGGGGGGGGGGGGGGGGGGGGATAGGGAGGGGAGGAGGTGCTGGTCCTTTTTTTGGTTGACTGATCAATATGAGCAGCCACTTCCTCTTCCTCTGTTTTAATTGTTCAACTCTTTTGACAACATGAAAGTTCTTTGTTATACAGTATGACATGAAAAATGAAAAACTCTACCCTTGCTTGAATAGACAAACCAAAAGCTTCATCTGTCGAGTGGATGGAAGCGAATTCTGGTGTAATAGGAATAGAGTTACAGTGAGAATCATTTCAAGTGGAAACTGCTTTATATGATTATCACCACTCAGTTTCTGTATATTCTTTGTACAGGTCAGGAATTTACGAATTGGAGCAATGATGAAAACTGTTCTACCTGCACTGGCTCAAGCTGTTGTCATTAACTCCTCGTATAACTTCAATAATGAAGGAAGAGTAGAAAATATGAAAGATAAGCTTCAGGTTTTAATATTTATCTATTTGAACTAAATAGTTCCACAATGTTTTTTATTTTTTTTACAAATGTTACAAATTTTTTTATTATCAAAGATATAAATTTGTTTGAATATCTAGTTTATTCTAATATTAATGTTTTTTTGCCCTGTCTTTCTTAAACTTCCAGCGTCATTCAGCTGCTGTAGTCGAAGCGTACAATGTTCTGCCCAATTTGGTGAGTACTTGTGAATTTTTCACCGAAATTTTAGTTGTCTGTTGTGTCTCTAGAAGCTAAATTCTTGTTTTATTGGAAGGCCTGCACCAACCCCAATCTAGTATATAGGTGGTTTCCCTGGAGAATTTCTTGGTGAAGGTGTGAGAGATTAAAAAATTGCAACTGGAGTAAAAATTCCTACCATTCTTATGAAAAATTATTGTGGTCCTTTGGTTAAGGCTATTCAGGGAGGGCGATATATGTGCTGGGTGGTTCCAGGTACATGTTTCCCTCTCCACATTGGTGTGTGCTGTGCAAGAAAGATGCTTAGAGTGCGAATCATCGGTTTTACATTGTCTTACAGAACTGAATCTTTGGCTATTCAGGAAGGCAAATCTGTTCTTGCTAGTTCCAGCTACACATGGCATTATTTTGGGAGGACAATATTTTTGTGAGGATGGAAAAGGGGTTTTGATTTTGGGAAGATGTTCAGTTATTGCTTTTATTCATATAGACAGATACTGGAATTTGGAGGGTCTGAGGGATGAGAAAGTGGGGTATTTTTGAGTTGTTAGTCTAGCGGTCGGGTCCTTGGTTTGCTCCCGAGTGGTCTGGGGTTTGACTCTCTCCCACAGTACCTTAAGAAAGTTGAGGTTCCACCATAAAACCAATTGACAATATAGGGAGTAAACTATTATATTATAAGCACATGCAAGGTTCCTCCTCTCATCAAGGTGGGATTCATTCTCACCAGTACCCGCGTTGTAAATGCTAGAGTTTCTTGCTCCCCAAATGTTTGTTAAGAGGGGGGAAGAAAAAGAGAAGGAGGGGGAAAAGAGGGGGGGGGGGGTGTGAGGGGTGGTTGGGGTGAGTGGGGAAGGGGTGGGGGTGGCTGGTGATTAGTTGGTTCACAGGCTCAGATACACTAGTTTCAAAAAAAAAAAAGAAAAAAAGAAAAGAAAGTGAGGGTATTTGAGAGAGGGTTCGTTGCTGGGCCTCTCTTTTTGCCTAGTTGTCATCTGAGTTTCAGGAGCGTGCACTTTCTGTTATTTTCAGATGGGAATGCTGATGCTGTTGATATATTTTGTAAATTTTTTGTAGGTAGATGCTGGTTTTGGTGTTCTATTTTTATCCTTTAGATGACTGTATTCTATTCATGTCTTGTTTTCCACTATAAAATGGGGTATGAAATCACAATGCCGCTTTTGATACCATTCTGCTTAAGTGCAAAAGCAAGTGTATCCAATGTTATTTTGTAAGATTCTATAGTTTCTTATGACTTCTTTTACATGACCTGGCACTTGTAATAAAAACTTAAAATAGTTCAGAGGTACATTATTATTATTATTATCCACCAAGTGCAACTGCCTTTATTATGGTGAAAGAGGGAGTTCACTCTGGCATCATCCTCTGGGACTATTTTTTCCACAGCCATAATCACTGTAACTATTTAAAACCCTTATCTACCGCTATAATGTTAGGCTTGATACAATTTCTGTGTTGAGTTTGGGTCTGGACTCTGGACAAGGTTTTGGGAACCATTTTCAATTAGGGTTCCATATCTAATATTTTTTTTTCACGGGTTCATAAATATCATATGCTTATATTTTTCTTACTCGAAAACCATTTTCCGTCTTTGTTTCATGAACCATGATCTTCTAAAATCTATATCTCAACTTGGTGTGGTTATAACTGGATGTTGACTTTTATGAGGATAATTTGGGTGGGCTGTGATGTTGGCAAGATCAAGCCTTCGTGTAGTGTAGTTTGGCTTTTCCAATAAGCCCTTATTTTTCTGCATACAATAAAACTAAAGTTTATGCAGAAATGTCAATGACTTGAGATTATGTATTGAGTTTCAGTTGTCGTTTATTTTAAAGTTTCCTGAAGTGCAACTTTTGTGTTTGGACCAGTCTCAGTTATTTAAGGTTTACCAATGCAGTTGTGCATTATCATCACTTCATTGGATTTGTATGATGAGTTTGTGTTTTATATATGGCTGGTTGTTTTCATCTCCTGATGCCTCACTTTTGATAGTAAACATAAACATCATACATTGTTCTTAGCTAATTCAAGTTAGATGCTAATGCTATTTTGAAGGAAAATTTCAAATTTGTCATCCTGGTTTTATCATCTCGAGATGTCAGAATGTGCCACGTGATTAATTGTATGCAGGATTTGGTCGTTCCTTCCCTCATGGACAAAGGCATTGGATTTTCTTCATCAACATTGGCAATGGTTCCGGGAATACCTATTAAGCCAATGCTTGCAAAGTATATGCTTTTGAAACTGCTTCTTTGTATTAAAGAATGCAAGTAGAAGAGAAACTAATGCTCCAACTCAGTGTTTTTAATGTTTGTTTGTGGTAGGATCACGAATGGTGTTCAGCAAGCACTGAAGCTCTTTGAAAATAAAGCTTTTACATGTGAATACAAGTAAGGTCCTCCCTTACCTGTAGATGCATTGTTTTGCCTTGGTCATTTTTCCTGCCTAATGAAAATTCACTACATCTTCTAATTTAAGCTTATGATATAGACCTTTGAAGCTATTTATGTTCAAACTCATGATTATATATTTTGAATTTTGTTGGTCTTATATTGAAAGCTATGTGTTTGGGAATATAGTTGCTAATAAGAGGTTCAAAAGATGTCAATCCAAAATTGTTGGAGACTTCTGTTCCGTGTCACCTATAATTTGTTCCGACAAGATGAAAAGATTTCAGGGTTGAGAAATTTTCAAGGTTTTACTTCAAGAATTTTCTTCTGAGAATTTCTATGGTCATTTTTTTAAATATTGGTTACATTGTGGTATACTTTATTCCCAAAAGGAATTAGATGGGTGGTCATCTCTCTTTCTATTGTTCCCCTCCCCTCCTTCCCCTTCTCTCCTTTTTCTGGCTATAGAAGCTCCAACTGTTCCTTTTAATTTTTAAAGTAACTCTATGATACCTGCTGAAGTGGTTCATTGCATTCATCAAACTGTGCCTCATGTGAATTTACGAGAGTACGCTTAGATTTGAAACCACTACTATGCTTATGGCCATAATTTCAGATATGATGGTCAGCGCGCCCAAATTCACAAATTGGTTGATGGGTCTCTGCGTGTTTTTTCACGAAATGGGGACGAGTCAACATCAAGATTTCCAGATCTGATTAACATAGTTAATGCATCCTGTAAGCCTGATGCAGAAACTTTTATACTAGATGCGGAGGTAAAAGTTCCTTAGTATTGTACTCATGGACAAGCACAGACAGACGCTCTTCTGGACTTGTTAAATTCTTTCTTTTGGTAGGGGGATAACTAAGTTCTCTGAGATTTTCTGGTTTCAGGTAGTTGCAGTTGATAGGAATAATGGTCACAAGCTAATGTCTTTTCAAGAATTGTCATCACGTGGGAGAGGGGGCAGAGATACATCAATTACATTGGATAGCATAAAGGTTGTATGACTTGTCGGGATGCTATCCAATGTGCTCCTTAATTGGGAAACATAAGATGTTCATTCTAAAGCCTTCCTTACATAATAAATCAAATCTAATAAAAAATGTTGATAGACTATTTATACAGGTTCACGTAGTGATAGATAATATTTGTATAAAATAATTGTGTAATGTATGGGTAGATTTCATTTTTGTTCTGAAATATTGAATTTGTTTTTGAACATTTTCTTTCATGTGCAGGTCGACATCTGCGTATTTGTCTTTGATATCATGTTTGCCAATGGAAAGCAGTAAATATCTGTAACTCCTTATGTAGCGTTTCTTGATCTGGTTTTTCCATCTGTTTTAGACACAGGCTTTCAGACCCCAAATTTATTACTGATTTAGTAAACTTATATGGAGCAATAGGATGACAACCCTGCTCTGCATTGGTTTAATGAATTGATCATCTAATCTGTAGAAATTTAGTCTTAACCAGATTAATGACACAAACTATTACCATTTATATTTCTATTTTTATTCAAAGCAGATTATATTCCTATTTTAGTCAGAGGCTCTACCAAAGGGCGTCAAATGATCTTAATCTTGAAAGTATCTTGGGCATATTATACCACCATATAAACGTCCTTGTGTGGCAACTTCATAAAAAGCATATAGTTACAGATAAATTGGCATAAAATCATATTTATAACTACACGAAAAGAGCAAGGTTGGAAGGGCTTGGACATTTGTCTAACACTTCCATTGCTTCTGCATTGGGTTAACTGCTCCTTATTAGAATTTGTGCCATCCAACAGTATAAACTCAGAGGAAATACAAACATTTAAATACCTGTATACGGTTTTTATCTTGACCCAGGGTTGACACGCTAGAATTTTACACGATAATATTGTTGTCTTTGCTTTTATTTATTTCTGTTTTTATTTTTTGTAATATGGTTGCTTATCATTAAAGTAGGCTAATCAAACTTTATCACAGGTTGCTGGGCTTTCCTCTGCGGCAAAGGCGAAAATGTATGTCTCCAGACTTTAGTTTGTAGTATATTTCTGTCTAAGAGTATCTTGATACCCTGAAATTATGTTGTAAACTTTGGTGCTCAATAATCTGCAGATTTGAAAGATATGTTTTATGTTGAGAAGCTGGGTTATTTTGAATATGCCAATGAAATTACAGTAAGTGCTTATGGTTTACTTTTCTTGTAATTGGCGCTTTAGCTTTATCTTTTCGCATAATGGATCTTTCCTTAATTGCTAATTTGTAAAATCTGTCTGCTTGTAGATTGAAGCAGATGATGCTTGTTTAACCAGTGAAGCCACGTTAGCAAAGATCAGCTGCTTTCTTGAAAATTCATTCCAATCCTCATGCGAAGGGATTATGGTTAAATCTTTAGATGTTGACGCTGGATATTCTCCATCAAAGCGTACAGACACGTGGCTAAAGGTTTAATTCTGTTCAAGTTTCTTATTAAATGATTTGATATAATAAGCATCATAGGAAAAACATCTGACCTGGCCTGTTATTAAGTCTTTCTTTCCTTTGTAGGTCAAGCGAGACTACATGGAGGGATTGAACGACTCTCTTGATTTAGTCCCAATTGGAGCTTGGCATGGAAACGGGAGAAAGGCAGGCTGGTAATTATTTATTTTTCATTGCCGCTTACCTTTTATGCTGTGTGTGATCACCTACTACATACATGGATGCACAAGCGTTAAAGTTGCTTTACATGTTTTCCAAAGTCATTGAATTTACAAATACAAAGTTTTAAATAGGAAAGTGCTATTCACACACCCAATTTTACCTCCCACACACCCTTGTTAATTTTTGGGCATTGATCTTCTTCAATTCATTTGATCCGACGGCCAAAATTGAGAGGGGTGTATCAAAAGTAAAAATGGGTGTGGTTAGCACTACGCTTTAATTAGTTTAGTCTTTGTCGATAACTTGTGTTTTTTCTTTCTATTCGGTCTTTTCTGTTTCTGTTGTGGTTTTTAGTAGTATATTGAATCTTACTCATTCCATAAAAGAGAAAGGGTTGAAGTATGTATCAATTGTGCGGGTAAGGTCCATTCCTCATAGCATGTTGTTTATGTTACAGGTACAGTCCATTTCTTATGGCATGTTATAACCCTGAGACTGAAGATTTCCAAAGCGTCTGCCGTGTCATGTCTGGGTTTTCAGACTCATTTTACACTGAGGTATGTGTATTGCTGATATGTAAAGTATTTTCTTAAGAAGGTACATGCTATTTTTTGTTATGTTACTGAAGATATTGTGACTGATCGAAGATGACCTGTGGCTGTAAAGTGGTTTCCAATATTAGAAATGTTATCCTGCTGGATAAAAGTTTCCAACTTCCTGTTGAAACCAAGTTCCAATTGCGGAGTACAATGAAGGGTTCATATTTCTTAAAATTAAGAGACCTAAGATTTTAATGTTTCCTCTCTAAAATTTATCCTGTTAAAAGTTAGTGCGGTATAGCTTTGGGTTGTATGCTATTTGATATGTGGTGGAAAGCAATTTCCTCTTTGCAATGGTGAATAAGGCATAGTTTAGGGCTTCATGGCAGAAATCAGGTTCATGTTGAGGATCCTCGAGTTTGAAAACTCTATTTTTACTGGACAAATTATTAGTGTGTTTGTCATTTCTGTGCGGAGAAAACCTTCAGGAAATTATACTTCCAATTGGTTTCTCGCTGTGTTGCACGTGGATTCTCTTATTAAGAGTCAATGCATCGTGTGATCTCATCTCATGAATCTGCTGATTATAGGTTTGATTTCTGTTTTTAACTGCAGATGAAAGGTTTCTTTTCGGGAGACAAGATCTTGTCCAGAAAACCACCTTATTATAAAACCTCTGAGATGCCTGATATGTGGTTTTCCCCAGAACTTGTGTGGGAAATAAGAGGTGCAGACTTTACAGTGTCTCCTGTTCACCAGGCTGCTGTAGGTTTAGTGCATCCATCACGTGGCATTTCGATCAGATTCCCAAGGTACATTCGCACTGTGGCAGATAGAAAACCAGATGAATGTAGCACAGCTGAAGATATAGCTGCAATGTTTCGTTCTCAGACAAGGAAGATGGACGTGGCAGCTGAAAATTGAGAATTTTCTTTAATTTGGTGCGTGAAACTGCTTTCAGTCCAAAGTTTTGTAATGTTTGTACAAATAGCATAGTACGAAATATGTTTTGAATGTATAGCTTGAAAGGGTTGGGGCTTAAACAGTCATCCCCTTTGCTTCTTATCTTTGTTACCTTGTAAAGATTCATAGGGATCTCCACTTCAGCTTTAAATTAAAATGCATCTGCTTCTGCGTATTCTACAAAGTTGGTTCTCCAAAGGTTTACAATTTTTTATATTCGGTGCATGAACTTTATGTCAATTGGTACAGTGAATAAGGGCTTGATTTATCCTTATACATCGTTAAGCGGATCCAACCCCCGATCTTCATAATGAAGTTTGCCTGGTTGGTTAAGCTGATGTGGTTATTTTTCTAAACAAACCCAGTCTCAAATGGGTTGTTTATATCATTAGAGGTACTACAATATCCTAAAGATATACCAAACTGGACTTGGTTCCTACGTTTTCAAATCACGCTAAGATTCTAGCTCTACACAAAGCATCACGTGAATGCATTCAGTTGAGGGGTGATTGAACACATTACAACCTCATGTTGTTTTCCCTTCATCATTGGCGGTCCAACAACGATTCATGAAAACATCACTGCAAGTGTCAACCTGCTAAAGAAAAAAAAATGATACATTAAAGGCGACAATACCAAGCATATTGCATCAAAGTTTTTCTTCATCCATTAGCAACAAGAGCATTAGAAGATCGAAGTCAAGTGGATCTAATCTCAAGACAATCTTGTTGACCTTTTCATGAAGTCATTGCAGAAATATACTTTTCATAAACTTGTTCAAGGAATTGGTTTACTTAAACTTTCAAATTTGCATCACTACTAGTTCTCATACGAAGCTTTGTCGAACTCAAGGGAGTATCCTGAAAGCATACTTATATAACATTACTGTACTCTTTACCTACAATCGGGAGCACTTTTTCCTACTTAGTTTTTGCTAGCCTAACGAAGAATTGATGAGGCACCTACTTTAAGTTGGTCATACCCTTACATGTGTTAATGATCAATTGGAAGACGTGAAACATCAATATCCTGAATTAACTCACTTTTCTTCTTAGATTACTAGTTTGTCCTACCAAGTTATCACATTAAAGTTTTAAAAATCAAATTCTCATAAGCTTTGTATTACTTGTAAAGCAAGAAAAACCATAATAATTAATTAAAAAAATGTTATTCACATCTTCATTTTTACTTCTCACCTAACATTGATCTTCTATAGTTCATAGCACTACCCAATTAGTTTCGCAACAAGTCCATTTTTATTCTTCTTTTTAGACTTAAACCCCTTCCCGCCCCAAGTTACCCACACCGGTAAATAACCGTTTCCTCACCCTTCACCAAAAAAACTCCCGCCAAATCGACACCGCTTATCGCCCGTATCCATCCGGTCACTATCTCGTTTTCTATTTCTGGCTTTAAAACGACAAATATCAATTTCCCCCAAATCCCAAAATTCCCAATTCGAACCGATAAATCATATCCCTCTCTCCGTGTAAAATAAAATAAAATAAATAACGAAAAATTTTATTTGAATTCATGTAATTTTTTTCTATACCTTTAAATTTAAATTGTTAATTGTCCATTTCACCTTATTGCATAATTACTATTAAGTACAAAATGAAATTAATAATAAAAGTGAAATTTATCAATAAACCCATTAAATTCTACCATCAATTTTTGTTTATCCTACGTTTATTCTGGCTAAAACCCTAATACATCTTGTAGAGTAAAACAAGCTTTTTTTTATTAATGGATGATGATTTTGAAGTTTTGAATTATCCAACTAAAGTATGACTCAATTTATGAATATTTTGTTCGTTTGATTTCGATTTTTTTAAAGTTTAGAAGATGAGTATTTAGGTTTCAATTTTTTTCATCAATCTCGCATGGTTTGTTAAACTTTCTGCAATTGGAAAATTCTAAGGAAAAACTTCTTTCCAATGTTTTTAGATTATAAACTTCCTTGCTTGTTGATAAATATAAATGGATGAATTGTTTGATTTGTTGTTTATGTACATCAGTAGAAAGAAAAATAAAAGTAACCATGTAAATGCTAGTGGGA
This sequence comes from Pyrus ussuriensis x Pyrus communis, assembly GCA_008932095.1. Lineage (NCBI taxonomy): Eukaryota > Viridiplantae > Streptophyta > Magnoliopsida > Rosales > Rosaceae > Pyrus > Pyrus ussuriensis x Pyrus communis. The sequence goes on along the minus strand of CM018521.1, from coordinate 18,810,953 downwards.
AGAGGGGAGTGTGGCAACGCCTCTTTTTTTATTTATTTATTTTTTTAATTTTTTAAACCAATTACAAATGTTATTTTATAAAGTGAATGAGTGTAAATATAACTTAATATTTTGAAATGTATTTGAAAGGTTATTTTAGGTAATAAATTTGAGTTTAAAAAGAGATTAATTCTTTAAACAAAAACAATATGAATAAAGAGAGGAAGTTAGACGTAGAAACAAGTTATATGCGTTCAAATAAAATTTTCCAAAAACAAAACAGTGTTCCGAAAGCAGTTAGCTATTTCGGCTTGGGATTTCGATGAAGGTTCTGAAACCCAGGGTTTCAATCCGTCCGTACAAGAAATCCTACGCGAGTAGAGTAGTAGTCACAGTCACAGTCGTCGTTGTCTTCTTCTTCGTCTGGGTTTCGTTGCAATGAGCGCCATTAACATCACCAACGTGACGGTGCTCGACAATCCGGCTCTGTTTCTGGCACCCTTCCAGTTCGAAATTTCTTACGAGTGCAACACTCCTCTCAAAGACGGTACTGTTTTCCCCTCTCTCAAAGACGGTACTGTTTTCCCCTCTCTCTCTTGCTTTTTGTTTTTGTACTTTTAGTTTTAATTTTATGATTGAGTTTGAACTAGGGTTTTTTCGTGTTTGATTGGGAAATTGGTAGAACAATTGGAAATTGAAGTGTTAGATGTAATGTTGAATGGACAGAGGTTATCTTCCGAAAAAGGCGTTTTCTTGGCTTGCAAGGAAATGGGCGTGCGAGAGCTCATATACTATAGATTGGATTATTATCTTATTGTTGTGAAATAGTGGGGATATACACCCAATTGATTGAGTTTATTGTTTGGGTTTTGAGCCAGAAGTGAAACCGTTTCTTGATTGATGAGTGTTTCTTCTTCTTTTCGTTTTTCACGATGTAGTTGGAACAATGAACATTATAGTATGTTGGAAGAATTTGTAGCATTGGATTGCCATTGAATGAGAAGTGGAAATAAGAAAATGTCGTCGCAGTGGACATGGTGTGATGCTGAAAGAAGTCGAACTGTGTTTTGTATGCATTTCAAGAAAGCGTATGTTCTAAAGGGTTTCCTAAGATTGGTGGTAATCTTTTCTATCAATGACCATGTTTGATTTATCAGCTTTGCTAATAACAATTCATTTCTGCATTCCAAGGGTGCACTGTATACATATTTATTATTATTCTGGTAATTTCAATGTCTTTGTCGTGCCTTTACCCCTTACCTCTCTAAAACTCCAAACACCCGCCCCCACCACCCCCCCCCCCCCACCACAACAACAAAACCCCTTTTTCTTCCTTCCTGTTCTATGTGTCGTATGTGCGACTGGATCTATTTAGACTGTTTGCAGTTAAATTAAATACAGCTAAAGGTGAATGGATTTGGATTTTGGAATAGAAATAAATTTAGCAAAGAATAGATGCATTGATGAGGTGCTTCAGCTATGGAATATTGTTTAACATGTCAGTAACTTGAATGTAAGCGTAGGTATTGCATATAGAACTGTAAACAGAAAACCAGAAAGGTATCTTTCAAAGAGTGAAAACGTAACACCATGTAATTAGGCAAATAGTAGAGCTGTAACTCTAAAATCTTTCTAATTTTGTAGCTTTGATCGACAGAAAATTATTTAACCACCAAGAAGCACCAACTTGAAGCATTGACTTGTTCCGCGTAGGAATATGCACTCATTGAGGACAACAGACTAGTAAAATAATTATGTACAGATGCTTGTTAAAATATTTAGTCTTCTAGTTCCATACCCTTCCTTTGATATTTTTTGGAATATCATCATATCCTATTTCAGCTTCTTGAGTCATCGCCTCACTAATGGTGATGATTGTTTGCATGAAACTTGAATGGAATGGGGAGCTGAGTTTCTGAGATTGCACAAATAGCACCTAGTTGCACATGCTTTTCTAGTTCTAGGTGAACTAAAAGTGGATGCCTTGTTTACTTGTTGAATAATTTTTATGCCAATACATATTTGGAATGGAAGCTTATCTACGTGGTATATGCTGAGGATGAGACTTATGACCACGCAAATACGTTCACAAGATAATTTGGCCAACCTCTTCACCAAATCATTGCCGAAGACGACGTTTCAGAAGCTTGTTCATGGAATTGGTATGCGTAAACTTTCTAAGTTGCAACTTTACTATTTCTATCTAGAATTGTGTCAAACTCAGGAGGAGTATCATGAAGTATACTTGCTTGATCTTAATGTACTTTTTTTTCCTTACGATTTGGAGCATTTTTCCCAATGTGTTTTTGCTACCTAACGAGGTTTTAACAAGGCACCCACCTTGGGCTGGTCATATTCCTAATGACGTCCCGTAGACGTTTCTTTTGACTTTGTATTACTTATGCATTTTTCCTTAGACTGGATTTTGTCCCTACTCGGGTTTTTTCCATAGCCTTGGAGTTTTTTTGTGAGACTTACCTCCTTATGCAAGTTCCTATCTCATTGAGAATAGTATGTTCCCAAAATCAGTGTCAATGAGTTGATTTCCTCAACTTCTACATGATGTTGAATCTACCTTGAGTATTAACACACTCAAGGGGGAGTGTTTTAAACTTCCTAGTTAAAATGTGATTGTGTAAATCCTAGATTAGATTTTATTCTAGTTATCATTTCCTATTATAACTTGTATTCCTTGGGGATGAAGGATTCTTTCTCCTTTACTATAAATAAAGGCACTACGTAGGAGGGATAACACACACATTTTCCTGCTTTTCTACAAACACATATTTCTCTACTCTCTCCCCATCGGCCCCAATAGACCACAACACTGAAACGTTTTTCGTTAATTTTCCTAACTTTTAATTGTAACAAAAGACAAAAGAAGAGCTTTACTTAGAACCAACATGTTGGTTTATATTGAATAATATGGAAGAGACAAAAAGATGTTGGTTTATAAGAGCAAGCCACCCGTTTTAGAAGGGCTTGGTGCAGGCCAGAGTGTGATAGGCCCAGCGAAAAAAATTGCTGGTATGTGGGCCAGAAGCTACACGCCTACAGTGAGGAACCCGGGCGCATGTCTGGTTCTCACACACATGCAGCAAACCAAAAAAGGTTGTTGCCTCACGGTTCCAGCGTCCAAGTCTCGAGCTGCAGGATCGGTTCAGGGTCAGGTCGGTGTTGCAACACGGTTCTGGGCCGCTGCTCAGCCCACCCGTTTTGGGCCTGGGATGCACGGCACCCTTTTTTTTTAGCCCATCCGTGGGCTTAGGTCTTATTTTGGGCCTCCTTTGAGCTAAAGCTGACTAATTGTACGTGGCCTTTTGTCCGCTAAAGCTGAAAGAAAACATTAGTGCCTTGGCACTAAGTCTGGTATAGTAGGGCCCTAGTGATTCCCCTTAATTTTTGGGCCGGTGGAGCAATGTTTTCTTTAGTTTTGGGCAATATTTGTGCCTTTGCCTTCCACCGATGGAACTGCTCTACTGAAGTTCTGAAATTGGGGGTGCATGAGAGGCTGCTTTAGGGTGTTTGTGGATGTGGTGTTGATGTTTAATTGCATTTTTGGAAGAAATGTGGTGAACTTAGTAAAGGTTTAATTTTTTTTTATTTTTGATGGGGGTGTATATAGAAATTGGGTAAACATAATTGAGAAGTGGTGTTTAAATAGAAACACTCTTAGTTGTAACAAGGATGCAGTTATGTAATAGTATTTCTAAAATTGGCGTAATAAATTAAAACTCATGTGAATATATGAATTTTCCTTTATTAGTTAATTAAAATCATGTGATGTCTCAAATAATTTAATCTAGACTGCAAACATAAAATTTGAATGGTTATTTTTATACTAATAAAAAAGTTTTAAAATGGTAAAAGTTAAACGTATAGTTCTCCATAAAACTCGAAACTGGTTGGATGGCCCCTGTTTTCTTTGATAGCTAAATATATTGTGGTTGTGGAACTCCAAGCTTATTTACTACTGTTGGATTTTGACATCTTATTTGCTAATACGTTTAATAATTGAACCTCGATCTACCAGGCCTTAGGGACTTGTATTTTGATTTAGTTAATTTGTCTCTCAAACTGTCGCTGTTCTTTTATGTGTATATACATGTGAAGAATTCTTGTGGAATGATACTGCCGAAATGTCCCAGGTGCATGAAAGTGAAACTCCTGAAGATAAGGTGGTCGAAATCTTGTCCAGGTTGCCGCCCAAGTCCCTGATGAGATTCAAATGCGTACACAAATCATGGTGCACTATCATCAATAGTCCAAGTTTTGTGGCCAAACACCTCAGCAATACCGTGGACAACAAATTCTCATCCTTCACTTGTATCCTTTTCAACCGATCTCAGGTTCATGTTTTCGCGGACAGGAGTTGGAAAAGAGATGTTTTCTGGTCTACGATTAATCTTTCCATTGAAAGTGATGAGCACAACCTTCATTATGATGTCAAGGACCTAAATATACCCTTTCCTATGGAAGTTCAAGACAATGTACAGCTTTACGGTTATTGCAATGGGATTGTCTGTGTAATAGTAGGGGAAAATGTTCTTCTATGCAATCCTGCAACAAGAGAATTCAAGCAACTTCCCGATTCATCCCTTCTTCTACCCCTTCCGACGGGAAAATTCGGATTGGAAACGCTCTTTAAAGGATTGGGATTTGGCTATGATTGCAAAAGTAAAGAATATAAGGTTGTGCGAATTATAGAAAATTGTGATTGTGAGTATTCAGAAGGTAAAGAATCATATTATGAGCGTATTCTTCTTCCCTACACGGCTGAGGTATACACCACGGCTGCTAACTCTTGGAAAGAGATCAAGATTGATACATCAAGTGATACTGATCCGTATTGCATTCCCTATTCTTGTTCAGTGTACTTGAAGGGATTCTGTTATTGGTTTGCAAACGATAACGGGGAATACATATTTTCATTTGATTTAGGTGATGAGATATTTCATAGAATAGAATTGCCTTTTAGGAGAGAATCCGATTTTAATTTTTATGGTCTTTTTCTGTATAATGAATCCGTCGCTTCTTATTGCTCTCGTTACGAAGAGGATTGTAAATTGCTTGAAATATGGGTAATGGACGACTATGATGGAGTGAAGAGTTTATGGACAAAACTCCTAACCGTTGGACCTTTTAAAGACATTGAGTCTCCTTCGACATTTTGGAAATGTGACGAGGTTCTTATCCTTTCCTCATATGGAAAAGCCACCTCTTATAATTTTAGTACCGGAAATCTCAAGTATCTTCATATTCCTCCTATTATCAATTGGATGATAGATTATGTGGAAACTATTGTTCCAGTCAAGTGAATTGAGGACAAAGTTCCATTTAATTGTCTGCATGATATAAGGGTTGAGTTTTCTTCTTCTAAGTTTTGTTTGTGGCCCTTGTACATGTTTGCTTATCATGGGCTGCCTTTAGTTTTTTGACTTTCAGCATTTTGTAATGTTATTCTATTTGGAAGTGTATGATAAATTTTTTTTTTTTTTTTGTTGACCAAACGATATTATCTACACTAAGAATGAGGGGTTAGGCTTAACCTCATAATGGGCTAACAATAATGTGGTTCAAATTCACCTTTGGTGAGAACCAAAGACTTCTTACAGGTGAAGAGAAATAACACTAGACCGTAATACTAAGTGATTACGACAACTATTTTTTTTTAAGTTAATTAATGCTAACAATTCCTTTATGTTTTCCTTTTTTATTTCTTTGGAATTCCCTTCTTAAAAACCTAATAACATTTTTACTCATTTAACATAATCAAGTTAAACCTTCTAGAGTATGTACGAGTGCAAACATTTATACGTAAAATCCGGGTGTTAAAAAATAGGGTAAAGTATAAAAAAACTACCTTAACTATTGGTGTCACGACACTTTCATACCTTATCTTTTAAAATTGACAATGTCATACCTTATCTTTAGAATTTGGTCCAATGTTATACCTTTCGTTACTTGGCCGTTTACTTTTCAGTTAAATGCTGACGTGGTCGTTTACTTTTCAGTTAAATGTTGACATGGCTTGATTCGGGATCCACTTTCTATTAAAAATCATTAAAATATTATTAAAAACTTTAAAAAAAATTATTTAACATTATTTAAATATTAAAATAATAATAAAAAGTTAAAAAAAAAAGAAAGGAAAAAAAAACACCATTAGTTCGTCCCTCCCCTCCTGGATTATAGAATTCTAGCGAATTACTTTGTGTGTTTACTCTCTAAGAATTTTGTACGGAAGAAAAAGATGAAGAAAGGATATCTATCAATGGAATTGAGGACTCCAGTTATATAGGCTCTTTCATACCTCTTCAAATACCTTTTGGATATATCTGAAGCTATACAACTCTTTCCAAAGAGTTTGACTATTAATTAAAACGTTTTAAATTAATTTAATTAAAAATTTAAAACTAATTGATCAGATTAATTCCTTGACCCCAAGTGACCTTGTCTTGATTAATTAATATTAATATTATAGTATAATCATCAAGCCTAATCCACACAATTAGTGGTCCAAACCTCAATCCTCATTCCAAATGACCTAACACCTAATCAATGTTAAAAGGACTTGACTTATATAAGGACCTTTGACAAATTGTTGTTTCCCGATGTGGAACAATAGGAGCTCAAAACTCCATCAATAATTTCAGATATGATGGTCAAATTGGTTGATGGGTCTGTGCGTGTATTTTCACGAAATGGGGGAGGAGTCAACATCAAGATTTCCAGATCTGATTAACATAGTTAATGCATCTTGTAAGCCTGATGCAGAAACTTTTATACTAGATGCGGAGGTAAAAGTTCCTTAGTATTGTACTCATGGACAAGCACAGACAAAGATGCTCTTCTGGAGTTGTTAAATTCTTTCTTTTGGTTGGGGGATAACTAAGTTCTCTGAGATTTTCTGGTTTCAGGTACTCGCAGTTGATAGGAATAATGGTCACAAGCTAATGTCTTTTCAAGAATTGAACACATTACATGAATACTTTCAGTTGTGGGGTGATTGAACACATTACAACCTCATGTTGTTTTTCTTTCATCATTGGCGATCCAACAACGATTCATGAAGACATCACTGCAAGTATCAACCAGTTAAAGAAATGATACATCAAAGGCGACAATACCAAACAAATTGCATTGCAGTTTTTCTTCACCCATCAACAAGAGCATTAGAAGATCGAAGTCAAGTAGATTTAATCTCAAGACAATCTTGTCGACCTCTTCATGAAGTCATTGCAGAAATATACTTTTCATAAACTTGTTCAAGGAATTGGATTACTTAAAGTTTTAGATTTGCATCACTGGTAGTTCTCATAGGAAGCTTTGTCGAACTCAGGGGAATATCCTCTGAAGCATACTCATATGACCTTACTGTACTCTTTACCTACGATTAGAAGCACTTTTTCCTACTTAGTTTTTACTAGCCTAACGAAGTTTTGATGAGGCACCTACTATAAGTTGGTCATACCCTTGTATGTGTTAATGATCAACCGGGAGACGTGAAACATCAATATCCTGTATTAACTCACTTTTCTTCTTAGACTAAGAGTTTGTCCTACTAAGTTACCACATCAAAATTTTGAAGATCAATTCCTTATAAGCTTGATATTACTTGTAAAGCAAACACCATAATAATTAATTGAAAAATATTATTCACATTCCCATTTTTTACTTCTCACCCAACATTGATCATCTATGGTTTTTAGCACTACCCAATTAGTTTCGCAACGAGTCCATTTTTATTATTTTTAGGCTCAAACCCCTTCCCGCCTCAAGTTTCCCACACCGGTAAATAACCGTTTCCTCACCCTTCACCAAAATCTCCCGCCAAATCGACACCGCTTATCGCCCGTATCCATCCGGTCACTATCCCGTTTTCCATTTCTCTCTTTAAAACGACATCAATAAATTTCCCCCAAAACCCAGAACTCCCAAATCGAACCGGCAAATCAAATCCCTCTCCGCGCAAAATAAAATAAAAAATGAAAGTAAATAAAAGTAGTGTTCCGAAAGCAATTTGCGATTCCGGCTTGGGATTTCGATTAAGGTTCTGAAACCTAGGGTTTCAATCCGTCCGTAAGAAATCGTACGCGAGTAGAGTAGTAGTCACAGTCACAGTCGTCGTTGTCTTCTTCTTCGTCTGGGCTTCGTTGCAATGAGCGCCATTAACATCACGAACGTGACGGTGCTCGACAACCCGGCTCTGTTTCTGGCACCCTTCCAGTTCGAAATTTCTTACGAGTGCAACACTCCTCTCAAAGACGGTACTGCTTTCCCCTTTCTCTTGCTTTTTGTTTTTGTACTGTTATTTTTAATTTTATGATTGAGTTTGAATTAGGGTTTTTTTCGTGTTTGATTGGGAAATTGGCAGAACAATTGGAAATTGAAGTGTTAGATGTAATGTTGAATGGGTAGAAGTTATCTTCCGAAAAAATGGGTTTTCTTGGCTTGCAAGAAGATGGGTGTGCGAGAGCTCATATACTATAGATTGGATTATTATCTTATTGTTATGAAATACTGGGGATATACACCCAATTGCTTGAGTTTATTGTTTGGGTTTTGAGCCAGAAGTGAAACGGTTTCTTGGTTGATGAGTGTTTCTTCTTCTTTTCGTTTTTCACGATGTAGTTGGAACAATGAACATTATAGTATGTTGGAAGAATTTGTAGCATTGGATTGCCATTGAATGAGAAGTGGAAATAAGAAAATGTCGTTGCAGTGGACATGGTGTGATGCTGAAAGAAGTCAAACTGTGTTTTGTATGCATTCCAAGAAAGCGTATCTTCTAAAGTGTTTCCTAAGATTGGTGGTAATCTTTTCTATCAATGACCATGTTTGATTTATCAGCTTTGCTAAAAACAATTCATTTCTGCATTTCGAGGGTGCACTGTATACATATTTATTGTTATTCCAGTAATTTCAGTTTCAATGTCTTTGTCGTGCCCTTACCCTGACCTCTCTAAACATTCAACCACCCCCCCCCCCCCCTCCCCCCCTCCCTTCTCCTTTCTTACTTCCTGTTGTTTGTGTCGTATGTGCGATTGGATCTATTTAGACTGTTTGCAGTTAAATTAAATACAGCTAAAAGCGAATGGATTTGGATTTTGGAATAGAAATAAATTTAGCAAAGAATAGATGCATTGATGAGGTGCTTCAGCTATGGAATATTGTTTAACATGTCAGTCACTTGAATGTAATTATAGTACTTGCCTGAGGTGTTATAATTGCATAGGTATTGCATATAGAACTGTAAACAGAGAACCAGAAAGGTATCTTTCAAAGAGTGAAAACGTAACACCGTGTAATTAGGCAAACAGTAGAGCTGTAACTCTAAAATCTTTCTAATTTTATAGCTTTGATCGACAGAAAATTATTTAACCACCAAGTAGCACCAACTTGAAGCATTGACTTGTTCTGGTTAGGAATATGGACTTATTGAGGGCAACAGACGGTAAAATAATTATGTACAGATGCTTGTTAAAAGATTTAGTCTTCTAGTTCCATACCCTTCCTTTAATATTTTTTGGAAATCATCATATCCTATTTCAGCTTCTTTAGTCATCCCCTCACTAATGGTGATGATTGTTTGCATGAAACTTGAATGGAATCGGGAGCTGACTTTCTGAGATTGCACAAGTAGCACCTAGTTGCACATACTTTTCTAGTTCTAGGTGAACTAAAAGTGGATGGATGTCTTGTTTACTTGTTGAATAATTTTTATGCCAATACAGATTTGGAATGGAAGCTCATCTACGTGGGATCTGCTGAGGATGAGACCTATGACCAACTACTGGAGAGTGTACTTGTTGGGCCCGTCAATGTCGGAAACTATCGTTTTGTACTACAGGTAAGCTTCCACTAGATCCTTCTACCGTATTCTTTTCACATCTGACCCACAAGGTGCATTTGAATTTGAATCAACTCCAATTAATTTTGTTGATCATTTTGCAGGCAGATCCTCCTGACCCATCCAAGATTCGTGATGAAGACATCATTGGTGTGACAGTGCTTCTGTTGACCTGCTCTTATATTGGTCAGGAATTTATCCGAGTGGGCTACTATGTTAACAATGATTATGATGATGAGCAGCTGCGAGAAGAACCTCCTCCAAAGGTCTTGATTGATAGGGTTCAAAGAAACATTTTGTCTGATAAGCCCAGGGTCACAAAGTTCCCCATCAATTTCCAGCCAGAGAATACTGAGAGTGGAGAACAACCCTCTCCACTTGATCAGCCTGATGAGGTGGATGGAAGCGGAGAACAGCTAGTTTTGCCTGTAGATCCTTCAGAGGAGCAGAAACCTTAGGCATTGAATCACAGGCTTCCAATTCCTTTTTTACTTTTGATATCCTCTTTCTAGGAAAACATTATATGCATAACGTTTCACTTGGCGATTGCCAAAAAAATTAGAAGGATACCAATGCTTTGGCCCTACTGGGGAAGGGGTTTTGAAGTTAATAACTTCTTCCTTGTAGCTACGGTCAACATCGGTTCAGGAAGCTATGCTGACTTTTGGTTTTTGGAAGTCTCGTTCATTCAGGTGATATTTTGTGCTGACTGGGATTTTCAAATTTGTAGCAATAGGAGACAGATGTTCACTACTAGCCTGAAATCTCACCGAACCTTGTGTATAATCTTAACTTTTTGGACTAATATCACTTCTGGAGCTTTTTCTTTGTTTAAGTTTGCGTAATCAAGGTAGTCGTAAATGTAAAATGCAATGGTTCTGTGTTTCATTTGTTTTATTGGCCCGATAGCCTGTATCAAGAATTTTAGCAGTAGCGTGTTTGAGTTATTGCATCGGCACCCTGACTCCATAACAGAAGAACCATGCCTCCATTTTAGCCTGTGTATGAGCTGAATCATTCAACCAAGATGTCTGTTGTGTATAGTTTTTGTTGTGGCTTTTATTTCAGTTCATCCGATTCAAACTATCCGAGTTTAAGGGGCAATGTTTGACCCTTGAATTGAATGTGAGTGAGTGTTAAATGTTTAGAAAGCACGCACAATTGGTTCGCTGACCGTAGCATAACTCGGATTATCCTGATAACAAAAGCTAAGTGGGTTCCGAAACAAGCTTTCTTTCATAAGAAAGGATAAAACCTAAGATTAAAACAAAATTTTGGCTGAAACTAAACAAGAGAGCAAAGTATTATCAAGCAGTCCTTTAGCCACATCACTAGGAAGCGATGAAAATCTTAAAATAGCTTCCTTAATTCGGTACAAACCTAGCAAATCCTTGTTTTCCTTTCTCGCAGTTGTATTCTCTCACGGGACAGTAACCAAAAGCAACATTCTTCGAACTTTATCCACGCCTTCTCTTGGCTGGGTTCCCTTTGGATTGCTTGCCACCATATCTCGTCCTCTGCATATTACAACATCCGTTATAAGTCATAACAGACTATATACTTTAAAGCCTAGATATATCCAAACCTTGTGGTGTGATGTTTTTTTACCTTTTTCGACCCATTCTTGTCCCGTCTTTTACTTCTCTTTCTCGGCATACCCTAGAATAAAGTAGCAGAGATGGGTTAATTTCATGCATGCACATGTTACCTTGGATTTCAGATGAGCCCTAAGATAATTATGACACACATCTTACCTTGGACATTTTTTCCAACTTCCCTTTATAACTTTTGACATTTTTTTTCAAATTTCCCTAAGATAATTATGACACACATCTTACCTTGGATTTCAGATGAGCCCTTAAACTCTCCTCATTCAAACAGACAATTCTAGGGCATAACCTGCATTTGAAAGCTGATTTGCATTTCACGATACAGTCCGGTAAATCTACCGGTATTGATTCCTCATCTGGCATGATGTTAGATTCTTCCTCTAGTAATTCTGAACCACTTTAATCAAAATTAAATAAAATGACACGTGTCATTTAATTAAGTATTGATGAGCATAGGGTTTTATGGGGATTAGCAAAAATGCTCCCGTTCCGTTTCGCCATTGACAGACAGACCGCCGCCCACCAAAGCAGAAAAGCAACCGCGGCTGACTCAGCATTCCTTATCAAATTTGATTTCTCCATCTACCCATCTCCTAATTCTCTACCACCTCCCCGACATAACACATTTCCCAACAATCTCTCGGCGGCATAATCGTCCAACTTCTGTGTCTATATGTACCCACTCCACTCACTCGTTTCCCCCCAAACCAGAAGAAGCACTGCAATCAGATCCAATGGGTGAATCAACCACAACCGCACTCGATGGCAACCAGCTGATCGCCAAGGCCCTTGCCCGGTTCGGCGTCGACCGCATGTTCGGAGTCGTGGGAATTCCCGTCACCTCGCTCGCGAACCGCGCGGTTTCGCTCGGAGTTCGGTTTATCGCCTTCCACAACGAGCAGTCGGCGGGTTACGCCGCCTCAGCCTACGGGTATCTAACGGGTCGACCTGGAGTCCTCCTCACGGTCTCGGGTCCCGGATGCGTCCACGGGCTCGCGGGTCTTTCCAACGCCATGGCCAATGCTTGGCCCATGGTGATGATCTCGGGTTCGTGCGACCAGAAAGATTTCGGCCGCGGAGATTTCCAGGAGCTCGATCAGATCGCCGCCGTCGAACCCTTTTCCAAATTCTCCGCCAAAGCTAAATCAATCAAAGAAATACCGGATTGCGTGTTTCAAGCTCTTGCAAAAGCCGGTTCGGGTCGACCCGGAGGGTGCTATTTGGATTTTCCTTCGGATGTACTGCACCAGACAATTTCTGAGGCGGAGGCTGAGAGCTTATTGGCCACCACCGCCGAGAAATTCGGAGAGTCGGAGAAGGTTCCGTGTGTGCAGAATTCGCAGATTGAGGAGGCCGTTTCGCTGCTCCGGCACGCGGAGAGGCCGTTGATTGTTTTTGGTAAAGGAGCTGCATTTGCTCGAGCGGAGAACGAGTTGGGTAAGCTGGTGGAGAGGACGGGAATCCCATTTTTGCCCACTCCAATGGGGAAGGGGCTGTTGCCGGACACTCATGAGCTGGCGGCGACCGCGGCAAGGTCTCTGGCGATCGGGAAGTGTGACGTGGTGCTTGTCGTTGGCGCAAGGCTTAACTGGCTTTTGCACTTTGGTGAGCCGCCCAAGTGGTCCAAGGATGTGAAGTTCATTTTGGTTGATGTTAGTAAGGAAGAGATTGAGCTGCGAAAACCACATTTGGGTTTGGTTGGAGATGCAAAGTTGGTGTTGGAGAAGATCAATTTGGGGATCAAGGATGACCCTTTTTGTTTGGGGAAGTCTCATCCGTGGGTTGCAGCGATTTTGAGTAAGGCGAAGGACAATGTTTCGAAAATGGAGGCTCAGTTGGCTAAGGAAGTTGTGCCATTTAATTTCTTGACGCCGATGAAGATTATTAGAGATGCAATTGCAGGGTTGGGGAGCCCTGCTCCTATATTGGTTTCCGAGGGGGCTAACACTATGGATGTGGGTCGGTCTGTGTTGGTTCAGACCGAGCCGAGGACCAGGTTGGATGCAGGGACTTGGGGAACAATGGGGGTTGGATTGGGTTACTGCATTGCGGGTGCGGTAGCTTCTCCTGACCGGCTTGTTGTTGCAGTGGAAGGGGATTCAGGATTTGGGTTCAGTGCAATGGAAGTTGAGGTATGACCCTCACAAGCGTTGTCATAAAAAATATGTGCTAATGGTTATTAAATATTAATTCCGGCAAATTATCTGCTAGTGATATGCTTGATAGCTGTGATTGATCCTTTAGCAAGGATAACCTGTTTGTTTACATAAATACTTTCATTTGAAAGCACACAGATTGTGCTGCGAAACTGTGATTTCTTTTCCTCCCCATGAAATTGTTTTGGATCTGAGTTGGTCAATCTCATTAATGGTTTAGAGAGTTGGCGTAATTTGATTTGTAGTCATCTGACATCTGCTTTTCGGTTGTTGGTTTTGATGCGGTTTTCGTTTAGATCGAAAGATGTGGAAGAAAATTTGGTGGTCTTTGTGTTAGGTATAGGAATAAAAAAAGAATTTGGAAGTGAGATGCTTAATGGCATGTGTGCTGCATTATCAACCTAGGTGTTGTTTATTAGGTTGGTGAAAGTAATAGTACAAATAATATTAAACATAACAGTAACCATTTTCCTTTCCCTTTTGGTTTTTATTTTTTGTTTTAAAAGACATTAGAGAAAGAAACGTATAATTGGACAGCTTAACCAGTCGTATTAGTTTAGTTTTGAACATGCAGTCGCATGGGTTTGGACATGATTAGCTTAAGTAGTGAGTGAGCATCTTATTTGAAGTTGGGGTTAAAAATGGGCAACTTTAAGTGCTGAAGGGACTTACAAAGTAGGCTGGATTATACTTGGAGCGGTAGGAGTTGGGTCTTGAGGGGAGACTACATATTTTCGGTTATATACATTGGAGGTTTTTAGTCTCTATCTTCATAAGCAAGGACTTTTTGTTTGAAAATTTTGCAGGGGCCATGACCTCCATCATCTCCACATTGAGTCTGATGTTGGCTTTCCTTTGTATTAGAAACTTTTGGAATACGTAACAAAGACAGCTTGAAGCATGTACAGTTTTTTCTCAAAATGTGTTGAGATTTAGAGAATGACTTGATATTTGTGATTTTCTTGGTAGATATCTACCCTTGTGTCTTACTTATAGAGCACACAGTCCTGGAGACATTTAAACAAATGGTAGACATTTGCTGTTTTTGTTGTAGTTGTGCTACTTTGAGGTAAATGATGGTCAGACCTCTCTCTCTGAAAGCTTCAGCAAGTTAGGTTTTGGTGGTTAGTACTAGTAGCGGACCAAAGTTCCATCATTTGGGTTACATTGGTGGTGTATTGAGAATTCATGCGACAATAGGTTTCTAAATACATAGGATTTACATTGTCTGACAAAAAAACATAGTTGGAGTAAGGCCATCTTTTGAGAGATGTCGTAGGTAAGGCCATCTTTTCTCATAGTTCGAGTAAAGATAAGGCATAGTTTCTGGTGAGAGATGTCGTTGGTAGTGTCTTTGGTCCAAAGTTTGAAGAGGGTCTGGTAATCTTCTGTATAATCAGGAAAAGAAAAAGGAAAGAAACGGTCGTTGAAAGCTTGACCTCGACAGATTGCCATACTTTGTTCCCCTATTCACAATTTTCCCTTATTGCTGAGCGCAGCTTTTGTTAAGATTAGTGGGCTAGAAGCAATTTTGTTAGAAAATTTGATTTCTCTTTCATGATCACCCTTTGAAATTTCTTTCCTGTAATCAAGATTCCCTTACAAATTTTCCATTATATCATCAATGTTTTATGCTTGGTCAATGCCCATTGATAATGTTTATCTTATTGCTTGTCTGTCTGTTTATGATGTGTGTATATGCGTTTCTCGGGCTGTACAAGAGACAATATCATTCGTGTATACTTTGTCTTTGATTTCTGCAGACATTGGTTCGATACCAGTTACCTATTGTTGTGATAGTCTTTAACAATGGTGGTGTATATGGTGGCGATCGAAGAAGCCCAGATGAAATTAGTGGGCCTTACAAGGATGACCCTGCTCCCACTTCCTTCGTCCCAAGTGCGGGTTATCACACTCTGATTGAAGCTTTTGGAGGCAAAGGCTATCTTGTTGGGACACCTGAAGAACTCAAGTCCGCCCTTTCAGAATCCTTCTCGGCACGAAAACCAGCTGTTATAAATGTAATTATCGATCCTTATGCTGGTGCTGAAAGTGGGAGGCTTCAACACAAGAACTGATGTAAGCCTGAGCTGCGTTTTAGCGCGCTCATTTCTCCGGGTAAAGGTGCTTCTGTATGAATAATGTAAACATGCATGAGATTTGGAGTTGTCAATTATTACGAATTACACTAATCTCACAGTTTCGTTAGGCGTGTAAATCGAAGAGAGTTTCAAATGAATGCCATTAACTCAAGGAACTGTATTTTTATTTTAGATGTGGTATAGAGATGTTGGAAGAATGGTTGGAAAGTGGAGGAGTTTATGTTTTTTTTTTTTTTAATGATTGATGGTTTATGAATACTTATCGTGCTTGTCTGAGTCCTGTGCAAATCAGTCCATTTGTAATTGTACAAGTTCTTGTATTTCTCTATTGATTTCTACATTTGAAGGTTTGTTAACTAAAACGTTTTTAGATAACCAAAAACTTTTGATCATGTTGGCATTAAAAAGTTAAAAGTACTTTTGGGCTAAAGAATCCATTGAAATTTTTCTAAAAGAAACGGAGTGTAATTGAAGTGCTTTTACAAGAAACGCCTCTGAGCTGAAGTGCTTTCAAAGAAGTCTTTACAAATGAGCCTAATAAAGAGGTAAAATGTTGATTGCATGTTTTATTTGTCAAAATAAGTTTTTTTTTATCGACGTGTTTCTACTTTCATTTGTTAAAGTTTTATTCTATAATGAAAGTTGTGACTTGTGAGTAGTTTTGAGAGCTTGAAAAAAATAAAAAAATTTGGATAGTAATTTGAGATGTATTCAGAATTTATATATTTTAACATATAATGTATTTACTAATATGTGAGGTGATAATTGAGGTGATAATAAAACAATCTAAAAAGCTCAACCGGTCCAATCCCTCTGACGGCATCCGCTCCCATCATGCCTCTTTCTTCGAGAAGATCCCTTGACCATTAGCGTCGATTGGAGAAGAAGAGGAGGCGTGGTGGAAGGTTATAAACTTTTTACACCCTACATCGTACACTAACAGCATCATCAACATTGTCCCATTTTAATCATACTATTCGAAAAGTTCTATTAAGAAAAGGTCACAGTAATATTAATAGTAAACTTCTCACATATAGCCTGTATATAATTTTTCATCTCTAATGTTAAATGTTATTCTTTAAAAAGTGGTCGTTTTAATTCGGTTCAAACATCAAAACTGTATAGAACAAAACTGCAAAAAATTCAATTGTAATTTTAATTTCACCTCAAAGCCGCATCTAACCAAATCGTGTTCACCCTTTTGGATTTGGAGTCCCTAAATCTTACAGACAAAATCGAATACTAAATAATAATAAATAAAAAAATCTACATCTGCGTTTACTTTTGACTGGCTGTTTGTCACAAAGTAAAAAGATAAAACAAACGTCACTTCATATGTTCTCATTAATTATTGATTAAATCAATGTTGGAGGAGTCCAACTTTGTCTCTATAGGCCGGTAAAGACGGCAAACGACATATAACACCATGCATAAACTGATAGGCAACTTAAGAAATATGGGCTGGTCATTCATGCTTCTCTTCTGAAACTCAAATATATACATGCATCTATATATGTGTGTGTGTGTATACATGTATGTATATTCACTTCACACAATATACAGCTCGTCTCGGATATCTAAGCGGGTATAATTAAGCGAGAGGAGTGCAGAAGGCGGAGACGATGGAGCAAGAGATGGCGGAGATGAAAGAAGAGAAGACATGGCCCGTAACATGGGGTACATTTCTGAGTGAGGTGAAGAAGGAAGGTTTTACAGCTGCTCAATGGTGGCAGTCTCAGTGCTGCAGTATCTCCTGCAACTGGTATCCATGATAATGGTTGGACATCTTAATCAGCTGTCACTCTCTAGTGTTGCAATTGCCGTCTCTCTCACCAATGTCACTGGTTTTAGCCTTCTTGTAAGTTCTTTTTCTTCTTCTCATCCATCCGTTCTTTTTTTTTTTTCTCTGCATCAAATTTCTTTTCCTTTTTCTTGTCACTAAACTATGCATATTGTTGTAGTGAATTTGCCACTTTGTTACCTTGAATTAGGGTTCGATTCTTGGCCTTACTGATCAACTTGGCCATATGATATATAGTAGGGTTTAGGAGCTGCTTCTTTTATAACCACTGGCAGTTTTGATATATGAGTTGGCTTCAAATTCTGGTGTATTGTTCACCGTTTCAAACATTATTTATACACACTTGTGCATATCCATCAATTTGAAATTTGGTGTTTTAATTTAGAGATACTTTGGATGTGGTCCTTAATCCTTAACATTCTTTGATTAAAACCTTAATAGTATTCAAAGTTTGATCCAAGTCCCTTGACTTTGTACACCTCATTATATTACTATTATATTACTACTTTTATAGTTTTGACATTAATTGTTTGATATTTTATGAGATTTATAATCCTATAAATTTAAAATCCCTCATTATAATACTATTAGAAACAGTTACAATAAAAAAAATTCAAACATTTTGATTGAATAAATGGATAAAAACTATGCGAAAATAAGAAATAATAAACGGTAAAAGAATGTATCCATAGTGTTAAAAAAATTGGTACATTTCACATATAACAAAGTGGTACATTAATAAAGAAGAATGGGTACATTATAAATAAATTAGGGTACAGATGAAAGATTAAAAAATTATGAGTACAAATGAATTTAAAAAAATATATTTTAATACGTGTGTACAAAATAAAACTAAAAAGAAAATACTACAAATTAAAAAAAAAATGTTGCAAATTAAAAGTGGGTACAAACTAAACATATAAATATATGATACAAAGTTTAGGCATAAAACATAAATATAAAATATGTAATTTTTCTATCATTGATTAAATATACAATGTCACGTGAAGGTGTACACATGGGTACAAACACAAATAAAACTTTAAAAAATATGGGCACAAAAAGAAATTAATATATGGGTACAAATTAAAAATGAAAAGAAAATTGGTACAAATTAAAAAATATTTACAAATTAAAAATAGGTACAAACTAAAAATAAAAATATATGATAAAAAATTTAGCCATAAATATAAATATACTAATTGTAACATTTTTAACACTATAGGAATATATTTTAAAAATAAAAATATTTTATTATTCAAATAATTAATGATGTTATTAATACCCAAGGACCTTAATAAAAAAATTAAAAATGAATAGGATTTTAATCAATAGAGTAATAAAAAGAAGGATGTGAACCTAATTACTTTTGATTTTTTCTATATAGTATTGATTAATTTCTTCCTGCTTTTGTCTTTTATGAATACCTGAAATTAAATTAAGCTAAAAACAATCTATCTAAGGATTAGTGGATAACAGATAACTCATATTTTTCATATATTTATTCCATCCATTCCTAATCTCTTTGTGATATTTTTGAGTTAAAATGGTTGCATTTCCTCTTTTGTGTTAATGTGCAATTAAAGTTGCATATTAGTACAAAACATGACTATAAAATAATAAGAATATTATTAATAGATAAGAATGCCGGCTACAAAACCCTAAGAGGCTACATCGTGACTAACTTGTTATCGACTGAATAACAAGCATGCTATTTATAATAAACTAACCCTAATCCTAAAAGGTAAGAAATCAAAACCCTAATACTAATGGGCTAAGCCCAGATAACCAAACATTCAAATAAACCAAAATACTAATATTTTCCAACACCCCACCCCCCCCCCCCAATCGGCGGCAAACTCATGGCGGTATACGACATGGGTTTGCAAATAAGCAGATGCAGATTGGCTCCGTTAAGCGGACTGGTAGGCATGCAAACTTGACTGGTGAACTTGACTTTCCTTGACTGGTTTGGCAAACTAATTCTTGCTAGCAAGCTGATTCTGGCTGGCAAACTGATTTTGATTCAGACTGGCTAGTGTTGAAAGTATGAAAAGAACCCATCACTAAATGGACAAGATTTCCATATCTCAATTGTAACTACGAACAAACAAAAACAAAGTACTACCGCTCGAGTGGTCACAGATCCAAACACTCGAGTGAGGGTCACAAAACAATTCCAAACAGGCCAACCAACAATTCATGCGGGCCTAAAACAAACTTAACCATATTTTTTTATTTGCCCGTCTGGGCCTAAAACAAACATCCAAAAATAATTTCTTTTTTTTTATTTATTTTTTTTATCCTCTTTCTTATTTTCTTCTCTCTTTTTTTCTTTTCTCCTTCCTTTCAACGACTTTTTCTGGGCAGTGGTTTTCTAACAAACAATACAACTGCGAGTGCAGTGATTAGATGGAGGTGCGCATACAGTGGGTACAGTGGTGCAAGGGATCTGGTATGGCTTGACAGAGACAGGCCTGATGCGGAGGCCAGATTGCAGGGCGGGTTCTAGTTCAAGGCGGGCATGGTGGGCGTGGCGGCGATGTGGGTATGTTTCTTGGCTTCAGTCAACAGCAGCGTCAGGTTCAGAAAAACTGGGCACGGCAAGTTTGAAGCGGCGGTTACTGGCTGGGGTTTCGGGTGTGCAGGGACCTGGGAGTGGTTCCGAGCAAACATATTCAATTTTTTTTTCAAAACTAATACTGAAAACTAATATCAAACAACAACATTGATACCTATCAAGAACAGATTAAATCCCGAAATATCAAACCTGCTTTGATACCAAGTTGAATATAAGAACAGAACAAACATGACTATAAAATAGTAAGAATTTATTAATAGACAAATGCCGAAACGACTACAAAATTCTAAGAGGTTACTTCGTGATTAACTTGTTCTCAACTAAATAGCAAGCATGCTATTTATAATAAACTAACCCTAATCCTATAAGGTAAGAAATCAAAATCCTAATGCTAACGGACTAAGCCCAGAAAATCAAACATTCAAATAAACCAAGATACTAATATTTACCAACAGTTAATTGTACTTTATAGTCTATTTGAGGGTAAATGAAGCAAAATGATACTAAAAGTGGAGAATTGAATAAAGATTTTGATGTAGAGAGAGATTCAAATGTACAATTGAATATTGACACACCCCAACCTCGATATCCCCAAATATCAGGGTAGGCAAGTGTTGGCCGACACCTGAGGGTGACGAAGCCATTTTAAACACACATATAACTAAAAGATGTAATGAGAACAGATTAAACCAAAGCAGAATCGTGTTCAGAGCATACAACTAAGCAAGAATAATGTAAAAGAATTATTATAGAAAGGTACGAACCAAGGAATGAGACTCACACAGAAAAGGCTCGAAGATATCTAAGCTGAAGTGCCTTGACGCCGGGATCATGTGCCTTGATCCTAACTCCTGAGGGGGCACAAAAACAGAAAAGGTGAGTGGATCATAATCTATAATAATACTAATAGTATGAAAACCAGTTTATTTTAGAACATAATAACCCCTTGTTTTCAAAACACATATATAATACTACATAGTAGGTTTTATAAAAACCCTAGCATGCCATGTAAAACATTCGTAAAACATATGTAAATCGTATCCGTGAAGTACTTAACTAGGGTTATCATAGTCGCCTGAAGGCAGTACCTATCCATCACCCAAAGGTGAAGCTGAATAATCTGTCCATCAGCCGAAGGTGAAGCTGTATAACCTGTGCATCACCTGAAGATGAAGTTGAATAACCTGTCCATCACCCGAAGGTGAAGTTGTATAACCTGTGCATCACTCGAAGGTGAAGTTGTATAACCTGTGCATCACTCGAAGGTGAAGCTGTATAAAATAGCATACATCCATACCGACACTAGCCGTGGCTAGTGAAGCTGTTCGACACTACTTTCGGTAGTGAAGTTGGGGGGTATATAATATATCATATCTCACTCCTCCATCATTTGAGTCCTATGGCCATAGACATCTATACCCGTGATGTGCGGATATGCCGTATGATAACCTACAAGGTAAGTACCAAAACATATCTCAAAACTCGTATCAAATCCGGAGCTCACTAGCTCAAAGTCTCGTCTCATAAATCCAAGATATATCACATTCATAAATCCATAAAATAATCATAAATCCGTAAGCCATAGAATTTCATATAGGAGAATCCAATAATCCATAACCGTTCATAAAAACGTAATTTTGATAAATCATAAATATTTCGTAAAAGCAATTTAAAGAAATCATAAATTATTCGTAAAACATGTTATAAAACATGCTCAAATCATGAAATATGAAATGCATGCTAGGCTAATATATTATAAATATATATAAGTTATGAAGGGGTCCACTCACAGATTTTATTGTCCAAGGACCGCTCGAACTAGCGAGGATGACGTCACTTCTCGCCAAAGCGCCTAAACACAATTAGAGACCTTTTAGTAAAACTATACCTAAACGATAGAATTTGGGAAAGCAACGGTGGATTTAGATTTGGCACATTGGAAAACCTAAGGAGGGACCCGGGTTTCCCCCATGCGCCACCACACGAATCCCCACATGCGGTGGCCGGCCGTCCTGACTCGCCTGAAAATCGAACAACTCCAAAAATTCCCAAATTTTACAAGAATGAAGATCTCAATGAGAGGAACAATTTTATACCTTGCCCAAAGTCCAATTCACTTGGGAAGTGCCCTGTAATTGCCACGAACTACCAAAAACCCTAGAAAGGGGTGTTCTTGATTCGACTCTAAACAAGCTCCGACGCCTTAACCATTGCTTGGACTTTGTTCCTGGGGTTGAGGGAAGTCCATTGGTGGTGGTGGTTGACAGATTGGCTTTAGAAAAGGACAAATCGCCACCATGGAACCACCGCACCCACCAGTGCGGTTCTTCATGAAATCAAGTCCAATTTCTTCCATTTTTGGGTGGAATTGGTAAAGGGAGGGTTGATGAGTGGTGTGGTAGTGAAGGATTGCTGCGATTTGCCGGAAAAATCCATGAAAATTGTCGAAAACCTTTGAAATATACTGGGTCGCGTCATGGGTCAAAATGGGTCAAGGGGATCTGCTGCATCCCTTCTCTCTCCTTTCCCCTCATTTCTCTCCTCTCCCATTGGTTCCTTCCTCACCTCCTCCTTCTGAATGGTTTGGTTCCTCCTTATCTCTCATTTCCCTTCCATCTTAGCCACACACGTGGCATCCTAGATTTTTTCTTCAACAATGTGGAGCCTTCCAGAAAATGGTCAAATGATCATTTTGTCCTCAACTTCATTCGTTAATAACTCCTTTGTTATAACTTCAAATTGCATTCTGTTTGCGCCCACGCGTTCATAGCGACGATTAATACGAGAATACGCCAAAAAACGAATCTTACGTGACACGATAAGGCGGTCAAACAAAAGCAACACATTTTCCTCGAAGGGTATTTTCATAATTTCACGTTTTAAAATTATAAAAATCGTAATTTTGGGGGACGGGTCGTTACAATCTACCCCCTTAAGAAAATTTCGTCCCTGAAATTTAAAATAACTTGTTAAATGTAAAATACTCAAAAATAGGGTGGAAATATGTATATAAATATATATACAAGGAAGTAATTGAGTTAAAGCGGCTACATAAAAGAGAATGGCATTCCGTCGCGATCGGATTGCAATGATTCCTTTTTCATGCCTCCAAGCTCATACCTTCTTCCTTCCTCAATGTAGTAGTATGGTATTATATTTGCATAAAATACAAAGTTGAAAATACATAGAATTATATAATAACATATGGTAAAAAAATATATGCGTATAATGCGATAGTGTCAGAAATAGATATATAAAAATGTACGATTCAAATACTTGTACTGAGTTTAAAATCAAAATTGGAAATAACTCACCTAAATTTTGAAATAGCAAGAATACATGTATGAATAAAATAATGTAGTTTAAAAAAAAATTATTTGCATTGAGAATCAAAATTGAAATGAAAATGGTTCTCGTTCAGACACTCGTCATGTCACATACTCTGAGAATGGATGTGTCTTAAGTAGAGTCCTAATCCTAGGTAACCAATAACTGACACGCTCTTATCCCGATGTCTGGGGGACATCGGGATGGCCATGTGCTGGCCGACATCCGAGGGTGACGCAAACCATTTAATGAATGTATATGTTGAGAACATGTGAAAATGCATATAAATTTCGCGTGTAACTACGCAAAGTAATATTCAAATATAATTCTTACAAAATATTATAATAAGGTTCAATTGCCAACAATGAATATAATGATAATGCATGACATGTTCAGAGCATACAACTAATCCAGAGTACAAACGGAAGGTAAGATAGAGAAGTGCTATTACAATAGATGTCAAAGTAGAGAGGATGATATGATATCATTGGTAGGGGAATGCCTCATGGTTCGGATTGTACGTCTCGTTCCTATATCCTGAGGGGGCGCAAAACAAACATGAGTTGACCAAGTTATATATATATATATCACTGAAATAGTTATCAACATACTAACCCCCAAATTTTTATGAAAACTAATAGCATAATAGGTGATAGATTTGCTGAAAACCCTAGCATGCCATAAAACCTTTCATAAAACATATATCGTATATAATGTGCTAACTAGTGGTATCCGTGTCACCCGAAGGCACATAGAACTCTTCATTCACCCGAAGGCTTTCCTTCCACACGTAGGTTCATACATCACCCACTCGAAGGCATATATAAGTATCAATCACCGTAGGCTCCTATAACACCCACCCGAAGGCATATATGTGACCACTAGATATGCACAAAACCATTGAATATACTTGTTCCAATATAAAACCATATATCTCAAAAAATCTTCATAGCAAATAGTCATCCATCATATATACTACAAAGAAGTGTAAAAACATGTTCATAAATAGTATATTGTCATCCATCATATATACTACAAAGAACATAAGTTCGATAAAGTATGGTATTCCAAAATATTCTCAGTAAAGCATGACAGTCATATAAAGTACATCCAATTTACTTATAAAACGTTTTATAAAATGTAACCATTAAATCATGCCTTTTATGTATGCATTTTAGAAGGGGTCCACTCATAGATACTCTGTCGTTGAAGAGCCGTTCAAAATATGAATGATGGGATCGCCGCTAATAATTGCACCGAAGTACATAAAGGGCCCAATTAACAAAACTATACTTAAACGATTGAATTTCGAAAAACGGATGTCATAAACGGATTCAGGACGTCGAAAAACATAGAGGGGACCTTGGGTACCCCGCTATGTTTTTCGACCTTGGGTACGCCACTGTGGGTAACCAAAAAAGTCGCCCAAAATTTCACCAGCGCTGCCGTGAATGGTGGTGTTTATGCTCCACGCGTAGGCACCGGCAGACACCCGCCCGCCGACCACGCCCGGTTAGGCTGCTAGGTTGGACCGAGTTTGGGTCTAGAACTTTGGTCCAATAAGTCTAGGATTGGGTTCGGTGGCCTGGGCTTCGCCACTGGGCAGGGTTCTAAGGCCCCAAGGCCTGGGTCTAATGGGTTTTGGGTCAAAGCTCGGCCCAAGGGTTATAGGGTTTAAAGTTTAACGGGCCGAAGCCCTTATGTTTTAGGCCAAGGGTTTAGTGGGCCAATAGCCAGAGTTGGCATGGCCCTAAGGGCCTATCTCTTTGGGTTTGGGCTTGAAGTGGAAGAAGACCGGAGCTTTCTGAGCTTCGATCGCTGTCAACACTTACCCATAGGCTTTAAACTAGGTACCAAAATGAAGCTAGAGATGAGAATGAGTGATTAGGTACTTTTGATTCATCGTGGGGTGGCCGAAATCTGGGCTTGAACACCACGGGTTCTTGGGTGTCCTCTGGGTGCCCTAGAGCTTCACAACGACTAAGAGAAAGAGGGAGAAGGTTCTCGCGAGGGTGATGGTGGTGGTGGTGAGGTCGTTGGGATGGTGGTGCGTCGGTGTGCGTGTATGGGTAGATTGGGAAATGAGAGTGTGAGAGAGAGATCTGTGAGAGAGAGAAGAGTGAGCTAAGAGAGACTCGGGGATGGGGAAATAAGGAGATGGGGTGAGTGCTTGCCACGTGGCAAACAGAGAGAGGATGAGAAGTTTAAGAAAATCTGAAAAGGGATCCGGATAGGGTAGGATTCCGGGGCTAAAATTGTATTTTCCTCAATATTTGGTATAAAATTATAAAGAATTAAGGAGGGTTTTACAATCTACCCCCTTAAAAGAAATTTCGTCCCCTGAAATTACAACTCAACTAAAACAATACGGGTACTGGCTCCTCATCAAGTCCTCCGTTTTACCTATGGAATGACTTTATTCCTCAAGGTTTTCTTGTGCCGGTCAATGATAGCCACTGGTTTCTCGACATAACTCGCATCTTGATTCACATCCAGCAGTTCCGCTGAATAACGTGAGAGGGATCCGACACATATTTTTGAAGTATGGAAACTGCACCAATCTATAGGCAACTGCACCAATCCTCTCCATAATCTGGTAGGGACCGACATATCGAGTGCACAACTTCCCTCGCTTACCAAAATGAACCACACACTTCCAGGGAGACAACTTTAAGAATGGGATTTTGGATGTAGTTGGAATTCCAGTGGCAGTTTTATTGGGTTTTCTTCTACATCTAAAAGGAATGAGACTTTGGATTGGAATCATGGCAAGAACCATTAAATCATGCCTTTCATGTATGCATTTTAGAAAGGGTCCACTCACAGATACTCCATCATCAAGAGTCGTTTAAAATATGAATGACGGGATTGCCGCTAATAATTGCACCGAAGTACATAAAGGGCCCAATTAACAAAACTATAATCAAACGATTGAATTTTGGAAAACGGACTTCATAAACGGATTCAAGACGTCGAAAAACATAAAGGGGACCTTGGGTACCCTGCGCACCGCCACAAGGTGGAGGCTCCGACGGCCATGCGTCGTTGCACGTCGCCACACGTCGGTGCACGCGCTACTGTGGGTAACCAAAAAAGTTGCCCAAAATTTCACCAGCTCTTCCGTGAATGGTGGTGTGTGTGCTCCACGCGCGGGCACCACCAGGCACCCGCCCGCCGGCCACGCTTGGTTAGGCTGCTAGATTGGACCGAGTTTGGGTCTAGAACTTTGGTCCAATAAGTCTAGGATTAAGTTCGGTGGCCTGGGTTTCTCCACTAGGTTGGGTTCTAAGGCCCAAAGGCCTGGGTCTAATGGGTTTTGGATCAAAGCTCGGCCCAAGGGTTATAGGGTTTAAAGTTCAATGAGCTGAAGCCCTTATGTTTTAGGCCAAGGGTTTAGTGGGCCAATAGCCAGAGTTGGCATGGCTCTAAGGGCCTGTCTCTTTGGGTTTGGGCTTGAAGTGGAAGAAGACCGGAGCTTTCTGAGCTTCGATCGCTGTCAACACTTACCCCTAGGCTTTAAACTAGGTACCAAAATGAAGCTAGAGATAAGAATGAGTGATTAGGTACTTTTGATTCATCATGGGGTGGCCGGAATCTAGGCTTGAACACCACGGGTTCTTAGGTGTCCTCTAGGTGCCCCAGAGCTTCACAACAACAAAGAGAAAGAGGGAGAAGGTTCTCGCGAGGGTGATGGTGGTGGTGGTGAGGTCGTTGGGGTGGTGGTGCGTCGGTGTGTGTGTATGGGTAGATTGGGAAAGGAGAGTGAGGGAGAGAGATCTGTGAGAGAGAGAAGAGTGAGCTAAGAGAGACGCGGGGAGGGGGAAAGAAGGAGATGGGGTGAGTGCTTGCCACGTGACAAACAGAGAGAGGATGAGAAATTTAAGAAAATCTGAAAAGGGATCCGGATAGGGTAGGATTCCGGGTTGTCTTTTCATCAATATTTGGTATAAAATTATAAAAAATTGGGGAGGGTTTTAAAATCTACCCCCCTTAAAAGAAATTTCGTCCCTTGAAATTACAACTCAACTAAAATGATACAGGTACTGGCTCCTCATCAAGTCCTCCGTTTTCCCAACAGAATGACTTTATTCCTCAAGGTTTTCTTGTGCCGATCAATGATAGCCACTGGTTCCTCGACATAACTCGCATCTTGATTCACGTCCAGCTGTTCCGCTGAATAATGTGAGATGGATCCGGCACATATTTTCGAAGCATGGAAACATGAAAAACGTTGTGAACCTGTGCTAACTCTAGTGGTAGCTCCAATCTATAGGCAACTGCACCAATCTTCTCTGTAATCTGGTAGGGATCGACATATCGAGGGCTCAACTTCCCTCGCTTACCAAAATGAACCACACACTTCCAGGGAGACAACTTCAAGAATGGGATTTTGGACAGTGTTGGAATTCCAGTGGCAGTTTTATTGGGTTTTCTTCTACATCTAAAGGGAATGGGACTTTGGATTGGAATCATGGCAAGAACCTTTGTACATGCATTGTTGTGTGCTTCCTTCACTTCATAAATTGGCACAAAGAGGTTGGTAGTCAAATGCTTTTCCTCTTTCTTCATGGTGCCTTTGTTTTTTTCATTGCTATAATAAGGGTGAGTATTTGAACTAAGACAATTGTTTTGCAAATGTGTTTCACCTACAACAATAACCAAGTTGTATCCCACTAATTAGGGTAGGGCTGTGTGAATCCTAGAACGTCACCTTCAAAACAAAATTGGAAGTCCAACAAAATTGGCGTTTACTACAAGCATTTAAAAAATTTAACTTTTTATAAACATGTAAAACTATGATTTATTTGTAAAGAAAAATGATTTTGTAGAAGGAGCTAAATATATTTTGACATATTATTTTAAAAGGGGGGCTGAATAAACTTTAGTTTAGGTGTGCCAACAGCTTCAGTAATTACATTGATATTTAATCTAGATTGTGCAGGCCACCAAGGCAAGGAAGAGGATATTCAAAAACTTGCCACCTGAGAACCTTTTGGATTAAAACGTGCACGAGAGAGTGTAGGAAACGATCGATTTTTGGTGTACTCGTTATACCACCATATTGTTAGTATTTCATTAAAATTATGTGGAATTTTGTTCATTAAAACACCTTAAAAATCGATTAACTTTGTCGTTCCACCATATTCTATATATAATGCGCTTAAGGGAGTAAAATGTTCCAACTTCTGTGACGAGTTGAAAATTTTCAGTTTCGCTAAATGACATATTTGTTATAGTGAGAGATATCAATTATGTGAAGAAAGTTGAGGTTTCATCATAAAACTAATTGACAAATGGGCAGTGGCGGATCCAGGATTTTAAACTCGGGGGATCCCAATAATAAAGGTCAAAAAATTTATAGACAAAAATAACATTGAAAAGTTAAATATAATACATTTCATTCAAAAATCATGTGCAAAACAACATTACAAGCTATAAAATCCATCAAGCGTCCACGACGAGGTTTCATAATCTGAAAATGTTCCAGGATAGCTTCATTACCAATACATGAAAAAACATTTTTCTCAATGTAAACAACTAAGCTGTCACTCAACCATTGATCTCTTATTTTGTTGCGAAGTGGACCTTTAATGATATTCATAGTGGCAAATGCCCTCTCCACTGAAGCAGTTGCAACTGGTAAAACCAACGTCAATTGAACAAGCAAATATACATATGCAAATGTTCGATGCAACCCTTTCTCCACCATTTTCTTAGCAAGCTCATTACTTCCCCGTAATTGAGAAAAATCATTATTAGAACGCACAAAATGAATGTAAATATCAAGTTGATCTTGAAGTGCCGATCTATCTCAATCCGTGAAATCTTTAGTATACATATGAGCAAGGTGAACAAGCTTCTTTTTATCAAAAGCTACAAATGAATCATTCGGACTCAAATATGCCAAGTAAATAAGCAATTTGGTATTACCTTCAGCGAAACGATCATCTAATTTTGTAAGTTGGAAATCAATGACCTCAAAAAAGAGCTCCACTTTGTAATGATGATGATTGGTCTTTCTTAGAGCCTTACGCAATGACTTCCCTTGAATAACATATAAATCATCCATATTAGGCACCTCAATTTCATGTTCAACACAAAAAGATGATTATCAACCAAAAGATCAAAATTTTCATCATTCCTGATGCAACGTAGTTGTTCTTTACATGTCTTGACTAAAGCCATTGCACTCACAATCTCTTGATCTTTTTTTTTTTTTTTTTTTTTTTTTTTTTTACAATGCTTGTGACAAATCGTTTGTGACTCCTAATATGGATTTCATCGAAAAGAGGAGGAACACAAACTCAAAAGATTGTAAATCTTTTAATAACCTTTTTGCTTCACCAGCATTATCATTGTAGCAATCTTCAACAATCATGTCAAGCACATCCACCACAGATGAGAACATTGTAATCAAACTAATCAAAGCACCATAATGTGAATTCCAACGTGTATCCCCAACATGTTTGAGACTAGTTTCTTAATTTAACCTTGCCCTGTTTCAAGACAATCATTTTCAATAGCTTTCATGAGATTTTCTTGTTGTTTCTCTCTAAGTGCATCACGACGCTTACATGAGCATCCAACAACATTCACCAAACTATTAGTCAATGTGAAAAAAGCGGCAACATCGGAGTTTTTCTTTGCTACGGCAACAAGAGCTAAATGTAGTTGACGAGCAAAACAATGAACAAAGAATGCACAACTTTCTTCATACAATTTTTTTTTTTTAAGGCCATTGAACTCACCTCTCATATTACTCGCACCATCATAACCTTGACCTCATAGGTTGGAGTAGCTCAAATCATGTAGTTTCAAGAACTCATCAATGGACTCCTTTAGTTTACTTGAAGTTGTTTCGGTAACATGTTGGACTCCCACAAACCTTTCAATTACTTGACCTTTGTTGTCCACATAACGCAAAATCACCGCCATTTGTTCCTCTGTTGAAATATCACGTGATTCATCTACCATTATAGAAAAGAATTTACTCTCTTTCACTTCTTTCATAATAGCCATAATAATTTCGAAGGCACATGAATTGACAATATCTTTTTTAATTGGAGCTATTAGCTTAAGATCTCCCAGAGCATTTTCCAACACAACTTCCTTTATTTTCTCATGGTCCGCAAGGAATTGCAAGAGCTCTAAATAATTCCTCCTATTATTCGAAGTGTCACTTTCATTGCGGCCACGAAAAGGAAGGCCTTGTCACAACAAGAATTTAGTGCAATCTATTGAAGCATTCAAGCAAAGATGATATTTCATACACTCTTCTTCTAACTGTTTGATCACAACTGCTTCAATATGTGTCTTTTGGTTCATTAGATAACTAGCCGCTTCTCTAGCGTTATTGTGGAAACTACGAATAGGACCAACATGTTTGTCAAAACATTCTCTTGCATTCTTCCATTTCTTAAAGCCTACCCCAGTGAAGGCATTGCTTCATAATTGTGAAAAGTTGATTTTAAAGAGATAGCAATGAACACAAAATGCCGCATCTTTAGATATACTATACTCCAACCAATCATATTCTTCAAACCACGAAACAACAAATCATCACTTTTTCTTTGCATGCAAAGTGTATGGGAACTCATACTTTGTAAGCCTACAAGGTCCCATTTGCAAATATGCTCTTCGGACCTCATCTTGAATATTAGAAGGATAGTCCTTCATTCGAATTCTTTTTTCCGAGCCTCTCTCAAGATTATTAAAATCAATGTCACACTCATTTTATCTTGAGCTCGAACTACCCGAACAAGTAGATGGTGCTATTGGCTTTGGCTTGAAAAATCTTTCCATATTTCTTATTTCTAAACTACACATTTAACCAAAAACACAAAAATATACCAATCAACCAATAAACAAAAATTCCATCTAAATTTCAATGATAAAATGAGTATACAAACATAAAACATATCAACAATCATATCAATAATAGACTAAAAATCTCCACCGATATCTAATATAATTTAATTGAGATTAGATTAGAATACCAAAAGCCTTACTTGAATTTGGAACCAAATTGTGGTGGCTTGGAGAATTGAAACAAGTGGAGGTATGATATTGGAGTAATGTAATTATAATATGGGATTGGGTGGGATTGGGTGGGATTAGAAATTTAGGGTTTTGGGTGAATATAAGAATGATGGGGGGATTAGGGGGAAAAGCAGAGGAACGGGGAAAGGAAAAGCAAAAGGGACTTTCGGGATGGGAAAGATGGCCCATGTGGGGCTAGGCTTTCAAAAAGAATATGGAATTATGTTGCAAACGGTGGAGACAAACTGCACCGTTTGTCTCATTGGTTTAATAAAAAAATAAAAAATAAAAAATAAAAAATAGGCCAAAACACTGTGTTTTGGACCAATTTTTTAAAAGCCCTGTTGTCTTTCTTCTCCCCTGCTGTCTTCTTCTCCATTGCAAGTTGCAACCTGCTACTTGCAGCATAGACAGTCTACACAGACCTCGTGTTCGAGTACGAGGGGTCCTCTGGAAAATTTCAAGCAGCATTTCAAGATCACCGAGGGGTCCTGGGACCTCCCAGGTCCCTCTGTAGATCTGTCTCTGAATATGGGAAAAAGTGATGTTATTTCCACCCCAATGTCTTATCTTCCCACCCTAAGGTTTGGCATGGGAAACAATTTGTCTACCTTAAATCCTAACTCATATTTTCATGTCCTTTGAATCAGAGAAAGTAAAAAACTAGCAATGAACTTTTAAGGTGACTTTTTCATTGAACAGGTAGAAGATGACGCTTTTACAGAAGAGGGAGAAGATTATGTTTACATTGAAAATGTAGAAGAATAATTTGTGTGTAGGTCATTTGAATTTGTCCATCATATTTTTAAATTTGTTGTTGTCGAATTCTTTTGAATTTGGATAACTCAGTCGTTTTCCATTTGAATTTGCAGACTTTAGTGGTTTTCATTTACATATTATTTGTTATATTTTTTAAGAGACAATTTTATAATTTCATATGTATGTATATATTAAAGGTTATTTTGGGAATAATAGTGGGTGGGAAAATAACATTTTAATTTTTTAACTTTTTTTTATGGTGGGTGAGATTATAACGTGGGTGGGAAAATAAGACAATGCGGTGGGTCTAGTAGCTCTCAAAAATAGCCCAACTTACTTATAAGTCTTTGCAAAGTTTCTCTTGTCATAGATATGGGACTCCTTAACCTTCACATACTCACACGCCCCTCACGTGTGGCGAATTTTCAAGCCTAACCCGTGGACAACACAACTCCGGTGACGTGGAGCACGTGTGGCCATTGAGCTCACATGTGAGACAACTTGCTATGAGACCATAAAGAGAATTGAGGTTCCTTCATAAAACCAATTGCCAATATATAAATCCTTGCAAGGTTTCTCCTTTCACCAATTTGGGACTCTTCCACCTTATGTTTTTCTATAGAAAAAAAAAATACACGGAAAATCCTCTTACACTCTATTTGGATGAGGAAATTTAAGATTTTTAAGGAATTTTATAATGATGGAAATTGACATGACGGAATTTTATTTTCTAGAATTTATGAATTTTATTGTTTGGTTAACCTAAAAGAACAATAGAATTTGAATATGAAATTTGTTATTTTTAAGCTCTCACTCATATAAGTTAAGAAATGATATCTATTTACATGAAATTTAAACTTGAGAATTGGAGGTCCCAAATTCCAATTTTTTTTTTTCCTCGCGAAAATTTTAAATTTCTATGTTTATGAATCCAAACAATAGAATTGATGCATGTCAATTTATAAATTCTAATTTTTTTTCCAAAATTTCAAATTTATTTCCCTTATTCAAGCATAGTGTTAAAATGACTAAAATTGAAATAATCCTAGAATCAAGTTGATCATGCCTCATTAGTCATTAGGGAGAGTCAGTTATATAACAATCCAACAAGAAGAAGACACCAGCCGTAGCATCTGTCACAAAGTTTGCTTCTGATAAATATGATGACATTCAATGGCAAATGAAAATGGTACCGTTAACAACACCAATAAGGACTTCAAAATCTCCCTCCACTTCCAAGTTGGTATATATAGATATATGGTCCATCTTATGTTGCCCTATTTCTTGTCAATTGTCATGCTTTTGTTTTAGATTTACCAAAGGGATTTCCTTACTGTAGATAGATATGCTAGAAGATGGCATTAAGAGGTTGTAACAACTTAATCACAAATTCAAATCTCATTTGGAAGATAATACTTTCGAAGATAGTTTATTACTAAAGAGATGGTGAAAACTTGGGGCTAATTAGTTATACTTTTGAAAATACTTTTCCAGTAATCAGATATAATAGTTAGTGTAAAATGTATTTGGCTATTAATTTAAAAAGAATTAATTTTGAAAATGAAGAACATAATATTTAAGAAAATCCATTAACAAGCTGAGCTCAAAACAAGTTTTTCACATCATGTACATAAGTAAGAGTGCGAGTTATATAACAAATTCTTACGAAAAGCCTCGGAGTATTCTATAAGAAAATGACAAATAGGATTTTTTTTATTTATTTTATAATTTAAGAATGCTTTCGGTTATTTAATCTGAAAATGATTTATGAGAAATAAAACATTGAAAATGTGTCTAATATCAAAATCTAAAAGAAAAGATTAGGGTCCCATTCCTCAATTTTTTTTGTTTTATCAATTTAATGTAGAATTAAAAAGTAAAATTTGAATGGTTAGTTTTGTATCAAATAAAATAAAAAATAGTCAAATTTGAACATACGATCCTCCATAAAACTCGAAACTGACTCGATCGCTCCTATTTTTTATAGCTATATATGTTGTGGTCTTGGAACTCCAAATTTATTTAGTACTGTTGAAATTGAATCTCGATCTACCAGGTCTTAGGGACTTGTAGTTTGATTTAGTCTGGCTCTCAAATTAATGGTTTTCTTTCCTCTGTATATATACGTGTGAAGAATTCTTGTGGAACAAATTGCCAAAATGTCCCAGGTGCGTGAAAGTGAAACTCCTGAAGATAGGGTGGTCGAAACACTATCTAGGTTGCCGCCCAAGTCTCTGATGCGATTCAAATGCATACGCAAGTCTTGGTGCACTCTCATCAATACTCCAAGTTTTGTTGCCAAACACCTCAACAATTCTATGAACAACAAACTATCGACCTCCACTTGCATCCTTCTCAACCGTTGTCAGAATCGTGTTTTCCCGGATAGAAGTTGGAAACCAGAAGTTTTCTGGTCCATAATTAATCTTTCCATTGATAGTGATGATCACAACCTTCATTATGATGTTGAGGACGTCAATATACCGTGTCCATTGGAAGGCCATGATTTTGTAGAGATTGGTGGCTATTGCAATGGGATTGTCTGTGTACTAGCATGGAAAACTCTTCATTGGATATATGTTATTTTATGCAATCCTGCAACTGGGGAATTTAGGCAACTTCCCCATTCATGCCTTCTTCAACCTTCCCGTTCTAGGAGAAAATTTCAGTTGAACACGATCTCTACATTATTGGGATTTGGTTATGATTGCAAAGCTAAAGAATACAAGGTCGTGCAAGTTATTGAAAATTGTGAGTATTCAGATGCTGAGCAATACGATTATCATCGTATTGCTCTTCCTCACACGGCTGAGGTATATACCACGACTGCTAACTCTTGGAGAGAGATCAAGATTGATATATCAAGTGAAACCTATTGTTATACTTGTTCAGTGTACTTGAATGGATTTTGTTATTGGATTGCAACCGATGAAGAAAATTTCATACTTTCATTTGATTTAGGTGAAGAGATATTTCATAGAATACAATTGCCTTCTAGAAGAGAATCTGATTTTCAGTTTTCTAATCTTTTTCTGTGTAATAAATCGATTGCTTCTTTTGGCTCTTGTTACAATCCAAGTGATGAGGATTCTACATTACATGAAATATGGGTAATGGACGATTATGACGGAGTTAAAAGTTCATGGACAAA
Organism: Pyrus ussuriensis x Pyrus communis; assembly: GCA_008932095.1. NCBI lineage: Eukaryota > Viridiplantae > Streptophyta > Magnoliopsida > Rosales > Rosaceae > Pyrus > Pyrus ussuriensis x Pyrus communis. Next base: position 18,775,594 of record CM018521.1, on the reverse strand, counting down.
ACTCCTAACCTTTGGACCCTTAAAAGGCATTGAAAATCTATTTACATTTTGGAAAACAGATGAGCTTCTTATGGAAACCTCTGGTGGAACAGCTAGCTCTTATAATTCTAGTACCGGAAATCTCAACTATCTTCATATTCCTCCTATTCTCAATCAAGTTAGAGCTTTTAAAGCTCTAATTTATGTGGAAAGTATTGTTCCAATCAAGTGAGTTGAGGGCAAATCAAGTTTCATTTTCTCCTATATATTTGAATGCATAATATAATATATATATATAGATGGAACTTTGTTTTGTTGAGACCATATCCACAGTACGTAGTAGTACTCATAGCCTAGCACTGTTCTAAATCTCATCTTCTGTTACATTTAACTTTCATATATGAATTTTTACTGTCCCCCGTCCTGTATGGTTTTATTTTATTTTATTGATCAATTGAATGTCTTAGTTTGATCTTCTAAACTCAAACCGTATACATAACAATGTGTCTTTTTTTTTTTTTGTTAAATTGCTACAACTCGTACTTTTGGTTTTAAAAATCAATAGCTTAATTAATAGTAGTAATTGATAACAATATCAAAGAACTAGAAATGATGAACTCAGAAAACCAAAAATTGATACAAGCTTACAGAAATGAATATTGAGAGAGAGAGAGAGAGAGAGAGAGAGAGAGAGAGAGAGAGAGAGAGAGATGAAAGAACTATTTGTATTGATTTGTGAATGAATGAATGAATTGCACCATTTGTGTTTACAGTGCTATATGAAGAGTCGATGTTATACTATATATTTTACCGTAATCTTAGTATTAATTTATTGGTGAGCAAGAGCCTTATATTATGCTTCTGTTAAGCTCTTTGAAACTGAACTTTTCTTTTTTGATTGCCAAGACACTGGATTATTTCCCAAATACATTACATATCTTGTAATTGATCTTCTTGTATTTAGATCAGCTGTCCAATCTGCATCTAAAAATATAGTCAATGTTGTTACTGTATCAATAGATCCCATTATGCAATTTTTGTTGTAGATACCTCAACATTCTCTTTACTACTCCATAATGCATTTTTGTACGAGAATTCATAAACTGGCACAGTATATTCACATCATATGAAATATCTGGTCTAGTGAAGGTCAAGTACTGCAATGATCCCGCAATGGTCCTATAAAGAGAAGTATTTGATATTATGGGACCATTCAAATTCAACATCTAATCATGTGGTTTACAAGGATTGGATGCATGATTAAATGAATCCATACCTGCCTTGTGGATCAAATCTTTTATATACTTTAACTGGTTAACAAATATAACACCACTTGGTTTATATAAAATCTGTAACCCCTAGAAAGTATGTCAGTTGTCCCATATCCTTGAGTTCAAAAACTTCAGACAATTCATCAATCATTTTCTGCACTTTAAGAGAGTTAGACCCTATGAGTATGATATCATCAACATGTAGGAGAAGAATGACTGTCACTGCCATCTTTCTTGTTGAACAAGCTTGTATCAGAAGTTGAAGAATGAAATTACATAGCTGCTAAGTACGATTTGAATTTTGAATTCCATGTCCTTGGAGCTTGCTTTAAACCATATAGAGACTTGATGAGTTTACACACATGAATAGGATGAGATGCATCTACAAACCCCTATTTTTGTTTCATATAAATTTCTTCTTGCTCACCATGCAGAAATGCATTTTTTATATTAAGCTGTCTAAGTTTCCAATGGTTAATTGCAGCTAGAGCTAACAATATTCTCACAGTGGTATGTCTAACCATTGGACTAAAAGTGTCAAAGTAATTAGTACCTTGCATGCTCTTGAGGTAATCCTTGAGCCACAAGCTTTGCCTTATATCTGGAAGCACTACCATCAAGATTTTTCTTCACTTTATAAACCTATTTGCTACCAACAATGGATCTATCATTAAAAGAGGTGACTAAAACCTATGTTCCTTGACTTCTGAGAGAATCATATTTTTCTTGCATGGCTTGTTGCCATTGTGTCCTTGAAGCAACTTTTTTGAATGTAGATGGTTCTGAGACATCAATAATTTCATATATAAAAGTATACCTAACAAATTGATCTTCTTCAGTTAACTACAAAGACTGTAACTTAAGAAAAGAAGCTATGAAAGCATTGCAGTCCTTCTGAATAATGTCACTCTTAATCTTATTACCATTTGATGCTTAAAACTAGAAGTATTCATATTAGTAGAGATGTTAGTGCCAATGGTGATTCATTTTGTGATGAGATAGCTGCTTGAAAGGATAAACATCCTCATCATGAATAACATGTGTTGAAATGATGAATTTACCACTGTGAATATCATAACCTATTAATCTTTTATATCCCACTACAGAACCCAGAAAAACATACTGACTTGACCTTGGTTGAAGTTTGTTTTCATTGTAAGGTCTGAGATAAGGGTATATTGCAGTCCCAAAAACTTCAAGACAATGAATTGTAGGATTTTCACCAAATAGTAACTAATAAGTGATCTGTTTTCCAGAGTTTGACATGGCATCCTATTTAACAAGAATGCTGCATATGAACAGGCGTGATACCAAACTAGCTCGAAAATGAGCTTCTGTCATTAAACTTGCTGTTTCAACAAGATACCTATGCTTTCTCTCAGCAAGTCCATTTCGCTGAGGTTGTGAGGACATGATACCTAATGTATGATACCCTTATGATCCAAGAAATTCTTCATCATTTTATTTATACTCCCCACCTCCATCATATTGTAGACATTTAATTTAAGTATTAAGCTGAGTAATGACAAAAGCATGAAACTTGGCAAAAATTTGGAACACATCTGATTTATTTATCATTGGGAAAATCCATATAAATTTGAGTAATCATCTACAAAACTCACATAATACATATACCCTTCTATAGATTTCTAAAGAGGTGGACCTTATACATCTGATTGTATCTTTTCAAACATGAATGTTTTCCTAACTTGTTTTTACAGAAAATGACAATTTATACATTTTACCATAAATTTGAGAGGCAAGAATCACTACTAACTGATCCACCTACATTCTTCAACATTATAAATAATACTTCCTCAAATAGAGGCCCAAACTTTTAATGCCAACTTTTAAGGCTAAATTGAGACTCTAACTTTCTTTCCAAGAAATGCAGCATAATTATCTAACTTTGCAACAAATGAACTTTTGAACACTTAAACTGGTATCTTGAACAATATGCCTATTATTACTCTTTCCTTCGTACAAAATCACCCGAGTTGCCTTGTCTTGTATAAAAAAAACACTAAATCATAACACATGAACCAACAACCATCATCTCTACATAGTTTCTTAACTGATAACAAAATCATTGCAAAATGAAGAACATACAACACATTATTTAATACAAATGTATGATTATCTATAATAAGTTTGGATATACCATTATTCTTGACATTCAAACTTTTACATTGCCCATGGTAATTTTAGCTTCACCATTATAAGGAGTGACATGTTAAGATGTTCAAGATTTGTTGTCCATGGACATTCTAAGCCATTTGAGTTGTATTGGATGATTGAGTTGCCATTCCAATAGCTGACTAAGTGAGTGATGGAGGTGGAGGAGACCCATGGTAGGAATACTTATTCTTATGATGGCATTGTAGAGCAGTATGGCTTTTCTTTCCACATATTTAACAAACAGTTGGCTTTCTAGTAGCTTGATCATTATCAGTCTTGTAAAAACAATTTGGTGCAATGTGTGACTTCTTTGAGATACATTCAGGAGAACCAGAAGACTTTTAATTTGTATTCTCATTTTAGTTGCTTCATTGCTTAAATCCACTTCCACTAGAAAAATTATTAGAACTACCATATTGATTCTGAGACCGCTTGGTGTTATTATTAGACCCATTAGATCCATTACAATCATAGAACCATGTTTCCAAAGTTGGAATAAGTTCTTGAGTTATTGTTGTTTCCATTGAACCTTATGTTATTGAAATTTAATCTCTGTTGTAATTGAAAAGGTCTTCCACCATTTCCAACAAACCCAAACCCACCATTGAAACCTCCATGAAATCTTTGTGAGTTGGAACTCTCTTGTTGCAAAAAATTCTAGTAACCACCTTGAATACCTTGTGCATTTGATGATTCACTATTTATATACATGGCATACATTAACCCAGCAAGACTATTCTGAGCTATGAAATCTTTCAAAGAGATGGATGTTTCCCTTGCAAGAATGATGGTCTTTATGACTTCAAATTCTGGTGGTAATCCTGACAGCACATCAATCATCAAACCATTCTCAGTGATTTTCTTCCATGTAGATACCAACTCATCCCTAATAACCTTCAATCTCAGTAAGAAATTGTCTACTGAATCAGACATTTTTTGTGCAGTGTGAAATTCAGTCTTTAACTAATTTATCCTCACAATAAAAACAGACGCAAATCTTTCTTGTAAACTTTCTTAACCCTCTTGAGCAGTCATGTAGCCTATCATATGATCCTTGCTTCATCAGTTAATGTAGCAATGAGCAAACTCAGCAAAACCATATCTTTCTAAATCCATTGCTTATAGGCCTATGTAATTTCTTTTGTGACACCACTTTCATGAGTTATTACAATACTTTAATGGACACTGGGTTCCCCATTGAAGTAATCGAACAAATCATACCTTCTAATAACTGATTGAAACTGGTAACTCCACTTTACAAAGTTATCTTCTTGCAATTTGACTATGATCATACCAAGTAACCCCTCAATCTTGACTGAATTCACAGCCATTGTAATGGATACAAAACAAACACTTATGACCTAAATCTTAATTAATAGAGAGTATAACATCACTTTTGGCTTTGGCCTTTTATGAAGTGACAAGAATCAACAATCTTGAACAATGAAGAGCATTTCAACAATCATCAGGAATTGGCATCGACCTTTTTAATTCCTCATAACAATCACATACATCATTACACAAAAAACAAGAATTGGCATCGGCCTTTTTAACTCCTCACAACAATCATATACCTCATTTACACATACAATCAAATAGATCATGTACACAAAATTCAAGAATTTTGATGAATCGAAGAATGAAAATACCAGCAACCCAAAAGAACGAACTTATATGCCAAAAAAATTTCAGCGATCGCAAACTGAACCTTCAATACGAGAAAACTCAAGGGAAAAGCTGGCGAAAGACTGTCCTAGGCGATTGATATCATGATAACAATATCAAAGAACCAAAAATGATGAACTCTGAAAACCAGAAATTGATACTAGCTTTCAGAAATGAATATTGAGAGAGAGAAATGAATAAACTGTTTGTATTAATTTATGAATGAATGAGTTACACAGTCTATGTTTACACTACTATATATCAAGCACATAGCTTGGCTAGCAAGCTGTCTAACTAACTAACCAACTAACTTATTGATACATCATCCAATCCTTTGTAACCATAAAGCTGAGCTAGCATATTTTCTATTAAGTTGAACAGTGAACTGGCAATCCATTTGACAGTGAGTTGGCTGTCAATCAATCCATTATATTCAATAGTAATGTATTCTTGTATGACACAAAGGAGGACAAATCCATTAAGGGACCTGGATGGTCCTGAGACCACCCGAACCTTGGCTAAGTGGTTGTGAGGCCCTCCAAGGACCACCTAAGTTTGGGCTGTGAAGGAGAAGCCTGCAACATGATCTGATCATATTTTCATTTATTTTAATCATATGGTTCCTTGGATTTTGTATATTTGAATGGATTAAATGCAAAATGTCTTGACCTTATTTATTTTTTGTGTACTTTTATATCTTAATTTGCATTGTTTCGGCAAAAATATAATCTTAAATGGTGGTCGCGTGATCCGATAATTTTGCTGTTTGGCCGACCTTCCATCAAATCCACAGTTGCCTTTAGTGCTTTCAATATGGTACACTTCAATTTCTGTGCTTAATCACTTTACTTTCTATTTACATTATGATCGTCAGCTGATATTCGCAAACTAGTATGCTTTGTGGTTATACAACCTTACAATCTCTACATTGCACTTCACTATATCATATGGATTCGAAGCTGCTGCAAGGTACCACTCTCATCATGTTATTTTTAAGTGCATTTTGTATTTTAGATCAATATACGTATGACTCCTCAAGAAATATTTGAACACCCCTCAAGACTGCTCGAGTAGCGCTCAAACCTAAATAGGATTGCATATTAATAGTGTGTTTTAATGCTAAGGGCCTGGAGGTAATAACTGAAGTAAACCTAAACATCAACTTTTTTTATAGTATTTGGGTGTCGAAAGAATTATGAGCTGGAAATCCATAAGCAGCTTGAATGGCTATATGTGACACGCCTGACTCCAATATCTTCCAAAAACTAGGGTAGGCACCTGATGGCCAACACCCGAAGGTGACGAAGCCATACTAACATGCAAGAGAACTACGAAGAAAGAACGAACATAAATAAAGAACGAACATAAATAAAACTCGTAAATTTAACTGTAATGAATATGAAATTGTGGGACATGTTCAGAGCATACAACTAATCCAAAACATTGTAAAAGGAATATTATAAAACTGTACGAACAAAGGAATGGGTCCTACGCTGAGAGAACTTGAAGATACAATGCGGGAATGCCTTGACACCGAGATTGTACACCTTGATTCTAAGTCCTAAGGAGGGCGTAAAACAAAACATGAGTGGACCAAGTTTATATATAAGTAATACTAAAAATAGTTATTCATCAACGTACTAACCCCTAGGTTTAGAAAACTCATACAACATAATAAGTAATAAGTTTTCAGAAAACCCTAGCATGCCATAAAACATTTCATAAGACATATATCATATATAGTGTGCTTAGTAGTTGTATCATCATTCACCCGAAGACCTTTAACCACCCAACCGAAGTCATATATAAGTATCGTTCCCCCGAAGGCCCTTCATCACTTGACTGAAGCCATATATAAGTATCATTTGCCCCAAAGCCTTTCATCATTTGCCCAAAGGCCCTTCATTAGCCGACTGAATCCATATATAAGTATCATTCACCCGAAGGCACATAGTATGAATAACCACTAAGTAAGCACAAAAAATCATGAACTTAATCTTTCCAAAGTATATCTCATCGGAGCTCAATAGCTCAAACATCATATCATAAATCCATAGGAGCGTTCTAGCTCAAAACATCATCACCATGTTCATAAGTATATATAATCATAAATATTTCAACAAAGGCGTAAATTCAATAAAGCATGATATTTCATAAAGTGTAAATCCGATTTACTCATAGATGTTCCATAAAACGTATTCATAAAATCATGTTTTTCATGTATGCATTTCTAATCATAAAATCATGCATTTTGGAAAGGGTCCACTCACAGATACTCCACCATCAAAGAGTCGTGCAAACTAGAGAAGACGAAAACGCCACAAACAAATGCACCTAAGCACATAAATGGAGAACTTAATTAAACTATACTAAAATGATTGAATTTGGAAAACGGATGTCGTAAACGGATTCAGGTCGTCGAAAAACCTAAGGGGGACCTCGGGTACCCTACACGCCGCTGCATGAGTTGTCATGGGATGGCGGCCCGGGAGGCCACGCACCACCGCACGCGCCAAGTTTAGTCCTTGGAAAGTTGGCCGGAAAGTTGTCGGCATCACCGTGGATAGTAGTAGAGCACAGTACCTCTGGTGAAGGCGCATGTGGTCTATGCACCGGCCATGGCAGTGCCCATGCGCGGACTGACATAAAAACCCAAGCGTTGACCTGGAAACTGAAAACCGGTCCAGGTCAGGTAGAACCCATGTTGGATCTAGGTTTTGGGTCGCTGAGTTAGGCTTGGTTACTCAGTTGGGTTTTGGGCTGAGTTCGAATCTAATTTTAAATTTAGGTTTTGGGTTTAGGTCGGGTCGACCTAGTTTCAGGTTGTAGGTCGGCCAAAATCTAAGCAGAGCTTCTAGAGCTCCGTTCGAGCTCATTTTTTCACCATTTTCGACGTACAAGCTATGAAAATGAAGCTAAGAAAGAGAAGAAGATATTTGTACCAATTTGGAGCCGTGTGGTGGCCGAAGTTGGCCAAAAAATGGCTTGGAAGTTTCGAGTTCTCTTTTAAAAATTAGGAAAGTCTCCCTGAGTTGTTTTTTATCACAAAACATCAACAAGGCATACCTATAGTTTTTAAAACCAACCAAGACGTTGAAAAGGAAGAAGAAGCAATGGTATTTCGAGTCTGACGTAGTCAAGAAAAGGTAGAACTTGCCGGAGTTCCCCATTGCACCATCTCGGTGCTTGTCGAGGAAGAAGTGAGAGATAAAAGTAAAGAGTGAGGGAAAGGCCAACATGGCAATGGTTCGTGACTAGCCTAAGGTTATGGTGGGTGTGCTCGCAGCTTCGGCGAGGGTGGTGTGAACTCAGTTTGTAGAGAATGAGAGAAAGAGATAGCTGGGGGAGTTTAAGAGAGAGAGCTGTGAGACTTTTAGATGGAATACATGGAGAGAGGGAGAGGACAAGAAGGAGGGGGCCAGGGACAAAACCAAAAGAGTGGGCCCCCCTTGAGCATACCAATTAAGACCATAAAGCAAACATGACAAAATATCTCCCAATCAAAGTGAATTTACAAAATTGCCCTTGACATTCTGTAAACTTCAAGACGAGTCTTTACAATCTACCCCCGTTAAGAAAATTTCATCCCTGAAATTTGAAATAACTTGCTATACATAAAAAAAAAACTTGAAGATAGGAAGAATATATATATATATATATATATATATATAAAAGAAATCAATTCAGAGCGGTTGCATCAAAGAGAATATGCCACACCATCGCAATCAGGTTGCAATGATTCATTTTTCATGTCTGCAAGCTCATAACTTTTTCCCCCATCAGTATAAAAGTAAAATCATACTTTATAAAGATAGAAAGTCGAAAATATATAATAACATAAGGTCAAAAATATGTACGCATAAGAAGATAACGTCAAAATAGATATGTACTAACATAGAAGCTGAAAACTCGTATTGAACTTAAAACTGAAAGTGGAAAAGACTCACCCAAACATTTGTAACGTCAAAAATACAAATATATATAATTATAATAAAGTATCTTAAAATACTTGCACTAAGAATTAAAACCGAAAATGAAAATGGGTCTCGCCCAAGCATTTGTAACGCCATGTACCCCAAAAATAGTTGTTTGTGTCTTTGGGTTGAGCCCAAACAATAACTAATCAGTATCAACTACCGTAGACGGGTCTACCTGCCCACTTTCTTAACGAACCCAACGAATAAGCCATTGATATTATAGTCTGTAGCCCGCAATATCGATAACACATTGTTGTCTCGATAAACAAGTAGTAATTTCCCAAGTGCACAAAATTATCATTTTGTCCAACTCCAAGGTGACATCATCTGAAGCATACAGTTTCCCATATCGAATTTAGATCCTTCAAATACCAGTTTCACAATACTTTTCTATCTAACAAGTGTTGCCGGTAGAATCTCTCATACTACGTCTCAAATAGTGCCATACCCAAATCAAAATTAAAAACTATCGTCGTAAACAACTCCAAAAGAGATCAGTGCAAATTCAAATCATGTCGAAACCATAAAACGAATAAACATAACACGTCCTCCAAGGTCTAGAAAGCTCGTTTAGCCTGTCTAACAGTTTGAGAATGAAATGCAATATTGGACAATAACTTAGTACCTATGGCATTCAAGAAAGCTTCACAAGACTTAGAAGTGAAATGTGCATCATGATAAGGTACAATAATGACAGCACGCCTTATAACCGAATTTAGCAAATGGCTCTACCGAGAAGGCTAACAGAACACTCAAGAATTTAAGGGTCAAAACAAGTCCAACAAATCTAAAGTATAAGATAACTGGACTTAATGCGTAGCTTTGATGCAAGAACTCGTGTATGTACCTAACTTGATTGTGTGGTGGCAAGTTGAGATGGTTAAGCGTGGACTCGACTCGATCGGTACTTTAAAATAATTTGATAGGTTGTAGCTTAGACCTTTTTCCCATTCCAGTATTCACAACAACTATTACAACGATAATCTCAGGGATATTCAATCACTAGTAGTAATGATTCACTCAATAGGGTGATAATAAGTGATTGAATGACTAATGGTCTCAGCTAAAATTTTTGAATCTCAATGGTTTTCTTGAACAGTCTATTTTCTTAGAAATGATACGAAGTGTTTTAGGGTAAACATGAACTCGCAGTTGACTAGAATGCCTTCTAGTACCAGGAGGTGAATCTGGGATTACGGTTGAAATTGATGTTAATCGAGACGTCGGTCTAACAAAGTCTAAACTGAAGAATTATGCCAAGTGATTGAAGTATAGTCCTCACAGGCTGGTAGATAAAATGACGAGTGAGTTGATTACCAAATACTGAAACGTCGTCATAGTCTCCATGTGTATAAGGTGGTTTGTACAAGAAATCTATGGTGACATTCACCAATTTCCATTCACATCCTCAGTGGGTCCCCAATAACCCAAGAAAGACAACCATGGGAACTTTTTCCCACCTCCAAACAGGAATAAAAAGAAATTGAGATAAGCTTGATGGCTTCCATCTCATAGCTTTCACTTACCAGTAAATCAGACGCTACTCACATATTCATCGATATCCCATTCATACAATACCAATAATAAAATGGACGAAAACAGTGGTACAATTTAGTACTGCCAGCATGCATGGCATACATTGAAATTTGAGCCTCATAAAGAATTTTCCTTTTTCATAGCTTCCTTACCCTTAAGCAAGAACAATTTTTTTCTTATCAATAGAGTTCTAACTCCTCAGACTTTCAAATCCCTTCTCATGTCATCCGAAAATACTCACCGTGGATCGGATGCCAAAGTAAAGCCAATTCCTCGAAGAGAAAACGATAGTGGGACATGGATAGCTCGGATAGAGGTAAGCTGTCCATGGGATTTCTGACTAACAACATCAGCTATGACATTTACCTGACCAAGATGGTACTCAAAAGTGCAAACAAGATCACCGATGAGTTCCATCCACCACTCCCATCTCAAACTTAACTCATTTTGTGTGAAAACACACTATAACTTCTTTGGTCAGAAAGGATGCAATACTTTTTGCTGTAGAGAAAATATTGCCAAATTTTACAGCAAGGGAAATTGTTACTAGCTCTAGGTCATGAATAAGATAATTCCTTCCGTGAGGTTTGAGATGTCTGTGAGCATAGGCGATGACCTTCCCATGCTACATTAGAAAACAACCCAAATATGAGAAGGATGTAAAACCAGCGGCTTAAAACTCACCACTAACGTCAAGAAAAGCAGGGATGGAAGCATGAGTAAGATGATGTTCCAAACACCAAAAATTTATGTTCCCAACCTTCGTACCACAAAATTTCTACGAAGAAAGGGTGTCATTAGATTTTCAAGTATGACGATAACCATTGGCTCAAGGTAAAAGATAAGGTGGTTCACTTCATACGGTTCTAACCATCAAGAGGCACATGCATTACTTGGTCATGTTGCATCAGCGTGTACCCAAACATTCAATAAAACATCACCGTAACATTCAAAATTTATCGATATCATCAAAAAGTGTAAAAACAATGATCAAGTGTGATAATACTTCTGTTGTCAAAAACTTCATTCACCTCCAACATCTTAAGCAAGATTGACTTGTTACCTAGCCAGAAATTAATAACACAAAGAATCGTTAACTGCCGACAGAAAATGACAAGACCAAAGATATTTCATATTTCACAACACCTTGTGAGGATTTCAATTTCCAACGGTCGCAACCTTTTCGGAAATTGATAAGAATGACATCTGCTACAAAGGAGTCTCCCAAGAAAAGTATCTAATCTAAACAAAAACAACGTTCGAAGAATTTAGTGTACATCTAACTGTCGAAATTTAATGATCTTGACCACATTGTTGGAGTAAGCAAGAAGGTTACCGATAGAACAATTGCCGAGATTTGTTCTAATGGTCCACATAAATTTCCTCAACCAGAATGACAAATTCGAGAACATTGGTTCGATCCCACCAAACTAACACTTGTTAAACTATGCTTACAACTAGTGCTTCCTTACTTTCTCCAACATAAACTTCAGATATTTCAAGAAATTTCCATATAAATATGACTATGCTCGCCAATCCTAGGGAACGCATATCACAGGGTAATATCATCATTTTAGATCTTCAACTAGTCTTATCCAAACTTTATCCCACTAAGATTTTTCTGTTTCACAACACTTCTATGTAGATCTGACTTAGCCCGCCATTCCTAGGACACGCATGTCACATAGTAACATAACATTTTTGGACCATCAGCTGGTCTTAACTAGACTTTCTCTTACTGAGATTTTTCTATTTCACGTCACTTCAATGTAAATTCGACTCTGCCTGCCATTCCTAGGGAACGCATGTCGCAGAGTATCGATCCATTGTTGAAAGTCGTCCAACAATCCATTTCGTCACCGATGAGGCATAATCTCGACATGAAATTTGTACTTCAAACAGAATGTGACAATTCAGATAGGAAAAGGTTTGCATAACTGCATAGAATGGTACCAAATCCGGAAGTTGTGACATCCAGATGATTTCAAGGTCGACACACTACAACAGTAATCGAAGATCCTAAGTATGCTCTTAACAATCCATGCTCTAATACCAAATTGACATGCCCGACCCCGATATCTTCCAAACACCAGGGTAGGCACGTGCTGGCTGACACCCGAATGTGACGAAGCCATACTAACATGCAAGAGAACTATGAAGAAAGAATGAATATAAATAAAACTCATAAATTTAACTATAATGAATATGCAATTGTGGAACCTGTTCAGAGCATACAACTAATCCAGAACATTGTAAAAGGAATATTATAAAACTATACGAACAAAGAAATGGGTCCTACGCCAAGATGACTCGAAGATACGATGTGGGAATGCCTTGACGCCTGGATTGTACACCTTGATTCTAAGTCTTGAGGGGGGCACAAAACAAAACATGAATGGACCAAGTTTATATACAAGTAATACTAAAACAATCTTTCATCAACGTACTGACCCCCAGGTTTAGAAAACTCATATAGCATAATAAGTAATAAGTTTTTCGAAAACCCTAGCATGCCATAAAACCTTTTATATCATATATGGTGTGCTTAATAGTGGTATCATCATTCTCTAGAAGGCCCTTAATCACCCAACCGAAGCCATATTTAAGTATCATTCCCCCGAAGACCCTTCATCACCTGACCAAAGCCATATATAAATATCATTCGTGCAAAAGCTCTTCATCACCTGACCAAAACCATATATAAGTATCATGTGCCCAAAGGCACATAGTATGAATAACCACTAAGTAAGCACAAAAAATCATGAACATAGTCTTTCCAAAATATCTCATTGGAGCCCAATAACTCAAACATCATATCATAAATCCATAGGAGTGTTCTAGCACAAAACATCATCACCATGTTCATAAATATATATAAGCATAAATATTTCAAAGAATATAAATTCAATAAAGCATGATATTTCATAAAGCGTAAATCTGATTTACTTATAAACATTTCATAAAACGTAGTCATAAAATCATGCCTTTCATGTATGCATTTCTAATAACAAAATCATGCATTTTGGAAATGGTCCACTCACAGATACTCCGCAGTCGACAAAACCAAAAGGGTGGGCCCCCCTTGGGCACACCAATTAAGACCAAAAAGCAAACATGACAAAATATCTCCCAATCAAAGTGAATTTACAAAATTACCCTCAACGTTCTGTAAACTCCGGGACGGGTCGTTACAGTATGGGCCACAATGTTTCTATCACTCTATGAGGCAATTATTATGAGCACAACTGTCTTCTACCGCTGCTACGTTTTGGGGCATGTTTTTAGTAGTGAGAAGCCAGTCGTGGATTACATTACGGTCATGGCACCTCTGATTTGTATCTCAGTATTTATGGATAGCTGACAAGCTATTTTTTCAGGTACATTCCATCATATGTTTTCTCATAGATATGCTTGTTTATTGGGTGCAAGTAATGCTACATGGATTGCCTATGTATACAAAAAGTCTTTTTTTTGCCATGCTTTTTGAAGAAGTACCTACCAAGTGTTCATTCGAAAATCTCTCGCAAACATAAAGCAGTTATGCTCGAAGCACTTTTTATAAGAAGTATAACAAAAAATAACTAAAAATTGTTGAGAATGAATGGGAGGAGAGACCTTACATGTGCTCATAAGTAAGTTGAGCTACTATCCATATTGCCAATTAGTTCTATGGTGGAACCTTAACTTTTTTCAGGAATCCAAATGCTTTGAAATATTACTTTCTAGTGCTTCCAGAAGATAGCTAAATATGGTCTTCATAACTCATAAACATTGCTAGTTATTTATGTCAAACGCTTCCAAACACGTTTTGATTATTTGAAAGTGGTTTTTGCAATTCCAAACATACCCTAACTTGGGACACAAATATATAGGAAAAGTGTCACAATCCTATGCTTTGGATTGTTAGGTAGTTAGGAGCTTACTTGGCTATTAAGTTTCCTAGTTACTATAAATAGTAGTAAAGTCACAAGTGTAAATATCTTCAGAAATATCCATCTTTCTCTCTAGTATCGCTTCAACTTCCATTACTGCAACTCTGAGTTTTCTTCATTTCTTCACTATTGTTGGATTGTTAATATGGTATCTAGCTCAAGTTTGTCTGTTACTTGGGATGTGAGGTGAAATAGGCTGATTTCTGAAGGATATGTGAGCTTTGTGATCTGCATCAATGCGGTAGGATCTTCAATTTCTTATCAGTGATCAATCTCAAGTGTGATTTTTCCTGAATTTGAGTTGAATTTGGCTAAATGATTCCAAAATATTTCAGTGTTTTGATGATTTTTTTAACGCACGAAGCTGATTCTTATTTGTTTGATAGTTGAGTGTGAAAACTTGCATCTTGAAATTTGTTAAAGGCAAGAAGATTTAAATCTGTGAAGTTGCGAAATCTTTGCGCAAAGTTTTGAATTTGATTGATTATTAGCTATAGAATCTTGAATCTCGAAACTTTTTTTTTTTTTTTTTTTTTTTTTTTTTTTTTTGTGATTTGATCTGAAAAATTGAAAATTCGATTGTATATGTTTGAGATTTCTTGAAGAGTATCTGATTACTATTTCATTGATAATGCAAATGGCTTCTACACCTCTTCGAATTGATGGTATACTAGGCATGGTCACTATCCGTTTGCAAGATGATAACTTTGCAAAGTGATCATTTCAATTTCAATCTATGCTAGAAGGATAAGTTTTGTTTGACTATTTTGAGGGTGCAAATGTTTGTCCTCCAAAATATGTGATATCTCTAGAAAGTGGGTTTACCAAAGAACTTACTCAGGCATATCGTGACTAGATCAAAACTGATAAAGCATTGTTAGGTCTGTTAATTGCTACACTTGGTGATGAAATAATTGAATATGTTGTTGGTAGCAAGACTGCATATGAAGCATGAACTTAGCTATCTGATCGTTATGCCACTGTATCTCGAGCCAAAATTAATCACTTGAAGACTGAACTTCATACCATTAAGAAAGGAGATGATTCAATTGAGAAGTACCTTATTCTATTGAAAAATCTAAAGGATCAGTTACTTGTTGCTGGCTGAAAGCGTATAAGATAATGATCTTATTGTTGCTGCACTAGCAGGGTTACCTTCTGAATATAACATGAAGAGGACTGTAAAAGTTGATAGAGAATCTCCTATAACTCTTAAAGAGTTTCATGCATAGCCACTCAGTGCAAAGAAGATAGTTGGAGAACTTCAAACCTTTATGCAATTTCCAATGACTGGAATGTTTTGTCAAGGGGAATCCTCTATTGCTGGAGCTAATATACAATTTCATCAAGGTGAATCATCTATAATAGGAGCAAGCAGACAACTCTACCACGGACATGTCTTTCCAGGAAATTTTCAAGGTGGACAACAATCAAATAAATGATATGGTTTTGTTGGACAGTCTCAAAGATTCAATGGAAATAGAAATGGCCCTTCTAGAGATCACTTTACTCAAGGAAAAATATACCTCAACAGTTTCATTCTCAAAGAGACAATGGAGGATACAATGGTCCTAGATACAACTCAAGGCCAAGGTTTTGATGGAGGCAATGGAGAAAATTTTGGAAACAACTATGGTTGTTTTACAAATAGAAATAATGGAAGTTTTGATGGATCATCTATTGGAAATAAAGATGGATCTTTATGGGGTTCATAGAATGGAAAGGGCAGAGGTCTAACATAATTCCGGAGTGTCAAATATGTAGCAAGAGAATGCACACTACTCCTAACTGCTACTACATGAACGAACAAATGCCTGCATCTGTGGCAAACAAGGACATGTTGTACTCAGTTGCTTTCATAGGAGCAATAATACCTTTGAGGGAGCACAACCACTAGTAACTATCAATGTAATGAATGCACAAGCTTCACCAGATTGCAAAACCAGTCAAGCATGGCTAATGGATAGTGGAGCAACCTACCATATAGCAAGAGATATGGCAGATCTGAGCTTAATTACACCATTTGAGGGGATCAAAAGATAACTGTTAGAAGTGGAGAGTGTCTTCCTGTGAAGAATACTGGTTTTTCCTTAATTCAAACTTCTTCAAAACCTTTACATCTCCATACTGTCTTGCATGTTCCGGAACTTGCTGCTAGTGTTTTTATCTATTTACATTTTGTGTAGGGATAACAAATCTTATGTAATCCTTGATGAGTATAATTTTTGGGTGTAGGACAAAGCAACAAAGACAATTCTCATGAGATGAAAGAATAGTGGAGGCCTGTATTACATCTCCAAACAGTTGTTCTTCAAGTATAATGAACTGCTGCAGTCTACACCAAAAATTTTTCTGGGACAGTTAATAAAGGCATTTTTGTGGCATCATAGGGTTGGGAATCCTACTAATGAAGTTAAATAGTATGCTTTCGAATTCCAAGATTACTTACACATGTGATATAAATAAACATATTTGTAGTTCCTGTTTGAATGGTAAAATGTCTAGACAAGTCTTTGAACCAAGAAATCATGAGTCTGTAAAACCTTTTGAAAGAATTGGTAGTGGTGTGTGGGGACCATCATCTGTTGTATCCATTGATGTGACAAGCCATGTTTAGGCCTACTCACCCTTATTCTGGGCTCCTCTAGGATTTTAGTGGTAGAGTTCATGTGATGACGAGGATTTCTGGCAAAAGCTAATATGAATGATGTTTCTCATTACGGTATAAATGCTATTAACCCAGTGATAAGGGCTCGACCCCGCTCATATGCTTACTCTAGTATTAGTTACTTTAGGTTTTAATTTACTCGCACTTTCCACAACACCATCACTTTACGGCCGTTCACCTTTCAGACTATATGCCTGCGAATTCGTCCATAGGTCAAATTGGATATGTAATTATTGGAATAATTGTTGGAGACTCAAATGATGGATATGCAAGCATGATAACTTATATGTTGTTGTCGATCAGCATAGCTTGATGTGGGTGTCCAGGTGGACATGGTGGACATACTGGATCGAGATATTTCCACATTTATAAGAATATAATTGAAGATAAAAAAAAGTTAATAAATTAAAATTTGTATTAATAAATTCAAAATATTTAGTGGGCGATACTGAATAAAAATATACATTAAATATTAAAACAAGAGTGCTGATAAACCCACCTCATTATCTTATTTCTTCACCCACATTTTAATGAAAATATTAGAGACACGTTTATCCTTCTAGAAAAAGACTTTTAAACCCTACCCATTTTCTCTCCCTCACTGTCTCTCTCTCTTTGTCTCCAGTTTTCTCTCTTTTGTTTCATCTCTCTCCTCGGCTTCAACCGCCACGACCGAGCCACGACTCAAGTTGTTGTTGTTCTAGTACTTTCATTGTAGCCTCATTGTAGGCTTCCTTTGCCCTTGTGTCATTTTTTCACTAAAATTCATTTCATGTTCTAATACTCAGATACAATTAAAACTTGAAGATGAGGTAGGTTTGAAATTTTGCCCTTGTATCATTTCAATAGGGATTTTGGGTTGGCGAGGTTGAAAATAGAGGCGGAAGCGGGAAAGGGATGGGATGATAAGGGGGATGAAGCTTAGTTGTCCTTCACGGGCTACTCTTTCTTCCCTACGTTGTCCTCTTACTCACAACCTTGGCTACCAATTAACAGATTTTGCTGCTAAAGGAAGTTGAGGGAAGGATTGGGGTGCAAAAAGTACAATGAAGAGGTGGTGATGTGATATAAGGCTATTTTAGGAACAATAGTGGGTGCGGAAATGAGATTTTAGTTTTTAAATTTTTTATAGTGGGTGAATTATAATATGGGTGGGAATATAAGACAATGGGGTGGGTCTATCATCATTCTAAAGCAAAAACGGAATTTGAATTTGAATTAAATACACATCAAATGACTAGAATCAAATATGTAACCTACCACATGTTTTAATAAAACTTCAATATTTTTTAAGTCAATCTTTTCACTGGAAATACGATCACATAATCACTTTTTATCTAAGTTTACCCCAATTTTTATCTACACTCCATTAAGAATTTAAATTTAAACCTTTTCTAATTTCACCATGTTTCTTCTAAAATTACCCTCAAAGACCAGCACCACAAACACCCTAACGCTGCCTCCCATGAATCACTAATTTCTGAATTTCACTATAGTCCAACATCTTTTTGTCTCTTCTGTACTATTCGATATAAACCAACATGTTGGTTCTGAATAAAACTCTTCTTTTGTCTTTTGACACAATTAAAAGTTATTTATTTATTTTATTTTATTTTTTATTTTTTAAGTAAACCTAAGTGATGGGGTTATATATATATATATATATATATATATATATATATATATATAACTGTGCTGACTGTTTGAATTGGCGGGGGCAGCCTATGAACTTCGTTTCGTTGTGATCGCTGCAAAGAGTGACCTCAACCAATTCAGTCATCCCGGCCCAGTCTTAGTTGTTTAATAAAAAGGCTACTCTTATCACATTTTCATACCACCTCTCTAATGGAGATGGGACACACATGTGTTGGTGGTCCTCCCCCTATTAGAGAGGTGGTACAAATGTAGTATGAAAAGTGTGGTATGTGTAGCATGACTCGTTGAATTGGCACTTGAGTTTTTGTACCTTATTTGGTACCTTTGTGTATAGCATTTTCAGTGCAAACCGCCTCAAGGGACAGTCGAAGGCCACCAACCAGAAATTGCAATTACTACTAGTGCCAAATGACTAATCTACCATTGCTCAAGCTTAGCGAGATGATTGAGGTTGCTTCTTCTGCACTGCCTATAAATAGAGCAAGAGGCCTTCACTATCTACTGGGACACATAATCCTCACACAACCTGCCCCTGAAAGCGAGTGGTGAACTCTTGTTACCACAAGGGGCCTTAGTCAAGCCTTAAATAGGCCCTAGGCTCTCTTGTAAAAACAATGAGTTTGTTTAGGCATGCCACTGTTGGCCAATATAAACGGATTGTTTTTTTTTTTTTTTTTTTTTTTTTTTTAAAGTTGTTTAGTGTGCCATTTGCCCGCACCGCAAGGAACTGGCCTTCGTCTTAAGAGCAACTCCACCCCTAAAAACTTTGCACCAGCACCCAGTCCATTTATCCACTTCAGTGAACAGTAATAGGCCAAAGCACCTCCACCCCTAAAAAAATGTGCTGGCACCTAGTCTAAAAATGCGCTGGCACAAACGATCTCCACCCCTACAAAGTGCGCTGACACCTAGTCCATTTAAAATATTAATAATTTTTTTATAAAATAATAAATTAAAAAAATAGTTTTAATTTCGGATAGGATTTTTAACCAATCTCGTCATGCCACGTGTCATTATCCGAACATACTATTTTGTGAATAAATTTCCGCTAAGATTTTCAACCAATCCTGACAAGCCACGTGTCACTTCCTGTTTACAATAATATAGGCAAGATTTCGATAAGATTTTCAAGCAATCTTGTCACGCCACGTGTCATTATCCGAACGTATTATTTTGTGGATAGATTTCTGATAAGATTTTCAACCAATCACGTTGTGCCATGTGGCATTGTCCAGAACCTTATCTTTTCTTTTTTTGTCCATATAAACCCTACATCCCCACATCCATCCTCACACTAAACTCAATCATTTTTTTTAGCTCAGAATCCTTCTTTATCGTTTTCAAATCTTGAGTTCTTACAATGTCTTCTTTAAGGAGAGTGTATAAACAGTTGCAAGAGCAGCAGAAAAGGTTGTTGGCACAATAGGAAGAATTGGTTAATCTTGACGAAGGTGGAGGTGGAGATGAGGCATTCGCAATGGAGGAGGATGAGGATGATCACCATAGAAGGCGGAGGGCCTCACATTCCTGTTGTATCATAGAAGCTGTGGGTCAAATAGCCAAACCCAGACATGCGGCAAACATCGATAGAAGAAGGGAAATACAAGGTAAAGATCTCTTGGAAGATTATTTATTCCCAACAGTGTTTTCCCTGATCATGTTTTTAGACGTCGTTTTAGAATGCAACGAAGTTTGTTCGATAAAATCGTGAGTACTATTTGCAACCATGATCCATACTTTGTGCAAAAAGAGGATGTTTTTCATGTTCTAGGTCTTCTTCCTGAGCAAAAAATTACAGCTGCCTTGCGAATGCTTGCATATGGAGCATCTGCATATTAAGCGGATAAGATCGCAAGGATGTGAAAAACAAATGTCCTGGAGTCCTTGATGCGGTTTTGCTATGCAATTGAAGCCCTCTACACCAATGAGTACCTTCGGAAACCCACGCCAAGGGACATGCGAAGGCTTCTAAGGAAGGGTGAGATGCAAGTCTTCCCTGGCATGATTGGAAGCATCGACTGCATGCACTGGACTTGGAAAAACTGTTCAAGTGCGTGGCAAGGAGCTTATTGGGACAGAAAAGGAGCCAAAAACATCATTTTGGAAGCAATGGCTTCATTTGATACATGGATTTGGCATGCTTTTTTTGGTGTTCCAGGAACTCAGAATGACCTAAATTTCCTTGCCCAATCTCCAGTGTTTGACGAACTGCTACAAGGAAATGGGCCGAGATGCACATATTAGGTTAATGGTAATAAATATGAGGGACCATACTACCTTGCAAATGGCATTTACCCAAGGTGGTCAACATTTGTCAAAACAGTACCATATCCACAGAGTGAAAAAGAAAAACACTTCGCAAAGTGTCAAGAAGGGTGTAGGAAGGATGTCAAGCGTTATTTTGGTATCTTGCAAGCTCGTTGGGCGATTGTCAGGGCTACAGTTAGAATATTTAATGTCGAGGCTCTTCGATCCATCATGATGACGTGTATTATTCTCCACAACATGATTGTTGAAGACGAGTATGATTATGATGCCGTCGATGAATACGAGTTGGATCCGATGAACAACTCAAGAACACAAATCTACTATGCTCATGACCAGACCGAATATCCCGTGCAACATGAGCTGTTGGAACAGGATGGACGTTATAATGAATTGATCGTTTAGCGGTACACTTCATTGCAAGAGCTATACTGGCACGTAATCTGCCAGAATGACTTGATTGACCACCAGTGGGGATTGCACGAAGGCGAAGATAATTAAAATAAGGCTTGTCGTTGAAGAATAAAGTGTATTGTTTTTTAAGTAATCTTATTTAGTGTGTTTTTTTTTTTTTTTTTTTAAGTTTATATGGTAAGGTTATGTAATTTTATTTGGTGTTTTTTTAAAAAGTTTATTTGGTAAGTTTATGTAATCTTATTTGATGTGTTTAAATAAAGTACAAAAAATAAATATGAAATTAAATAAATTTCTAAAAATAAATAAGAAATTACAATAAGAAATTAAATAAAGTTCTAAAAATAAATAAGAAATTACATAAGAAATTAAATAAAGTTCTAAAAATAATAACAAATTACATAACAAATTAAATAAAGTACTACAAATAAATACGAAATTATACAAAGTCTGTGGAGTTAGGATATGTGGTGCTAGGATCTTCGTTGCTAGGATTTCTGTAGCTAGAACCCTTTCAACTTGTTTTGGCATCTCTTCCATGCCTCCTTTGCACAACATCTCTTTTTTCCAATGTCCAAAAATATTTTGAATTCGGAGACAGTCCTACTAGAGACTTGTTCATAGTGTCACGATCTGCTTGAGCCATCATTTCTTCTCTAAGCATCTCATTCTCTCGATGAAGTGCTTCTCTAATAATCTTGTTCTCTCGATTAACTATTTCTCTTTGTCACTTAGCCGCCGCATCACGAGCCTCAGTAGCTGCTATTATTGCTGCCACAGCAGTAGCTTTTTCCTCATCTCTAGCCATTTCCCACGCCATGTTCAGTTCACCATGGCGAGCAAGTTCCTCCATATATTTAATGTAGTCATTTTTGGAAGAATTACCTTTTTTCTTTGATGCCTTTTTACCTTGAGTCCTGAGGGACTGACGAGTTGGTTAGGTCTCCGGCACTTCTTCAGGCGTCCCTTCGGTGTCTTCAAATGTGTTGGATTCTTGTTCGGGCGTGTCTGCTTTTGGCGAACTGTGTAGACCCATACCGTGCATGACAACTTCTGAACCGGTTGCCACAATTTTGTATCTAAGGCAATCTTTGACAATTTGCCAACATTCCCATTTGTTGAATGATTTGTTACGGTTCTTTATATTGTAGAATGCTTGTGCTTGTATTGTCTATAAAAATGTGGGATAAGATAGTATTAAAAAATACGGGTGTAACACAAATAAATAAATTAAAATATTGATGCGCGTGGAATGCATATAAATTACATAAGAAATTACATAAAAATTACATAAGAAATTAAATAAATTAAAATATTGACGTGGGTGGAATGCATATAGATAAATAAAAATATTGTTACCTGATCCGCTAAACTTGTCCCACTACGCAGATTACCGGAAGCATAAGAGATGGCATTTTTCCAACAAGTAAAGGATGCGTTGAGTTTTTTCCAACGACCTTGAAGACCTAGATTAGATCTAGCATCTTTTTCATGTACATCGCAAAACACTTTCGTAATTTTGCTCCACATTTCTCGCTTATCCATCTCATTACCCGTAATCGGGTCATGAGTATTATGAACCTAACATTCACATAACATAACATCTTCAATGAGCTTCCACGAAGTCATTTTTTTTCTTCAAAGTGTACAAAATATTCAAATGTAGAAAGTGTAGAAAGTGTAGAAAATATTGAAACGTGGTGTAAGGTGGAAGATGAGGGTTAGGTATTTATAAAAAAAAAAATTTAATTAATTTTTTAAAATTTTTTTGTATTTTAAAAAAAAATTAATAATTTTTAATTAAATTTTTAATGTTGTTAATTAATCTAGACCGTTGGATTTGAAAAATATTCAAATCCAACAGCCAACGAGCTGCCACGTGGCCAACGGTCAAAATTCTGACCGTTGGGCCTTTTTTTTTTGTTTTATTTTTTTTGGGTGAAAAAAATGTGGACCGTTGATCTGTGATTGGACGGTCCATTTTAAAAGTCAAATTTAAATTTTTTTTACCATTGGAAATCCAACGGTCTACAAAAACTAGCCGTTGGAAATCCAATGACACTAAGGAGGGCCACATAGCCCTAATCTGGGTGAACACAAGTTGGCTGACAAGCGGGCCCCGCCGCCTGCACCCTTGTCTCCTACTCGCGCCCAGTCACGAGTGTGCTGCACGCACCAGCCAAATAGGCCGGCCTCTAGGTCTGTCCGAAATGGGCTGGTTGTTGTCTGACTTGGGTTGGGTGCCAGGTTGTTTTGCCGGCTGGAGCACTTTGGCAGGGTGCTGGGCTATTCCACCTCCAGTGGAATTGCTCTAAAGGAATGTTATCTTGGAGGAGTTAAATCCATACTTAGGTCCTTTTATGTGCCTTGAAAACAAGGAGTTTATCATTTTCTTGTGCTAAACACCCAAAAAAAAAAAAAAAAAAAAAAAAACCCAGGATCGCAAATTGATCAAAAAGAGATTTTGAGCCAGTGAACAGCCTTTGAGTATTGGGGGAATGCAGGACAGTAAAGCAAAATGAATAAACAAAGGGATATATCAGCAAATATTCAAGAAACATTGATAACTAAGCGAAACATAAAGACAATAGCGTGAAAGTAAGTAACAAATACCAGCCATCGAGCAAGTTTTTTACGTAGTCGGGCAAGTTCTTCTAGTTGTGGGCAATGTACTAACAAAGGGCTTTTTTTTCAAAAAAAAAAAAAAAAAAAAAAAAAAAAAAAATCAATAAATCAAAATGAAAGTAGTAAAACTAAAAATACAAGAGAATGTCTTGGTTACAGAGGGAATGCTTGAAAAGTAAGCGGCAAAGCTTTAAAGAAGTCTTTTGATTTGCGTTGAGCGTCTCTTTATCTAATCCCTTTGCCGCCTTTTATAGAAGCCTTTTTTCTTCAAAATTAAGTCCTTGTAACTCAGTTCATTCCCTTTTCTTCAATTGTGATGTGATGTTTGTCAGAGGATTAGTCCTTATTTGGATACTCGAGCTCGGATCCTCTCCGATTTACAAGTTTTTCCACGGAAACTAAAGTGTTATACCATGCATCCAAATTAAATAGGAGACAATGGAACTTTGTCCTCAACTTACTTGATTGGAACAATAGTTTCCACATAAATAAGAGCTTCGAAATCTATAACCTCACTGACAGTAAGAGGAATATGAATATACTTGAGATTTCGGGTACTACAATTATAAGAGGTGGCTCTTCCATCGGAGGCAAGCATAAGAAGCTCGTCACTTTTCCAAAATGTCAATGGTTGCTTAATGCCTTGTAAGGGTCCAACGGTTAGGAGTTTTGTCCATGAACTCTTAACTCCGTCATAGTCGTCCATTACCCATATTTCACATGATTGAGAATCCTCACTTGGATCAAAACGAGAGCAAAAGGAAACAAGGGATTCATTACGAAGAAAAATATAATCAAAACTAAACCCGGATTCTCTACTAGTAGGGAATTGTATTATACGAAATATCTCATTACCTAAATCAAATGAAAGTATGTATTCCTTGCCATCCGTTGCATACAAATAAAAAAATCCCTTCAAGTACACTGAACAAGACCAGGAATAAGTTTTTCTTGATATATCAATCTTGATCTCTTTCCAAGAGTTGGAAGCCATGGTATATACCTCAGCCGTGTGAGGAAGAGCAATCCGATGATAATATGTTTGCTCATCATCTGAATACTCGCAATTTTCTATAATTCGCACAACCTTGTATTGTTTAGCTTTGCAATCATAGCCAAATCCCATTGCTTGAAAGGTTGTTTCCAATTCGAATTTTCCCTTGGGATGGGGTAGAAGAAGGCAAGAATCGGGAAGTTGCCTGAATTCCCTAATTCCAGGATTGCATAAAACAACATTTTTCCCTGTTATTACACAGACAATCCCATTGCAACAACCGTGAATCAGTACTGGGTGATGGTCTTCCATTGGAAACGGAATGTTTAGCTCCTCAACATCATAATGAAGGTTGTGCTTATCACTATCAATGGAAAGATTAATAATGGACCATAAAATTTCATATTTCCAACTCTCGTCTGGGAAAATGTGAGCCTGAGAACGATTGAGAACGATAGAAGTTGAGGACGAGAGGTTATTGTCCATGGAATTGCTAAGGTGTTTGGCCACAAAACTTGGACTCTTGATGAGAGTGCACCAAGACTTGTGTATGCATTTGAATCGCATCAGAGACTTAGGCGGCAACCTGGACAGGATTTCGACCACCTTATCTTCAGGAGTTTCATTTTCATGCACCTGGGACATTTTGGCAGTTTTGCTCCACTGGAATTCTTCACACGTATATATATACACAGGAAAGAACACCAGTTTGAGTAACAAACTAAATTAAACCCCAAGTCCCTAAGGCCTGGTAGATCAAAGTTCGATTATTAAACATATCACCACATAAGATGCCAAAATCTAACAGTACTAAATAAACTTGGAGTTCCATAACCACAACGTATATAGCTATCAAAGAAAAGATGGGCGATCCACAGTTGGCGTTTTTTGAGTTTTCCAAAGAAAACAAGGGTGATCCATTTAGTTTCGAGTTTTATGGAGAATCGTATGTTCAAATTTACTATTTTTAATATATTATTTTTTATTGATACAAAAATAACCATTCGGGTATTACATTTTAATTCTACATTAGATTAACTAAGGAAGAAAAATTCACATGATACCCCTACATGGGCCCGCATGTAACATGATTTTAATTAACTAAGAAAAGAAAATTCACAAATTCATGCAAGAGTTTTAGTTAATCAAGTAAAAAAATTTCATTAAAAATACAATCACATAACCACTTTTCATCTAAGTTTATCCCAATTTTTAATTACACCCCCAATTTCTGAACTTCATTATAGACCGACATCTTTTTTTCTATTCTGTATTATTCAATAGAAACCAAAATGTTGGTTTTGATTAAAACTCTTCTTTTGTCTTTTGACGCAATTAAAATTAAAAAAACGTAAGTGGTTGGATAAACTTAGGTGAGAAGTTGTGTTCATTTAGAACTCACAACTAATTTAATATATATGAAAATGGTCATCTGGAGGTATGCAAGCGACCGTACTGCATATACAAGCAGCAGTACTAGCTAGGCCCGCTCTTAATACTGGATACCTTTGGCGGGACATAAATATTGTGCTGATTGCTTGTGTGGGCGGGGGCAGAAATATCCTAAAAATTCTGGAGACGACATATAGACTTTTTCTAAAGAAAACAAAAATGCCCTTATTAAATGAGTAAGGTGCACAAATATTCTCATGCGTAATTCAACATCTATGGAGGCTTAACCAGCAAACTACAACATCACCAAGCTCAAATCTTTGTTTTAGAATTCTGATCATGGTAAATGTAATTGTTGCTAAGTGTGAAGACAGTTGCTTAAGTTATATGAAGATTACACGCTATGTTAGTGATGAGTCCCAGGTGGAAAACTATTGGGAAGGTCTCAAAAGCCTTTTTTAACAAATACATGCAGGCTCTGAGACTAAAGGGTTAAATAAGATTAGATACATGTTCCGACTGAATAACTAAACTAGGATTTGGGAGATTGACTAAGAGCAAAACCTGAGATTTAGCAGAAATTTCATAGAAGCATCAAGAAGAGAAGCAGCATTGGAGCTCTATGGTTGTTCAGGTTATCATTTGGACATTAGGATTGAATTAGAATTGAGAACCCTTTAAATTCAAGCCATATTAGGGTAGAGGAGAATGAAATTTCACTTTGAGGGGACTAGACGTGAAAAAAATCCTCCGTTTCTAATCCGACTGTTTTGAAAGGGATTGGAATGGATAAGTTTTCGACTGAGTAATCCATCTTCTACCTGCAAGTTGAATTTTTTATTTCTTCCATCAACAAACGTTAAAAATTGTACCCATTCATGTCCAATACTATCCTCTATACCAAATGAGGCCTATTTAAGTTCATTAATTTGACATTTAACTTTTGCATTCACTACTACAGAAAACATCTTTCGTGAGAAAACAAGTTCATCGTGCAAAGCCGTCGTGCTAAATTTGGGGCGACGAAACCTTCATCGCCTAGAACTCGTCACGCAAAGGTTGAGAAGCAAACAATTGTGCAACAAAGGAGAAAGCTTTGTCACGGAAGACCTTTTCACGACGTGAACTAGCGACAAAGGTACTCTTCGCACTAAAGTTTAAGTGAAGAAGGAATGTCGTCAAGTCAAGTTTAAGGTTATGACAGAGCATCGTTGTGTTTAACTTTAGGCGATGACAAGGCTTCTTTAGGTAACACATTGTGCGGGGACGGGGCTTCGTCGGATAAAGGGATGCAACAAATTTGTCCTATCATATTCGGTTTTCAAGTTTTTTTTAATTTTTTTATTTATAAATACGTCGTCATTCCAACTTTCTTGCGACGAAAGAGTTCCAAGCTTTAAATCTTAGGTGACGAACGTTGTTCAATGTGCAAAAATTTTTAAATAATCTTTATGAAATTGCAGATTAATTAATTTTTTTGTTAAATTACATATTTTAATTTATTTAAAAGACAAAAAGAATAATTAGATTAATTATTATTTATATTATATGTATATGTACGTACAAGCCAAAAAAAATATCCTAATACAAAAAATAAAAGAATAAAAAAATAAAAAACATTAAAAGCCAGTGGTCGGGGTTTGTTGAGTCGAATGGCTGGGTATGTGCTGTATGGAATGGCTGGGAACTTGATAACTGAGCTAGCTGGGAAGCTGAGGATGGCATGGGAAACTGAAAGCCGGACAATTGGAGGGCATATAAGATTTGGGACATCTGATGGCCTTGGACCACAAGCTACTGCTTCAGGTCATTAACTTGTGTCGTCAACGTGGCAACCTGTCCCAAGGTCTGCCCGGAAGAAGATGAGGCAGCAGTATCATGGCGTCGAGCATTCTTCATCCTCTGATAATCCCTACTAGGCCTACAACTGAGTGTCTGATCCAGAGTCTCAGCCATGATCTTAAGACTCGCATCCTCGGTCAGAATTATGTCCTCGATAAGGGTGTCCAAGGAAAGCTGTTATGCTTATCCACCATAGTAGAATGTAATAAGAAAATACATATTAATATTTTAATATTTATAAATGTAAGAATAATAACAATTACATAAACTTATATGCAATTGCTTAGTTGTCTAATTGTCGGGTCGAACATAAACTTCCTTGAACATGTCGGTCTTCTAGAACTTAGAACCCTCCTAAAGAAAGAGTTAAAAAAAATTTTATTAGTCCTAATAGAAATTAATATGTATTACAATTTAAAAAGGGAATTGTTATTGGCACTCCAAAAATCTCATTCTACACTCCAAACTTTCTATATTTGGAAAGAAAAATACACTTGTGAAGAGTGTAGAATGAGATTTTTGGAATGCCAATAACATTTCCTTTTAAAAATGATATACTTTTACCTGACATTGTTTCTCCAACATATAGGAGAAGGGCCTCGAATTAAAGTAGCAGAGAAGTTTCTTCTTCGACCTATTGATCATGTTGCCAAAGTCAAGTTAGTGAATGATTTTAGACTCAAGCAGTGGGTAAGAGAATTAAACTATTTAGATTGCGTTACCAGAGATGAACCCTAGATGGGTTTATTTATACCGTGGGGAGGAGGACCTATTTAGGATAAAATCATTGTTCTAAGCGAGGAGAATCCTAGAGGATATCTAGAAGTAGATATTGCACCCTCTTAGGAGTTGTGATTACTTGTGGTGCACGCTAATTCTGATATTGTAAGAACTCTAAGACTTAGAGGATATGATTATGTCCATATCCAGATCAGATCGCATGTCTTATAGAACAAACATGGCCATCTAGTGGAGTTCCTAGGACACATCCTATTGCCTCGAGGTAACGTTATGATGTCTCCGCTACTCTATATGATACAACTCTTCCTAGAACTGGTTAGTCCATGAATGGACTTCTAAGGCAACTATATTTGAATCAGCCTTACTCCGGCCCTGGAAATCATAGTCCCACAATTGCCCCTAACTATTTGCCTGAGATGCAACCTATTCCCCTTGAGGATGGATTGTTATCCAAAGACCATGCATTTCAGAGTAAGCTGAAATATGTAACGTTGCGAGCTAGTCCTATTCATTAAAAGGGGTAATTGAGTTGTTCTTGGTTTTCCTCATGCATCCATCTGAATTTAACCATCATGATGATGCATGCCTCTGTTTTGCATGCATACTTCTCATTGATTAGCCTTGATTCTGCCTAGATCGATCTCTAGGCTGGCAACTCTTCATTTTCAATGATTTAAGTAGCCCCCTTAGGTCACTATTCCCTTCATTCTTCTATCTTGTGTGCCATAAAACCTGTTTTCACCTTAAACTACCTCTCCAATCCTAGTTTTCCTCTTGGTTTTTCGTTGAAGAAAATTCTAATCCCAGAAAGTCATGTTGTGTAAAGTAATTTTCACCACGTTCTCAGGAATGCTGATAAGCTCATATTTATATATATTTTATATCGAATTCACTTGTCTTTTCTTAGTTAGTTCCTTATATTTTTGAGTTATTTACTTTGTTTTTGTGTTTTGTAGGATTTGTCAAGCAAAGAAAAGAAAAATAGCACAAGTGAGATTTTAAATAACAAATTCGTCAAAACTGTATGTGCGGGTCAGTTGATTTTGGAAGCAAGTTGCGGACAGCTCAGAATGAATTAGAGAATGAGCCTTACATGCTTGGAAAGCTACGGATGTCTATTTTCTGGAGCATTTCGATGGATTTTTAATATCATTTTTCTAGAAGAAGTTATGGCCGTTTTAACACTGAAAGGTTCCTAAGAGGCTGAGCAGTTTGTAACTGACAAGAAAGCATTGAAAGCAATAAATCCAATAAAACTAGTAGCCAAAACTGATGCAATCAAGAACAAACCAGCTGACACCTATTCAAATATCAGAGGAAATGGAATTAAAAGTGAGGATTAAGAGGGAGTTATTGGCATAAAGGCTACCCAAGGAGTTACAATTGTTTTACCATTTCCTCTCACTTATTGTCATCACTAAATGGCTACTAGTGGGTGAGTTAAGGAGAAGAAAATGATGCAGCAAGAATTGGTTTAAAAGTAGTGTTGGGGAAGGAAGGAAAGAGGAGAGCCTTAGTCGATTTCTTTCGGTTCTATTTTCTCAAACTCATGTCTATCTTTTGTTTTAACTTAAGGATTGTGTAACTAAATTTTTAGTAGTTAGGGGTTGTTTGAAGCCCCGAATATGATTGCAAGTTTGTTATGACATTTCATTTGAATTACTTTTATGAATGGATGAAAATTGATTCACTACTTGTCTCATTGATGAATTTTTTATGTGTTTTCTACGGATGCATACTTAGTAAGCATATCTAGGATTCTAACGCTATGAATATGTGTGTGCCTGCCCTTGTCAAATGAGGACCTACATATGTTCTAGAGTAATACTTGTTAATTGCGATTAACATGTGAACCAATTTCTAGGATAAGTAAGACAACGCCAGTACTTATGATGCCTTGTGATGACTCAAACTCTTTTCGTTCTTAATGATTTCTACTTGTTAAATCTATGAACACACCCTTCTAGATTGCATGTTAGGGACTAAGTTAAGTTGAAAACGCCATTCTCTTAACATACTACATAAGAAAGAGTAATAGGTTGGGTTCTAACATTGAGCCAACTTGAGCATCTTCATCTAAAAATGAAAGGAATTTGAATGAAACATAACATGTTTGCATGATTATTTGGTGGTGGATAGCAATTCCACTAACTTGTTTTTCTTAATTTGTGAACTACTTAAAAATCTGTCTCTGTCTTGTTTTTGTTCGATTTAATTTAAATATCAAATCAACTCCAAAAATCCCAAAAACTTGTGTGAGTATAGCTCTGTGTGTCTAGTATATGCACATAAAATTTCATAGACTTTAAATAAGTGTAAGCCGGTCTAATAATTATTTTTCAGTGGCTGGTTAGTAGGGACAGCAGCCCAGTTTTTGTGACATTTTAAATAGTTAGATAAAACAATCTTCCGCGGGAAAGACCTTTATTTTCATATGCTACAATTGACAAATATTATTGTTAATAAGGAAAATTAATAGGACATTTGTATGCTACTTTGTGGTGTGCTTTTAATCCTATCAAATGCCTTCTTGCTTCTTGCAACTTGTTCTATAATATGCCCACTTCTTGTAACTTGTTCTATAACGTTCATCCCTTGTAGCACTCTTCATCCAGTCTCCGATGAAGGATAGGATCTACACGAACTGCGAAGATTCGCTGGAAGGTCCTACATCGCCGCTTTCTTCCTCATCTGTTCCTCACTGATGGTGATTGTGATGGTTCTTTGTTCAAACATTCACCTATATGGCACTCATGTGGCTTAAGTGTTGAAATCACACTAGAGTACCCATCACCAACCTTCTTCCTTGCTAGACATGTAGTGCAGAATTTGCACTGGAGTCCAATCCATTTGAGATGATGAGATGTTTTTGTGGCTTTGATAATAAACATGCATTTGTGCACACCAAACTATTGTACTAATTTGATCTCCTTTGTAATTTTGATAATAAACATGCATTTATGTAAGGATATTCCTATCTTTATGATTAGGAGCATTTTCCCTTTAGCTTATGCTACTTGACTAGGCTTTTACAAGGCACCTATTCTGGGCTGGTGTTACCCTTATATAAGTCACATAGGCGTTTAAATTGGCTTTGCATCCAACTCACCATTTTCCTTAGACTATATATGGTTTTTTGGCCCATATTGGGTTTTACCATAACAGGATTTTGTGAGACTTATTTCAATAAGGAAGTTCCCTGCTTGAGACTAACGTGTTCTCAGATCAATACTGACGAGGCGGTTTCCCCAACTTTGTCAAACGTTATGTTACATCTACTTGAGTATTTACACATTCACGGAGAAGTGTTATGAATATTATTTAGTATGTGACTGTGTAAATCCTAGTTAGGTTTGGATTCTAGATTATCCATTATTCTAGCGATTCTTTCCTTATAGGATTGTACTTACTTGGAGGACAAGGTCATCCTCTCCTCTTGGTTTACTATAAATAAAGGCACTGCCATAGAGAGAATCACAAAATCCCAAAGCATTCTACAATTTCTCCACTTTCTCTATTGATGTCGCACCATCTCTCTCTCTCTCTCTCTCTCTCTCATATAAAATACGCCACAAAACTTTTGAAATTCACAAGGCTTTTTGGCCAAATGATCTTGGAGTGACATAACTCCTCACTTTAATCCTTGATTATATAAAATGATAGAAGTGGCCTTGAGTTTGACCGCTGTAAATCATTTTAGTCATTCTATGAAAAATTCGTCAATATCCTCAAGTCAAGTGGTTCATTTGACAAAAATACCCTTAAAATGGTGGTCAAGTGGTTGTTCACGTGACAATTTAACGAGGATATCAATAGATTTTTCGCAAATGAACCAAAATAATTTATGGTGGATAAACTCAGGGACTGGTTTTATCAGTTTTCATTGTTAGTGACCAAAATAAGGAGTTATGTTAATCTCATAGATCATCTTTGGCTAAAACGGCAGTTATAACTGTTGCTATTTGCAACAACAATTTCTTATTAAGGCTTTAGGGTTGAGTTTTAATCTAAAAATCAATTAGATATAGGAGAATTAGTCCATTGCTAAACATTTCATGTGGGTCATTTCTTCGTATTCTCACATCTTAGTGCAGTAATATTAGATGGTGGATACACTCATTATTTTCCTTGATGATTTTAAAATTATGAAATCATAAAATGCGTGTCGCTTCTTGCTGCTCAAAATGATACTTTTCATCAAATCTAGCTTCTTATAATTTTTGTTGTTTTATTGATGAGGGGTTACGGGCATAGTTAGTAAATTCACATATTATACACGAATTTACATATTTTGAAAAAAAATCTTCCATTTTCTATACACGTTTTAATGTTATGTTAAATTGCACGTTTTTTTTTTTTTAAGTCAAACGTACAATACAAGTTTTTAAACATGTAAATGCATATTTTTCATGTTTAATACCAGTTATTGTCACATATTTTTTAATAATACATATAATTCACGTAATCAACACGTATTCTTAACTTAATATAATTATTTAATTAATTTAAATAAATACATAAATATTAAAATTAAAAAAGTAGCTGAATTTTTCAAAGTAAAGTCTTAGCAAAGTTGTTGAATAATACATGTACATATCTTTCACATATTTTACCTATTTCGTATTTTACAAACTACCATTAGACCATCTCCAATGGTTGGGCTAAAAGCCAAATATTTTAGCCCGTAAAATTTAGCTTTTAGCCTAGAAACAGATTTTCTGCTCCAACCGTTCTAGCCTAAAATTTTAGCTCGGGATTATTAAAGAATAAACTTAGGCTATTTTTTTTGTTAAATTAAGTTTTAAAAAAATAAATAAATATGTAAACTATCGTAAATTAATTTTATGAACATTTTAATCTAAAAAAATTTAAATTCCGATATATATTGGGTGAAGTCCACTCCGATTTCAGGGCTAAATTTTGAGGGGAATTTGGCCTTGGTTTAGCATTTAGCATTTAGCCCAAAATTTTCCCTTGGGTTGGATTGGGTTTGGGGGGAAATTTTGGGAGATAATTTGACTTTTAGCCCACCATTGGAGTTGATCTTAGGGGCTAAAAGGCTATAAATATTCTGCGTAAATTTTTTAGAATCCCGAATTTTATTTATAAAAGTTTGCACTTCTACGCTGGAAGGTTTAACTTTATTATGCTAAATGAGTCAAAAAATCTGAATTGTTATTATTAATTAACTCTAAAGAAAATAGTTATCATACACTTCCAAATAGAATAACATTACAAAATGTGAAACGCACAAAAACTAAAGGCAGCCCATGATCAGCATAAATAGTACAAAGGCCACAAAGCAATTAAATTAAACGATGCAAACGCAAGCCTTATATCATGAATACAAATTAAATATGAAGAAGTGGAATTTTGCACTCAACTCACTTGAGTGAAACAATACTTTTCACATAAATAAGAGCTTGGAAATCTACAACTCTATTGAGAACCGGAGGAATATGAAGATATTTGAGATGTCCAGTACTAGAATTATAAGAGGTGGCTCTTCCATCGGAGGCAAGCATAAGAAGCTCGTCATTTTTCCAAAATGTCAATGGCTTCCCAATGGCTTGTAAGGGTCCAATGATTAGTAGTTTTGTCCATGAACTCTTTACTCCGTCATAGTCGTGCATTACCCATATTTCACATGATTCAGACTTCTCACTTTGATCGTAACGAGAGCAAAATGAAGCAAGGGATTCATTACAAAGAAAGATATAATAAAACTTAAAACCGGACTCTCTTCTAGAAGGCAATTGTATTCTATGAAATATATCATCACCTAAATCAAATGAAAGTATGTATTCCTCACCATCCGTTGCATACCAATAACAAAGTCCCTTCAAGTACACTTGACAAGAACAAGAATAAGTTTTAGTTGATATATCAATCTTGATCTCTCTCCAAGAGTTAGCAGCTGTGGTGTATACCTCAGCCGTGTGAGGAAGAGGAATACGATGATAATATGTTCGCTCATCATCTGAATACTCAGAATTTTCTATAATTTGCACAACCTTGTATTCTTTAGCTTTGCAATCATAGCCAAATCCTAATGCTCGAAAGACCGTTTCCAATTCGAATTTTCCCTTGGGACGGGAAGGTAGAAGAAGGCATGAACTGGGAAGTCGCATGAATTCCCTCGTTGTAGGATTGCATAAAAGAATAATTTTACCTGCTGTTACACAAACAATCCCATTGCAATAACCGAGAATCAATACGTAATCATGATCTTCCAACGGAAATGGTATATTTAGGTCCTCAACATCATAATGAAAGTTGTGCTCATCACTATCAATAGAAAGATTAATCATGGACCAGAAAACTTCTTGTTTCCAACTATTGTCTGGGAAGACATGAGTCTGAGAACGGTTGAGAAGGATACAAGTGGAGGATGAGAATTTGTTGTCCACAGAATTGCTGAGCTGTTGGGCCACAAAACTTGGACTATTGATGAGAGTGCACCAAGACTTGCGTATACATTTGAATCGCATCAGAGATTTGGGCGACAACCTGGACAAGATTTCGACTACCCTGTCTTCAAGAGTTTCACTTTCATGCACCTGGGACATTTTGGCAGTTTTGTTCCACATGAATTCTTCACACATATATATACACAGGAAAAAACACCACAAGTTTGAGAAAACTAAATCAAACTCCGAGTCTTTAAGGCCTGGTAGGTCAAGGTTCAATTACTAAACATATTACTACTAAGATGCTAATATCCAACTGTACTAAATTAACTTGGAATTCCATGACCACAACATATATAGCTAGCTATCAAAGAAAAAAGAAGCGATCTAGTAAGTTTCGAGTTTTATGGTGGACCATAGGTTTAAATTTTACTATATTTACTTTTTTTTTTGTTTATTTTAATGATACACAAATAACCACTGAAATTTTACATTTTAATTCTACATTGAGTTAACTAAGAAAGGAAAATTCACATAATCATACACAAGTTAATAAATTAAGCCATTTTTTCATTAGAAATACAATCACATAACCCCTTTTCATCTAAATTTACCCCAATTTCTATTTATACTTTGTAAAAAAGAAGAAAACTTTGGAGATTTCAAATTTTCAAGAGGCATGTGCACCAATTTCTATTTATACTTTGTAAAAAAAGAAGAAACCACTTTGGAGATTTCAGATTTTTAAGAGGCATCTGCACATATGGAACATTAGAACTGCTAGGGCGTGGCCGAAGTGTGATCCAGTTCACCTAGTGGCCCAAACCCCAACCACCCCACCCCACCCCCCCCCCCCCCCTTCCCTTCTCCTTAATTTTTTTAGAAAAAACTAATGAAAAGAGATTGAAAACTTTAAGTTTTAATGATATGGACAAAATAAAGGGTAAAGTGAATAGTACCAAGTTTGACTTTTTAGTGTAAAAATATGGTTTTTCGTTAAAGTGAACAATACCGTGGGTTTTTTTGTTAAAACTCCCTACTTTTTTAGTTTATATTTTTGCACAATTTTCCATGTAATTTGGATTAATTCTTAATTAAATAAATGAAAGTATATTTTTTTTCATGTGACCGATTCAATTAATTTATTTTTAGGTATGTTTAGTGGGAAAGTTAGTTGTCAAACATACAATGCAACTACAAACACCATATTGTGTGAACATCATTATTTTACTAATTTCATACCTAAAAATGCACCTCTAAAGGCCTTTTCAAGTCTATCCAACTTGAATAAGGGATACAACACCACCCATATCATGTTGTCCAATGGTACTAAAATAACCTTTAAAGGCCTTTTTTTTCTTTGAATATCAATAAAATTTTCCTTGTACCGTCAAGGTTCAATGTAAAAAAAGAGTTAATTAACACTTGGGTCTCTGATAAGGAAGTTGATCGTGGATTGTCAATAAGCCTGGAATTGAATCTTCCTTGGTCGGGTCAGAGCGCAAGCTAATGGTTTTGGCTATTGTACTCTCACCGTCTAAATTTTCTTTCTATTAATGTACTAAAAAAATTACACAACTTAATATATGGTATTTGAAACTATCTACTAAATTAACAAGATACATTATTATTATACAGAAATAGGTAGAGAGCTAGAGACCCTTTGGTGGCTAGTTCAAAGAGCTTTCCATGGAAGGAGAAAATGAAAACTCCAATCACAGCATCAGTCAGCACATATAAATTCTTAGCCTTCTTCAAGATCCCCACCCAGAGCTTGCTGAAAGTAATCTGCCTATGCACTGGGTTCTCGATCCTCTTCATGTGAACGTACTCTATACCTTTGAGAGTCTTTTGATAGTAAGAGTAGGGGCCTTATCGTTCAGGTGCATATATATCCTCCTCCAGTGGCCAAGCCAGGATTTGCTGAGGGAAGGGGTGAAATTTAAAAGAGTACAAGGTTCAATCGAAGCGGTTGCTTTCACATTAGAGAATGCAAAGTTTTGGATCAATATTCATAGCAGAAATAGTCTCTCTACCAAAGCAGTTGTAAGCAATAATATCAAAGTCAATGTAAGAAGCTTAAATTGGTTGGGATTAGATCCTAAAAAAATGTTAGGCACTAGTCAAACAGCGGACTGAGACCTAACAAGCCTAGGCGAGATCTAAGTAGGAGCCTAGATGGATTTAAATTATTGTAAAATAAGCCTTAAACAATATTTACATTGGTTTTAAAAAGTAATACAATATTTATAGATATTATGAGAGTTTAAGATAAATATGGTAGGAGCCTTAAAAAAGAAAATAAAAATACATACAAGAATAAAAAATTAAAAAAAGGAGAAAAATGAGTTAACAAACCACAAAAAAGAGGTGGGATCAGAAGAGAAAAAAAAGGGACAATAATTGGGTACTCTCTAGTGAGTACCCATTATACTGAACTCATGAAGTGGCCCAATAAAAGTATAATCCACTTGTCATATCTAAAATCTCCCAAAACACTTACTGCCTTTGTTACCAAACACTCATCATCTTCCTCCTCCCAACTTCTATTTTTCAATCAATTCCAACCCTCTTCCCAGCGACTGCAACCCCAATCTTCTCCAGCGAAACCATCTTCTCCCTCCCCTCTGCTATGGCTCTTCATCACCACACCCTAAATAAAACAAAGAACCAATATCCTTTGTTTGCCATGAATTCTCACTAGCCAAACACCACCCTCAAACCTTTCACCCACCAAATACCAGTGGGGACCACGGCAGAACCATGGGAAATCTGGGTTGAACGAGGAGACAAAAGTGGTGTTGACGAAGGAAAGCGGTTGGAGAAGGAGACGGCAACCCAATTTTTTTTTTCAAATATGGATAAACAACCAAATTTCATTGCAACCTGCCACCAATCCTTATCTCCTCCGGCTACCCACCTCCACTCACTCTTTTCTACAGGAAGACCGATTCGTCATCCTTCTCTTGAACGACGGCTATTGCTGAAGACTGTTTCCCGCGCAGTAGCAGAAACCAGACTATCGAAGCGGGAATTCTCATTTTCGACGAGAACGGAGGGGCTAAAGGAGCGCTTCTAGTTGTGTTTTCCGGCAAAGGGAAGGGAGGCCGCCACTCCTCGTCCTCACGTATCTTCGCCACTGTCCTCCTCCTTCATCAGCTAGTCAATGATATTAAATGAAATATATATATTTTTTAATTTGTGGTACGGTTCAGTTTCAGTTGGGTTTCCAATGTTCAAAACCGAAACCAAATTGTTTTTTCATACTGTAGTTTGGTTTCAAACCAATACCATTTCAGAACCGCAAAAACCGAACCTTTTTCTAAGTTCACCACTGCATCGTCCTTATTTAGAAAAAGGTGAAAAAATTCATTTTAATGGAGCGTGGATAGAAATTAGGGTGAACTTAAATGCAAAGTGGTGTTTAAATAGAAAAGTTCTTAGTTGTAATAAGGAAGCAGTCATGTGATTGTCTTTCTAATGAAAAAATAGCTTAACTAATTAAAATTCGTGTGAATATATGAATTTTCCTTTGTTAGTTAATTGAAATCATGTGATGTTACATGTTCACCCATATATGAATATCATGCTCACCTCATCTATATAATGTAGACTTGTAAAGTAAAATTTGAAGGGTTTTATATGAATAAAAAATAAATAAATAAATAGTAAATTGAACGTATGAGTTTCCATAAAAATTGCAACTGACTAAATCGCCCATGTTTTCCTTAAAAAACTCGCCAAATCTGGATTGGCCTTGTTTTCTTCAATAGCTAAATATGATGCGGTTATGGAACTTCAAGTTTATTTAGTACTAATTGGGCATATGATGTGGTAATATGTTTAATAATTGAACCTCGATCTACCAGGCTTTAGGGACTTGGAGTTTGATTTAGTTTGTGTCTTAAACTTTCGTGTTCTTTACTGTGTATATATACGAGTGAAGAATTCATGTGGAACAAAACTACAGGAATGTCCTAGATGCGGAAAAGTGAAACTCCTGAAGATAAGGTGGTCGAAATCCTGTCGAGGTTGCCGCCCAAGTCTCTCATGCGATTCAAATGCATACACAAGTCTTGGTGCACTCTCATCAAAAGTTCAAGTTTAGTGGCCAAACACCTCAGCAATTCTATGGACAACAAACTCTCAACCTCCACTTGTATCCTTCTCAACCGTTCTGAAATGCCCGTTTTCCCGGACAACAGTTGGAAATATGAAGTTTTATGGTCCAGGATTAATCTTTCCATTGATAGTGATGAGCACAACCTTCAATATAATGTTGAGGACCTAAATATACCGTTTCCAATGGAATACCATCATCCTGTATTGAGTCACGGTTATTGCGATGGTATTTTCTGTGTAATTACAGGGAAAAATGTTGTTTTATGGAATCCTGCAATTGGGGAATTCAGACAACTTCCGATTCATGCCTTCTTCTACCTTCCCCTCCTGATGGAAAATTCGAATTGGAAACGACCTTTCGGGCATTGGGATTTGGCTATGATTGCAAAGCTAAAGAATACGAGGTTGTGCGAATTATAGAAAATTGTGAATATTCTGATGACAAGCAAACATATCATCATCGTATTTCTCTTCCTTACACTGCTGAGGTATACTACACAACGACTGGTAACTCTTGGAAAGAGATCATTGATGTATCAAGTAATGCCTATCCATGTTCTTGTTTAGTGTACTTGAAGGGATTTTGTTATTGGTTTGCAACAGATGGCGAGGAATACATACTTTCATTTGACTTAGGAGATGAGATATTTAACAGAACACAATTGCCTTCCAGGAGAGAATCCGGTTTAAGTTTTATAGTCTTTTTCTGTATAATGAATCAGTCACTTCTTATTGTTCTCATTACGATCCAAGCGAGCATTCTAAATTATTTGAAATATGGGTGATGGACGACTATGATGGAGTGAAGAGTTCATGGAAGAAACTCCTAACTGTTGGACCCCTTAAAGGCATTCGTTATCCATTGACACTCTGGAAGGGTGACGAACTTCTTATGCTTGCCTCCGACGAAAGAGCCACCTCCTATAATTCTAGTGCCGGAAATCTCAAGTATCTTCATATTCCTCCTATTATCGATGAGGTCATAGATTTCAAAGCTCTTATTTATGTGAAAAGTATTGTTCCAATTAAGTGAGCTAATGTTACAGTTCCATTTTCTCCTATTTAATTTGTATGTATGTGTTGACCCTAAAAGCTATTTTGGGCCCAAACAGTATGATATAAGGCTTGAGTTTGTACCTTCTAATTTTGCTTTCCATCCTTTGTACTATTTTTGCTTATTGGCTACCTTTAGTTTTCGGGCTTTCCAAATTTTGTAATATTATTCTATTTCAAAGTGTATGATAACTATTCTTCTACGATTAATTAATTAACAATAACAATTCCAATATGTTCGTTTCTAAAAAAAAAAAAAAAAAAATCCATTATATTTTTCTTTTTTCTTCTGAATTCCCTTCTTAAAAACTTAATAAGTTTTTCCTCATTTAACATAATCAAGTTACAGGCCCTTTATGCAAAGGGGTTCCTATTTTTTTGGTTTTTTTTATAAAAATGGGGATTAGGTGTGGGTCCACTTCAAATCGAATTTTAACGATCCGAACCGTCTATTTTATAAGTCTCGATTCATAGATCATCCTTACAAAAATTCAATTCAATCCAAAACCATTTGCCTATTTAATTATCAAGATCAAATTTCATTGTTTCTTATATAACAAAGTATTCGTTCATTTCTTTGAATCCAATTAGATGTCTTAAATATTTTCG
Organism: Pyrus ussuriensis x Pyrus communis; assembly: GCA_008932095.1. Taxonomy (NCBI): domain Eukaryota; kingdom Viridiplantae; phylum Streptophyta; class Magnoliopsida; order Rosales; family Rosaceae; genus Pyrus; species Pyrus ussuriensis x Pyrus communis. Next base: position 18,734,265 of record CM018521.1, on the reverse strand, counting down.
ATTTGGCTAATATTTTGCAAGGATGTTCTATGAGGTATAACTTGAAAAATAGACGGTTCGGATCGTTAAAATTCAATGTGGTGTGGACCCCGCAATTAATCCCCATTTTTATAAATAAAAAACAAAAATAGGGATCCCTTCCCTTAAAGGTTTCTTATATAAATTTCAGGATGCTAAAAGAAATTTAGGCAAAAAGAATATTTATAGCCTTTTAGCCCCTAACCATAGTTAGTAAAATATGGAGCTGATATAGTATGTGAAAATACGTACGTGTATTATTCCGCAATTTTGCTAAAACATTACTTAGAAAACAAGAAAATCTTGCCAAATTCTTCTACTGTTCCTCATCAAACTTATTCCAATATATATGCTGGTTGGGAATTGCTACTAGGCACCCACTATTTCTTGCTATAAAAAGGCTGCTAAAGGGTTACACAACAAATGCAAGAGTGAGTCATTTAGGGTTTTGGCAAAATCTCCCATCTCCAAAGGAATCCTACGACCTCTAATTAATTCGTTGTCTTCCTTCTCTTCGACAATATCCTCCGCCCTTCACAACCATAAGAATAATATAGAAAGAAATAATAATAATAAATAAATAAAATAAAAATAATTTACTCTCTCAGAGAATGAATCTCAAACAATCCGTCAGCAAACTAACCGACGTCACACAGCGAATTACAAACCTTCTGCTTATCACTCAAGGCAAGGAGGAGAACATGGTGTATTCGCTGTTGGCCATTTATATAGGTTGTGCTGAGTTTGATAGCATCTGGATCAAACAATCCAACCGAGAACTAATTGATCTCGTCCCTCTGGTTTTGGTCGATGGATCTCCTGGCGGAGGTCCATGCTTGTCCTTTGCCATTGGCCTTTGAGTCGAAAAGCCTGTCCCCCCTCAAGCCTTCTTTCAAACAAGTGGTGTACACTGTTTACAAGAAAAGTCACAACAAACTCGATTGCAAGAATAGGGCTGAAGAAGCGAATCCCAAAGTCAATTTCTGGTAGTCTTGGCAATCGTATTGTATTTTTCATGTTCGTGTTATTATCATGTTATACCCGATATCTTAACAAGTCTTGTTGTGTAATATTTATTAAAGAAAACGAGTAATATGATCCAATCCTAAATCGACTTATTAATATTATTAGGTAATATGACTCATTACCCATTAAAAAAAATATTTTTTAAATAAATAAATAATGAAAATGAAAAACATAATTTGACATAAAAATAGAAAATATAATACTAAATTAGTATATGCATACCACGTTGTCACTAAATATTACTCTAAAACATAAAAAATAAAAAAATAAAAATTTTGTCTTTCAAGTATTATGTACTCCAAAATTAGAGCATAATGAAAAAAATATTAATACATTACTATAAAATACCAAAAATGTTCAAGGATAGCAAAATGAAGGGAGTTGCGTTTCAAGATTCAGGAACCTTGCTTGTTTATGTAACGTTTCACATTTTTTAGACTTGTACATTAAGGATTATGAATTTTGTTTATTTTGAACTCCCTTAAAAATACTATTCATGAGGGTTTGTATGGTTTTAAAATTCAAATGATGTTGTACCCATACTCATAGTGTAGAGGATGCGAGCACGAGCCTTTGCATCTTTTTTTTTCTTTCACATTTTTTGCACTTATAAATTAATTATTATAATTATTTTAATATGTTTGGTATTTTTAAACTACTTGATACTTTTATTTTAATGTGTTTTATAATTTTTTTAATCTCACTTTTGCCTATTGTATACTAAATATTATTAAATAAAACTTATTTTTTTTTAATTTATATAGAATATTAATACAATAATACATATTTAATATTTAATATACAATATATACGTATACACTATTACTATTGTATTTATAGAAAGTTTTTTTAGTAGTTTGAAAAATTAAATCATCAAAATAACTTTTTTTCTTAACGTGTCGAAACAGATTATCCGTGTATCACTTTTTGTGTAAACCTGTTAAGGACCAATTATAAGGACCAATTATTAATGGGTTCTTATTGTGAGACCCAATAACGACCCAATTAGTTATCGTGTTGACCCGAAACCCATTATTTTCGTGTCATTTACGTGTCTTGTTAACCAGTTGTGTAAGAAATTGTCAGGTCTAATTTGTGGGCCAAAAAGAGACTAATGGAGTTATTAAGGAGGCTCTTCCGCCAAATTCAATTGACCATTTCACCAGAGTTATCTTTGCAAATGCATTAAACTTAAAAGGAATTTGGGATCAAGGTCACAGTTTTGATACATCACAAACAAAAAAGTATTACTTTTACCTTCACAATGAAGATAGGAGACTACCACCGGTTAGGACACTTTTCATGACAAGCAATGCGAAGCAATTTGCAAGAGCCGTTCATGTGTTAAAAGATTTAAAGCTTACTTATAAATTGGGGTCAGACGGGACACGGATTTTCTCAATGTATTTGTTACTTCCAGATGCAATAGATGGACTATGACACACTCCAACCCCAATAACACAAATTATGAAGTTGTAATGTGTTGACTGACACTAAATTGACTATATGACCCCATCCGGAGATGACATCACAAGCCAACTCAATGATGATGCCATAGTAAGATATTTATGATATGTAAGAATTTAAATCAAAAGATGTTCATTAAAATAATAAATCCAAAGCTGCTACATAAGTACTTATGATCCTCCCCACTTAGGGACACAAATTATCTCGGGTTTGATCCCATTATTAATCACATCACATCAGAGCAGCTAGAAGTTTCACACAACAATAAATACAACAAAGTGCAGTGCTATGCATAATCAAAAGTGTGATCATGCAATTATTATTACAACATAGATAAAACTACATTAAAGGAGCCATCACCCAAAATCCAAAGGATGAAAGCTTCACTGCCAAGCCCACTCGTCCCCATTGATGTTCTTCTTAGTCTCGTTGTGTCCGGAAGGTGTCAATAAAACAAAACATGAGTGGACCAATTTTTCCATAGTTATGAAATCATCATTTAAACATAATAACTAAGGTTGGGTTCGATACAAAACAGTTCAATTCATTTTTTTCGATTCAGCTTTTTTTGGTTTGGTTTTGGATTGGTTTCGGGTTTTTTTTCTTTTTTTTTTTTTTTAAGGAAAAAATTGAAACATATAATCATCCGAACATTAACACACCACAAGTCTGTAATGACATCGTCATGCTAACATGGTAAGCCAAAACTCAGAACAGGGATCAAAAGACTATCTATTATGCACAATTTTATCCAACACAGGATTGTTGCTTCAGTTCCCAACCAAAAGAAGGAAAAGAAATTAGCAAAACCCATGAAATTGAAAAGCTGTAGAACCTATGAAATTGAAAATAGAATCTGCAAAACCAATGAAATTGAAAAGAAAATTTGTAGAACATGAGAGAAATTACCATGAGAGTAACCTTGCAAAGGAATTCATGGGTCGAGACTCAGAAAGATCGAAAAATCTGGATTAGAATCTTTTGATTTGGAGGGGTTTCCGATTCGAAAAGGGCGAGGGGAAATCACGATTTGGAAGAAGAAATTCACGAGGAGAACATGAGAAAAGGGAGAGAAAGAGAGCCTGATTTGGAGTAAGAGAGGAAGAAAATAAGAAAGAAGAGCATAGAGGTGCAAGAACTCAACGGTGGGAGAAAGAGAGAAAGGCTGAGAAGTTAGAATAAAGAGGAGATGAAATGGGAGAAAATTGGATGGCTAGGGTTTTGTGTTTAGAAATATTAGAAAGAATTAAATATCCATAATCAGTATATATGTTTTACTAATTTGATTATAGCAACACAAAACTTGTTGTCAAGTTGGTTCGAAACATCTAGCCTCTAGATTTTGAGTATTTGTATACGCTTTATATAAACAATATATATTAAATAATTAAATATAAATCAGTTCGGCTCAGTCTGGTCTAGTTTATGGACCACCAAAACCGAAACCGAACCAACCTATTTCAGTTTGGTTCACTTAGTTCGGTTTGTTTTTTTTTTCAGTTTGGTTTTTTCAGCTTATGTTTGGTGTTTGTCTCGGTTTTTTTTTTTCAGTTTTCGGTTTTTTAAACTCATCCCTAATAATAACCCCTGTTTTGAAAACATATATAGCAAAAAACTATATAATATAATACTACCATAATAGTAAAGTCTCATTCATCAATATCAACGAAAAACCATCAAGTCAAGTCCAGCTATCATACCTTCCGTCAATCAATCATGCTAGCATCCAACATAAGTATAGCAAGCAGGAAATATACTAGCTCAACTAGATGATCTCAATACCAGTAATAATCATCAACCCTAGCATCCACTAGGACAAATATAACCTGCAAACAAAACGGCTAAAGATAGTTATACGACACGTCACATGATGACTATGTGGTGAAAATAGATCACGAATGATCTAAAGATATTATCAATATCATCTTTAGTCTTGTCTAAGACTAACATAATAATATGCATCCACATATTAAGCATAAAAGCATGTACATATATATAAGGTAAAAACATTTGGTTTTTCGAAAGGGTCCACTCACAGGTAAGCAGAGCGTCCCTTGCAAATAGGCTCATTGCATGTATCCTTTTGATCCTCAATTAACCATGTGAATATCAATGTAAGCTAAGATAAGCTTAAACCATCATATAAATGGAACGTTGTCCAATTCAACCATTTAGGCTTCGAATTTGCACAAACAGAGGGCACCACGTGATTTAGAACACCAAAAAACCTAGGGTTAGGTCGGGTCTATCACATGCCGCCACGCGCTGCCATACTTCGGCCATGCGTCACCACGCACTGGGAAACACGCACCACCATGGGCTACCGTCTTCGGCAATAGCACCATGGTTCGGCAAGTAGGCATCGCACTCGTCGGCGACAGTGCCACATGCTGGTGCAATTAGGGTTTAAAACAGTTAATGAAATATACCTTTGCTGTTAGAAGATTCTATTAAAACTAATAGAATCTCAATCCCTGCAGTCAAAGTTAACGGTAACTGTCACAAGTTACCATCACCGGTCACCAGTGCTTTGCCAAAATCTACAATGGGAACCCAGAACACGATTAGGGCATCCCGAGCACGATTTCAACGTATTTCAACGTGAATATTACCAATTAATGTCCCAAAAATGGTCTAGAAGCTTACGCAAACTTGATTTAGGAGGAGGAGAGGTCGAATCCACCTCGGATTCAACGGTTGAGATTTGGCTAGGTTCTCCGGATTCTAGAAATGATGAACAGAGAGCATGCAAGTCAAATATTAATGACTTCAAGCCCAAAACTCACATGCAAGAAGATATTTAAGTACCTAGGGTTATTTCCTGGTGGGTCCGTGCACCACCAGTCAAAAACTCATCAGAGTTTGCCGGGAGAAGAACACCAGAATCTGTACAAGTTGCACAGGGGGATAAGAGGGGTTAAAACCCTTGGTTCGAACAGGAAATGGCATAAACTTCATCCCAAAACAGATTAAAACTCAACTAACACACATTTAGGTCGAAATCTTACCTGAGATTCACCTTGGAAAGCTCGAGGCTCTCAAAACTCACGAGTTCAAATCCTTCCCCGTCATTGATCACACATGCGGTATCACTTATTAGTGTTTGATTTCTGGATTGAGTTTCTTCAATGGAATGATGAATGCAGAAATGTATAGAGAGAAAAAGATTAGAGAACCATGGAAGCTACAATGCTCATTGGATTACATTCTCTCCAAGCAAGGAACTCAGAGAGCATATATTACCATTAGAGAAGTGAGTAACACACTCACTCTCTCACACCATTACAACCCAATCACAACCATCCATTCTTAAGTCATCATATAAGATGCTTACACCTGTCATGATCTATGACTCATCACAATCTAATCTAGATGCCATATGGGGTATGATCCATAGGCTCACATTACATCTTACAACTTGCATATAATAAAACCAACATAGCAAATACATTTATACACCAATACTCCCTTCTAAATGTTTTTCTGATTTCACTTCAATGGAATGATGAATGCAGAAATGTATAGAGAGAAAAAATTAGAGAACCATGGAAGCTACAATGCTCATTGGATTCCATTCTCTCCAAGCAAGGAACTCAGAGAGCATATATTACCATTAGAGAAGTGAGTAACACACTCACTCTCTCACATCATTACAACCCAATCACAACCATCCATTCTTAAGCCATCATATAAGATGCTTACACCTGTCATGATCTATGGCTCATCACAATCTAATCTAGATGCCATATGGAATATGATCCAAAGGCTCACATTACATCTTACAACTTGCATATAATAAAACCAACATAGCAAATACATTTATACACCAATATCACTAGACTCCTTAGGCCATGGTGATGCAGGAAATGAAGGTTTTGCGGCACAATTTGGTGATGGAGAATGGTGAAGGTGATGGTGTTGTCTCACGGAGCAAGAGAGAACGAATAGATAAAGAGAGAGAGCTCGCGACTTAGAGAGAGAATGAGAGTATTTGAAGGGAAAGAGAGGGACTGAGAGTTGGGTAATCCCACTTAACCCATGTTAAGTGAAATTATGAAGTTGCCCCTCTAATTATTTTGAATTACAAAATGGACCCTCAAGGTCTCGATCCGTAATTCAATTTCGACATAAAACTTACATACGAAAATAAAGATTATAAAACTTAAGAAAGCACAAGGATATAATTCCCGAATCGAGGTTCGATAAATTAGTTTAGACACCAACTCAAAGACAAAATAGTCATTTTACACATCTCAAGAATAAAATACAATGTTTTAAAGTATGGTTTGTAACAGACTACCAGCATTGATTAAGAGAAATTGTTCTAAATCTGGTTTCTTAGATCACCGTAGTCCCTCAAATCGTGTTGAAGTCGGTGATTTAGAATCCCAAAGTTCAAGTTTTCCTCTGACTTTGAAGATTCTGTAACTCCAAAGGATTTAGGGTTGTTGCCTTTTGAAGTTACAGAGGAGTTAATTTGACAGAGATGGTATAAACCCTTATGTTTCTGCCATATTTTAGGGCATAAATCCAACAATCATAGACTTGCACTAAATCCAATGATCACAATGATGCACACCCATACTGTCTAGATGTCAACCAAGTTGCTTATGTGTCATCGCCTTGGTGAATGGGTCCGCTGTGTTTTCTGCAGTGTCAGGTCATTGTACTTGAACATTCTTCTATTTCGCAAGTTCTCTAATCTTGTGAAAATGCTTTTCGATGTGTTTGGATGACTTATGAAACATTGGTTCCATAGCTTGAGCTATTACACCATTGTCGTTACAGTACAAAAGAACTGGTGAAGCAATGGTAGAAACTAGTCAAAGCTCTGTAACGAACTTCTTGATCAAAAGAGCCTCACGACTAGCATTTGAAGCATCTTTGGTTGAAAAGCACAGTGCATTTCTACTTGTGACTCCTCCAGCTGCCAGCTCCTCCATTCAAAATGAAGACACATCCAAGTGTGGACTTACACTTTGCAGATCCTGTGTGGTTGAAATCAGCGTATCCATTCACAAGTAATTCCTATTCAACGTTTCCTACATAACCAACATAAAATCCTTAGTACTTCTTAAGTACTTTAAGGATTGCCTTTACAACTTCCTAAGGTATTTTTATTTTTTATTTTTAATATTTTAATTTTAATTTAATTTGTTAATTTTTTGCTCTGCAAAATTAATTGTTTGTGCAACGAAATATTTTGTCATACAAGGTTTAGTTTTTATTTTTTATTTTTTATTTCTTATATTTTTATTTAATTATATTACTTGTCTGCACCACAAAATATTTGATAGCACAATATTTTTCAATTTTTACTTTTATAATTTAATTTAATTGTCTGGCTTTATATATTTTAATTACTTTAGTTTAAATTGACATATTTAAATAAAATTACAAAATATATATTATATTAAAAATGTATATAGAGATTAACAAAATACAATAATAAAATCCTATTACAAATCTATTGTGGTAGTAGTTGTCGGGGATATGGTCTGATGGCATCCTAATCCTCGCCTTCTCAACTTCCGCCTCCAAAGTCCTGACAATTCCTTGCAAAAAAACAAACATTGTCAAATAACCAAAAAAAAAAAAAACCAACATAAAATAATACCAAAAAGCAGCATAACCTCCCATAAAATCAGCTTACCTCAAATCTGATCCAAACTCCACTGCTTACCCCATACCTGACCCCAAATCCAAAATCAACTCTAAAAACACATAATAATGAAAAAAAATTGTAAAATTGAGGAATAAATTAGGGAAAAAAAAAAACTTTTTGTCAAGATTAAGAGTGATTGAGAGATAGAGATGGAGAGAGTGAGAAGAGATAGTGAGAGAGAGAGAGAGAGAGGAGAGAGTGAGACAGAGAGGGATAAAGTGAGTGAGAGTGAGAGATAGAGAGGGAAAGCGAATAGATTAAGTGTCAGTGAGAGGAGATAGTAGTATGAGAGAGGGCTAGATTTGGGGAAAGGGAAAGAGAGAGGAGAGGTAAGAGAAAATTGTGGAGGAGTTAATTGGTTTTAGACCATATAACTTTTTCCTATGAATGATACGAATTGCGCAACGAAGGCTTGGTTGTGCAAAGTCTTAAAAGAATTTTCCTACATCCCATTTTTGGTGGCCACCCAAAATTTTAGGGTCTTGTGCGACGAATGATTGGCAACACAAAGTTTTTTTTATTTTTTTATTTTAAATCCGCATCCCATTTTTCGGCACCCGCCCAAATTTAAGATTATGCACAATAAAATATTGGGATCTCGTTGTGGAAAGTTTATAAACATAAATTTTATTATACAATTTAAATTAAAAAAATTGGGTTTAGGCGATGAAATATTAATATTCGTTGCGCAAATTTAAAAAAAACAAAAAGAAAATACTTTTATTTTATAATTTAAAATATAAATAAAATAAAATAAGGTAGGTGGCATAATGTTGATATTCGTCGAGCAAAGCTTTTAAAAAATATAAAATAAAGCAAATATTTTTCTTTTTTCTTTTTTTTTTAAACAAGAAGAAAATTATATTAAAGCGAAAACCCTCGAGCACAACCGTTCCCTACAATATCAAAATGAAGAGCATGTAGAGCAAAAGAATGAATACCGTGATCCCAAATATATGATAATCAGTAATAAGAAGGACATGGGGAGCGAAGGCATCAGCAACAAATTAGCCTCTCTAAAAATATGTTTCCAATCAATGCTAGCAAATTTGGTCGCCGTCCAATTTATATCTTCAATAATTGGAACCTGATTCCACAACGCCACACCACAATCCAACATTGACTGCAAAACCAACCTAGAGTCACCTTCAACAATAATCTTTGCAAAGCCTTTCTTCTGAGCAAAAAGAATCCCCTCTCTAAGAGCCATGGCCTCTACTTCAGAAATAGTGGTACCATCAAGATTTGAAGCTCCACCTCCAACGAGCTGCCCATTATGGTTCTTTAACACAAAACCCATGGTCGCCTTGTCCCCCAACACCGAACCGTCAAAGTTAAGCTTATTATAATTCTAATCCGGTGGATGTCATCTAATAATTGTGGAAATATCATTTGTATTCCTTGTAGAACTTATACAATTGGCTTTAAGATATTGCTCACCCAAAGATATAGAAACTTGACTTGGAATAGGCAGAATATTCTTAAACACGTACCATGTTATTATGATCATTCCAAATTTGCCAACCAAAAGTAAATACAAGCTTAAATCACTAGCAACTTCCTTATCAAGCCATGTTAGCACTTAACAGAAAAATTGACTAAGGTCTGACATTGCAACAAATTCGTAAGATGAGGTATGACATTGTAATTTTTAAAATATAAGGTATAAGATTGTGATTTGATGTACAATTAAGGTAGTTTTATGTAATTTATCCACAAAGTTATTATGTAATTTCTAAGAGTGGAACTTCCAAATAAAAAAAAAAACACAAAAACATAAGGGAATTGGCAGCCCATGATAAGCAAACATAATACAAAAGGCCCCAAAGAAAAATTAGAAGATGTAAACTCAAGCCTATACAAATTAAATAGGAGAAAATGAAACTTTGCCCTCAACTCAGTTGACTGGAACAATACTTTCCACATAAATAAGAGCTTGTAAATCTATAACCTCATTCATAATAGGAGGAATAAGAAGATACTTGAGATTTCCAGTACTTGAATTATAAGAGGTGACTCTTCTATCTGAGGTAACCATAAGAAACTCGTCACTTTTCCAAAATGTCAATGGATTCTCATTGTGCTTAAAGGGTCCAATGGCTAGAAGTTTTGTCCATGAACTCTTAACTCCGTGATAGTCGTCCATTACCCATATTTCAAATATTTCAAATAATCTAGAATTGCCACTTGGACCGTAAAGAGAGCAAAAACAAGCGAGGGATTCATTATACAGAAAAAGATTACAAAACTGCAAACTGGATTCTCTCCCAAGAGGCATTTGTATTCTATGAAATATCTCATCACTTAAATCAAATGAAAGTATGAATTCCTCGCCATCATTTGCAATCCAATAACAAAATCCCTTCAAGTACACTGGACAAGAATCAAGATAGCTTTTACTTGATATATCAATCTTTATCTCTTTCCAAGAGTTAGCAGTCGTGGTGTATACCTGAGCCGTATGAGGAAGATCAATACGATGGTAATATGTTCGTTCAGCATCTGAATACTCACAATTTTCTGTAATTCGCACAACCTTGTATTCTTTAGCTTTGCAATCATAGCCGAATCCCAATCCTCCAAAGCTCGTCTCCAATTGGAATTTTATGTTGGGAAGGGGTAGAAGGAGGCAATCGGGAAGTTGCCTGAATTCCCCAATTGCAGGATTGCATAAAACAACATTTTTCCCTGTTATTACACAGACAATCCCATTGCAATGACCGTGAATCACTACAGGATGATGGTCTTCCATTGGAAACGGTATATTTAGGTCCTCAACATCATAATGAAGGTTGTGCTCATCACTATCAATGGAAAGACTAATCATGGACCAAAAAACTTCATATTTCCAACTGTTGTCTGGGAAAACGGGCATCTGAGAACGGTTGAGAAGGATACAAGTGTTGGACGAGCGTTTGTTGTCCACGGAATTGTTGAGGTGTTTGGCCACAAAACTTGGACCATTGATGAGAGTGCACCAAGACTTGCGTATGCATTTGAATCGCATCAGAGACTTGGATGGCAACCTGGACAAAATTTCGACCACCTTATCTTCAGGAGTTTCACTTTCATGCACCTGAGACATTTCGGCAGTTTGGTTCCACAAGAAATCTTCACATGTATATATACATAGGAAAAGAACACCACCAGATTGAGAGACAAGCTAAATAAAACTCTAGGTCGTTAAGGCCTGGTAGATCGAGGTCCAATTATTAAACATATTACCACATAAGACGCCAAAATTCAACAGTACTAAATAAACTTGGAGTTCCACAACCACAACATATTTAGCTATAGAAAACATGGGTGACCCAGTCACTTTCGAGTTTTTTGGAGGATCATAAATTCAAATTTTACTATTGTCAATTTTTTTTATTGATTAAAAATAACCATTCGAATTTTGTCTTTTAGTTTTACATTAAATTGATAAGATGATGAGCATGATATTCGTATAGCCAACATATAACATCACACAATTTTAATTAACTAAGAAAGAAAAATTCATGTATTCACACAAATTTTAATTAATTAAGCTAATTTTTTCATTAGAAATATAATCACATAACTATATCCTTATTACAACCAAGACTTCTATTTAAACACCATTTCGCAAATAAGTTTACCCCAATTTCCATCTAAGTGCCGTTAAAATTAAAAAATTAAACCTTTCCTAAGTTCATTACATTTCTTCCAAAATACCGTCAAACATGAACACATCATGCACAAACACCCCAACGCAGCCTCCCACGCACCCCCAATTTTTGAACTTCCAACGGTGGAAGACAAGGGCACAAATAGCCTAAAACTCAAAAACATTGCTCCACTGGTCCAAAAATTGAAGGGCAATCAATAGGCCCCACTGTACCCAACTTAGTAGTAAGTTAAGGCAAGATTTTTTTTTTCTTACCATCTTTAGCTGACAAAAGGCCACACGCAAAGAAATGGTTTTAGTTGGCTTTAGCCAAAAGGAGGAGACGTCAAATTAAACTTGGGCAAACAACTACATAGTTAGACTTGGATAAACAAAGTTTCATATAACTTTTATGCAATCGTATGTTCAAAAAAATATTAAAATATGTTTAAAACTCGAGACGAAAATTGGAGGAAGACTGGAATGAGTGTTAACGGAGAGCATGAGGATGTAGTAGGTATGAAGGGAAGTAAGAGTGTTAAGGAATGTGGCTCTGCTGCTGAGGATGCTGTGATGAGTTTACCTAGGCCTAAAGTGGGGAGTCTAAAGTCTGAAGAAGCGTATCCGAGAGGAGGTTGCTGAAGCAGAAGGGAGTCACAAGAGATTGACAGATGAAGTGCATCACTTGGAACTGTAGGGGTCTAGGGAGACCTGATTTTAACTGTATTATAGTTTTGTGTACTTAAACTGGACCTTTTTTGCTTGTTTGAAATGAAGATGTCTTTAGATAAGGTCCATTGTTGGTTTCAAAGATTTTTCAGCTTCTAGATAGTCAAGTGGGGTTCATGTCTTGTGCTCACATAAAGTGGTTTCTAATAGAAACGTCTAAATTAGTGAAATTGAACTTGTAACAGTTTGACAATCCATTGAATGGAGGGAATAAGATTGTGATTTGTGTTATGGGAAATAAATTATCCATAAGCATCAATGTTAGAACATTTAGGTTCTAAGGCATGGCATACATGAAAAACTTCGGGATTCCACGGTGTATTGTTTTATGAAAATTTCGGGTTTCAAAGACACTAAATTTGAAAATGCATTTTCGAGTTTAGTTATGTACTTCTGGTCCATAAAAAGGAGGTTCCTGCGAGAACACAGAATACAAGGTACTAATTTAAGTGCAGTGGATTTGGGTTGCTTTAGGAACTCAAGTTAAGCGCTTTGGGACTACAAAAGGATGTCATTGGTTCAAAGAAGAGCAATATATTATCGAATCGTTAATGTATAAAAGTGATCTATAGGTCGATAATTTGAGATTTCTTGTTAGATTAATAGACTGCTAGTCACTTTTAATTAATTCAATAGATCGGGACCATACGAGATTGATCGTGGAAGCAAATCGTGGAAGCAAATAACGGGCATATTAGATTCGGTTGGTGATGGGCCAAGTGACAAGTGTATTATAACTTAATTAGCGTTAATTAAAATATCTCAAATATTAAATGGGTCTTGTTATAAAGCAGGAATGCCAAAAATTGGCATTGGGTTGAAAAAATAATGCAAACCAGCTTGATTGGGCTGGCTGTAGTGCACGGCTACAGGCCTTTTAGGTCACGGGGAGGCTGCAAGCCTCTGAGCCGTGGGTCTGGGGTGAGCCCAGCAGCAAGAGTTGTTGGAATCAGGCCGAAACAGGAGCAGGGAGCAGGTCCAGCACTTCGCTGGCCTGGGTGGGTGTACGGCGGCTGGCGAGCCTAAGAGCACAGGGGCTAATGGAAACAGGCTGAGGCATGTGGTGAAGCCCAGCAAGTTTCGGGCTTGTTGCAAGTAGGCCGAGATGAATGGACAAGCCCAGCAAGTATCGATCTTGCTAGTTTTGGGCCAGAGGCACAGGGGATAGGTTCAGCATAAGTAGCAGGCCTGCTGGAGTGGGTTGTGGGCTGCAGGCCCGTGAAAACCCTAAACCAAGCCTAGGGCCTATTTGTCCGTGGCGCGCAGCAAGCCCATGGCGATGCTGCATGTGGTCAAAAGCGTCTAGACGACGTCATCCAAGGTGGTGGCGTGATTTCAGGCCAGCCAACTAGGCTCAGTGGTACCAGCGGCGGCGGGACTGTGAGCCGCAGCTTATGCCGCAAAAAAATCCCAAGTTTTAATTTTAATTTTTTTCGACTCTAGGGTTTGAAAAACTCTTATTATTTCTAATTTCTTTCTATTCTTTGACTCACAAATTTTATATAGCAAAAATTGCGTAATGCATAAAACATATATATATATATGTGTGTGTGTGTGTATATATATATATATATATTTTTCAAATATATGAAACATATATATTGGAAAGTAAATGTAAATGTAAGGGGTTCATACATCATGGGTAATGTTTTCATGTTTCATGGTCGTTTCAAATATCTTCATTTATTTTAAGCGTACCTGATTGGCAGAAAACAAGTAAAGTCTTTGAATTTGTAGAAGATCTTCTTGGAATTGCATCTCCAATGCGTTGCATCATGTTCAACAAAGAAAAATTAAATTGAATCAATACCCTGTAGATCAATTCAATAAAATAATAAATTAATCATAAAAAGAATGATTAAAACATAATACTCTTTTGATTGAAAATCAAACTTTTTTTAACGCAGCATCACGAGCATGCTGATGACTTGTTGTAAGTCTAATTTACTGAATCATTATAAAGGACAGAGAGAGGGTGTTGTGGCAATAGAGAGAAGAGCGAGATGCGTAATTGTGAGATGTGTGTTATCTCACCCCATTGTACCTTTATTTATAGTAGTAGGGAAGGTGAATTCCTTACTTCAATAGGATTACAATTCTAATAGGATAATGTCTAGTCTAAGATACAAAGTACAATCCCACAAGGATAACCCAGATATGATAAGATTTACACAATCGCATTCTTAATTTAATAGAATTGCAACATTATGCAATTTTTCTATTAAATAATCAAATTCATATGCAAATTTTCTACTAACAAAAGAAAAAATTTCTCATACACAATACTGCCAAATGACACATATCACAATCGCATTCTTAATTTAATAGAATTGCAACATTATGCAATTTTTCTATTAAATAATCAAATTCATATGCAAATTTTCTACTAACAAAAGAAAAAATTTCTCATACACAATACTGCCAAATGACACATATATAACACCAGTAGTTTATGCTCTGCACGAAAAACGGATGGAAAAATAAATTTAATTGGCCGCTTTGATTTTATAGTGAAAATGAAATGAAACTATGATTCAAGTCTTAACCCAAATTAATTTTATCTTCATAAACTGATGTTAAAGCAAATAACGAGTAAAATAATACGACGATTTTCAACACTCCGCTTTCTCCCATGGCACCCATTTTTACTGAGAAATAAACTTCTTTGTGCAATTTTAAGGAAGCACTCTATCCTTATACATATTTGCTCTAGAGCGAGACTACAATTAGAGTCTCGAAATTCCGTGCAAGAGTCTAATTCGTGGAGCGAATAGTGATTCCGACTAGTATCCTCTGAAATTTTAATATGTAACCCTTATCTAAGAAATAACATACAAAATGTATATCACCTAGTTTGTGGTGTGTTTATGTAGAAGGCGCGGATGGTAATATATAAATAATGTAAAATCTAATGAGGAGATATGGTTTGCTGAGCGAAATATAGCTTTTCAAGAAGTTTAGAGAAAATAGATGTATTAGAGAAAATGGATGCATCATGTGAATATGCAAAAATTGAGAGGGTTGTGAGAGGTAAAAATAGAAGTGGATAGCATCCCCCTTAAAATGGTCATTGCTCTTGCAAATGGCTCGCATGTGAAGTTAGCATTCCCAAATGGGTTAAGAGTAGTATCACCCACCAAGTCTTTAATGGTCAGAGTTCAAAAACACTCGTATGGAGTTATCTTAGAACGAGCCATTATCCCAAATCGATTAGAAGCAAAAGAGGAATGAAACTCGGATACTACAAGTACCTTAAGATACTTCAGCTGCAACTAAAGTACTAGTGACCAGAATATGTGTGTACGCGCGCGTATGTCTGTTGTTGTTTAGTGTGATGCTTAAAATTTGAGATTCAATAAGGTGAAAGACGGCAACCATATTGCACCGGAGTTGGATTCTCTCCCCTTCTATTACCGTCATCTTCCATCTCCTCTTCCCACGCTCTTATTTTTCTCTTTTTCTCTATATAAGAAATTCAATACAAGATGCAGACGTAGCATAATTATAACCATTTAAATAGGAGAGGATGGTAGGGGTGACGAGAAATGTCCAACAACTGGATTGCATGGTGTGCAGCAATATGATTGAAAGTTTTATTCTACATATATCAACTGACTGCCAACTATCTCATCTATTTATTTATGAGAGGAAACTAGCAAAAGAATTAGTGATGTCCTCCACCACCATATAGGCACTTGAATTCCCCCTACAGCGCTCTTAACTCCAGCTTCACCGTAATGCTTGCTTCTTATCATTACCTGACATAGTTGTACTTGAAATTTAAGAAACAATATTATAAATGTGGAAAGAAAATTGAGCAAGATAATGTACTTCATATGAGACAGTGGCATCGTCAAATGCAATGGCACACCTAGACTTGTACAGCTGCTTCCTCTTTGATATAAAATTAGAGCACCAACTAAATTTTAGTGAGTATATACACACTCCTAAAAGCGAGCCAGAAGTTTTGGTACGTTACTAATTACAAGAGTTGTGCTTGGATAGCACCAAACCAAATGGAACCAACTCAAGCTAACTCACAAGAAATATATTAAATGAAATGTAAGAACATAAACAGAAATAGACACCAAGATTTTAACGAGGTTCCTTAACAGTCAGTGTAACTGAAATACATTCTCGGAGCAGTAGGAGCTCACCCAATAATCCACTATCAACCAAATGGGAGTGTTTACAAAGTTTTTGGCAATCTCACAACCCAAAACCTCAATACACCTAATAGCTCTCACACACATTAAACAAATAGAGAAAAAAATATAGTGAATAATTTATTCTCTATACAAAACAAAGCTAATACAATAATTACAACTTTGATTGAGTGATTGCTAACAAATGAGGAGCAACAACTCTTCCTCCTTCTCACAAATGGGCTTGCAGCAGTAACCTCTTTTTTCTCTCTGTTGTGCTTCAAACAAAGGCGGCATCGACTGCCTTATAAAGAACCCTAGCGACCCGTGGCTTTTCAAAATTGGGCTAAATAAAAGGCCCACTTAATGGGCTATTGGTTCAATAAGTGGCCCACTACAATTTGGCCACCAATTCAACAATCTTCACCTCGGCCAAATTCCGAAAGTGCCATGACAAGCCAAACTAACATAATCAACAATCAACACACAAAAAAAAACCACTCTCAAATACTAGCAAGACAACCACTCATGCCAAGCCAAATGCTCTTAAACTCCTACTGCTCAACGCCTTTATATAGGCAAAATTTGAGCCAAGTCAAGCAATGAACAAACTTGGCTACACTAATAACCTTAGTCAACATATTAGCAAGTTTGTCTTGTCGGAATCTTCTAGAGAATGATCCCTCCTTCACCAACGACTTCATGCACAAAGTGATAACACACATCTATGTGCTTGGTCCTCGCATGCTAAACCTGATACTTAGCCAAATAAATGGCCCTCTGACTATCACAATGCACCTCCACCTGCTTTTGATCAACCCCCAAATCTCTAATAAGTCCATGTATCTAAATAGCCTCCTTTATAACTTGAGCAACTGCCATATATTCGGCCTTTGTAGTAGACAAGGCATAGACAACTACAAAATGGACCTCCAACAAACTAGTCCTTTAGCCATAGTAAACACATAGCCCGTAGTAGACTTCTTTTTATCTAAATCACCTGCATAATCTGAATCAACATAACCAACTGCAAAGTTGCCAATACCAGAGCCATCCCTCTCAAAGCATAAACCAACATCTCGAGTACCATGGAGATACCTCAATATCCACTTAGCTGCATACCAATGTTCATTACCAGGATTGTGCATAGAACAACTCATCATACCAATTGCATGAGCAATATCTGATCTAGAGCATACCATTGCCTACATCAAATTACCAATCAAATTTGCTTTGGAATATTTTCCATTTACAGCTTCTCTTTATCAATTTTAGGACATTGTAGAGAACTCAATTTAAAATGAGGAGCCAAAGAGGTACTAACCGGTTTGGTTGAATCATGAACTTCAAACCTTCGAATCAACTTCTCAATGTATTGCCTTTGATTCAAGCATACCAAACCCTTCTGTCTATTTCGAGTGGTATCCATGCCAAGGATCTTTTTCGCTTCACCAAGATCCTTCATCTCGAACTCATTCTTCTTTTACTTCTTCAATTTTTCAATCTCTTCAACATTCTTTGAGGCAATCAACATATCATCAACATATATAAAAAAAAAATAAACGAAAGACCCATCTAGCAACTTCTTGAAGTACACATAATGATCATAATGTCTTCTAGAATAATTTTGGCCTCTTATAAATTTATCAAACCTCAAATGCCATTGTCTTGGAGATTGCTTCAAGCCATAAAGTGATTTCTTCAACTTGCAAAACAAATTCTAATTCCCTTTCACTTTATACCAATCCGGTTGACACATATAGATTTTTTCATTCAAATTACCATGTAGGAAAGCCGTCTTCACATCAAGTTACACAAGCTCAAGATCATATTGTGCAACGAGAGCTAACATAATACGAATTAAGGAGTGCTTCACAACTGGAGAAAAGATTTCATTGTAGTCAATGCCCACTTTTGTGCATACCCTTTAGCAACTAGTCTTGCTTTAAATCTCACATTGCTTTTCTCATCAACACCTTCCTTCTTGGCATACTCTCATTTGCAATCAATAGCTTTCTTACCTTTAGGCAATTTAGCTAACTCCTAAGTCTTGTTCTTCAAGAGTGAATTCATCTCGTCACCCATGAAATTGCACACTTATCCTTTTCTTCACTCTCAATGGCTTCCCCAAAATTGGATGGAGTCTCCTAAGTGATAATTGGAGGAGCAAAAACAACATAACAACTATACCGAGTTGGCTTGGTAATATGTCTCTTTCCTCTTTTCTTGGCAAAAGACTTTTGAGGTGAAACTTGCTATTCATCTTGAAAAGTGTCTTCAACTTCAACTTCTTCAACATCCTTATGGTCTCCCACTTCTTCACTTGTAGTGGCTTCGACATCAGCGAAAATAAGATTTGAAGTACTAGAGGCAACTTTCTCAAGCTCCACCTTTTGGACATCTTTCACATGCTTTGAACATACTTTCTTCATTAAATATCACATCTCTACTGCTTACAAGTTTCTTCATCTTCGGGCACCACAACCTGTAACTTTTGACACCACTACTAAAACCAACAAAGATAGCCTTTTTAGCTCTAGAATCAAGTTTATATTCAGTTACATGAAAATAAGCAGTTATACAAAAAAAAAAAAAAAACGAATATGAATCAGAAGAAGGTTTTCTAGTCCATACTTTCATTGGTGTCTTACCTTCAACAACAATTGAGGGTAAACGGTTGATAATGTGACATGCATAAGTAACTACCTTTACTCAAAATGACTTACTCAAACTCGACTAAGACAACATACATCTAACCTTCTCAAGTAAGGTTTGATTCAATATTTCTGCAACTCCATTTTGTTGTGAAGTTCCCCTGACATTGAAATGTCTCACAATCCCTTCCTCTTTGCAAATTTTAAAGAAATGGTCCAATGTGTATTCTCCACCATTATCTGATCTCAAAATTTTAATTTTTCTCCCAGTCTGGTTCTCAACCATTTTCTTCCAACCCAAGAAAATACTCAACAACTCACTCTTGTACTTCATAGTGTAGACTCGGGATCTTCTAAAATAATCATCAACAAAGGTCACTAACCAATGTCTATCACTTAAAGAGGGAGTCTTTAAAGGACCCAAACATCTGAATGCATATAATTAAGAATGCCCTTCGTCTGGTGTACTCCAGTACCAAACTTCACTATAATTTGCTTCCCTAAGACACAATGCTCGTAGAAATCAACCTTACAAGATGTGGCACCTTTTCGAAGACCTTGTTTCATAAGCCTTTATATAGAACTCTCACCGGCATGGCTTAATCTCATATGCCACAGTCTAGTAGTATCTGAATCAAACTTGCCCATATTTTTCTGAGGCTATTTACACTTCACCTATCACAGTGCTTCCTTGCAATAGATACAAACGATGACATCGATGAGCTTTCATCACAATGAGGAGCTTTCATCCCTTTCCAAGCTTTTTCTACCTTTAGAATTTCCTCTAGGTTGAGACTATGATTTTTTCTTACTAGAGAAAGATCTCATCTCTGATGATCTACCTCTAACAAACAAAGCCTCAGAGGTATTATCATGATTTTTATCTATATGCCTCATTTCATAATTAATCAAGGCATTCGACACATTTTCAGATTTCAGTTTCTTTACTATACATAATAATGGTAACAAAATGCTCATAAGAGTCTGGCAAAGAATTCAACAATATTAAGGCCTTATCTTCATCCTTAATATCCTCATCTAAATTCATCAAATTGGTAATCAACTTATTAAAAGCATCAAGGTGTATAATCATTTTTGTACCCTCTTTATATTGTAAGTTGTAGATCTTTTTCTTCAAATGTAGTCAATTCTCCACACTCTTCCTCATACACTTGTCTTCTAATTATTGCCACAACATATATGCCAATGTCCCCCGCATCTTTGCAAGGCACCCTTGACCGCACATTGCCACATTTCGAAATTGTTTGTACCATCAAATTTTTCCACTTCAAACTTTGCATTTTGCACCGTAGTTCTTACAAACCCGAAGTTGCTTCCAAAAGGATTCTCATCTTGCTCGTCTGACATCTTTAGCAGCTAGATGGTACCCAAGAGCAACCAATGCTTTGATACCAATTGTAGTGCTAGGATAGCACCAAACCAAATGGAACCAGCTCAACCTAACCCACAAGAAATATATCAAATGAAAAGCAAGAATATAAATAGAAATAGACATCAAGATTTTAACGAGGTTCCTTAACATTGAGTGTAACTGGAGTATGTCCTTGGAGCAGTAGCAGTTCACTCAATAATCCACTATCAACCAAATGGGAGTGTTGACAATGTATTTGGTAATCTCACAACCCAAAACCCCAATACACCCAATACACATGCAAAGAAAGAAATATAGGAGAAAATATAGTGAATAATTTCCTCTCTATACAAAGCTCAAAGCTAATACAGCAATTATAACTTTGAATGAGTGATTGCTAACAAATGAGGAGCAACAACTCTTCCTTCTCACGTATGGGGTTATGGCAGTAGCCTTTTTTTTTTCTCTCCGCTATGCTACAAATAGGCTTGGCAAATGGGTCATGTTTTTTGTGTTCATGTAGCACTTGTTATCTTAATAGGTTGTGTCGTGACACACTTGTTATCTTAGCGGGTCCTTAACAGGTCGAGTGGGGACCCGACCCATTATGATTTGTTAAGAAAAATATATTTTTTTCTTAAATTTGCACATACCACATTGCCACATAAATATTACTTCAAAACATTAAAACACATTTATCGTTTAAGTACCACAGCTACACTCGAAAAATAAGAACCTAATAAAAAAGCATCCATACACTACTATTCTATTACAAAATATTAAATGTGCAAGGATATGCAAAATAAAAGAGTCTTTGTTTTCAAGGTTATGAAGCCTGTGACAACCCGTACCTAATTTTACGTTTTTATTTATTTTAATCAAGGGAATTGACGAAAATGCCGTAGAGGCAAGGACTTTGACTTCCGTTAACCATCGTTTAGAGAAACATATGACTTATTCTTTTAGCATATTTAAGTAGTACTCGTTGGTACGAACACATAGGTGAAAGCCGTTTGAGAGTCCGGATTATAATGGTATAGTTACGAACATTGAAGTTGGTTATTTAGAGTTAGTTAATTGGTTAAGGAGGACCAATTAGATAAAAGGTAGAAAAAGGGCTACAGCCCAATCAGAAATTAGAAGGAAAAAAAAAAAAGGGAAGAAAATTCCCAACTTTCCCATGCACGCCACCACACCGACCACCCAACTTCCAAGGCTGATTCCGGCCAACTCTGGTGGAATTTCTCGATGCCACCACCGCCATCTTGAAGCTCTCATTCCCCTCTACAAAATCCACCCAAGAACCACCTTGATTAACCTCTATATGTGGTAGTTTGAGGCCACAGAAGTTGACGGTTCTCATGATGCTCCGGCTACCCTTTGTTATTTTTCCGGCAAAACGGCAAAGCGATGGCCGATGCCACCACTTGGGCTTTCTAGACCATCATCCTAGGAGAAAAACCCAACCAACCTTGACCCCGTTGGACCACCGTAGATGACGAATCGACACTAGGGTGCTTTAGGCACCCGCCGGCTTCATGGGCAAAATTGACCATCTTCCGTCCACTTTTGCACTTTGTGGCAGGTATGAAAATTGTTGCTATTTGAGATCTTCATTTTTGTGAAATTTGAGAATTTTTAGAAATAGTGGAATTTTCCAGCGAACCGTGGCGGCCGACCACCACCCATGGCGACGCGTGTGGCGGTGGGTGGGCCGAGACTCCACTTGAACTTCCTAGGCTAATTTTGAAGCCCCGAGTCCACATTTGACATCGGTTTAGTGAAATTATGATGTTTAATATAGTTTCATAGTTGACCACCTAGTTGGCCATTAAGAAATCCTTGCATGAATTGACGATCCGACCGTTGGATCGTCACCAAATTTTAATAAATTATGATATGTAATATTTAAGGATATTAGAAACTTACAGATTAGAAATCTGACGTACGGATCTTCCCAAATTGGATTTGTAAGTTCGTAAAATAAAACGTTGACCGCCACTTGAATTGGCAATTGGCGGAAAACCAACTGTTGAATTGTAATGAAACTTTAGTATTATGTTCTAGAAGCTTAATGTGGATCTTTAGAAGTTTCGGATTGGAAATCCAAGATGCGGATCTTTCGGATTGAGTTACGCAGGGTTGTGGACCCTACCATTGATCTTTGACCAAAGGTTGACTTTTGGTCAATGGATCTCAAATCAGTCTAGAACATCCTTGAGATGTGTTTTATGTAAACTATGGGTTCTATGGATAAGAGTTCTGAGACATGACTGAATAATTGTTCTAGGTGAGGATTGTTCGTGACGTCTAGATATTTGTGCTTAGGAGTTGTAGCACGGACCTAAGGTGAGTGGGTCTTTTCCCTTCTATTGTACATATATATATATATATATAAGATTGACATCTCCACAAACGTTTATAAATTGAATATTTCATATAATTTCTGTGAATGCTTTGGAGGACTAGTACGAACTATGAATGGCTTGATCCATGTTTAGGGCACGTAGGCAGTCTAACGAGACGTTAGATGCAGCCATATAATAAATGAGACTAAATAATTGAGACAACAGCCTTGATTTAACCTTATGATTTGGTGGTTAAATGTTGGTCATAAATCAATGTGTGAAGAATCAAGAAATTAAAGTAAGGAAACATAAGTAATGATAGTTAATTAAACTAGTGTCTAGTTGGGCCTAGCACGAATAATTATTCCCTAAAATAAATAGTTTGGAAGTGGGGCATTATAGATTATGCATTTCACGCCATGTTGTATATACATTTGGAAACACTATGTTATGCTTGACTATTAGATTGCATTATGGCATATCCATATGTATACATATGGCATATCCATATGTATACTATTAGATTGCATTATGGCATAATTATTGTGAATGCCTTGAAGTGCAAAGGTGAACGCAGGATACATAGGTAAGTTCAGGTGAGTTTATGGTACTAGTTCAAATGATGGAGTTATGGCATGACTACACATATGTTTTAGGCAACTCCGACATTGTCATATAGGTTTGCAATAATAGGCAACTCCGACCTTGTCATACAGGTTGCCCATGAGTCGTACATGTTATATTAGATGTAGTTAGAGCTCATAAACCTGGAACCAAGATCCTCGCCGGATCCATTCCCTAGGGATCCTAGGGATCACGCAATCATGTTCGTTCACCGTATATCGTGCAGTCATAAATCATTTAAAATTTAAAATTTAAAATTCAAATATAAATAATACCTAACTAAAACTAGCCGCACGATATACATTAAACAGACACAATTGCATGATCCCTAAGATCCCTAGGGAATGGATTTGGTGAGGATCCTGGTTCATAAACCTGCACCTCGGTGTTAGTGCTCCCGCTCGTGGCCAGGGCATAGTCTTTCACGTGATGTTCACCTCCCGCACCTTGCGCTCACCTTAGATCTAAGGTAGGTGCACAGTCCTATCGTATAGACCACAATAGGTGGTTCCAACTCGTAGGTGATCTACGATTATTCGCACAGTCTTCGCGTGATCGTAGCACTTGAGCATATTTATTTACACCCAATCCTATCTTACAGACCACTTTAAGTGGTTTCGACTCGTGTGCAGATATACTTATTAAGCTATTGGCTAGCATGTTATTGAGCTATTGGCTAGCCTGTTGATGAGCTATTGACTAGCATGTTGATGAACTATTGGCTAGCATGGCTAGCATGTTGATGAGCTATTAGCTAGCATGCTATTGAGCTATTGGCTAACATGTTATTGAGCTATTTGCTAGCATGTTGATGAACTATTGACTTGCATGTTGATGAGTTATTGGCTAACATGTTATTGAGCTATTGGCTAGCATGTTGATGAGATATTGGCTAGCATGTTGATGAGCTATTAATTCAGTCGTACATGCCATGTGAGGTGACTTCAGCTAACATGTTGATGTGCTATTGGCTAACATGTTCATGAGTTATTGGTTTAGTTGTATAGGCCACAATATGTGGATCCGGCTGACATACCATTTCATATTGATTTATTTCACCTGGGTTACTTATTCTTGTTTGGATATTTGACACAGCATAGCTATAAGACTGTTATTTTGGTTATGGTTTTGAGTTATAGTTATGCCTATTATTTTCTGGGAAATTATACAGGTGTTACGGCGAGGGCTTACTACCTTTGGTAATTGAAGTTGATTTGAAAAGTTTTGTTTCGCTCATGCACATTTTCTATTTTTGCACCCCTCCAGGTTTTAGCAGCAGAGTTCCGTATCGACGAAGATTCGTGGCACTTTTCAGTATAGATGTCTTCTTATGATGGTATAATCATTATAATCATTATCTTACCTTACTGTCCTATACCTATACTCTGTATCATGCGTGAAATGGGTCCAGACCCGCCCATCGCGCACTCGTGTACTTAAGCACTTTTAGATTTTAATTTATTCACATTTTATACACTATCACACTTTATGGCTTCATCACCTTCTAGGTGTCGGCCAACACAGCTCGATTTGGAGTCCTTGTGGACATTCCGGGTCAAGGTGTGTCAAAGCCTTTCTCAAAAGTTTAAACCTTGTCAATGGAACTCAAAGCTTGCATGCTATTCCTTTTACAAAATCCTCAATTTTCATCGGTCATCATGAGGAAATTGTATTGGAACTTTGGTTTGATCTATTGCCTTCAAGAGTTATGTTGATGATGTTTTCAGTAAAGTTTTTCACGTCAAAACTCTCTTCTGCATAAACTAAGTATAGAAAAACCAAACATTAAAAACCATTCAAATAATGAAAAGTTTACCAAAATAATTATGAAAAGAAATAAAACAATAGTACTATACCATATAAAAATATATTAGCCTCCAACCTAATGCACAATGAACGGCTAAGATTAATTCTCAGCCAATCTAATGGTTACCAATTTTTTCAATTTAATTTAATATATATAATTATTATAGTTTTTAGGGGTGTAAAATTGTTAAATTAATATATATAATTATTATAGTATTTTTTTAGGGTTATAAAATTATTACATTAATATTTTGCTTATCGTGTATTGGGTTACCCATGTGTATACCCGAACCAACCCGTTATCTTAACAAGTACTTATCGGGTTACTCGATTCGTTATCGTGTCTACCCGAGCACCTGTTAATTTCGTGTCGTGTCGTGTTAGGTTATCGGGTCATGTCAAGAATTGCCAGGCCTAGCTACAAACAAAGGAAGCATCAGCTACCTCGTAAAGAACCTTAGCCACATTATGGCTCTTCAAAAAAGGGCTAAATAAAAGGCCACTTATTGGGCTATTCGGTCAACAAGTGCCCACTACAATTTGGCCACCAATTCAATATGAAGTTCATCCTGTACCACTACAATTTGGTCAATAAGTGATGGATTTTCTAAAAGTTCTAGAACTTTCGCAGCACGAGCTCTAGCATCATCCACACTAATGGCACTCCTCATTTCCCTTACAAACAATTCAACCCATTCCACATCATCTATACGCAGGTTGCTTATTCCAACTGATGGATTCTCAGTAGTGGCTCCAGTAGCTTCATCATTAGCCAATGCACCTTGTTTGTGTTGTCGGCTTGAGAATTCACCACACATGAGGGCAGGGGCAGAGCCATAAAGGGACCAAAATGGTCCCAGGCCTACCTTGACTTTTTTTCACAAAGAAAAACTAGAGTTATTCTTCTAATTTCCAAATTTTTTAAGGGATTACAGCCCCAACAAGAAGGAGAGTGAGGAAGTAGGTGAGAGAGTTGGTTCTCCAAAAGTTTAATCTTTTTCACATGGTACTAGTGGTTGTTGACAAGCTTGAATTATGCTTTCATCCATGTGCAATTTTCATGTTCTTGTCAACCTTTCTATTAGGTTGTTTTCTTCACCAATTAACATAGCTCCCAACTGATCGAAACATATTGAAGAAATAGAACGAAATTGAAAAATCAACACCATTGTCACCGAGCAAACAAAGATCATAATCAGACAAAAAATCTAGAGCAGCATATTAGTGGCTAAGGTGATCACCAAACAATGAATGAAACAATGACCAGATGATGGCTAAGAGATGGATTCGTGAGCGTGCGAGGGATTTGCGAGAGTGTTGTAGCGTTGTTTCAAAGCTACATTAATAGGAGTGAAGAAAGTTAAGGTTCCATTTTAGGTCCCTTCTCTCATCAATGTTGGATTCACTCTCAACATGCCCTCTCACGTGTGACAAATTTTCAAGTCTAAGACGTGAACAATATAACTTGGGTGACGTGGAGCACATGTGGCAGTTGGATTTTCAAGTCTACCACGTGGACAACACAACTTGGGGTGACGTGCTATCTTCACTCTCGTTAATGTAATGTGGGATTCATTCTCACACGCCCCCACATGTGTGGTAAATTTTCAAGTCTAAGACATGGACAACATAACTTAGGTGACATGGAGCACATGTGGCCATTGGGATTTCAAATCTGCCACGTGGACAACACAACTTAGGTGACGTGGAGCACATGTGGCCTTGGGCTTAACACATGGGACAACCTGCTCTAATACTATGAAGAAAGTTGAGGTTCCACCATAAAACGAATTGGCAATATGAGGGAGTAGCCCAACTTCTTAGAAGCACATTCAAGGTCCCTCCTCTCATCAATGTGGGATTCATTCTCAACAGGGAGGAGGGACCTTACATAAGCTTATAAATAAGTTGGGCTACTCCTTATATTGTCAATTGGTTTTATGGTGGAACCTGAACTTTATTCAAAGAGACTGAAGCTGATCGAGAAGAGATGGAGCATAGAAGAGTTTTATGGATGAGTAGGCAGAAGAAGAACAGCGAAGCCTCTTTCTGAGGGCCGGCGATTGGTCTTCGAAGATGGACCTCTTTCTTCCACACACAGCCACATACATCCTTCAACCTTATCTCTAGCTTAGCAGCGGAAAACTCAGGGAAAGCGGCATCTAAAGCTTGAAACACACCAAGAACACGATCTGTGACTAAATATGTACAGCAGGGAAGAGGGAACCAAGGCTTTATATATATATATATATATATATATATAGTCATCGATGAAGTTCTATTCCTTGTTGGAATATAATTAGAAAGGGAAATCCTCCTAAAACATGCATATAGAAATAAAGAAAACCGAATAGGAAAATGAAAACAAATTAAATCCTATTGCTGTAGTAGGGTGAATATATAAATCCTAATTTACACGACAACCGTGAGTTTTTTTTATTTTTTTTATTTTTTCCTTCAAACAACAGCAACTTGCACTTTTTCATTAAGCTTGGAGGTTATGAAGACTGTCTCCAACCAATCCATATCATTGCCTTGGACTTTTTATACCAATAACAATATTAAACCAAAAATATCCAATGCATCTCATTGTGCATGGATTAATTTGTCAAAAGGCTCTTTTTTATCCAACTTACAAAAATATAAACAATACAAGGTGTTAACAAAATGTTGTATTTTTAACATTGTTGAGAATACAAATTCAGAGGAACTTGTGTATAATAAGTTTGTTATTCTATGTGGTTCACTTATCTCTCAATATTTATTAATATTTACTGTCGTGGATCATCCTGGATCATGAACCTATAACATTAGATTATGCTTTATTACGTACATATACAACAAATTGATGCATTTTGTGTATGAAAAAAATTGGCTTGCCCAAAACAGAATCCATCATTACATCCATCGGAGCATAAAATCCGTATTGTCGCAGATTTATGTGGGATTTTTACATTGTAGCATGTGAAACTCAAATATATATGGTTGTGTGAAAAACATATGCTTTCAACTGTAGTCATTGAGTAGGAGCACACTTCTTTTACATCTTTCATATTCACGTATGTAAAGGCCTCCAAAATTTAAAACAAAAAAACACTCATATATAGCACTAGATTCTCTCTTAATTACACATCATATCCTGATCATTAATTAGTAATATCCAGTTTCAGATTACCTCATATTCAATGGTCATGACTTCAAACTTATTGCTCTTGGATTCTTCTAACTTAAAGACAATTAAGGAGATGATTGAAAGCAAAAAAAAAAAAGAAAAAAAAAAAAAAAAAAAAAAAAAAAAAGAGTTTTAACGAAAAGCCTACGGTATTGTTCACTTTAACGAAAAACCACATTTTTACACTAAAAAGTCAATCCTTGTATTATTCAATTTACCCTTTATTTTGTCCTTATCATTAAAAATCAAAGTTTTCAAATTTTTTCATTAGTTTTCCTAAAAAAAAAACTCTACTTTTCCACCCACGTCTCTCTATTTAAACGACTCAATATGCACCGCATCTAAAATTAAGTTGCTAGAAACTAGCTAGAAGCCCTTGAAATACTTTAGTGTACTTATGGATTTGAACCATTCTATCAACTTCTCATCTTCTTCGAGCACTTCTTCCCCGTTCGATGATTTCATTCCATTGGATTCTTTCATGCTACCCGATTGCGACCCTCATCTTTCTACCAAAGAGGTGAACCTAGCTAATTTCCTTCTACTAGTTTATTATGCTAGACATGATCATGTGTTTTTCTTTATTCTTCTAATTATTTAATTTTCTTGAAATCGTTTGATTATGCAGGAGGAAAATCATGAGGCGAAACGCTCTAGTTTTACTCAACTGCAGAAGGAAAATATCGATGTATTTTGGAATCAACAGTTGTTCGAGATTCAAAATACACCAGGTTCTTATTTTGTTGCTGTCTATAACTAGAAGAAAACATGTCATTTACCACATCTCATTTACTATGGTCATGAAGAGCTAATGGTAAAAAAAAAAAATCCAATTCCACCACGGACATCATGATACACAATTGACAAGCCATCCGTGGTAGATTGTTCGTGATAAATGAACCGTTGTCTTGCAATAATGATCATGACTAGTATCTTCTACGCTCGCATGCCTGACTTTCGCCAACATCTTTCATTTTTATTGATTTAAGTTTCTAACGGCCATCTGTTGGCTTCTTATAATGTATAATCCACAGTGAGGAAAACCCATCACGAATTTCCTATTGCAAGGGTAAAACGAATAATGAAATCAGATGGAAAAGTTAAGGTTTGAACAAATTTAAGGTTTTGATTAGTGTATAAGCAAACTCCTTTCTAATTTACTAAACTTTCTAAAATACTAATTAGATTGAATATCCTAATTTCAGTTGATTAGCTCGGAGACTCCCATCTTGTTCTCCAAAGCATGTGAGCTTTTCATCATGGAGCTCACACTTCGTTCATGGTTGCACACCGAAGAAAGCAAGAGGCCTACACTTCAGCATTGTGACATATCCAGGGCTATTCGGAATGATCAACTACTTGACTTCTTGGTGTCTATCGCAAACTTGTTCTGAATTTCGGATATTTGGGATTTTCAATTTCGAATTCGTGAAAATATTGTTAATCTTTACTTTCCTTAATCGTAGTAATTTTCTTTCTTTTTTTCTTCCATTGCTTGCTAGCTTTCTCTTCAATCTTTCGTTCACCTTCAATGCAATGTTGTACATCTGCATATTTGGTGACTTGTGAGAGCCATATGTATAAAGTTGGCTGAATGAATGGTAATGAAGCTTTACTTGAATTGAACGTTGCGTACAACCATGGACATTTCAAATATATATTAATTAATTAACTAAAAAAAAAATCAATACGAGTAAAACAATGGAACCCGAATTTCTACATTTAAGTTTGGGATCCTAAAGTAACATATCAAAATCCACATTTCCCTCCCTGCAATGCACGGAGCATGCATGCCACTAAAGTAAGTTACTTAATTCCTTCATTATTACTGTCTCAATTTTTATGATTGCGGGTTTTCTTTTTCTTTTTTTTCCTGTACAAACAATATATTTACATTAAAGAAAAATGTAATGGTATTATTATTATTATTATTTTTTTTTTTGTTTCAAAACGAGTCTGAGACGGCCAACTGCAGCTTCTCCTGCTCAGTAAGCGAGTGACGGAAGTGGCACCGGTGACCGTAAGGACACGCGCCACCAGCTAACACCATCCGGCAGAGCTGAGTCTTGTAGCGCGGGTGCCTCATCACGGGACGGAGCTCCCTAACGCCGTGAGCAAACTGGCAATTATCCCGGTACGGACACGTCCCCGTCTCCTCCCACTTGTTGCAAAGCTCCGTCTTCAGCATGCCTTGATTGAACACCTTCATCTGGCTTTGCTGCACTTTCCCACACACTACCATCACCCACTTTATAATCTTAATTACAATTAATTATTTAATCAAAATTCATTTAATTCGGTTTAAGTGATTAAAAGTTTGTAAATTTAATTTAACTCACAGTCATCGGTCTAGAAACGCTCGGGACACGTGGTCGATTCGAGGAGCGAACGGAAATGCTCTTGGGGAGCGAGATCCGGTCCGCATCGATGAATCTGTTTCGCTCCATGACGCTCGTCGGACTGATATCGGAGGATTCCTCGGAAACGACGCCGTCCTGAGGACCGAGACCGAAAGATCCAAATCCTAGTCGCCGAAAGTCATCGAGAAACGACGTCGCCGTCGGACTCTGATACGCGGACGATGACGACGACGAGGGGAGGAAGCTCTGGAAGGCGGCCTGCGAAGAAAGGAGCTTGACGAGGTCGGTGTTCACCGACCGGAGTTGAGCGTTCTCGCGACGGATCGAGTTGAGCTCATTAGTGAGGTTGCGGAGGTGAGAATTGCATAGATCATAGTGGTCGCGGAGCTCCTCGTACTCGAGGACCAGCTGAGCCTGGTTGAGGGACGTCGTACTGTGGTGGTGCTCGTCGGAGTCGGTATCGGAGAAGGAGGAGCGGGTGGACGGAGTCAGAGAGAGGGAGCTCGGAAGTGTATATATAGGCTGGAAATTTGAGGAGAAATCGGAGCAGAAACCTCGGGAAGAATCGGGTGAGTTGGGGAAGGCGGTGTTGGTGTTGGGCTCCATGCATATAATATATTATATTGGATGTGGATTAAGGGAAGGAGAATGAGGAGAGTTGAGAGTGGAGGGGAAGCATCAAAACAGTTAGAGGCCATAACTGAATTTATATGTTATCTGTTGCGGTGCAGTTAGAGAGAGAGAGAGAGAGAGAGAGAGAGAGAGAGGGGTTTGCTGTTGCTGTTGCTGTTGGTGGAGGTGGTGCAATGCAAGGCAATGTTTGGCTTGGTGTTGAAGTATGCTGTGTGTGAGGTGAAGATAGAAGCTAACAGCTTAATGAGAGAGAGAGAGAGAGAGAGAGAGAGAGATTAATAGCTTAATTAGGTTGGTTGGATTAAGACGGGCGTTGTTAGAAGAAGTTCTATATTCTAAGTAAGGTTTAATAATAATTGTATCTGGATGGTTTGCTTGTATATCACAACTTTAACAAACTCTCATATATGGCCCCTCCTTTTGGTAATTGGCACCATCTCAATCAAATATTCAATGTGTCCATTTAGCTTCATGTGTAACCAAACAACCAACCTGTTCTCACTCTCGCAAAGATATTCTTATTTTATTTAGGAGAAATTAAGCTCTAATCCTTATTTTTTATATTCCATTTATTAAAAGCTTATTTCTTTTCAATTTTTTTATCAAGGTCTTTGGGTTTTAATTAACGTCATTTATTTAGTGTTAGAAACGTTACATTTAGTATGTTTATATTTATGGCTAAACTTTTTATCATATATTTCTATTTGTAGTTTGTACCCATTTTTAATTTGCAACCCTTTTTTTAAATTGTACCAATTTTCTTTTAAATTTTAATTTGTACCCATATATTAATTTCTTTTTGTCCCTTATTTTTTAAACTTTTATTTGTATTCATTGTTTAACCTTTTTTTTTTTTTGTACTCATAGTTTATTTATAATGTACCCATTTTTCGTTACAAATGTACCACTTTATTATTGCAAAATGTATCTTTTTTTTTTTTTTTTTTTTTGTAAGTACCATTTTTATGTAAAATGTACCTTTTTTTTAATGTAAAATCTATTTATTTTTTTAGTCTAGAATGTACCATTGTTTTTTACATAAAATGTACCCATTTTTTGTTATATAAAACGTAACCCTTTTTTGTATAAAATGTATCAATTTTTTGCATGTAATATGTACCCAAAGTACCAATTTTTTAATTGTAAAGTGTAGCCTATATAAATGTACCCATATTTTATAAAAATAAAATAAAATCCCATTTTTTTATACCTAGAATGCACCCATAAGCAATTATTATTGTTTTATGAAACCCATAAGGAATGTTGAATAATTGAATTGGTAGTGTAAAAGAAAGCAAAAAAAAAAGTTTGAGTTTTTATTTGTATTATTACATCTTTTTTATTATTATGTCATTTATGTGGTAGGGGAGGGACTTTAATTAAAAACTTAAAATGTATAAGGTTTGAGTCTATAATACTTAAGAATCAAGGACCGCAACTAAACTATCCCTTTTATTTATGTACGCTCTATTTGTAACCTTCTCGCTTTTAGATTTTAGTTTTTATCTTTTATGTTTGAAATACGAGAAAACTACATAGGAGAAATGAGAGATAAAGAAGAGAGATAGGAGAGGAGAAGAAATTAATGAAGAGGGTGAACTTTCCTTTATCACTAAGTGAATGTCACATGCCGGCCCAGGGCAGATCACTTCTCAGGCCTGCTCCACCACCGTAGCACGATATTGTCCGCTTTGGAACTCACGAGCAACTTCTCAATGGGTCACCCATCATGGGATTGCTCTAGCCCCCTTCTCACTTAACTTTGGAGTTCCCATAGAACCCGAAGCCAGTGAGCTCCCAAAAGGCCTCGCGCTAGGTAGGGATGGGAATATACATTTAATGATCATTCCCCTGGGCGATGTGGGATGTCACAATTCACCCCCCTTAGGGGCCCGACATCATTGTCGGCACACACGCGGCCAGGGTTAGGCTCTAATACCAATTTGTCACATCCCAGCCCGGAGCGGGTCACTTCCCTGGCCCAACTCCACCGTAGCACGATATTGTCCACTTTAGGCTTACCATTCCCTCACGGTTTTGTTTTTGGGAACTCAAAGCAACTTCCCAGTGGGTCACTCATCATGGGATTGCTCTAGCCCCCTTCTCGCCTAACTTCGGAGTTTCCATGGAATCCAAAGTCAGTGAACTCCCAAAAGGCCTCGCGCTAGGTAGGGATGAGAATATACATTTAATGATCACTCCCCTAGGCGATGTGGGATGTCACAGTGAAAACCAAAGACAAAAACCGAAATGGTAAATATCAAATAGACCCTTAGATTTTGTCTTTATGGTTCAAGTTTTAGCTTTCAATTTATTCGTACTTTAGAAAATACAAGAACCACCATTTATGTGGATAAGTCATGTATCAATTTGAGTTTTGTGGAAAGATAAATTTACTAACTCTAATAGAAATAAAATACAAGAACCATCATTTAGTGCCGAATATCACTCTAATAGAAATAAAATAAAAAACTGGTCAAGTACATATATTTCTAACTCCCTTTTAATAAAATAAAATCTGTTTTGTCTCTCAAAGTTCCGGTACCCGTATACATCATCTCTTAAATGCACGTTCTACGAATTTTTCTAAGTGTGTGAAACAAATTTCAAAAGAAAAGTCCGTTTTTGCTCACACTGAGCGTTACTCTCTATCTATAATTATGACATGTGTCTAAAATACTAATCATAGAAGGTTTGCCCGCCAACTCTAAGGCCAAAGGCTGAGGCCGTCTAAAGGGAAAAACAAAAGGAAATCATCTTTTGTCTTCGGCCTTAGTCTTTGGCTTTCGATCCGCAGTCAAACCTCCAAAAAAATCCTTTTAGGTCTTCCGCTTACTTTTGTATTTTGTGCCAAATTGTCATCATGAAACGTTGTAGTCACAAGATAGTTATCGTCATTTAGCCCACGAACAAAGCCAACAGATGTTTTGACTCCAATTTGCCCCTTCGATATGAGTTTGGAGCCACACGGTTGCGCATGTTAAGATTTAGCTAATACGACACTATGGGTCTAGTCAGTAAGGTACTATGGTTCTCTTCAGAAAATCGACAAGATTTAGAGTGACATTATATTGTCCTTTTAATTTTGATTATGTTCAATAATTCCCAAATTCTCACTAGGAGTTTGTTGGTGTTGATTTCTGTCGTTAAGAGATGTGTTTCTTTTTAATTTTTAATTCTGATCTATGTCTGAAATAGTGATAGAGGTGGACTTGTTTTGATTTATTGGATCTACTTTACTTGGTATCATGGAGTCATGGAAGTGATTAAGTGATACAATTAGACTTATGGGCATCGTAATCCCTATCTCATACTCCCAATACAATTTAGAGTTTTTGTTCTCACGTGATCTCCATCAGTGGTGGAGCCAGGGTTTTCAAATAACTGGGTCCTAACTTCGACTAAAAAAAACTTCAATGGACCATTTCATCAAGCACCTAGTGGCCACTTGCTGATTCCTGCCGACATTTGCCAAAAGCTTAGGACAATGTATGTCAACAACTACTATGATCAGTAGAGGCTTGTCGAGGGCAGCTATAAGAAATTGTCGAGTAATATTGTTAAAATTGTCAAGGCTTGTCAATTGAGGCATTTCATTGCGAACTTCACACAATCAAGTTGCACACAAGAAGAGACAAAAGGAAAATAAGAAATGATAAAAGAAAACAAAATTAGAAGACAGAGGAAGTTACGATTCAGTTTGTCATAGCTGTTTATAGGGGTTAAATACAAATGCACAATCAAACATTCATAGTGATTTTGAAGCTATTGGGATCATGGGTAACCAATGACTCCATGTTAATTCCACCATTGATCTACGTGTAACACAAGATTTTACAACATTGATCTTTGTAATCTTGCGATTCCCAATGAACTCAGTTTTCAACAAAAATGATTGAAGCCCACTTGTTACGTTGCCCCTTATTCAATGAATGAAATATGAAATGTCATACTTTTTTATAAAATTAAAAAGACTAATCGTAGTTAATTAGTATCCATTTACCTAATTCTCATAAAAAATATATATAAATTTGTTATGAACTTTCCTAGTTTAAGAGTGATTGTGTAAATCTTAAATTAAATTTGATTCTAGTTATTCTTTCCTATATGGACTTGTATTTCTTGGGATGAATGATTTCTTCTCCCTTTTTACTGCTATAAATAAAGGCACTAGTAGGGGGGATAACATATCCTCAACACACAGTTCCCTTACAATTCTACATACCCATCTCTCATCTCTCTCTTCGTTTGCCGCTGTCCCTCTCTCCTTTGTCAAATAAAATAGGCAACAACACGTTATCAGCACGCTCCTATCGCTGCGCTTCAGAATTTGATGAGGAGAGTTTCTGATCAAACCAGTTCATCCATATCATTACTCACGCAATCAGGTTCTTCCAAAACAACGGTTTTTATTTTGATATTTTTGCAACCCTGACAGCATGAACATTCACCATAATGCATGACCCGATTTTACGTTTTTCGAATTTTAGATTCTACATAAATTGTGTATGGATTATATTCATAATTGTTGAATTATGTGAATTTGATATTTTCCATGAATTGCATCAAATATATGTACATGCATTAAAATATTTGAATTCAATATGCATTGAATTAATTGAATTGAAAAAATGAAAAAAAGGCCATTTGGATTCTTCGAACCCACACTGGCGAGCCAGCTGAGACCATGGAGCCCCACTTGTTTCCAACAGCAGAACTCGACGCCACCACCGGCGTTACCATTGATTTTCGATGAATGCATGGCCTGCAGCCATGTCCAGCCATAATGGCTGCTTTTTCCGACGACCTGAAGTCATCCCGTCAAAATCGTGGCTGAGATTTTCGTAATCTTGTCAGAGTTCGAAAACCCTAACTCGGGCCCGAGGGTTTCTGGGTTCAACAACGTCGAGATTTCACTCTTCGTCACCTGGGAAGAAGTTCTGCTGTGAACCATAATCCTAGACCACTGCTAGAAGTGACAGGTATTGTGTTCTTCCCCAACAAAACACACCTAGCACATGGCTGGCCTGTTCTTTTGGTCCAACAACATAGCCTTTTAGGCTTTAGTTCGTCTAGACCTAACCTAAAACCCATCATTGGTTTTGGGTTTGCATGCTGCAGCCTATCGCAATTCCTTTTTGGCCCGCTCATGACACCAGACCACGTGGCTTTGGTGTCTTCCCGTGCACAATGCCGCACAAGATCCCAGCTTGCAACTGGAGAACCAATACATTGCACGAGTCCCACCTGATCCACACCTGTCTTGGGCCTTTGATATATTGGGCCTGAAGCCCCTTCGGCCTAATTAACCAAACTCGCCCAGTTTTGGGCCTGGGATGCACAACACCCTTTTATTAAGCCCATTCGTGGGCTTAGGCCTTATTTTGGGCCCCGAGTTCAATTGCCTAAATAGTTTTAGGCCCAATGAGTTTTATATTTTTTCGCCCATACTTTTAATTGGCTCGAAGTCCAAATAATTAATTCAATTATAATTATAGACCTGCAGTTCTATTTGCATATTTCCTTGTTGCATATTTTTTTTTTTGTGTATATATTTGCGTTTGCCTGCGATAACATATGAACCTGAAATTCCTAATTATTTTGAAATCTGAAGTTTCTAAAAACATGCCTTGTTTGAAAACATGAAGTTTATCACTTAAGAACATCAACCATGAAAACCCGAAGCTTTTTCATGTGAATTTAACCAATACATGTCTATTAGAACCTAAATGTTCCACCCCTATATGAATGGATTGATTTTTCTCCATTACACTAATCACATCTTGTCCTGTGATAGGAACACGTCGAATTTGAACAAACTTGACTTCACCATTTTGGAGGTCTCTAGAAGGAAGTGGGTCCAAGATGCAAAGCCCCACCTCACTGCATAGAATTTACGTCCCGTCATTGAAGATGAGACGGACAACCCAGTTGGTGAAGCTAAGAAAGCCACTGTTATGATCTTTATCTGAAGATATATTCATGACACTCTGCAAACTAAATACCTTGCTAAGGAGGATTCATCTACCCCTACACAAAAGCGTGACAGACCTCTTGGCTCAAATGATTCAAACCCCCGAAAGAGGAAACCCACGACACAGGTTTCTGAAGAGTCTACCGTGAATCCGACTGTTGCTTACTCATTTTATCCAACTCATGCGGAACTTCTAGATTACGGAAGCGTCCTAGAAAAGAAGAATCCTCCTCCCAAGAATCGTGAGATTTCGGTTTATTATGCTAGCTTAGATGATGTGTGGCGTAGAAATGAGAAGATCGTCGATGATGCATTTTCATATGCAGCAGCTACTGAGATCATGTTGATAGATGACATTGAACCTCGTTCCATTGATGAAAGTTGATGTCGAACCGATTAGTCACACTGGAAACAAGCAATCCAAGTCGAACTCGATTCGCTTGCAAAACGTAAGGTGTTTGGACCCGTAGCTTCTACTCCTCTACATGTGAAACCCGTTGGCTACAAGTGGGTTTCCATTTGGAAGCGTAATGAGAAGAACAAAATTGTGCATTACAAAGCTCGTCTTGTTGCTCAAGGTTTCTCACAAAACCCCGGGATTGACTATGGCAAAACTTATTGACCCGTTATGGATGTGATTACTTTTTGCTACCTTATCAGGTTGGTAGTTTCCAAAAAATTGAGTATGCAGCTAATGGACGCAGTAACTGCGTATCTCTGTAGGGATCTTGATATAGAAATTTATATGAAAGTTCCTAAAGGACTTACATTGACTGGATCAAATATTTCCAAACCCCAGAACACACTATCAATTCGACTGAGGTGTTCACTCTACGATTTAAAGCACTCCAGAAGAATATGGTATAACCATCTGAGTAAGTATTTGACTAGTTAGGGATATGTGAACAACGAACTATGCCCTTGTGTGTTCATTAAGAAGTCACATTTCGGTTTTACGATAGTTGCAGTATACGTCGATGACATGAACCTCATCGAAACTCTTGAAGAGCTCGCGAGAACTGCTGCGCACCTAAAGTCAGAATTTAAGATGAAAGATTTGGGTAAAACTTGATACTATCTCGGTCTCGAGATAGAGCACCGTTCAAATGGAATCTTAATACATCAAACAAATTACACCCGGAAGGTGTTGCGCCATTTTAATGAGGATAAAGTGAAGCCTTCGAGTACTCCTATGGTCGTTAGATCGTTGGATGCAAAATGAAATCCCTTCCGTCCGAAGGAGGATGATGAAATGATTTTGGAGCTTAAATTTCCTTATCTAAGTGCGATAGGCGCTTTACTGTACTTAGCTCAATGTACTAAACCCCACATCTCTTTCGTTGTTAATCCTTTGGCAAGATACAGTAATGCACCAACACGCAGACACTGAACTGGTGTTAAAGACATCTTCCGTTACCTTAAGGTATCGTTTGGTATGCAGACAGGACGGGACGGAACGGAATGGGACGGGACGGGACAGGACGGAACGGAACGGAGCAAGAGCAAAGATGCCCTCGGATGGAAACAAGGAGGAAGAAGAAGGAGACAGAGAGGTTATAATTTTGTATTCCACGGATGTGGAACGAGTCGTTCCAGGGGGTTGAGGCGGAACGAAAATTCACCCAAAACTCATCCCGTGGAACAGCTCGTTCCACCCGTTTTAGGCACACCAAACGTGGGACAAAACGCCTTGTCCCACTCTATTCCATCCCGTCCCACGTACCTAAGGGTACTACTGATTTGGGCTTCTACTATCCCTACGGATCCTTGAGTGATGCTGCACCCCCTGCTTCTCAAGTCAATTCTCGCCTCGTTGGTTATGCCGACGCAGGATACTTATTTGATCCGCACACGCATTCTATCTTTACCATTGGAGGCACCGCAATCTCTTGGAGGTCAACTAAACAGACCTTAGTTGCCATTTCGTCTAACCATGCTGAAATTCTTGCCTTACACGAAGCAACTCGAGAATGCTTTTGGTTGAGAGCAGTTGTGAGCCATATTCGAAGCTCATGCGATCTTTACCCTACCATTGATGTCCCGACGATGATCGATGAAGACAACGCAGCATGCATCGAACAACTCAAGAAAGGTTACATCAAAGGAGACAACACCAAGCACATTACGTCGAAGTTCTTCTTCGCACATTAGCAACAAGAGTATCAGAAGATTGAAGTCACGCAAATCTGTTCACAAGACAATCTGGCCGACCTCTTCACCAAATCACTACCGAAGACGACGTTTCGAAAGCTTGTTCAAGGAATTGGTATGTGTAAATTTTCTGAGTTGTAACATTGTTAGTTCTGTTTGGAATTGTGTAAAATTCAGAGGGAGTATCGTGAGGAATACTTGCTTGATCTTAATGTACTCTTTTTCCTTACGATTTGGAGCATTTTTTCCATTGAATTTTTGCTACCTAAGTAGGGTTTAACTAGGCACCCACCTTGGGCTGGTCATATCTCTGATGACGTCTCGTAGACAATTCTTTTGACTTTGCATTTCTCACACATTTTTTCCTTAGAGTATGGATTTTGTCCCTATTTGGGTTTTTGCCATACCCTTAAGGGTTTTTTTAATGAGACTACTTTATGCATGTTCTGCGTTGTTCCTTTGATTCAATGCAGACAAGTCGACTTCCTCAACTTCTGCATGATGCTGAATCTACCTTGAGTATTTACACACTCAAGGGGGAGTGTTATGAACTTTCTTAGTTTAAGTGTGATTGTGTAAATCCTAGATTGAATTTGATTCTAGTTATTCTTTCCTATATGGACTTGTATTTCTTAGGGATGAAGGATTTCGTATCCTTTTTTTACTACTATAAATAAAGACACTACGTAAGGGGGATGAAGGATTTTGTATCCTTTTTTTACCACTATAATTAAAGGCATTACGTAAGGGGGGATAAAGGATTTCTTCTCCTTTTTTACAAACACATCTCTCCTCTCTCTCTTCCCTTGCCGCCATCTCTCTTTCTTTTGTCAGATAAAATAGACTACAACAAAATTAAATTAGTAAAATAATAAACTTTACCATTAATTATACTTTAATATCCTTTCACTAAGTAATGGATTACAGCGATTAACACCCCATTCTGCTGCTCTTTGGCAAACGAAAAAAATGAACTACACCCACCCTAGCAACTGCAGCGCACCTCTGCACCATAGAAATAAATAAATAAAAAGTTGATGGCAGATTCGAAGGAGCATCTCCCACACCATGGTAACTTTTGTTTTTAATATACAACAATATTTAACTTTAAGGAAGGGGAAGTCGAATTTAAGATCTTTAGTAAATATAAATATATTACTAGTTGATAGTAAACCTTTTAATCTCTCCTCGTGGACAATTTTTTTTGTACAATTAGGGATACCATATTAAATCAGATTCTGCAGGAGGTTTAATCAAATTGTGCAATTCAATTCTTTAGTTGCTAAAGTGCACTTCCTGTTTTTGTTGTTCTGTGGACCTATTGTGCAGGAGGTCTGATTAATGAGGGAGATTAAAGAGTTTTTTTTTTTTTTTGTCAAAGGTAAACTTATTAGATTCTAACTGAAACGTTTACATCTTGAGCAAGAATATTAAATAAAAACTCTGGACTAATCGCATCTCAATGGAAAATACCTTCATGTGAGGTTACATATGAGGTGACAATATGATCAGTGACATTTCCACTTCGCGTAACAAATCCAAACCTCACCCTTCCTAATTGAGATACCAAAAGACCAATATCATGAATAAAGCATTCCAAAGTAGCATCAATCACATATTCTCCCATAAGCATTCAAATAAGCACCTGAGAATCCGATTCAAGCTCCACTTCCGCACAACCCAACTCGATACAAAACCCTCAAAGCTGCTCGGATCGCAGCAGCTTCAGCCATTGCTACCGAGTTGAAAACCTCACCTCCTTCCCCACCAGCCGCTTGCAACAAACCAGCAAAATCCCTTAAAACCCACCCATAACCACCTTTGCAAGTCTTCCCACACCAAGCCCCTCCTCATCGCAGCCACCATCTCTCCTCTTCCTGCATTGCCCAACACGAAACTCCAGGTGGTGTCGCTGCACTAAATTCACCATCTCCATGGGATTAACCAGCAGTCCTTTAAAGACCATTTCATTCCGGCTCTTCCATATTCTCCACGTAACAAACACACACTCCTGCATCAACTCCTCGTCTTTCATTGTCGCGTAAACAACAACATAGTCCCTGCCAATACTCACGGAAATCCCTACCTGCCATAGATGCCATGTCCAGCTACAAAGAGCAACAGTACCATAGCACATGACTAAACGCACATTGGAAAAACAAGTGATGCTCCGTCTCCTCTGCTGCTCCACACATAACACAATTACTATCCACTTGCATTCGGAGTTTAAGGAGGTTGATCCGCACAGCCAAGGAATGGTTACAACACCGCCATATAAAAAACAGCCAAGGGAGATTATAAGGTTTACGTAGGAGGAGAATGAAGTATTAAAGATTACAATCAATTACTCAATGAGGGCATATCAAATAAAAAGTAAATGGTAAGTTACTTATTTTATTAATTTAACTTTTTTTTTTTTCAAAAACGATTATTTAAATGCATAAACTAACTATGGTTAAACTTTTAGACACATTGCAGATGACACTTTACTGCAATAATGGATAGCAATCGTGCCTATACACTATGGTGTGAGTTTGATTCTCAATGATTCCCTCCCCATAACACTATCGTTTGCCCCAAAAAAAAAAAAAAAAAAAAAAAAAAAAACTTTAGACACATGGCACAGTTCTAAAAGAGGGTGACGCCGTATCAAGATAAATTTTTCCATGTGTATCTGGACCACAAGATGATGCATCTTCAGGATTTAGAGGAGTGAGCAAACACATATGGACTAAACTAGAGACATTAAACTTTATAACAAAAACCACTTATTATTACGATCTAGTTGTATTTCTCTACCATTGTAAATAAGAAGTATTCGATTTGAATATCATGGAAGGGGCATTGATGCTTGCCTAAGGTCCGCTTTTTGAGGTCATGTGAGGGACAAACTTATTGCAACCGCCAAATTAATCCAACGGTTGAAACTCTTAATAACTCATTTTAATGCGTTACACCTGATTGAAAACAAACAAACAATTCGCCCACATAAAACAAACAAAGTAATCCGATGACTCCCATCTTATTTCATTGGTCAGACGAGGCAGAAGATTTGGTGGAGGTGAGGGTGGCGGGGTGTTGATGACCAGCCATAACCATATCTTAAAGCTTCATGACGGAAATAGCTAGATAAAGTAAATGGGTGTTGAATGTTGAGCACAAATCGTGGACTACTGAGAAATGAAACCACGGCTTTATTTATTTGATCATATCCGTCCAAAATCAGATTGGATTCATTGGAGCCATCTTGGAGTGATTGAACTATTCAAATCAGAGTTTCAGAATATGAGTTTTTAAACCCTAGTTTTAGGGCTTCATGGCTTAATCATCTCGATCCCTCGAAGGAAGAAACCACTAAAATTATAATTTTGTTTTCTTCTGCCGAAGATGATCTATATATTTAAAATATGTTAGCAGGGTGGATTTTACATTAAAAAATGAGGAGTTTGGCTAGAGTTTTGCCGTGAAATAGAACTCATCGGGTTATTGTTCTTAATCGGGTGAAGTGAATTTATTCAAATAAATTATTAGAAGCTTCAACCGCTGGATTAATTTGACAGTAATAATATTTGTCCCTCACAGGACTTCAAAAGGTGGACCTTAAATGAAAAGTATTGTGGATAGCAAATTTGATACCAACTTATTTCTTAACTCTTAATATAAAAATATCGTTATACTCCAGCAAAAAAAAAATTTAGAAAATAAAATATAGTCGTACTGTCCAAAAAGTAGCTTACAATTTCGTCAAAAGTGAAACAACGAAAACTGCCATTGTAGACTTCTCACTCGGCACGGTTTACTAATAAAACTAGATTGATTAACTACAATAAACATATTTTGAGAACTAATGAATGTTTATTACGTTATCATTATAATTACTAGCATTTGCCTACACATTTTGTGTGAATAAACATATTTTTTTAGAAAATGAGAAGGAGAAAGGGAGAGAGAGAACGTGGGGGAGTGGGAGGTTTTTTTTTTTTTTTTTCAATATTGAAGGTATTTTAACATCACATGTAGGTGAAGCTTCAATAAAAAACAGTAAAATTTAGACCTGTGAAATTAGATTATTGCCCATCATTTTTTTGTGTGATAGAAGACTAATTTGTCTTTTCATCCTATTTTGGTTGACAAAAAATGTTTCATTTATTAGTATAGATTATTGTGTCATCAATATATGATTAATCATTACTGAAAAATAATCACTTCTACAAACCAAATGTCAAAATATGTTTATTGAAGCTTTTTTAAGTATTTTCCATAAAATTATTATAAATTGCCTCAAAAAAAAATAAAGTTATTATAATAAAACACGCATCCAATAAACACGTAAGAAAATCTCCACGGACTCAAAGACAAAAGTCTAATGGTGCTGGCTAAATAATCATTGTACGTAAAATTCGATTTTTTTTTTTTTTAACAATACGTAAAATTAGAATTGAAACA
This sequence comes from Pyrus ussuriensis x Pyrus communis, assembly GCA_008932095.1. NCBI lineage: Eukaryota > Viridiplantae > Streptophyta > Magnoliopsida > Rosales > Rosaceae > Pyrus > Pyrus ussuriensis x Pyrus communis. The sequence goes on along the minus strand of CM018521.1, from coordinate 18,690,044 downwards.
CGAAATAATTAAGGAAGACAAACGAAATTTGAATAAGAGCTAATTGATTTGATGGGATCAAGATCTATTTATGGCTTGTAATATTTATATTTTATTTACCTTGACCAAAAAAATCAGAAATTATGATTGAGTTTATAATTAATGATTAGATTCTTGAGTAAACGGCAAGCGATTTCCTGTGCTATATTATTATTAGGTCAAGCCAACTCAAAAGGAGGGTTTTAAGAAGCCAGCCATTTTCTAAACGGAACATTTTCTTGGAGAAGGTACGTTGTTGATTACTTTTCTAATTATCTATGCTCTTCTCTTTACGTAATTGTACGCATTCATAGCAGTTTCCCTAGCTGTTTCACTGCCTATGGCTTTATGGTTGCGCATTTAAGTTAAATCCCCTCAAAAGCTTTTGATCTTCATGGCAGTACTGGTAAAATCATTTGAAGTGTCTCCTAGATGCTGTATTTACCTTTAAGTTTATTTATTTATTATTTTTTCGGTTTCGTTTAGCACATGTCATATATATATATATATATATATATATATATATATATGTTCATACACGTGAAATCATTTGTTTTTCTCTTTTAGGGTTTAGTTTTGAAGGTGGAGAATCTAGTTATTCTTATTGCACAGCACAAAAGTAAACAACCAAAACAAAAATTACTGTTTATGATCATATACAACTCTTTAAACCGATCCCATATTCTCCCAAAGATTAAACACAGTTATTTCTTTTTTTATTCTTACAGCAGATGAATATGGGCCGCGGAAGGCTAAACATGGAACTAATTGCAAACGAGAGGTCTCGGAAAACAACATTTCAAAAGAGAAGGAAGGGAATAATGAAGAAGGCTTATGAGTTTTCAACTCTTTGCGAAGTAGATGTCTGCATGATCATCTACGGGCCAAAACTGACTGATCGGCCTCCAGAGCTTCAGACTTGGCCCAAAAATCCGGAAGAGGTAAGTCGGATAATCAACAAATACAAGGCAAGCACAATGTGCAAACCGGCCAAGAAAACCTTCGATTTGTCTGATCTATTGATGGACAGAAAGAACAAGGTATATGCTGATATATACAGAAAGCGTAAGGAGATGTATGAGACCAAGTACCCAGCATGGGATGAACGCATCAACACTTTTTCAGAAAGTCAACTGGAGGCACTTCTTAATGCGTTGGATGCGAAGCTCGAGTCTGGCAAGAGAATATTACTCAATAGAAAGAAAGAAGCTGCCGGGCATCAAATACTTGTCATGAAGAAAGAAGCACCAACACTATTGATGGGTGGAAAACCTGATGTTGGTGAATCATCAAGCCGAAAGCATCCTTGTAACTATGAGGAGGACCAAAACCATATGAGCTCTTTCAGTAACAACATGGTAGATCATATGCTGCAGCAGTTTCCACATCAGCCTTATGATCAAATGCTTCAATTTGATAATTCAAATGAAAACTTGAGCAACCTTTTGGCTCCAAATCCGGGTCCAACGGCAATGTGGATGTTGAGGGAGAGCAACTGTAGTCTTCAATTCAGCGCAGGTGCCAGCGGCAGTAATTCTCAATTTCCAGTGGCGGGGAATCAAGGCAATTTCAGTGATCCAATGATGATTCATTCTACAGTGGAGAATACGAATATGAATATGTTGATGGTGAATAATAATCTTAATCCTCCAAGATCGTCATACATGAGCCAGCAGTACTATGCTCGACTAATGCAACCGGCTGTGCCCTACATGCAGTATCCAGTAATGCCAGCAAGTATTTCATCTCATCCGGTTCAATTGCGTGCTTCTCAAGCCAAAGATGATCAGTACCAGGATGTCAACCATTATCTCCGGTCATGAATAGCAAGACGGTTTAACGACTATTACTGTTTAATTTGTTACTTTATCTTTCTGTGTGAACTCAATCAATACTTTTGGGTCAATTCTTTCAGATCGTTAAGGTTTGTGATATGCTACCGGGTACTAAAATAAAATAATCCTCCAGAAAAGGCACGTGTTCTTATTGTCATTATACATCTGATAAAATAAAATAGCTAAAAGTTTTAGTGTTTCTTTCAGATAAAATGAAACTTTATTAACAACGATCAAGAATGTACATACGGCGGGCATTGCTAAATGTAATGAAATGGTCACACGACTCACACAACCAAAAAAACCACAACTTTACATTTACAAATTTAATAAGAATACGATACAATTTTTTATCCACGACATCCAATTAACAAAAAAAATAACACTCATGAAGACTAAACTTTCACTACAAAATATTGAATCACTCTTATTGCTAAATACCTTAAGAGAGTCAAATTATACTTTTCAATTGTTGACTAACATATATACACCCTTATAAGTTTGTTATTTGTGACCATTAAATAAAATATGGTTGTATTTGTATAAGTGGCTTCCTTGGTTAAACAACTAATTAATTTTATTGTTCATATAGAAACCATACAAACTATGCGGCTTTAAAGATAGAAGGCTACCAAATTTTTTAAACTAAATTTGCAAACTCTTAACCTATGAAGTTATGAAGGAATAGAAAGAACAATGGAAGTAGAAAGGTTGAACAACAAGAAAGATGGAGAGAAAGCTCAGTGTATTTCGATAAGCAAATATTACAATATGCAGTGAATGAATCTTACATCAACCTTTTGTAGTAACTAATCTTCAATGCAAATGACACAATTATCCTTTCCAACAACATTACTCTAACGAACTCAATCCTTTTAACAACCATAACTACTTAACCAGTAATACAATGCCACATGGATTAATGACATCACTACTACAAAAGGGCCTTATAGTGTCAGTGGGTGATGTCGGTTTAATATTATATAGTGGCGGATAAAACATTTGCAACACCTACTGAACAGGACATCGGATTTACTGTCGCATGTAAGCGTCATAAATTGTCTATGTCATTTTTAACTGACGTAAACATTTAATGTCGCTTATAACCGAATACATTTTAATAATTTTTAAATACTGGTGTCGCTTTAAATAAAACAGTGTCGCTTTTAAGCGACATAACGTATGGGTATCACTTCTAGCCGATAATAATTATTGTTTTTAAATATTTTAAAGCATGCGTCGGTTCTGAGCGACATAGATTTTAGTTTTTTTAAATATTTTGAAACCCGGTGTCAGTTGTAGCCGATACTAATAATATTTTTAAATATTTTAAAACTCGGTGTTGTTTTGTTATCTACCAAATTCATATATACTTAAGTTAAAAATTTTTAAAAAGGCAGGTCACTAAACTTTTGCAAAATTTCAAACATTTTGAAATTTAAAATTTTCACACCACTCCAGTAGACTCCCACACAAAATTCTAAATATAAAGGAAGAGATCACACCCCCTTCAGCAAAGCAGCTCCTTCTTCGCAGCCACAACAGCAATCGCCATTTAAAATTCAAAAGAGCCTAGACCGTGCTCTTGCCCGTCACGACGGAGGTCGTTGATCCCGAGTTTCAGAATTTGCACGGGGCCGCCAAGTTGAGGTAGAAGACTGTCATTAGGAGCGCCAGGGGAGTCGTGGAAGAGATGGAAATGACGTCATCTCGTATTGAAGGTGAGGTCAAGAAGGAAAGTGTGGCGGAGGGTGGTTCAGCGAGTAAGCAAAGGAGCGAGCCCAATGGGAACACTATCCCGAAATTGCAGACCGTCGAGTCATTGGATTAGAAGCGGCTCATGGCCGAAGATCCAAATTGTGAATCCTTTTCCTTTTCCCTCGTGCAATTTCTGTGTACAAATTCTTCAAATTTTGATATTTATTTTGGCTTCTTCTCTCAGATGTATTTTCAGTGGACAAGTCGCCAATGCAGTACTTCATGGAAGAGATGTCGATTGGCAATTCATTGAAAATGAATGTAGAGACAAATTTTGAAATATTTTTATTATTATTCACAAAGATGGTGTCGGTTAAGACCGTCACTAGTTTGCATATTTTATTTATTTAATTGTTGTCTGACGTCGTTTTAAACCAACGTAATGTTGAAGTATACGTCGCTTTAAACCGACATCAATATCAATGTCGCTTTGAACCGACGCTGCTTAGTGGTGGATTAATCGAACAAACCAACACTGAAGCCCTTTAGCGACGCTAGCAATAGTGTCGCTATTCCAATCCAACATTACATTGTTTTATGTTGGATTTTTGCCAAATTTCCGACAGAAATCGAATTTCTTATCGGTTTTTGTTTCGCCGGTGATAGCCTATATTGTAGTAGTGCATGTACATATGGTTATTACTCCCTCCCCCCCCCCTCAAACGAAGCTGAGCTACTGAAGCTGAGTTCGTTGTTAATGCAAAATTAGATCCCAATCCAAGACCTCTGCAATGCTTGAGAAAAACTAGACTATGCAATCCTTTTGTAAACACATCTGCCACTTAATCATCAGTAGGGATATAGTGAACCGTAAGATCTCCTTTTTAGACCTTTTCACATACAAAATGGTAGTCAGTATCTAGATGTTATTTTGGAGTGAAAAATAGGATTTGAACTCAATACTGAAGCTGACAAGTTGTCACAATATAGAGAGGGTGGTATTGATAGAGGTTGATGAATGTCCTTGAACACTGAACGAATCCAAAATACCAGCTGCACAATGAGCTAAGGCTTTGTATTCAGCCTTTGTTGAACTTCTTGGTACAATAGATTGTTTCTTTGACTGCCAAGAGATTGTATTTGCTCCCAAATAAACAACAAACCATGTGATTCATCTTCTGGTATTAATGTCTACTGCCTAATCCGAGTCTAAATAAGTAGTGAGATTAAAATCCTTCCTCTTTGTATACTGTAAACCATACCCAATAGTGCCTTGTATACATCTCAATATTCTCTTGACTAAAAACATATGTATATCAGTTGGTTGTGTCATGAATTAACAAACCATGTTCATAGAATAGGCAATATCTGGCCTAGTAAAGCTTAGATATTAGAGAGCCCCAACTATGCTTCCATAGTGACTTAGATCAGATAATAAGGTTCCTTCTCCTGTAAGAATATGAGAATGAGGCTTAGATGGTGTTGATGTCAATTTACAACTGTTCATACCTGTTTTTCGCAATAAATCCTTGGCATATTTAGTCTGACCTATAAACAAAGACCCATCTTCTTTATACTGAATATGTAACCCCAAGAAATATGTTAGCTTATCCATATCCTGGAGATCAAACACACCTGCAAGATCGTCAATGACATTTTGTATTTTCACCGAGCTTGAACCAATAAAAATTATATCACCAACATAGAGCAAGAGAAGGATTATATCTCCATCATCTACTTTGACAAATAAACTTGTATACGAAAGAGATGATTGAAAGCCAATAGCTGGAAGGTAACTTGTAAATTTAAAGTTCCGGGCTCGAGGCGCCTGTTTCAATCCATAAAGTGATTTAACCAATCTGCAAACATGATCAGGACTTGTAGCATCCACAAAACCTTGTGGTTGTTTCATGTAAATCTCTTCTAACATGTCTCCATAGAGGAAAGCATTCTTGATATCAATTTGTCTTAACTGCCAATTGAATTTAGTAGCCAAAGCTAGAATGATTCTAATAATAGTATGTCTCACCACTGGATTGAAGGTAATGAAGCAAGAAGAGAATTGAGGTAATGAATCAAGATATCCAACATAACTCTTGCCTTGAATGGAGTTCTAGACATCATGCCTTGAATGCAAGAAATACAAACACTATGTATATCATATGTGTGAACTAAAATATTAGACTGTTTCAACATTAAAGCCATTATTTCATGAGTTGGATGTCCTAGCCTTCGATGCCAGACATTATACCTCACTATTTTATCCAAAGATGCTACTGGATACTTTGTAATGAGCTGTGAACCTATTGAATTTGTAACCACAGGGATTTGGAACAATTCCTTAGGCCTACTCTTTCCTTAGTACACTATCTCCATTGTCTTCTTGTCCTACACAAAAAATTCAAATTCATCATATATAAACCAACTTTTGTTGTTAACACATACTTGTTTCACAAAGAGTAAACTTCTAGCAACATTAGGTACATTCATAACTTTATTAAGAATCAAATAGTATAGGAATCTAAAGCTTAGTAGAACCAATGTTTTTAATTGGTAGACCTGTACCATTCCCAATTGTTGACTTCTTAGATCCCTCAAAAGGTGTTATTTGATTTAAGGAATTGATATCAGAAGTTAAGTGATGTGAAGCACCAAAATCTACAATCCAGGCATCTTGAGGAAGAACTTGTGTAGTCTGTTGTGCATTCATTGCTGACAATGATGATGGTGGAGGCTAACCTTGATATGCAAAATTTCCTCTTTGATAAGCAATCTAATGCAGAGTGACCTCTCTTCCCACAGATTTGACATTCAACTACACACCTAGTGGTTGGTGCATTTGTGTTCCTGTGAAAACTATTAACTGCAAAATGTATCCCCTTTTGTTGCATATCTGACATTTAATTACCACTGTAGTTCTAGTATCAACATTTCCAAACCAAGTACCATTCCTATTACTGGCTTGTCTTGAATCACCTGAGTAATAATTGGTTAAATTCCCAGAATTATAACCCATGCCTCTAAAGCCATTGTTATTTCTATAGTTGTTTCCACCTCTGTAGTTGCTCCTATTAGAAGCAAACTGACCATTTGAAGACTATGATCTAGGTGCATTTTGACCATTAGAGTTGGCAGAAAAACCATAACCATATGATTCACTTAGAGATTGAGATGGTGGATAATATGGTTGTTGAAATTAAGGAGGTGGTGGTGATGAATCAAAAGGCACAGTAATGATAGTACCATCAGTTATAGCAAGAATATGATCATGGCTATGAGGATTTGAAGTTGATGCTAAAGACTTAGAACCAGAACTTGAACTTGAACTGGACAACATACAATGCTGACAAATTCTAAGTAATTGCATTCATTTCTCCTTCAATTTCTCTCTCAGCACTAAGTAATAATGCTCTAAATTCTTTCAATGTGAGCATAGATTCCCTAGCCAATATAACAGTACTAATCACAACATACTCCTTAAGCAACCCAGCAAGACCAACAATCATGATATCATTATCTGAAACAGATTCTCCTGCAACACTAAGTTGTTCCTTTATGTGTATCTATTGTATTTGACCCTTTATAAATAGTGTGCAGTTCAATTTTCAAATGGTTAATCCTAGACTTTGAAATTGAGGCATATCGATCTACAAGAATAGTCCATGCATCATGTGCAACATACTTCATTGCCTCATCAGTTAAAGTGGCAAGTAATGACTCAATAAGGCCATATCAGTTGTTTCCCATTCAATATATGATACTGTAATTTCCTTGGTAACCCTAGTATCCGAACTTATTACATACTTTGGTGGCCAAGCAATTGTACCATCAATGTGTCCAAACAGTGTATACCCTCTTAGCATAGACTAAAACTGAAAAGCCCATTTGGCGAAATTATCATCCCTTAGCTTTATGGTAAGCTAACACCTTCAACTTTGAAAGATGATGTAGTCATGATAGATAGATTGACACTTGGACAATTACAGATTAAGAAACTATAGAGATTAACACTCTAGACAGAACAAGAAAGATTGACACTTCCTTGCAACCAAATATTGAAAGATTGACACTTTCTTGAAACTTTTATATCCAAACAACAATTCAAAGATCACTGTAACCAATTATTTCATCATTCATCTTTGACTTCAATCACCAAATTATGAGAAACATAACAGAATCCCAAATTAAGAGAAACATGACAGAATCCCAAATCAACCATTTTGCGAATATCAATTCAGCATTCTACAAATTCATAGAGAAACCCATATCAAAATCGCAAGAGATGTCACATGATATAAATCAATGTACCAGTAGAAATCCAACAAACTCAACATGACGCTTCAATAGCCAAATTGTCCAAGAACCACTAGACTGTCGAGAACCAGCACCAAAGCAACAAAAGAACACCTAGGATAGGAAACAGCGATGAGCCTTTTCCGGCAATGATACCACATTAACCTATGAAGTTATGAAGGAATAGAAAGAATAATGGAAGTAGAAAGGTTGAACAACAAGAAAGATGGAGAGAAAGCTCAGTGTATTTCAATAGAGCAAATATTACAATATGCAGTGAATGAATTTTACAACAACCTTTTGTAGTAACTAATCTTCAGTGCAAATTACTCAATTACCCTTTATAACAACATTACTCTAACTAACTCAATCCTTTTAATAACCTTAACTACTTAACCAATTATACAATACCACATAGATTAATGACATGTACATATGGTTATTATAAATCAAATGATGTGGTTGTTAATAATTAGATTATCACTTAAGTGTTGATTAACTAACTAAACCTTGTTGATTAACGTGTTTATTTCCTATTAATGACCGATCATTTGGTTTGCAAACTTGGTTTAAATTTTTGATCTCCCTAGCATTACCCTTTATATTGTCAGGTTGGATTGTAGAGACAGCATATCTTTTACCAATTGCCTCAATTAAAAGAGTGGCCTTGGGAAGCAACTAGTTGCAGTGGTTGAACTCTTGTACCAACAAAAGCCTACACAATTACAAGGTGTTCAAGTGTTCAAGTTTGTTCATTAAATTTGTACACCAAATGATCTGGCATTGATTATATTTAAACTTTAAATATAGTTCGAATTTGATTAATAATTATATTAAAAAGTTATACAGTGTAGAATACGACAGATTATTTGGGGGTGCACGAACGACCTTTATAAATTCAATCATAATTAATTCATGATTTTTCTTGTTAAGGTAAACAGAAAACAAATTTTACATGCTATATATTATATAGCACATGCTTATCTCCATTAGTTTTTGTTTGAAAAGAAAATGAATCAATTAGCCATTATTTCAATTCCATTTGTCGGATTTTTAGATTTAGGGTTTAGGTTGCTGCAAACAAATTTCATTTCTACATGTAATTACGCAACCATTTGACCAAATACTTGTTATATTCCATTGCATTTGATTTGATCGTTATCTCCACTTAGTTTGGTTGGAAACGATTTAAGTTTGACTCACACGAATGCGATGATTTAAAGTTTATACATGTGGTGAGTTCATACATACTTGTGATTGACTCATTGCGGTGGCAGTGCAGTTTTGTTGCAAGTAAATTATCCTATTGTAAATGTTTTTTTTTTTTTTTAAATTTTTTATGGTATTAAACAATGCCTAGAGCACGAGAACAACTTATATATTACGAGCACATTGTTAGGCAACGTTCCGTGCTATGCAATAAAAATATGTGAACAACTTATCTAGTACGAGTACATCATCACGTGGCGCCTTCCGTGCTAATTAAACGATGACATATGAACAAAAATTTAAATGCCTTTATTTCATTGACACGTGATACCACCATAGTGGTCCGTGTGCCATTTAAGTTTCTTCTAGAGCGCACTTGAGATGACGTCATATATGTTGGATGTAGCTAGAAGATAGTCTTTTTGTGGGAAATGGAAAAGGTTGGTTAGACAGAATTGCAAATGAGCCGTGACTGCATCTTGGCAAATTGCTCTATTCTGTGGTGGCCAAAGACTGATTGAGGACTTGATAGCTTGGCGTATACATCAACACAATCTCTTTTAGAGCCATATTTTCAGAGAAGCAAAATTGGCCAAAATATAAACTTTTTTTTCAAATCCCGACATGACCATTTTTAGTATGCCGTCAATATTTGATCAATATGTCCGATAATCCAATATTGCAATAGCGGTCACCAGTCGACATATTTACTTAGAAACAAACCTCTACATCCCAAATATCACGCAGAATTTAAAAATTATACTGTGCTGTGCATGCATAGAGAAATGCCGTAGTCCAATTTAAATAGAGTTTACCCCGTGTTTTTCCTCCCAATTTTTCATCGATAAATTAAAATCAAATGTCGTCAAATACTTTTTTTTTTTTCCCTAGTAAAAGATACAAATCAACCGTAAACGAAACTTCATTGATTTTGAAGCCATTTCAGATGGACAACTTCTGCTAAACTATAAACATTTAATCCATTGATCGTGCCTGTCGGCTGGGGCACATACAATATAAGCAGAAACCACACGATTCTGTATAAACAAACTTGGAAGCGAAGGTACTGTTCCTATCAGTTTAAGCTGTGGCATTTCTCTACATATAGGTACACCAGCAGGATCTATCACGAGCTCTAAACAAATGCACAAAACTATTTCCTCCCAGATTCTAAATCTTCCAATGTTGAACCAGAACCACGTGCTAATGTTAACCCCATACATCCATGGTTACTTGTTTCGTCTACTTGATTCTCAACCCGAGCCTCTGTGACCTGCACGTTGCTCCCATTTATTGTGCTGGTTACTTGTGCCCCTGAACGCAACTCCTCCAACACTTGGAAGTAAGCATAAGGGCCCCAACCTACAAATGGATGTATTGAAAATCAGATGAGCATAAAAACAAACCTTGAAACATTACTAAAACAATTTGATCGAACAAAGGCCTTTGTTAATTAGCAGACAGGCATGTCCAACCAAGGAAGATCGAAACACTAATTTAGTGAATCAAGATCTATGTTAATTTCGTAGATAAGGATGGAAATTCTCTTAAAACATCAAGCCAAATTAAAAAATTATGTTGTAAAAATTGGATTGTTGATTCCAAATTATACACTTTTAGTTTGTGTTACCAGTTGTATTCTTTGGCAGACCTGCACGCGCACAAGTGCGCACACATCAAAACAAATGCTATAGAGCTAAATTATGTGCAAAATATTTCATGAGTCATCGATAACATTGAAGAGACCAAGAAAGGAGCATTGCCATTGATATGCACCACAAATATGACTACGAAAATGTAACTGACATAATGTCACAGCCCCAACAAAACAACATCTCTAGGAAATATTTCCCCATAACAAAAATGCCCCATATCGAATTTTCTTGGTAGCATACCTTGGGCATGGTATGGGGGTGGAAAGAACTTCAAATAGCAAAAGGTGGCAACCGTAAGGCCTGCAAAAAATGATTCCCTGATTGTTATTGACAAATAGGGTTCAATAAGTAGCTTAGTTACCATTCATTACGGCACAAACCTAGGAGACCTCCAGCAAACACATCTTGCCAGTGGTGCCAGTAGTCATCTACTAGAGAAACTCCAACAAGTGATGCAACAAGTAGTGGAAGAATAACAATGCAAAGTTTTGCAGCATGGCCTTTGCGATCAAATACTTGTATTTTTCCTGACAAATACAGTGAGAGAAATCCAAGACCAGCAAAGGACCCTGCATATTGAATACAAATTTCCTCAATGTTAACAAGTCTACAAGAGATTCAGGTAAATATAGTGCTTGTATGACATGATCAACCAAGTTGTTTGCAAGTAAACCATATTCAGTGAATACCAGACACTACGGTGCTACTTACATGAAGTATGGCCACTTGGAAAACTCTTGTGCCCCTCCTTTATAACACTCTTCACACCATGGCATACAACATTTCCCCATTTATCATACACCTGAGGAAAAAACTAGTTATTAACGTTGACTACCAATGGCATCATGTATGAATAAGCTAAAAGAACCCTGCCCTCCAATTACAATCTCAATAACTATGAATCTAGAATGCCGTACATCTTTCCCATCTGGAAAACAGCGCCAAAAGAAGTCTGGTCGGGGTCGACCAACTGCATCTTTTATAGCATCTGTAAGAACCCCTGTTATCAGAACAGAGAACAATAGACCTGCATTAGCAAATTTTAACCGTCAGGTCCTGTCATTCTATTGTATCTCCTCAGTAAATGTGGTAAGATATTTGAACATTCTTTGTAAAATCAAAAGTCGGAAAACTGATCACCTAGTATGGCATGGTGAAGGTCATAGACATCTCTCCTGCGGAAATAGACAACAACAAAAATTGCTATGGGCAGTGCAACTGCATACATCTAAGCATCCAAAGAGGGGACAAGGGGGGCAGGCATCACAAATCACATCAATTCAGAATTCAAGTAATGTACTTGTAAACAAGGTCTCATTAGAATAGAACAGAATAGTAACAACTTACAGGGACAGCCCAAAAAGGTACTGTGACACTTTTCAAGGGATATTTCAGATCAGTCATCATATCTTTTCCTACGAAGCGATAAAATGGATGAATCACATAAAGGATGACCTCTATCAATCCAAGAAGCATCAGTATCACCCAATCATGCATGTGTGTCCTTGCAACTGTCACTCCATGGGACCTTACAGTATGTGAACCATGCTGAACTTCCTGTATTTTGTTCTGCTGATGAAAATAGACATCGGATGTGTACTCATTACAGTGCGTCAGCATAACTAAAAGACTTCGATGGCCACGAAATAAGAGAGAAGATTCCAAAGAAAATGCTTTTATCAGTTTTTATATTACAGAACTACCAAATACTTTTATCAGTAACCGAACATAAACAACCAATATAGTAATAGTGGTACTAGATATGTACATTATAGACATGTTTTCATAAGATAATAGCATTGCAAGAAAAAATTTGTAATAAGCTACAATAAAAGGCAAGTAAAAGAAAGTAATTACTGCACCCCCAAAAAACAAAAAGAAAATGACACTGAAACAGATACAGAAGAGAAGACAAATCAATAAGGTGAGCTCTGCGTGCAATAAAGGCGAATGGTAATTAGGAATAACAACCATGGGAAATGACCAAAACGTTATCAATAACCAGGGAATGAGCTCTGTTGCATAAGCTGGTAAATTCTTGAACAAAATGCAATTTTGACCCACAATCGCAGCAAGCAATCTCTATGTAAGCAACAGCTACCTGGATAGATCTGTCAGAATCCAGAGACAGAACTGCATGCTTGCCTCGTTAAATAGTATGGACTGATATTGCAGCTTTTACATCCAATAAGCTAAGAAATTATTAGATCAAGAACCAATACCACACATGGGAAGGAAAATTCTCTTGACCGTTGGATACAAATTAATGTCTGACTATTGTTTGGTTCAACTTTGCATGAGTGACAAGAAAAGTACTAGCCTATTAGAAGGACATTTCCTGTATTGGACACCTTAGATCGCGAAACGTCACAAAGACATCAACTTCATTCATCCAGAAAAAGTGCAGAATTATCATACTGCACATTTTCTCAAGAAAATAACACACTGCTATTATTACGTACTCAAACAGAGAAGTATTTACTTAATTTTCTTTGGTTACAACAGGTTTGTTAAGGAAGAAGTTTATATAACAACTATGCTATGGCTTTATACCAGCCATACAGATTTCATAATTTCAAAAAGTACACAAATATAGTGGCATGCCCTTGTGTTTGAACATTTAGACGTATGAACCCTATGTCTGCCCCAGGGCATGATATTTACATCTGTCTGCACAATTGATGAGATCCCAAAAACAACTTTTTTGCTTGCATCTAGTAACAGTTATATAATACAAAGATGGCACAAACCCATCACCGCATATAAATACATACATATGCATATAATTATATAAAATATAAAAAAGAAATGGGTTTTGTGGTGTTGGATCAGTATCACACAGTAACTTGAGCCAAAACAAGAAATCATCAAAAACCACAATGAATTGCAACAAAAAGGGCCAAAAACCCCATGGTAATTACCCATATGCTTCCGAAATATGCATCGGATTACAATCTTACATCAAGTAAAACACGCAGAAAGAAAAGAAAGAGACTGACCTGAAAGACGACGCCACTCAAGTTTTTGAGACGAGAAAGCAATCCAAGATCCCACCAAGGCATTGTACGAACCTTAACCAAGAGCTACGATACAATACCAACTGTTTCTGGTTTCAGAATTTATTCTCGAGGGATGAAATGCGAACGCTGTAGTGACAGTGGCGGTATTGAGTTGCATGGGCGGTGGAAAACTTCGTATTTGTCTAAAAACTGTAAGGCGGTTCATCTCAAAACCAGGAGGAAACGACTAAATAAAAATGATGGGCAATATAGTAAATTACATAAAATACTTTTCTTTCTCCAGATTATCTTTGTTTTTAGGAAAAGGATCCGGAATACTTTTCTTTCTCAAGATTAACTTTGTTTTTCGGAAAAAGATCTCTCGCGATTCCTTTTTTTTTTTAATTTGTGGTAGTATATGTTCATCGTACATCGTGTGATTATAAATAATTTAAAATTAAAAATTAAAAATAAATAGTTCTTAACAAAAATTAAACACACGATATACGATGCAACTGTGAAACGACTTGAGGCCCTCGGTACCCATTACCCCACTGTTTCCTTTTTCCTCCTCCCCTAGCCCATGTCGTTGCAGCTAGCTCACCCGCTCCCCATTGAGCCAAAGCAAGCACAACCATGGACGGAGCCAATGAAGGCTCACTAGGAGCCGCTATCTCTACTCAAGTAATTTGTTTGTTAAGTTGCATACTATAGTTATATAATACACATACCTTATTTTTGAAGAAAATATATGTATATAATATCCAATACACTTTCATACTATATATACTCCATATCAAATATTATAAACGTGTTCATGTTTTGTTATTCAAACAAAAAAACTCATCTCCACCGTTCCCGCCTATCATGTATTAATATTTTTTACTCGCTTTGCCACTTTCCATTACTATCATAAAATTTTTAACATTGAAATTATGATACATCATTATTTGAAATCATTTTTATTATTATATTATTATAAACCGTACTATATTGAGATTTTCTTAATTATTTTTAAGATTGTTCCTAAGAATAAATTTCTAATTCCGTCCCTAAACGCAGCCCCTCCTTTATCTCGCTATGGCCACCTCACCCCCTCCCATCGACCGAACGCAATCGCAGCCCCTCCTTTCCCAATTGAAATCTGGCTCTGGCAAGCCGAAAGCAGGGTCGACTGAGCCAAACCAAAAAAGCCACCCGTCTCTAAACCAATGGCAGAATTATAAATAAAGTGGAGTGCACCCCAAAACACTGTTTCTCCTTTAGACTATGTTTAGACGAAGATATTTAAAATTACTAAGAAATTTTAAAATGATGAAAATTGAAATGATTGGATTTTATTTTCTAGAATTTATGAATTTTCTTATTTGGTTAAAAGAACAATGGAATTAAATACGGAATTTATTATTTTTAAATTTTCAATCATAAAAATTAAGAAATGACATCTATTTACATGAAATTTAAATTTGGGAATTTGAGGTCCCAAATTCCAAGTTTTTTTCCATGCGAAAATTCTAAATTTCTATGTTTATGAATCCAAACAAAGGAATTTATGCATGTCAATTTATAAATTCTAACTTTTACCTAAATTTAAAGTTTATTTCTTTCATCTAAACATAGTGTTACATTATACTAAAGTAATTATTTGTTAAAAAAAAAAAAAAAAATTGTTTGTTGGTTGCCAAGGGTCCTACCATGCCTTCACCTACACCTCTTTGTTATCCTCTGTATCTACGAACTTCCGTTGCCTTTGCGAACTCATTGTTGAGATGATGGGCGTCGGCGGTGCCTGTCCAATCAAACCGTTGCTTGAGATTTTGAGCAGCCTCCATATCTGAGAGGGTTTCGACCCACAGTAAGCCACTGGGAGACACCTTCGAGTGCTTGAAGAAACTGTGGCTTGATTGGCTTGAACATGTCCACAGCTTTTATGAACGCATTCATATCAGTGTTAACTTGCAGCTATTTCATGTTTTCTCCGTTTTTTTTTCCTCCGGAAAATGATTGTGATGATTTGAGAGAAGGAGAGGTGGGGGATTTTATAGATAGGTAGAAGGGTTGGGGGAGGGGGAGTAGGATTTGCAACAATTTGGAGGGAGATTGGAAATTTCCACAGCCATGTTAGATTGAGCGGGTGAGGAATTTGGCCGTTGAAGTTCTGTTTTTCTTGTTTTTCAAAATTTTAATTCACCTCAGGTGATCACAGACTAGTCCACTCAGAAATTACACATTGTGTTGGGGCACCACTTATCCATGTACCATATAAAGAAGGTCGGCAACAATCATGCCCCGCGAACCTACAGCTATTGCTTCCAGGAATCTCCTGAGTCCGGTAATCCGCCTGAGAACAATCTCGTGCGTGGCCAGATATACAAATCTCAGCCTCCACTCGGTTCAATGTACCAAAGCATGACCAAAGATACAACAGTACGTTTATCAGAAACGTCGACTCAGTTGCATATAGACAACCATGAGCACCAGAACGGAAACTTGGATCCACAATAGTTATACTCTCGAAAAGACTAAAAGAAATGATTTTGATAGATGACTAATGGTAACTTCACCTTTCTTTTTTGGCTCTCATTTTGGCGTGTGAATGTTATCTGTATGTTATAGGAACAGAGAATTTCTTTTTCTTCTTCGTTCGTGTTTTTCTTTGTGTGTTTTATGTTGTATGTTGATAGCATATTTGAATATATACTAACTTTGCACTCACATGTATGAAATGTAAATTTTGTGTTATTTGTTGAAGGTATCTGCATATTTATAAGAATGTGTCGGTCTCTTTTCAATACCGATCTATTGCGTTTGTGTTTGTATTGTCAGTTCTGTATTGTGAATAAATCAACTGTTGTTTTGAAGTATAGTCTCTAATGGAAAATACTTCTGAGATGTAAACTTTGGGTAGGGATTTTGATCAATAATTTCCTGATACAGTTCATTTTAATGTCATTTCTTTTAAAAGCTTCAAACATGTCATAAATGAGGACCGTCAATTGAAGGTCTCCTTTCGGTAATCCCCGATAGTTGGCCTCTGACAGCAATCATCATTTGTGTGGCTTCCTGAGCCCCTTTGGTGTAAGAAAGGAGTCCAAGAGTGTGATGATCAGCAATCAGGAATTAAGTCACTCCCCTTTCACATTGGAATCACATTCTTCTCCCTCTGTTACTTGTAATTCAGTGTTTGCTGAATCTGGCCCTAGATATAGTGTTCTAATGATTATACAATTGTCGTTAGTATACCTCCTTATATATGATTTGAGGTGCTGCAAATTGATGCTTGTCATTTGAACCGTTTTCTGGTTTGTTCTCTGTCTTGCCACTTTAATCTCATATGTTGATAGCCACTAAGATTTAAGATGCATTCACACCCAGAATCTATATAGGAAACCAAAGCAAAGTGGGAAAAAATCATCCATTCAGGTGGACGTATGTTTGAGGAAAACGAAACAGTAATGCAGTTTTTGCTTTAAGGCGTTTACCGTGGTTAGTTCTTCTCTTTGTGCCCTACCAGTTACTTTGGGTGTGCATTCACATATAAGTTAGGCATGTCTGCTAAGTTCTTATGTTAGTCTTTGACAATCGATGCAATATAAGTTAGTCGTTGTGACTTGCTTCTGAAGATGGGGAATAAATGCAATATATGATATTATGATATACAATAACCCATAGAACCACAAATATTATGTTTCTAACCTTGAACTAGTCCACAATACTAGGCCAACCTGGCCAAATTATCACACACAAACCTCATAGAAGGTCTCTTTTCAGGGCTTTTATGAACACAAGCAAGAGCGATTTTCAGCACTGCAACAATCTCCTCTTTCATGTCTACATCAGGAGCTAGGAACGGGTCTAACAGATCGCAGAGTGGCTTCCTTTCCTCAACGTGGAGCTGAAACTGTTGTATCAAATCCATTTCCAAAGAACCAATTCTCATAAATGGCATCTTGGCAGAAATCATTTCCAGTATAACTACCCCAAATGAGTAAACATCCCATTTCTGTGATGGCTTGGTTACTTTTGATGCTTCAGGAGCTTTATAGCAAGGTCCGGGTGCCACTAGTGAGCTCGATGTCCTTTGCACATATGGAGAATTCTGAGGTGGTGTTTCAGCCATTATTTGTTCCAGTTGAAATGACGATGATGACAAGGACTCTTCAGTTAAGTTAGCAAGGCGGCCTAGTCCAAAGTCGGAGATATGGGGTTCCATGTTTTGTCCAAGCAGTATGTTTCTAGGCCCCAAGTTTCCATGCACATATCTTCTGGGACTAAATTCATGAATATAAGCCAATCCTTTTGCAAAGCCATTCATGATTTTCAGACGTGCAGGCCAAGAAAGAGGTGTGAAGGATACCACTCCAGGTTTTCCTAGTAAAGTCATATCAGATTCTTTAGTGTGTCAAAAAAAAAACACTTAAGAATAAGATGAAGAAAAAGCATATGATAAGTTGAAGAGTAGTTCGCTAATTTCTGCCTTGAACTTGTATTCCACTGCCAATTTCTCCCTTCAAACTTCTACAAACACTTCATCTGATGAATATCAGATGAAATTGGCCGTTTGTAGTAGTTGAAGAGGGGAATTGGTCTAATTTAGGAGGAAAATCGCATTGAGGTACAAGGTTCGGGGTAAATCTGCAAAAACTTTATAAGTTAAACTATAAAACTAATTACCATGTATTGCAGTAGCAAGGTCACCATTTGGGATATAATCATAGATAAGCAGTTTCTCATCAACAGACCAGCAATATGCTAAAAGATTCACAATATTTGGATGCCTCATCTTTCCTATTGCTTCAATTTGATTTTGGAATACCTTGAACCTTTGGGAACCTCCATCTCCCAATCTTCTCACTGCTAAAGTTCTTCTGTCTTCAAGAACAACTCTGTACACAATCCCGATCCCACTATTACCCAGAAGAAAAGCAGATGATTTCAGCAGTTTGTCAAGATCTAAATTCACCTGCAGATCCACTTGCACAAAATGGTAATGCTCCAAATTCTCTGGTACGGTATCCATGCCATGTCTTTTGAAGCAGAATAGGTCATTTCCGACCTTTAATTTTTGTTCAAATTTGCAGCCAGCAAAACGTTCACGTATTTTGCAGGTACAAACCTTCTTGTACCAGTTGGAGAACAAAAACCCAGCAATAAAAATTCCAGCGATGACGCCTGCAGCAACAGTAATCACAAAAATACCTCTGCTTGAGTTGTTGTGTTTCCCATTCGTACCAGAGCTGCCACCTGAATTTTGAGAATTTAAGCTTTGACTGTTTGAAGAGCATGAAATCTTCAACGGCAGTCCACAGAGTAAACGATTGCCTACGAAAGCCGTTGGTCCTATATTGATCAGAGCACCATTCAGTGGAATCGGTCCACTGAGATTGTTGTAACTGAGATCAATGTATACTGTCTCAGGCAAGCTTCCTAGGGATGGCGGAATAGAACCGTTGAACAAGTTATGAGACATATCAAGGGTTGATCTCAAACTTGACAAGTTGCTCATTTCCTCAGGAATCGAACCGCTGAGAATATTGAAGGAAATATTGAGCTTTTGAAGGTGAACAAAACTGATTCCCATACCTTGTGGAAGGGAGCCAGAGAAATGGTTTTGAGCAAGGACAAGGATCTTTAGTCTCTTGCACTGAACTATAGATGAAGGTATCGAACCATTGAATGAATTTTGCGAAAGATCTAATGTTTGCAGGTAACTGAGCTTCCCTATCTCAGCTGGAACAGAACCAGATAATGAATTTCCGGACAGCACCAAGCTCTGGAGCTCTTTTGCATTGAAAAGCTCAGACGGCAAGCTTCCGGAGAGTTTGTTCTCCCGAAGATTCAGATGGCGCAGGGCGGAGAGGTTCCCAAGAGCACGAGGGAAAATCCCAGAAAGCTGTATGTTTGGAATGCTGAGAGATACAACCTTTTCTTCTCTGCATGTAACTCCAACCCATGAACATGGGGTTTGGTCTGATGAGTTCCAGGTACTCAGAGAGCTTTCGGCGTTTTTCGTTAAGGATTCCTTGAACGAAAGTAGGGCCAATCCTTCTTCATTTATACAACTGACAAGTGAGAGAGAGTTGCATACAAGGAGAGCCAAGCAAAGAACTTGCAAAACCATCCTGGAAAAAGCAAACTTCTTGTCCAAAAGAAAATATGCAGAACGAAGAAAATGGGTTTTAGGAGGACTTGTGATGGAATGCCAAAAAAGAAGGCAAAAAGTTCTCCTTAATGGTGCTTTTGTGGGTCCTTGTTGCAACTAATTAGATATAAGCACAATGTCTTTTTGTCTCTTTTATCTAGGAAGATAACGAATTCATTGTCAATGATTGTGGTGCGGTGAAAAGAGAAAATTTTGTCGGAAATTTCAATTAGATCGAAGAAAAAAAAAACAGCACGCACCAGGAAAAATTAAAAAAATAGTGCTCTTCTTCAAACTTAAGTCTCTGTGCATTATTATCAACAGGAGTGATTAACGGTCATATGTCAAGGCAATTATGCAAGCCTTGATTATTTGCTTCAACTTGTTGATATGTGAGAAATCTGATTTACACTAAGCTACATTGGGTGATACGTTTTCAAGTTCCAAGAAATTGAGGTCAGGTTAGTAAGAAAGGAAACACAAAATGTTAAGCAGAAACAATTATATTTGCACTATACAATCATGCTTTTGTAATGCTCGTATGGTGCAAATCTGATCCCTCTTATCTAACATTTTATGATCAATTTCTTACTAGGTTGACCTCAATCTTCCGGGACTTAGAAAATCCGTCACCCAGACACAGGCTAAATGGAAAACAACCGGGCAGTTTACTAGTGTTTGTAGGTGTGGTCCATCCTTTGGTTTAAGCGTAATTGGAGGCGTTGTTTGTGTATTGAATTGCCGCTGAAAGTGCAAGCAAATGGAGATTTGGTGTGGTCAATTTGATTGTATGATCCTCCATGGCCCAACAAATTGACTCATGCAAATGCAGTTTGATTTGATGAAAATGCAAGGCTAATCATGTTTCTTTTCTTTTTCTTTTTCTTTTTTTTTTCCCTAAACGATTATTTCTTTTAATTTATCTACTCCATTGGTTATTTTTCCTTTCAATATTCTTTCGTTTCAGTTTTACTGACCACCCAACATAATTAACGAGCATGGTCTAATTCTCACCTTAAAATTTACATTTTGGTATTCTTAGGCCTCGTTTAGTAGAGATGATTGCTTGAATATGATTATTCACATTTTTTTTAACAATCGATATTTACACTAAGGAGGAGGGAGTGAGCTTAGTCTCACACGGGCTAGCAATATGTGATTCAAATTTACTTTTGGTGAGAATCGAACTTAAGACCTCTCACTTACAAGTGAAGGGGAATAACACAAAATCGTAGTACTAAGTGGCATTCACTATGTTGAATGTATTTCCAAGAAGATATGTTATTTGTGCACTCTTTTACCTCGTCCTATGCACTAAGCTATTATATTGAACAAAGCAAAAGAGAATCATTGATCAAAATTAATACGAGGTGTGTAGAAAATGAAAAAGAACGTGCATATATCACTTCCCTTGGTTATTTTATTTGACCTCTTCATTTGTTTCTTTATACCCATATCTATCTGTGGGTGCATCGAAGCAAGCCATTAAAATCGTTGTTGATCCGGCGAACAACACATGAGCCTCATTAAAACATATCGGTCGACTTCCTATCCAGCCATAAACCAACACCTATCGAAATCGCGTTCGTCACAAGGTGTGGAAAAATAAAATTTTTGTTTGAACAAATTCAACTCCAAATTTTGTGTTTCAAGTTAAATATTTGAGAGATGGTGCGTGCTTTTCGACAATAATAGGACAATTAGATGGTATTTAACACACTACTTCATTGCTTACACCCCAAGTAATCTTTGAAACACCATCACGAGTTGAAAATTCAAGTTCTCCGATTGTGCTTGGCATACAGGAGATTGGTTAGATCATTCTCCAAAACAGCAGAGGCGCGCACTTCTTCTCTTCTCTTTTGTTGCTGATGGCATGGAGTTGCAGGCAGTTTTCACCATGATTTCTGCTGAGGTTGTTAACATTGGGGATGAGGCTTGTGAAGTTGTTGCCGGTTCAATTTCTACCAGACTGTTGGCACGCCAACACCAAAAGGTAGAAATTACACCGACCCTTCTGGAACAAGGAGGAACCGCTGGAAGGTATGGTCTTAATGTATTCTTTGGAATTCAATTCATACAGAAAGCTCTTGGCTGGTTGTTGCATTCAACATGTATGGATTGGAGATCGCTTTGCAGCCCTTGAGCATATTTGATGCCCCCTCAGAAACCACCACACAAGACAAGCAGCCATGGCCCGAGCTCAAAATATGGCTGAACAGCAATATAGGCAATATAGGATGGTAGGGGTTGCATGAAGAGAGAATTAAGCTTGTTTGCTTTGATTCAAGTGAATGCACGAAGGTGCAATCACATCCTGCACAAGCTAACAAGAAGTAGTATAGAATTTGATGTATATTTGCTTGATAGAACAATTACAAGATGAAACATATATATAGGAAAGAAAAAGAACATAAACCTAATTTTGCCTAACTTGCCTAACTTGCCTAACTTGACTAACCTAACTTGCCTAACTTTGAACAAGAAAATTGACTAGCCTACCATTATTCCAACATGTTTATTTCATGCATTTTTACACAAGGATTCCAACCTAACTTGGAACTCATTATTTTCAACACTCCCCCTCAAGCTGGATCGAGGAGGTTCACTGAGCCAAGCTTGCCCAATAAACGATGAAACTGAGATGATGCTAGTGCCTTTGTAAAAAGATCTGCTAGTTGATCATGGCTTCGTGTGAACATGGTCCGGATGATTTGCGTTTGAACTTGAGCTCTGATGAAATGACAATCCACTTCAATATGTTTGGTTCTTTCATGGAACACAGGATTGGCAGCAATGTGCATGGCTGCCTGATTATCACACATAAGCGTCATAGGAGTAGAATAGGAAACCCTAAGTCTGAAAGAAGCCCTTTAAGCCAAATGAGTTCACAAGCAGTGGCTGCCATGGCTCGATACTCAGCCTCTGCGCTGGAACGAGCAATTACCTGTTGCTTCTTACTCTTCCATGTGACAAGGTTTCCACCAACAAATGTACAATAGCCTGTGATTGATTTCCTATCAATTGCATTACCTGCCCAGTCTGCATCTGTGTAGCCACTAATGACAGTGGACTGATTGTTATGCATTGTAATTCCTTGCCCAATTGAACCCTTAAGATAACGAAGGATTCTCTTAACAAGGTTAAGGTGATCAACTGTGGGAGAGTGCATGAACTGACTAGCCAAGCTCACTGCATATGTGATATCTGGACGAGTGATAGTGAGGTATATGAGCTACCTACTAATCGTTGATAGTAGCTTACATCATGCATGGCTTCTCCATCTATGCTGAGCTTCAGTTTACAATCAACAGGAGTGATAGCAGGCTTGCAGTCAAGCATTTTTGCTTCTTGAAGGAGGTCCAATACATATTTCCGTTGATGTAGAAACAGTCCTTTTGAAGATGTTGCCATTTCGATCCCCAAAAAATACTTTAACCTTCCCAAATCCTTGATAGCGAAAACTTGATGTAGTGAAAGTTTTAGTGCCTCAATCTCCACGGTATTATCTCCAGTGATGATAAGATCATCAACGTAGATGAGGACCACCAACTTCCCTTTGGTGCCAGTTCTTACAAATAGCGAAGAATCAGCATTACTTCGCATGAATCCAGCCTTTTCCAGAACAGAACTGAGCTTGGCATACCAAGCTCTTGGTGATTGTTTCAATCCGTATATTGCCTTGTGCAATTTACAAACCATGTTGCCTTTAATACCATCATAGCCTGGAGGAGGTTGCATATACACTTCTTCCTGCAGCTCGCCGTGAAGGAAAGCATTCTTCACGTCCATTTGGTAGAGTGACCACCCACAATTGATTGCAACTGACAGTAAAACCCTGACTGAGTTCATCTTGGCCACCGGTGCAAATGTTTCCTTATAATCTACACCAAAGGTTTGGGTGAAACCTCGAGCAACAAGTCTAGCCTTGTGTCTCTCGATAGATCCATCAGCTTTGAATTTAGTCTTGTAAATCCAACGACTTCCAACAGCCTTCTTTCCTGGTGGTAGTTGAACTAGGCTCCAGGTGCAATTCTCTTCCAGTGCACGAAGCTCTTCTTTCATGGCTTGGTTCCATTGTGGGAGAAGAAAAGCTTCTTGAAAGCTTCTTGGTTCATAGTGCTTATCAATTTCACTGAGAAATGTAGCATGAGATGTTGAGAACTTACTAAAGCTGATACATTCATTGATTGGATGTCGTGAGGCATATGTAACATAGTCCTGCAACCTAACTGGAGGTTTTCTGATTCGAGGAGGATTTCTTTTAATCACCTGAGACTCTGTAGAGGGCGGAGAATGATCAGAGTAGGGCTCGTCTTCACTCTCACTGGCAGTAATTTGGTCAGTTTGAACTTCTTCACAATCTGGACCTACTGACTGATCTATTTTCCAACATCGGATAATTAAAGTTTTGAGGAAGTGGGAACATGTCAACTAAATCCTCCCCCTGACTTGTAAAATAGGGATAGTCTTCTTCGAACTTCACATCTCTTGAAACTGTGCACTTCTTAGTGACTGGATTGAAGCACTTGTATCCCTTTTGAGTGGTCGAGTATCCCATAAACACACACTTGGTTGCCCTGGCATCTAGTTTGTCACGGTTCAAGGTTTGGATGTGAACAAAACACACACAACCAAACACCTTGAGATGTGTCAAATCTATTTTCCTCCCCTTAAGAACTTCATATGGAGATTTAAACCCTAGCACACGACTTGGAAGTCGATTGATGAGATAAGTGGCAGTAAGGATGGCAAACGACCAAAATTTCTTTGGAACGTGCATGTGAACCATGAGAGCACGAGTTTTTTCCAAGAGATCTCTATTTTTCCTCTCGGCTACTCCATTTTGTTGGGGAGTCCCCACACAGCTGGTTTGATGTATGATACCCTGAGAACTTATGTATTGAAGCATATTGTTGGATAGAAATTCAGTGCCATTATCTGACCTTAAAACCTTAATGTTTGATTGAAATTGCGTTTTAACATGCATGTGAAAGTCTTTGAAAATGGTAGGGACTTCACTTTTTGATTTCATAAGATATAGAAAACTTGTTCGAGAGAAATCATCAACAAATAGAACAAAATATTTAAAACCTTCCATTGATTCAGTTGCAGGTCCCCATACATCGGTGTGTACCATTTCAAAAGGTTTACTTGTCCTAGACATTGAATTACCAAAAGGTAGCCTAGTAAACTT
This sequence comes from Pyrus ussuriensis x Pyrus communis, assembly GCA_008932095.1. Classification (NCBI taxonomy): domain Eukaryota; kingdom Viridiplantae; phylum Streptophyta; class Magnoliopsida; order Rosales; family Rosaceae; genus Pyrus; species Pyrus ussuriensis x Pyrus communis. The sequence continues at coordinate 18,664,998 of CM018521.1, read as the reverse complement.
AGAAAATTGACAAGTATCACAAGTAGGATAAGGGTTACAAAAATTTGGAAACAGTTTCGACAAGACAAGTTCAGAGGGGTGAGCTAATCTCCTATGCCAAAGTTGGTTTTCATCTATGGATTTTGATTGAGCTTGAAGAGCCTGAGTGAAACATGCATTCTTGCACAGGTAGTAAAGTCCATTTATGAAGACCCCTTCACCAATCATTTTCATGGTGAGAACATCTTGAAACATCACTTTATTTGGTGAGAAAATAGCACGGCAGTTTAGGGTGTTGGTGATCTTTCCAATTGACAAAAGTTGAAAAGGAAAGGTTGGTACATAGAGGGCAGTGGAAGGTGTTTTTTGAGAGAGTAAGTTTATTTCTCCTTTTCCCAAAACTAAGACATTTTTTCCATTTGCAACAGACACATGTGAGGGGCTTGAAAATTTTTTAAAATGATGTAAATTTGTAACTTTGTTTGTCATATGATCTGTGGCGCCTGAATCAATTATCCAACAATCAGTTTCAGTACTAGTTAATAGGGCAGTAGTAAAGGCTTTGAGTATACCTGATGCTTCTCCCTTTGGAACTTTCTCATTTCCAGCAAGAAATCCGGCAAATTGTCCCAACATAGCTGTGTGACTACCCTCTTCATTGCCTTGACCATGTGAGCCTCCTCCGTGCCCCTTACTTTGTAGATAAGCTGCAAATTCATTGATCAATGACAATGGATTGGCAGTGAACTCCATGGATCCTTGTGAGATAGTAGGAGCTTGAGCATTAGCAAGTTTTGCCTTGAAATGAGGTTGAAATTGTTGTGAGGACCTTGGTATCATCCTTCCATCTTTGCTGAACTTAGGCTTGAGTTCAGGATGAAGTTCCCAACACTTGTCTTCCTCATGACCAACACCATTGCAATATTTGCATTTTAGATGTGTGTTTCTTCCCTTGTATACCTTGGCTTCTGAGTTCTTGTAATTTGATGCATATGCCCGAGTCTCCGTTAATCTAGGATTGTGATCAACATTCATAACCTTCTTCCTTGCTTCTTCTCGTTGGATAGTTGCACAAACATTGTTGAAGGTAGGCAGGTCTTGACTCATCAAGATGTGACTCCTTAGGTTCTCGTACTCAGAGCTCAGACTCCCTAACAGCTGATAAATTTTGTCTTCCTCAGCTCGTTTTAGGAGAATGGTAGGATCTGTGGTATGAGGGAGATATACATCCAACTCATTCCACATGGCTTTGAGACTCCCAAGGTGTTGAACAAATGCTTTCCCTTCTTGTTGAGCACTGGCAATGTCCTTCTTTAATTGGAAGACCCGTGCATAGTTGTTTTGATTTCCATACATATCCTGCAAAGCTTTCCAAAGATCATGGGCGGAATTGGAGTAGCTAAAAATTTCAGCAACATGTTTCTCCATGGTGTTGAGCAGCAAGGACATGACAAGTTGATCTTTGCAGAGCCATGCATTGTATGTAGAGGAAGAACGATCTGGAGCTTCCACGCTTCCATTTACAAACCCTAACTTCCCTTTGCCTCCGAGAGCTAGTGAAACAGCTCGGGACCAAGGAAGATAATTGAACTCGTTCAAGAGAACTGAACATAAACGTTGATTGGTGTTAACCTCAACGTCTGAGGAGTTTGGAGAGAGATTGTGCCGGGTTTCCTTATCATGGTTGACAGAACTTTCTTCAGTCATGGCTTAGACTTTGAAAGAAAGAAAAAATCGCAGCAGCAAGAATTGTAGAGACAGGTTCCAAATGAACCTGCTCTGATACCATATAGAATTGATGTATATTTGCTTGATTGAACAATTACAAGATGAAACATATATATAGGAAAGAAAAAGAACATAAACCTAATTTTGCCTAACTTGCCTAACTTGCCTAACTTGACTAACCTAACTTGCCTAACTTTGAACAAGAAAATTGACTAGCCTACCATTATTCCAACATGTTTATTTCATGCATTTTTACACAAGGATTCCAACCTAACTTGGAACTCATTATTTTCAACAAGTAGAGAATGGGGATTGGACGTTCTGAAACACACTGTGAATTACCGAAGGCTGTGATTCCATCTTAGACAACAATTGGACTCCAAAAAGCTCTTACGAGAAGGACTGAAAATGTATACAAAGCATGTTTTAAATTGAGATACAGAACAAAAAACGGCCGTCTCTTCTACTTATTGATATGAAAACATTCCAAATTACAGTTACAGCATGAATGATCTACACTCTCAGCCCAAAGCTCACTTGATCCAGAGTTCCATGTTTTTTCGGTAAATCAAATGCTTTAGGAGTGGCACTTATTGGAGAAAAAGCAAAGCTACAAGCTCCCAAGGCAAAATACGACAGTGCGATTTATTTAATTGATGGACTGGATTCACTTTGCCATATTAAGATTTAAGATGTAGTAAACTTCAAACAGCTCACTCATCTTTGGCAGTTTTCTTACCACTGAATAACTTAGTCAGATTAGGCATCACCTTCTTTTTCTTTTGAATGGGAAATTATTCCGAGCTCCAGGAGAAGCAGATTTTCTATACCTCGCCGGCCTGTATGGAGTCTGTGTTGGAAATGTGCCCTAAAACCAATCATATGATGATACTTTATGGACATTTCACATGTTAAACTAATCTAGTTTAATATTAAGGGCAAACATTATTGTTTGAGCCGTCTCATATAAATGTTATATGCTTAAACGATAAGTCCAAGGAATATGTGATTGGAAGAATGCGATCTAAAGAAGTTAGATTCATGAGACCATTCTTTCGTTGACACATCCTAAACGTTCCTGATCATAGGATTGTCAATTGGGCATTGACAGTCCGTTAAGATCAGTACGTGCTATGTCTTCTCTCAGGGAGAGTGACTAGTCTCGAGTCATTGTGTGTGTGACATCAAGACAAGTACGTAGGTGCTCAATAGAGAATGAGTTCACTGAACACGATCAACGAAGAGTTCTCATATTCATGTCACATGAGAACTCATGGTTGGGATAATGCAAATTAGTCTTTTGACCTGAGGCATCACAGTTGTCTTGTGGTTAGGTCCTTAATCTTTGATTATGTCAAAGTCACTCCATCAGGAGGGTGTCCATGGCATCGTTGGGGTTAAGCCACTTAGCCATGGAGGCAAGTGAATGCGCAACAAGGGATCTCTAACCTTCAAACTGTTTGAGGGAGAATACTCTATGATATGATTAAGAATCTTTGGCCAAAGTATGAATGAGATTTAGGAATGTGTTCCAAATCACATTCAAGGTAATCATATAAGCACAAGACTCATATTGGATAGTAGACATGAATAAACTATCAAACCAAACAATGTGGTCAAGAGTATTGTATTAGAGAAAGACCGTATTGCATTTGTAATCCTAAAACTGAATAGGTTCTCCACCTCTTCTGATTAGCTTGGGTAACCATGACATGCTGCTAGGCGTCAACCATGGTTTGTGGAAGCCCTAAAAGTGTATTATCACTAACGGGAGAATTGAAAGTAAGTTTCAATTCACAATCGATTAGAAAGAGTTTTAATCGCCCACTGCCTCGCTAAAAGGAACCTAATGGATCGTTCACCGAGTAAGGTAGAGTTTGAAGAAACAACGGAGATGAGTAAGAATAATTAAATGGTTTAATTATTTATCTAAGGCTAGGATTAATTAATATGTTAATTAATCAAACGAATAAGTTCGTTAAAGACCTCGGGTTAGTTTTGGGCCGCAAGGCCCAATGGGATTTGAATGTCAAGCCCATTAACTCAAGTTGTATGACAACTTGAATAAACAAAGGGCTTGAAAGCCCAATAAACCCTATAGGCTTGCCATGTTAGAAGAATAGGGCTTTTGGTCCATTAGGTCACTTATTTGAAGGGACTATATAAAGGACTTTATAGCCTAAATTTACATATGGTAATTTTTGGGGAAAGGATGAGAACACAAGCTCTCCTTTCTCTCTAAAATTTAGGCCACCTTGGAGGGATCATCTAGCAATCAAACTCCTCCAAGGTCACTCATTTCTTCTTCATTATACCTTGGTGATGAATCATTAGAGGTTCTCAATTTTGGGAACTTTGGAGAAACCTTTTCATCCATCCAAATCCATGGATCTAAGATGCAAGGAATGAAGGCCCTCTCTTTGGGTGATTAGCCTTTGCTTATGCAAAGAGGAATCTACAAAGGTATTGATTTCTCAACTCACTTGTTTTGAGTTGAGTCTTGGTTCACCTATCTACTAGGCTTTGAAGTTCATGGGTTAAGTTTTGTTTTTGAGTGCTATATAAACATGATTCCGCCTTTTAATTGTTAATTGCATGTTGTTGATGTTGCTCAAATGAACTTGTTTTTCACAAATCTTCCTTCAAGTGGTATCAAGAGCCTAAGTCTAGTAGTTGGTGAATCCTTTGGGATTTTAGTTCATAGTTTGTAATTTGAATGTTGTAATTGTTACAAGCTTTATTCTTACTTCTTTGAATGTAAATTTTGTTAGAAAATTTGCCATCTCAAATGTTGTAGATGTAGTTCATATGAGCATGAATTTTGGAGCTAGCTAAATTTGGTGCCATGTTTTTGGGGAAATTCGGCCAAATCCAAAGGGTGGATTTTTGGGTTCTTGTTTGACTTGTTAAAAGTGTTTTAAAGTGACTTTTGGAACCCCTATGTACCCTAGTATGGTTGTATGTTATTTCCCTTAAGTTTGAGTGGTTTTGGTATGTTTTTGGGTGAAGAATGTTCATGGAGCTCTTATGGGTTTTCATGAATGTTCTTCATTGTTCTTGATATGTTCTTGCCAAGAACAAAAGGTTTGGTGTTTTGATTCAAAGTTTTGATTTATTTCATAAAGTTTTTGTTTTGAAATATTTCTTATGTTTAAATATATTAGATATTTATTTTGAAAAATTAAAGAAATTTTAGTGGGTTGGTGTGTAATGATTTATTCCATTACACACACCCCACTTACAAAAACTTTGAAATTTTTATACATTTTGTTTCAAAATGGCCGGCCACCCTACTCAATTAGGGTCCTTGTGGGGCTTTTATGCAATTATATAAAGTTTTGATACTTTTGTGTATTTGCATTTTGACCCAAAAGTTTACGTTTTTACGTAAAGGTCCAAAATCACTAAAAGGACAATTGTTTTGCTCCTTTAATGAAGTTTTATTTTTTGTGGAAATTTTTGGGTTCTAGTTGTAATTACATGAAGTAGTGGACTTTTGTGTTTTTACAAAGTGACCCAAAAGTTTAAGTTTTTGCAAAATAGCCCAAAAGTTGAGGTTAATTGCACTATGGCCCAAACAAGTTGAGGTCATAGCATTTTGGCCCAAATTAGGTAGAGAACAAAATTGTTTTGTCTCTTTAAATGAGAATTGGATTTTCATTTCATTTAGCTCCATTTAAATCAATTCTATGGATACAAAAACCAAATGAAAATGTTGCATTCAAGTTTAATTAGTTAAAGCGTTAATTAATTAAAGAAAGGGTGATTATGAACCTTAGCCTACGATAATTGAGCTATGTGAAAGGCCGTTTCAAATTTGTTTGAACCATGGGAATGTGTAGATTAAATTTTGGTTGTAATTTGATATGATCAATTGTTGTAAAAGAGCATAAGCTCTTATTTACTTTGAAGTACTCATTTCTTGTTTTATTCGATATATATGAAATTGGAGTAGTTGGGTCCAACGCCCAATATGACAACACACCTTAATGTGATTAAACGCGTAACTAAAATCAATCACCATCCCTAGACCGAGATTCAACACAAGGCTCGTGTTGGATCTAATCAAAGGTTCATAGTCATCCTAAGGCCCTAAGGCAACTATATAGTCCATCAATGAATGCAAATCTTATGTTAGTAGTACCATATAGTCTTGCTTTAAAAACCGTTTTAAAAGCATAGTGGGAATATTATATACTACTAAATCAATCATATGGACCAATAGTTGTAATAGGACCAAAATGTTTTAATTGGATTAAAATGTATGTTTATATGTGATGAGACCTAAAAACCCTCAACCAAATCAATATTAAGTTGATAAGCGAGAGATGCTTTGAATATCTCTTCGTGGCCTTCCACTGTGCTAGGCTCCAATCGTTTGTGACTTGTACACCGGCTTCACCCTATCATGGGGGAGTACAAAGTGCATGCTTACACTCAGGAGGAGTCTATACGCATATAATGAGGTGAGTGTAGGCAACGAGGATGGCCAATATCATATCATTGTGAGGCTATTCTTGAACCCCTTTATGAACTAAGCATGGTGGGAATAACTTAACTAAGTGCAATAGCGCCGATATCATATCATTGTGAGGCAACATTCTCTAGAGGCCAAATAAGATGGGTACTTGCAAGAGATGCAAATGAGTAAGCGTACTCTCATCATTATTTTTGCTAACCGATATCGTATCATCGTGAGGTGGGCTTGGTAATGGTGAGTCTCCCATACCCTGCTAAGAGTTCAACAAAACTCTCGAATTCCGATGAGGGATATGGAATTTTCCAAAAATAGTGGATGGTGCTATTTGATTTAAAGACCCGAATCAAATGGCTTAAAGTCAATCAATTTATATTCGTTATGTATTTGTTTACCAATATATTTGCAAACGCTATCCAAAACTTGACAAAGAAAAGCCGAATGCTTTAATTTCCGGACTTAGTTCTACAATCCCATAGATTGTCTTTAATGGCTTGTAGATGTAACTAAGTAGTCTCATCTTCACAATCTTCCTATTGATAATGTATCATTGGAAGAATATGTTAGATAAGTCTAACATGAGAAGGACAACACTTTTAATGTCATAATTTTCAAATACAAATTGTTGTATGAAGAAATAAGAGTTGCTTTGAACAACCCTTAATCAACACAAACTTTAGTGCTTGTCTCTTTGTTACACGAACAAGGAACTTGAGAAGTAAGCACAAGGGCATGGACACTTTATGTGCCATGATTCTTCACTTACAAATTATTGTATGAAGAAATGAGAGTTGCCTTGAACAACTCTTGAAAGTTTGTTATTATGTTTAGAACATAACGGTTGGTTGACAAAAATAGTCCATTTATATGGACTTATGATGATTTTGAATCATTGAGTGTTGAAGTGTTAAACCACTTAACGAGACGGAAACTAGGTAAGGACTTCACCTCTGTGTCCCTATCCTAATGGTTCACTAAGTTTATTGTAAACTATATAGTGAACAATAACCGCACGCTCTCCAAATCGTTTGATGTGTATAACACATTTGAAATAAGTTTCAAGAGAGATAGTGGGAGTTTAGGGACCATGACTATTGTAGTCAAAAGGGAAGTCAAATGAAGAAGGCAAAATAACTCCAAGGGAACAAACTTTCTTTATGAAAGGATGGACATTGGAAGGGGTATTTGCAAGAAATGTCTTGCAAGTGTCAAGAACACACCTTTCGAAGGTGTTGTAATATGTTCTTGAAACAGTTGGTTCTTCTACTTGAATGCTTGATTCCGTATTAGTAACTATGTTTTACAATTGTTGTAAAAGTGTGCTAATAAAAAGTAGAAGATTAATGAGAGAAGAGAAAGTACTTCACATTCGGAAAGTGAATAAAATATAGATCTCTGCGAAAGCGGATTGTACTTACTTCCTCATATGAACTACCAAAGAAATTGGAAAATACTAAAGATTGTCTTTACATTCCAATTTTAAGGAACTTAATTCCGTCACTATTGTAGAGATGGATGAATGTTTTGTTTGACAAAACATTGTTCTTTATTAATGAATGATTAGATTATGGTAATCTAATTAATTGTCTCTATAGTAGAGATGATGTGGTAGTGTTAACTGTTTAAGAATATAACGATGCTTAAAACCCAAAAGGTTGCAAGGTAGTGACTAATCCCAACTGAGTTGTGATACCTCTAAAACATAAGTTACGAGTTGGTCATAAATGGATGCTTTGGATCGTTAGATCCGGATCCAATACCTTCTTGTTAAAATTGTATAGAGGCGAAATGTTCGAATCTTTATTCTTTTGGAAAGAAGAAAGAATCACAAAGTTGTTGAGGTTAATTCACTTAGATGTTAGTGGCTCTTGTCCACAACATAATACTACTAATGTTGTATGACATTCACCGAAGATCACTCTCGGTTGGACTATAGTTTATTTTGAATAAACACAAGACCGAATACTTTGCAAAAGGTTTCAAAGAATTCAAGAAATGTAAGTAGATGAGTAAGACGTCTAAAGTATTTACCTCCTTAGATTTGATCCAAGGAAAAAGTAACACTTTAGATTAATTTCCTTGAAAAATATCAAGGAAAGTAGCATCGTAAGATAATGATTTCTCCATTAGGAGAAGAATGAACATAAATAAGATTTAGTTCGTTGGACATTATCAATTACCCATATATATATGATATATACTTCTAAGACATGTTAGTTGTAGAGATCCATCCATCATGGATCTTAGCAAGCTAGTGGGAGCTATAAGCGTCTTATGAGAAAAGATCAATTGTTTGATTTCTCATAAAGATGTAAATGAATCTTTTGTTTACTAGGTTTACAAAACATTAGTGGGAGTTAATCATATTCCTAAATTTGAATATATATACATGATATATATTAATTTTGAAAATGAAAGGAATTCTTCATCGTTAAAGTTATGACTTTAAACATTCTATAATGATAGAATGTATATGGGAGACACAGTCTATATACATGGGATGGAAATCTATAATGATAGATTTCAAGATATAATTGGATTATATCAATCCCTAAAATAGACAATGAGATGCTAGGAAGTTTCTCATATGATGATAAACTTCAATTAGAATGACAATTCTAGTGAGACTAGGAAGTTGTTCTTCTCAAAGGGAATATACCCTTTGACTCCCAAAGAAATAATGCGTAAATAGAATCCTTTATGCATACGCAGAAAGGTGATTTATGTATTTCATATTGTATGAAAACATTGATATAAGTTGTACCTAGAACGGTACAAGATGATATCAGTGCAAGCCCAGGATCAGAACCATGGCAACTGTCAAGTGAATCCTTAGGTATTTAAGAAATACTAAGGATGGATTCTCAAGAATGAGGAAGAATTAGAGTAACGTAATGGAAGCGTAAATGTATTAGATTATGAATCTAATCCATCATAGAATATCTCTTCATTATGAATGAAGTGATAATGAGATATCTCTTTATTATTACTAAAGAGATATTTTGGTGAAACGTTAAAAGTAATGACTTTAATATGTTCCATCATGTATGCAAAATATATTGCCATATAGAAGCTTACAACATTGTTGTTTGGATGGGAAAGTTCATTCATGAACTCTCCATTCGGTTCCAACCAGAAAGTGTATGACATTAATGGGGCGATAGCTCAAGCCAGGGAATCAAGGTCTCATCAAGATCTGAACTCAAATGAGAGACTGAACCACATGATTGAGAATCATGTATAATGGTGACGTCGTTATTCTCAAGGTTGCTTTTATGGATAACATATAGATATCCATTGTCTAGGCCTACTACTCAGCCATTTATGAAATGACTACAGAAGAGGTATCACCACTGATGACTAAGTTGATTGGCTCTAGTGCAAGTGGGAGATTGTTGGAAATGTGCCCTAAAACCAATCATATGATGATACTTTATGGACATTTCACATGTTAAACTAATCTAGTTTAATATTAAGGGCAAACATTATTGTTTGAGCCGTCTCATATAAATGTTATATGCTTAAACGATAAGTCCAAGAAATATGTGATTGGAAGAATGCGATCTAAAGAAGTTAGATTCATGAGACCATTCTTTCGTTGACAACATCCTAAACGTTCCTGATCATAGGATTGTCAATTGGGCATTGACAGTCCGTTAAGATCAGTACGTGCTATGTCTTCTCTCAGGGAGAGTGACTAGTCTCGAGTCATTGGTGTGTGTGACATCAAGACAAGTACGTAGGTGCTCAATAGAGAATGAGTTCACTGAACACGATCAACGAAGAGTTCTCATATTCATGTCACATGAGAACTCATGGTTGGGATAATGCAAATTAGTCTTTTGACCTGAGGCATCACAGTTGTCTTGTGGTTAGGTCCTTAATCTTTGATTATGTCAAAGTCACTCCATCAGGAGGGTGTCCATGGCATCGTTGGGGTTAAGCCACTTAGCCATGGAGGCAAGTGAATGCGCAACAAGGGATCTCTAACCTTCAAACTGTTTGAGGGAGAATACTCTATGATATGATTAAGAATCTTTGGCCAAAGTATGAATGAGATTTAGGAATGTGTTCCAAATCACATTCAAGGTAATCATATAAGCACAAGACTCATATTGGATAGTAGACATGAATAAACTATCAAACCAAACAATGTGGTCAAGAGTATTGTATTAGAGAAAGACCGTATTGCATTTGTAATCCTAAAACTGAATAGGTTCTCCACCTCTTCTGATTAGCTTGGGTAACCATGACATGCTGCTAGGCGTCAACCATGGTTTGTGAAAGCCCTAAAAGTGTATTATCACTAACGGGAGAATTGAAAGTAAGTTTCAATTCACAATCGATTAGAAAGAGTTTTAATCGCCCACTGCCTCGCTAAAAGGAACCTAATGGATCGTTCACCGAGTAAGGTAGAGTTTGAAGAAACAACGGAGATGAGTAAGAATAATTAAATGGTTTAATTATTTATCTAAGGCTAGGATTAATTAATATGTTAATTAATCAAACGAATAAGTTCGTTAAAGACCTCGGGTTAGTTTTGGGCCGCAAGGCCCAATGGGATTTGAATGTCAAGCCCATTAACTCAAGTTGTATGACAACTTGAATAAACAAGGGCTTGAAAGCCAATAAACCCTATAGGCTTGCCATGTTAGAAGAATAGGGCTTTTGGTCCATTAGGTCACTTATTTGAAGGGACTATATAAAGGACTTTATAGCCTAAAATTTACATATGGTAATTTTTGGGGAAAGGATGAGAACACAAGCTCTCCTTTCTCTCTAAAATTTAGGCCACCTTGGAGGGATCATCTAGCAATCAAACTCCTCCAAGGTCACTCATTTCTTCTTCATTATGCCTTGGTGATGAATCATTAGAGGTTCTCAATTTTGGGAACTTTGGAGAAACCTTTTCATCCATCCAAATCCATGGATCTAAGATGCAAGGAATGAAGGCCCTCTCTTTGGGTGATTAGCCTTTGCTTATGCAAAGAGGAATCTACAAAGGTATTGATTTCTCAACTCACTTTGTTTTGAGTTGAGTCTTGGTTCACCTATCTACTAGGCTTTGAAGTTCATGGGTTAAGTTTTGTTTTTGAGTGCATATAAACATGATTCCGCCTTTTAATTGTTAATTGCATGTTGTTGATGTTGCTCAAATGAACTTGTTTTTCACAAATCTTCATTCAATCTGGTATCCAGTACTTTTCGTAGCCTTTCTAGGTGTGGTTTGTTGCCAGTTTCCAGAGACTACAATTCTTTCCCCTTTTTGTCCCCAATTTTGTACTTCTCCTTGCTTTTGGTCCACTCTCATCTTTTTAAGATCTCTCATAGTTAAGTCTGTCCTTATCAGTATTTCCTTCTCACTGGCCTTTAGAGCTTCAACCCATGCCTGAGCTGCTGCTACCTTTTTATCCGCAATTCCTTCAGCTGCAACCGCATGTCCAGTCAGGTACTCGTGTTCAAACTTGGATATGGTTATTGAAGAACTACTCTGTGACTCAAAAGCTCTAGCTCGTACGGTGTTCTCAATCAGAGTTTTGAGATTTTCAAGCGCTACAGCTTCGGATGATTTGACTGTTTCGAGCTCCTGCATTGTAGCCTGTAACTTTTCCTCGGTTGATTCTATCTCCAATTCCATTTTCAGAATTTCGGACTTGATGCTTGCAGTCCCTTCGCAGACAAGCTCCTTTTCTTTCTTTGCAGCTTCTGCTTCTACCTTGAGCTTGTCAAGGGTGAGAGATAGATTGGACGCAATCGATTTTTCTTTCTCTTCGGATGCAGATACATCTTCCAACTTGGCTTTTGCTCGGAGAAGCTTTGAGTTAAGATTTTGAACCCTCGAATTTGATTTCTCTTCTGTCTTCCTTAACCGAGCTGTTTTGTTTGTTAAATGCTTATGCTCATTTCTCATAACATCCATGGAGGCCGTGTACTGAAAACCTTCTTCTTTTACTGCAGCCAATTCTGTCTTTGCCTCCTCAAGTTCTTCCGTAACTGACTGTAACAGCTCTGAGCTTCCAAGTCTTCCTCTTTCCGAAAACTGGGTTCTAAACGACTCAAGCTGTCAATCCTTTGAATCCTTTTGTCCATTTCTTTAACTACCTTTAGTTCATTCTGTAACACATGCACATCAGACATTGTGACAGCTAACTTGGTTTCGAGGACTTTTGAGTTATCAACCTGTTTAACAACATCTTCCATTTTCTTCCTGGTTTTGTCCACTGCCGATGAGAATTGATTGGCTTCCCTTTCTCTCTCAGCTTCTATTTCTCCAAATTCTCTTGCAGCTTCAATCTGGGCCAACTCAGCTAGCACTTGCTCTTCAGTTGCTTCCTCAATCTCGTCCCTGATTGCCTCCACTGAACTTGTATAAAACAACGTCTTCGCATTTGAGGCCTCAGTTTGCTTCTCTGCCCGCGATTTCTCTTCTAAAATCGACGCCATATCAAGCTTAAGCATGCTTAGTTCCTGTCTCACAAGTTCCAATTCTCTCATCACTTCTGTATATTTTTTGTTGTCCACATCCCCAATAGCCAATACCTGGTCTTCACGCCTACCTATGTGCCTTTGCGATTTCTTTAGTACGTCAATCTCTTGTGTATGTGATTTCACCTTGGAGCTTGATTCCTCAATTACAGAAGACGGATCCTTAGCTCTCTTCATCACATCAAGCATCTCGGATTGCGCTTTGTTCTTAAGGCGTCTGTGTCCGTTCTGTTTTCTTTGAATCGACCTATTTCCCTGCGTGCCATATGAAGTTCCCTCACTATTGCAGAAGACTTGACATGAAATTGGTCGACAGACAGAGAGAAGGGGAGATCAGAAGCAATGCAGATGGTTTTTTGCTTACATAGTGAATAAAACTAAGATTATGAAATGAGATTTTTCCGTAGTTTCAAGAGTTGGTTAAAAACATTTGTATAAAAATTTAAAAATTTAAAAATTTCCGTAGTTCCGTAGTTTCAAGAGGTCCCAAGTTTGATTCTCTCACTCACCAACAACATTTGTATAAAAATTAAAAAATTAAAAAATTTCGGGGTTATATATGTACCTTGGATATATCTATCTGGGATTTCTTGAGGGAAGGACTAGCTTCAAGAATCCTATCTTCTTCATACACATTGTTGGCTTTTCTAATCTTCTTCAATTATCAAACTCTCCTACATTCACCTGTTTACCACTCTATTTATCATGCACCACAATCTCTGTCAATTTCTTCAAAAATCCATATAACTTTATTCTTCAAATATGAACAAAAATTCTAAGCAAAAACTAGAATCTAATTACACACACTTCATCAATTGCAAGAATTTCAATTATTTATTAGCACGTGCAAAGTCCATTCTAACCCTGATGTGGGATTCAGACTCTCAACAAAATGCAAGTAATTTCAGCAGCTAAAATTAACATCTTCATATACAAATATATATGTATTTGTATATATAATATAATTATATACATATATGCTTAGAGACAGAAAACATGAGATTAAGAATTAAAAATCTTACAAATAATTGAGATGCATGGCTTGGCTACGATTTTTGGAAGAGTGAAATTTTTGCTTGGAAGGCACAGAGAGAGAGCAAACTTTGGTAGTTGTCAGACAGTTTTAATTTTATTCCGATTTAAAGAGGGAATAAAGATAAAAGAGGAAGGACTGACTTCGGTTCTGTGCACAATGCAACTCCTGATGATTGCTTGATATTGAAACTACCGCCATCCGCCACCCATCTGCTTTATTCTTTTCTTCCCGCATTTTGAATTTTTCTTTCAAATATTCTTTACTTCACACCTTTGTTTTAATTTCATTTAAACTGAAATAAGACATACGTCGGATCTTGAAACCATATTAAACAATTTTTTATATATTTTAGTAATAATGTGGAGGAGAAATTCCTAAATCAGATACCAGATTAGCTATTTTTTATAGAAGTATTGAGAAAGAGAAATCGAACTTAAAATCTTCAGTGTATAAGTAAATGCTCTAACTGACTAAGATACAAGCCTCTTAGAACATTCATCGTAAAATGCTAAATGATCAGTTAAGTTATACAACACTTTTAATGTTTTTGTGAGGAGAAATTTCAAAATCAATTCATGAAATAGTCATTTCAAGTGCTGAAAAAACTCGAATTTCTTTGATACAATATATATTTATACTAAGGGATACAAATTTGAGTTAAGCCTGATGAGTCGATTTTATATTATATATTATTTCTCTATTCTTGGTATATTTTGGTTATTATTTTTGTGAGATTTTGATGTTTTGATATGTATTTTTAATGTAGGACATGCAAACTTGTTTGGAGCATAAAGTAATCAAACGGTGGAATTTTTGAGTGATTCCAATTGGAGCGGGTTCATGAATCTGTCAAGAAGGTTGTCTCAAAATTGCCCAGTGTGCAGTGCTGACAAATTGAGCTGCAGAGCTTATTTGCAACTTTTGGGCTGGAAGATTTGAACTTGGGCTCTTCTTGGAACTTGAAGAGGAGGTCTTCATCTTTAATTTGAGGCGTTTTGGGCCTGTTTTGGTGCTCTGAAGGTCCAGAAACATGGCTATCTCTGTGTTGAGCAAATTTCCTAGTCATAATAGGAATGTAATTCCTAGTTATCCTTTTATTATTTTATTTCCTAGTTTTTAGAAAACCTTTTTCTATGAGGGTTTTAATTTGGAGTAGTATAAATAAGGCTTTTTAGCCATTAGGGTTTGGGGGAGAAGGCACACATTATTTTAGAGAACTTCAAACTTTTTTCTATCTTTTTCTGGTTAATATATTTTCTTTAGTTTTTATACTTGTTCGCAATTAATTTCCGTTTGCTAGGGCGAAGCCATGAGCCTTAGCATGAATATGTGATTTTATTAATTTTCTTATGAATGGATGCATGATTGCTTTGAATTATTAATCACCGTGATTAAACTATCTAATTGTCTTAGTGATTCATGACCATTAGGGTTTTTAGACAAATAATTTGATGCAATTTCTGGTGGAACATCACCCTGAAATTGAAGAGGGCTTCTTGTGATTAGTAATTGTAAGTTCACTTAAGGCGAACATCACGTTCTTAAGGGTTGCATGGTTTTTCAAAGGGTTTTCAAAAAGCTTAATGAGTCTTGCATGTTTATATTTGATTTGGATATCACATATGGGTTGCATGTTAGATATACGTTTTCGTTTGAACATCACGAGGAAAATATGCATTAGGAAAACCTAACCTTCAAGGCATGATGTAGAAATTCATAAGTAATTGGTAGGCGGAACCCTAGCCTTTTATAATTTGGTTTTCAAAACTTTTTCCTTTGTTTTCTTTACTTCGCTAATTTCTTTAATCTTTTTAATAAATTCGTTTTTATTATTTTTAAATTCAAAATCAACTTTTTCCAAACATTGTTCTAAATAATTAGCTAAGGATTAGTTTAAATACAAATTATTCATTCAATTCTTGTGGAAAACGACCTTGCTTGAACTTCTATACTACAACAACTTTGTACTCTTGCAAGTATTTTTTAAGTGTTTTTATCCCCACTTTCGCAGGTGGTAAAAATCCCTATCAAAGCCACATAATAAGGTAGTCGCAATAATTTGTTACTGAACTTTTTATTTATGAGAATTGAATTAAGACCTCCTATTTATAAGTGAAAATAAGTATCACTAAACTGGAACGCTAAATGCATTGAAATTTCGATACGCTTCTCACAAAAGTATTCCCACTAAAAAAATAAAAAATTGAAAAAAAAAGTGTTTCTACAAAAACATTCAAACAGAAAGGGCCAGTTAAAATCTTTCAAATGATTAGAAAATTAGGGATAATGGTACCATAGGCTTTCCAAGATGTTCTTATATGGTGGAGAATTCATTACTTCTTCTTGCCCGACTCTGTTAAGCACATACTCACAGATTTTCATGGTTGGACCAGACTTGGAACACTCATTTGGATAAGGAAAGTGTACACACTTAGTTTTACCTCTCATATACTCTTACTATTTTTTGTCATTGATCTTCTTCAATTCATTCAATCCGATGACCAAAAATGGAGAGAGATGTGTGATAAGTAAAAAGGGTGTACGGATAGCACCCTTAGATAATAATGCCAAAATCCGACCATCTAATTTAAAAAATTTAGTCATACGCTTCTTCAAAAAATTTCGCCAAATGATAGAATAATTTACATTAAATTTGTCTAAACTATAGGATAAGAGAGTTTAAATCCATAACATAATAAATTGAAGAAAAATGCTCTATCTATTAAGACAATTTGCCACTTGACTTCAAAGTTAATTCTTGGTTTTCTCTGAGCTACTGAATGGTAGTTCTCACTTAGGGCCGTATAGATGAATTAACATGAGCGGTGCTGTATATGCATTGCAGGCATCTTTATTCTCTTTTGTCATCAGCATGTGTTTATTCTACATATAATGTGTTTATATATATGGTGAAGGAACTTAACTACGAATGTGTTACCTAATTTTGGCTTTAAGACTCTGGCTCCAGAGCTTAGATTGATTGTTTCGGCTCTGGTGCTTTCAAATGTTCCATTCATATGCTTGTTTGTTTGTACTTTTGAGATTCTAGAAGAAGTTGAGGTTCTACTGTAAAATTAATTCAGAATAAGAGGAGTGGTCTAACATTTTATAAGTAATTGCAAAGCTTGGTCATTCTCCATAGTGTGACCTTACCTTTCACATCCTCATAGATTTCCCTTCACGTTTCGTGCTTGTTAGAAGAAGCACCTCTGCTCAAAGGGTTTTAGTTCAAGGACCATTGTCAAATAGGTTTTAATTGGGTACAGTTAGGCCTGGCAAACGGGTCGTGTCTATCGTGTTCGTGTCGTTTTCGTGTAACACCTGTTATCTTAACGGGTCGTGTCGTGTCACACCCGTTATCTTAACGGGTCCTTAACAGGTCGTGTCACTTTACCCAACGGGTAAAGTGACCCGACCCGTTATGACCCATTATGACCCGTTAAGAAAAAAATATATTTTTTTTTAAATTTGCACATACCACACATTGCCACATAAATATTACTTCAAAACATTAAAACATTTCTCGTTCAAGTACTATATCTACACTCGAAAATAAAAGCCTAATAAAAAAAATAATACATACACTACTAATATATTACAAATATTAAATGTGCAAGGATAAAGAGTTTTTGTTTTTAAGATTGTAAGTCTTTCTCAAAAGTTTACACCTCCATTTACAAAATCTTCAATTTACATCGATCATCATGAAATTGTATTCAATTTACACCTACATCTATATAATTATTATAGTTTTTACTTTTTAGGGATATAAAATTATTAAATTAATGTATATATTATAGTTGATTCATACTTTTATTAAGTATATAAATTATAACATAAGATTTTGTGATATCCACATCCACTAGTGTAAATATTTTAAATTGAAGATCAAATTCATTCTTTGTATTCATATAGGGTCAATGAGTGTAGTTGTAAAAATTCATCAAAATCAGAGTTAATAACCGTTAAATCTTGATTTTTCGTTTATAACCGTCGAAAAGCTTTGTCCCGTAACTTGATCTCTGAATGTTTTTTTTTTTGTGATTTTTTGCTAATGTGATCTCCAAGCATATACAAACAATTTTGACGGTTTGGATCGTTGAAATTAGTTTTGGAGAATTCGTAAAACGATAGATTGACTAACACTTAGAGTTTATTTATACTTTCATTAAGTATAACATAAGATTTTGTGGTATCCACTTGTGTAAAAATTTTAAATTGAAGATCGAATTCATTCATTGTATTCATATAGGGTCAATGAGTGTAGTTATAAAAAATCATCAAAATCGGAGTTAAAATAACCGTTAAATCGTGATTTTTCGTTTATAACCGTTGAAAAGCTTTGTCCTGTTACTTGATCTCTGAATGTTTTTTTTTTTGTGATTTTTTGCTGATGTGATCTCCAAGCATATACAAACAATTTTAACGGTTTGGATCGTTGAAATTAGTTTTGGAGAATTCGTAAAATGATAGATTGACTAACACTTAGAGTTTATTTATACTTTCATTAAGTATAACATAAGATTTTGTGGTATCCACTTGTGTAAATATTTTAAATTGAAGATCGAATTCATTCATTGTATTCATATAGGGTCAAGGAGTGTAGTTATAAAAAATCATCAAAATCGGAGTTAAAATAACCGTTAAATCGTGATTTTTAGTTTACAACCGTTGAAAAGCTTTGTCCCGTTACTTGATCTCTGAATGTTTTTTTTTTTGTGATTTTTTGGTGATGTGATCTCCAAGCATATACAAACAATTTTGACGGTTTGGATCGTTGAAATTAGTTTTGGAGAATTCGTAAAACGATAGATTGACTAACACTTAGAGTTTATTTATACTTTTATTAAGTATAACATAAGATTTTGTGGTATCCACTTGTGTAAATATTTTAAATTGAAGATCGAATTCATTCATTGTATTCATATAGGGTCAAGGAGTGTAGTTATAAAAAATTTAATATATATATATAATTATTAATTAATAATTATTATTGTTTTTATAAAATTTAATATATATATATATATAATTATTATAGATAGACTTAATATTTTGGGGGTATAATTATTATAGTATATATAATTATTATAATTATTATAAATTTTATAGTTAATTTAATATATATATATATATATATTATAATTTTTAGGGGTATAAAATTGTAAAATTAATGTATATAATTATTATAGTATTTTTTTAGGGTTATAAAATTATAAAAATAATATTCTGCTTATCGTGTATCGTGTTACCCACGTGTATACCCGAACCAACCCGTTATCTTAACAGGTGCTTATCGGGTTACCCGATAACGACCCGATTCGTTATCGTGTCGACCCAAACACCTGTTAATTTCGTGTCGTGTCGTGTCGTGTCGGGTTATCGGGTCGTGTCAGAAATTGCCAGGCCTAGGTACAGTACTGAAGAAAGTTGAGGTTTCATCATAAAATCAACTAGGCAATATGGAGAGTAATCCAGCTACTTATAAGCACATGAAATGTCTCTCCTCTCATCAATGTGGGATACATTCTCAACATGCCCCGATCTTTACATATAGTGAATTTTCAAGCCTAACATGTGGACAACACAAACGGGATGACGTAGAGCACGTGTGGGCGTTGGGCTTCACACGTGGATCATCCTGCTCTGATACCATGAAGAAAGTTGAGGTTCCACCATCCCTCCTCCCATATTGCCAATTGATTTTATCATGGAATCTCAAATTTCTCCAAATACAACTATTGCATTATACATAAGTTAGTACATGCGTTTCAAAGCTGAACTCTACTCTACTGTAACAAAAGCCCCCGCCCCCCAAATATTTCATGTTCATTGAGTTTGTGGTTATATTTTTGGATACAGCGATATATTTATTTACACTAAATAATGTGAAAATAATGTATTTTTGGTCAGAATGTATTTCTCCCTTCCCCAAAATAATGTGAAAATAGAAAGATTCCGGATGAAAAACAAACATTTCTGTGACTTGTGAGGTTTAATGATAAAAACATACAAAGACAGTCTTGGCATGAAATGCAAAATAAAACAGATTTTGTAAGATTGGATCTACTGGATGTATCTTAGAAATCGAAGGGGATTATAAGCTACCACGTCTTTGCATGCCAAACCATACGACCGCGTAAAACATAATCAACATTTTCTTCTTATTTTATTTACTTAGTATATATTTTGAAATACAATTTCACACCAACTAATACTGAGGTATTTTATGATAAAACTCACACTTGACGGATTCTACAGGCAGTAATTACTAAGTAGGAGACAATATATGCATGTTACAAAAGGAATGCCATGAAATTTTGAGAGGAACGAATTAGCGGCTCACTAATAACTACACACACATATATTGTCTCTAAATCTTCATTTTATTACGTATACGGTACGATATGGGGCGATGGTTTTGTCATTAAAAATAAAACTACGTAATATAAGTCTATATATCTTCAATGGTACGACCAGGTCTGATTTATCATTTCTTGATTGTAAGGATGTTCAAGTAATTCTACGGACATGTGGAATTTGTTCCCTACAAATTGAAATTTGATTTACTTTTTATATATGAGCGACAATCACCCTTTTAATGAAGTGAAAAATATCAAAAAGTCAAAAGAAGAGAAAAACTTTGCAGACCAAGTCACACAGCGACTAAGTTACTATTGAAAATGGATGGGGATGAGGAAAATCGAAGCTGACAATTTAAGCCTTCTAGTACTTGTTCCATCTCCTTCACGGTAGCCCGGCCAGTATTTCACACAGCAAACCTACACACATGGCGGAATCTCAACTATCTCTGTGGCTTGTTTGTCAAAATTCAAAATCATGCGACTACTAATCAACCTCTCATGGCACTTTTTCAGTTCTCTTATTCTGGCTTTGCAATCACTCATATAGGTTGCGTAATTTATGGATCATGGTTATTAACTAATAGGCATGTACTACCAATCAAACAGATGTGACAACAATATATTCTACTCGAATGGAAATTAGGATTGGGCTAGGGATACAATGTGTCAGCTACTAATTACATATTGAACTCAAACAAATATAATACTTCCTTGTTATTCATGTGATTCGAATTCAAGTCCTTTCAATTAGAGAAAAATATTACTGAACCGTAGTACTAGTTGATTGGTTAATCAGACTATATAATCAATCAACTCAACTCATATATAACACTATTTTGTTCATTCACTTTATCATATGTGAAAATGTGTCCACAAACCATTTATATAATATGGGATTAGTGGTTAAAACTGTGTGACAGTACGTTAATCCCATTAAAAAAAAGTATGTCTCTAACCATCCCCTTCTTTCTATATCCCCCATTTCTTCTATGTTTTTCTCTTATTTTTAACAAAAAAATAAGGGGCATTTAGATCCAGGTCTAAAAAAATCAGCTACTTTTGGATTGAGTCTAGTTAGATGTTCTTATCAGTTTAGGTCTAATTGATCTCATCTTATTCCCATTTTGCCTTTATAGTAAAAATAAATATATATTTAAATTTCCTAATTTATGCATTATTTACTCAAATTTGAATTTCAAAATTTGAATCTTCGAATTCCTCAGTCTAGCCACAATTTAAGGAAAAAATTTAAAAGTGAGTTCATGTGTATGACTATAAACCCACGACTTAAGTTGAAATGAATGATATATAAAAAACCTATGAACAAAAACCTGTGATGTAGGTAGACTATGAACAAAAACCTGTAATATAAGCAATGTACAAAAACCTATGGTATAGGTAGATAAATACTTTTAATTTGAATTAAAATATCAAGAACTAATGTGTGTGTGCACTATTAATCCATGGTATAAGGTAGATAGAACAAGATAACCTATGATACAGGTATATAAACACAATTAACTTGAGATAGATTATCAATAATGTGTGATAGGTAGATAATACAATTTATCCATGACACAGGTAGTATAAAACACACAGAGGTATATTAGAAAAAAAAAAATGTGACATTTAATTGACTTGCACCAATATTTTCAGACATTTAATGATTGGTAGGTTGCTCTTGAGGAGGGTTGCCCGAAGAAGTTCGAGGACCAAGAAGAAAATTAGGTGTGGCTGTGCAGTCATTTTCAAGAGCCCGACTATGTGGTTTTTTTTTTTTTTATTAAGTCTAGAAGTATTATACTTTTCTTATTAATGTTTATTGATTTTTTTTATATGTCATTTAAATTACAACTAATACATTCATTTTGTGTATAACAGAATGTAACAACCCATTTCGGAAATTTCATTTTAATTAGTTAAAATTACAAAAATACCCCTAATGATGGAAAAGTTGACCTTCATTGACTTTCGTCCGTTGACGTATTAGAATTTTTTGTTTATTTTATTTTCATAGCTCTCGTCGATGCGAATGCGTAGGCATGAATGGAACCGAATTCGGAGCTAAAATGATGCTTTTACGAATTTTTGAACGACAAGAGCATTTTGGTAAATTCACTAGTAAAGATATTTCTCCACTTTGGGCCTCTACATGGCTGACACGTGGCATTTCCCCACCCCATTTATGGGGTGTTTTCTTCCCCACCTGTGAAGCCTCTCTCTAGAACACTCTCACTCTATCCTTGTCTCTCTCTCACCCACACCTCAAACCCTTTCCGACAACAGCCACCGAGACCACCCTCACCGGCCTTTCTCCCTCCAACGACCCTTAAACCACCACCATTTCCTCCCCTATGAGTTCTACGTGCCCAGAACGAGGAGAACCCCTTACTTCTCTCTCTTTCTCTCATTCATTGCACAATACCTTCACTGTGCAAAAAGTAAATCCGACGAGTTCTCGCCATTTTCCGATGAGGTAAGCTTGATAACAACTCTAAATATTCGTAGATCATGTTAAGGAGTAAATTTAGGTAGTTTTTGAAACATTTTGGTGACATTTGACGCAGAAACCAACTTGGGAATCATTCTCCTAGTTTTCCAACGAAGGATCATGAGTTGTAGGCCATTTTCCGGCTGATCCCGACCTGGATTTAATCTCATCTTGGTATACTCTTATTCTTTATCTTTGTATCTTCATTTTGAATTTTGAATAAATGAAAATGGTGTAAAATCAAGCTCGAATGGAGAACGGGACGTTCTACTCTAATTCCGGCTGAAGCCATGGCCTGAAACCGGGTCGATCCGACCCATTACCCAGAGACCCAATCCAAAACCCGGCCCAAACCTTGTGCCTATATAGCCCAAGCCCAAACCAAAATCAGGCCCAACCTCTTTACCCTATAACCTAGGCCCAAACCCAATCTTAAAACCAGCCCAAACCAGCAACCCAAGCCCAGATTTGACCAAGCCCAAGTCTGAAACCCAGTTCCACGGTAGGTGCGTGGGCATGCGTGGAGCACACGCGTCTCCATTGGAGGTACTGTTCTCCGCGGTGGCCCTGTGGTAACGTGTGCGGCAACGGGTAGAGGTATCTGAGGTCCCTTATTAGGTTATTCAACGTGTCGAATCCAAATTCGTTGTCTGTTTTCCTAAATTCTACCGTTTTAGTAGAGTTTTATTAAATGGTTTTCCTAAATTCGTTGTCAGTCCTCCCTAGTTCAAGCGGCTCTTTGGTAGTGGAATACTTGTGAGGGGATCCTTCTTAAATTGCATGTTTTTATAAAATATTAGGCTCACGTGCATTTCATATT